>OZ022329.1:2500000-3750000 GCA_963989225.1 Dromius quadrimaculatus
GATTTAAATCGTAGCTCCAACCGTTTTTAACGTAAATAAACTTATACAACAGTATAAACAACACTTTATTAACAATTATTTCAAATAAATGTCAAAAGTACCCATGGATGTATCTAACTTAGGAACCAACATTTATTGTTACCAATTGTGTACTATAATTCATTCCACTACTGATCACAAGATGTCGCTAGTGTAACGTTCCAATAATTAATTGTAATTGTCCATTCTATCAGGGGTATACTCAATGACTGCTGTGATGTGCGAATTTAGTCCTTATTGAAATGTCACATAAAGAACTATAAATGTCAATTTAATATTTTAAATATTTGAAATAAGAAAAGCAATGGGAATATATTGAAAGTGTGTGTAGTGTATTTTAATTTTTGTTTATTCATAAATAACAATTTACATTTTGAACATATACTATCATACCACTCATCAAGACCAGTTTTCACGAAAAAGCACATTCTTTTATTACATTTTTTTTTGAAAAACTTTACTACAACAAATCTATATAAAAACGGAATTTATGGTCCCACAAATTTGGGAATAAAAAATATCTAATCATATTTTCACTGCAAAAAATATCAACAGTACATAAAAATATGCTATTAGTCTACGTTTCTTATTATTTGCAGTGAAAAATACTTCAAGCACTACTTCATATAAATACATACAAATAATTTATATTTTGCGAATTATAAATCGTAATGAAAAACACACTTTTACGCGAAAATCATTCATTCTTCCACCCTACATGGACAAAATAATTTATATGAACAATGAAAAAATATTTAAGAGGAAAATTTTGTACAATAAATTAATTTTAAACATTTATACAAGTGATTATTATATTCTTTGTGGTTATCATATCTTTGTAGAGATCAAAGTAAGGTTATATTTGCTAAAAACACTAAAATATTTTGTTCAGTATAATTATGGCATTATTATAGTTAAATTTTAATAAAGTCGCTTCAATATAAAAGAGAAACACTTACATAAAATAAAATTTTCCTCTTTTTGATAAATATTTTCAATAAACCAAACACAAAGCTGACATATGACAGTCCCAAAAATATTGTCAGTCATATAAGAATAATTTCACGTACTCTACACATAAACTTAAAAAAAAACTTAATTTAATTATATTTGTACACGAATACTGTCAAGTTACTTTGAATATGAATAATTCATTTAAATTTCAAATATTAATTTGCAAATTGATGCAGTGTAACTAAAGATTGATATTCTAAATGGGAATTAAATATTCATGCGTTTGGAGCTATTAATAGTGAAATTCAAATTGAATTATGAGTGACCTAGTTTGATCAAAGTAAATCAAACTTATTTACAAGGCCTTTTAGTACAGTCAACAGGTAATTTGACCGTGAAAAATGTACCGTGTCACAAATTTCTCCATATTTCGTGGTGAACTGCCATCTGTTAGTCAAACGCTTGAAACAACTAAAAAAGAATGCAACGAGGAGACGCGTTTGTTCATCTACAAAATATGAAAAAATTTGCGTTACGGCCCTATAATTGCGACGAATTGATTGTACTATTTACACATTATTGATATCAGGTAAATTGAGTTTTTAATATCTATAAAAATAAATTAAAAACTCATTTTATTGAACGATTTTTAATCATTGCTTTTTACATCAAAAGCACAATTTGTGCTCCCGATGATTAACCACAAACTATCAACAATTTTAGAAATTGTGATTGCGGTATTTGATACCCAAGTTAATCATTTTGATTAATGAACAATTAAATACACAGAGAAATGCCGTTTTACCACAGTTGAATATGGAATGTGTCAAATATGACACAAATTTTCGATACGAAATATATTACGATATTTTTAACGATTTTTCGATTTTTTTTTTATAAATGCATTAAATTCATGATATATTTCGTATTGCAAAAAATATAAAACCGCTATTATTTCTAAAAATTTGAACTTTTAATTAAACTCTTCTTTAGAAAGAGATTAATTATTTGCATATTTAATGAAATAACAATTTACCTACTCAAGCAATAAAAAAATAAAACACATCTGTAATATACAGATGTCGTCAACCAACCAACAAAAATATTAAATCACTTGATTTCCTCAACGATTTCAAGTAGTAATCTTTTCAAACTGTCTAATCCAGTGAGGAAACCACAGTCAGGTCCGTGATGTATTGTTGTGTTTGAAGTATTTGAAGCTTTTTTCGCAAAAGATGTGTGTGCAAAATCAATCATTCTCACATCCACTTGCGGAAGAGAACTAAGAGCTAGTCTTCGGCTTGTACTTGCCTGTCCAGGAATAGTTAAAAGTCTTGGGTCTTTCACTTTTACTTTTAGTCTTTTACTAACACTCATGTGAGACACAGTTGAAGACAGCTCATCTTCATCGTATTCTTCCTCTTGAGAAGACAACAGCAGCCGGTTTCTTTTCCCAGCAGTGGCATTCAAAGGACTACATTCAAAATCTGAAGTATCGTCAGCCGAAGCCGAACTATTTTCATTGAATCTTGTTGAAGACATGCAACTACATTCATCGCTACTGGAATTACTATACAGCATCCAAGAGTCCACTGGGCTCGATCGGGTTATTGTGGGGATATTTGGCGGGGAATCCAGAAATACAGTTTCTTCGTTAATAGGGAAAAAGTTATTTTTTGCCCCTCTGGCTGCGGCTTCGCCGAAGCCCCGATGGTGGGAATCGCGCGATACTTCATCATGGGACAAAAACTCAACGGATGAATTGCTTATGTCTGCGTCGTAGCAGCAGGCTTCAGAAGAAGAAGGAATGTCTTCGGCGTCGCAATAAGAGGTGCCTAATGGACTGCCGAAGCAGGAATCTGAGGGGGAGGTCGACGCGCCTTCGTATACCACGAGGAGGGAACTGAAATAAAAAAAAAACAATTTGTCAATAAGTAAGAATTTTTTATGTGTAATTCAATGCAAATGTAATGGAAACGTTCAACAGGAAATGATTCATCACTTTGATAAATATGTATCACAATGATAACAATTGATATGTTTTAGGAATCTTTTGGGTTGAGGCTCTTTCATATCAGCTTTTCACTCTAAAAGCATTTTATAGCACATTTGGGAAGATCTAAAATTGAAAATTTCAAATCAAACTATCAGTTTGCTTATAAAAGTGATGGCAAAAATAAATGTGCTAAAAAAACAGTTAGAAAAAAATTGTTTCACATAACGAGTAATTCGCAATACGAGTACGGTTCTGGAACGAATTGAACTTGTTATGAGAGGCTAGAAAATATATAGAATCTAAAGAATATAGAGAATAAAGAGAACAGAGACAATTTAGGGAATAAATAAAATATAGAGGTTGAAGAGAATTTAGATAATTTAAGAAATAAAGAGAATTTAGAGAGTTGGAGAATATGAAAAGTATAGAGAATTTAGAGAATATAAAGAAAATATAGGGAGTTAAGAACATGAAGAGAATATAGGGAATATAGAAAATAGAGTTTATGGAATGAAGAATATTTAGGCTATATAGAGTTTATAGAAAATTAAGGACATGAAGAGAATATAAAGAACTTAGAGGATAAGAAGAATTTAGAGAAAATAGAGAATTTGGGGAATAGAGAGGATTCAAAGAATAATAAGAGTATAAAAGTTCAGAGAATATAAAGAATTTGGAGAGTTAAGAATTCAAAGAATAAGGAGAATATAGACAATAAAGAGAATTTGGAGAAATAAAGGAATAAACAGAATATAGAGAATTCAGGAAATAAAGACAATATGGACAATTTAAAGAATATAGAGAATGAGGAGAATTAAGAGAAAAAGAAAAAGTTAAAGAGTAAGGAGAATATGAAAAATATCAAGAATTCAAAGAATAAAAATAATTCAGAGAATTTAGAGAATATGGAGGGTATAGAGAATTTATGGAGAATATAAAAAATTCAAAAAATATAGAAAGTTTTGAGAATATAAGTAATATGGAAAGTTTAGAAACTATAGGAAATTTAAAGCATAAAAAGAATGAGGATTTGGTAAAAGAAGAGTGAGTTTATGGAATGAAGAAAATTCGAAATATATAGAAAATTTAGGACTTAAAGAATACAGAGAATTTGGAGAATATAGAGAATTTAGAGAATATAAGATATGGAGAATTTGGAGAATAGAGAGGATTTAGAGAATAAACAGAATATAGAAAGTTCAGAAAATCTAAAGAATTTCAAGAGCTTCGAAAATATAGAGAATTTAGAGAATAAAGAGAACATAGAGAATTTAAGGAATACAAAGAATATACAGAAAAAAGAGAATTTGAAGAAACAAGCAGAGTATGGAGAACTTAGGGAGTAAAGAGAATATAGACAATTTTAAAAATATTGAGAATGAGGAAAATTAAAGGAATAAGAACAATTCACAGACAAGGAAATATGAAGAATATATAGAGAATTTAAAGAATGAGAATAAAGAGAATATAGAAAATTAAGAATCAAAGAAATAAAGGGAATATAGGGAATGAAGACAAAATAAAAAATTTAGAGAGTACAGAGAGTGAAGAGAATTTAGATAATTAAGGAAATAAATAGAATTTAGAGAGAACTAACTGAGTAAAGAGGATATGGAGAATTTGGAGAACGAAAGGAACAAGGGGAATGTAGGGAATAAGATGAATTTAGAGATTGTAGAAAGTTTTGAGAATATGAGAAATGTAAACAAAGTATACTATAGAGAATTTAGAAAATAAAGAGAATATAGACAATTATAAAGAGTCTAGAAAATTTAGAGACAAGAAATTCAGAGAATCGAGGAGATAAAGAGAACATAGAAAATAAAGAGAATATAGAGAGTAAAGAGAATTTAGATAATTTAGGAAACATAAGAAAGTGAAGAGAATTCAAAAAATGAATGTAGAAAAGAAAACAAAAAAAAATAAAGAATTGACGGAGTAAAAAGAATATAGAGATTTGTAGAAAGAAGAGAATTTGGAGAATGTAGGGAATAAAGTGACTTTGGAGAATATAAGGAATGTAGGGATCTATGAAAATAATAGAGAATTTGGAAAATATAGAGAATTTAGGGAATAAAGAGAGAATAGAGCTTAAAGAATATAGAGAATTTAGGAAATACAAAGAATATAGAGAATAAAGAGAATTGTATGAATAAAAATAGTATAGAGAATTCAGGGAATAAAAAGAATATACAAATTAAGAAAATATAGAGAATTTAAAGAATATGAAGAACTCGGAGAATAGGGAATTTAAAAAATATGAAGAATTCAGAGAATATGGAGAATTTAGGGACAGGAAATACAGAGAATCAAGGAAGTAAAGAGAATATAGAAAATGAAGAGAATATAGAGAATTTGGATAATTAATGAAATAAATAGAATTTACAAATTATAAAGATTCTAAAAAAGGAAGAGTGATCAGAAAATTCAAAAAATTAGAGAATTAACGGAAGAAAGAGAATATAGAGAATTTGGAGAATTAGGGAAATTTAGAGACTGTAGGAAATAAAGTGAATTTAGAGGATATAGAAAATTTAGAGAATATAAGTAATGTAGGGATCTATGAAAATAATAGAGAATCTGGAAAATATAGAGAATTTAGGGAATAAAGAGAAAATAGAACTTAAAGAATATAGAGAATTTAGAAAATACAAAGAATAAGGAGAATTGGATAAATAAAAATAGTATAGAGAATTCAGGGAATAAGGAGAATATACAAATTTAAAAAATATAGAGAATTTAAAGAATATGAAGAACTTAGAAAATAGAGGGAATATGGAGAATATAGAGAATTTAAAAAATATGAAGAATTCAGAGAATATAGAGAATTTAGGGACAGGAAATTCAGAGAATCAAGGAAATTAAGAGGATATAGAAAATAAAGAGAATATAGAGAATTTGGATAATTGATGGAATAAATAGAATTTACAAATTATAAAGGATTTAAAAAAGGAAGAGTGATCAGAAAATTGAAAAAATTAGGGAATTAACGGAAGAAAGAGAATATAGATAATTTGGAGAATTATGGAAATTTAGAGACTGTAGGAAGTAAAGTGAATTTAGAGGATATAGAAAATTTAGAGAATATAAGGAATGTAGGGATCTATGAGAATAAAAGAGAATTTAGAAAATATAGAGAATTTAGGGAACACAAAGAATATAGAGGATGAAGAGAATTTAGGAAATACAAAGAATATAGAGAAAAAAAATTGGAGGTATAAACAAAGTATACTATAGAGAATTCAGGGAATAAAGAGAATATAGACAATTATAAAGAGTCTACAAAATTTAGAAAAAGGAAATTCAGAGAATCAAGGAGATAAAGAAAATATAGAAAATAAAGAGAATTTAGATAATTTAGGAAACATATAGGATTGAGAAAGTATAGAGAATTCAACAAATGAAGGAAGAAAATAAAACAAAAAAATTACAGAATTGACGGAATAAAAAGAATATAGAGATTTGTAGAATGAAGAGAATTTAGAGAATGTAGGGAATAAAGTGAATTTGGGGAATATAGAAAATTTGGAGAATATAAGGAATGTAGGGATCTATGAAAATAATAGAGAATTTTGAAAATATAGAGAATCAAAGGAATAAAGAGAAAATAAAGCTTAAAGAATATAGAGAATTTAGGAAATACAAAGAATATAGAGAATAAAGAGAATTGGATAAATAAAAATAGTATAGAGAATTCAGGGAATAAAGAGAATATACAAATTAAAAAAATATAGAGAATTCAAAAAATATGAAGAAATCAGAGAATAGAGAATTTAAAAAATATGAAGAATTCAGAGAATATAGAGAATTTAGGGACAGGAAATTCAGAGAATCAAGGAAATAAAGAGAATATAGAAAATGAAGAGAATATGGATAATTAATGAAATAAATAGGATTTATAAATTAGAAAGGATTTAAAAAAGGAAGAGTGATCGAAAAATTAAAAAAATTAGAGAATTAACGGAAGAAAGAGAATATAGAGAATTTGGAGAATTAGGGAAATTTAGAGACTGTAGGAAATAAAGTGAATTTAGAGGATATAGAAAATTTAGAGAATATAAGGAATGTAGGGATCTGAGAATAAAAGAGAATTTAGAAAATAGAATTTGGGGAATACAAAGAATATAGAGGATGAAGAGAATTTAGGAAATACAAAGAATATAGAGAAAAAAAATTGAAGGTATGAACAAAGTATACTATAGAGAATCAAGGAAATAAAGAGAAAATAGAAAATAAAGAGAATATAGAGAGTAAAGAGAATTTAGATAATTTAGAAAACATAGGATTAAGAAAGTATAGGGAATTTGAAAAATGAATGGAGAAAAGAAAACTAAAAAAATTAAAGAATTGACGGAGTAAAGAGAATATAGATTTGTAGAATGAAGAGAATTTAGAGAATGTAGGGAATAAAGTGAATTTGGAGAATATAGAAAATCTGAAGAATATAAGGAATGTAGGGATCTTTGAAAATAATAGAGAATTTTGAAAATATAGAAAATTTAGGGAATAAAGAGAGAATAGAGCTTGAAGAATATAGAGAATTTAGGAAATACAAAGAATATAGAGAATAAAGAGAATCGGATAAATAAAAATAGTATAGAGAATTCAGGGAATAGAGAGAATATACAAATTAAAAAAATATAGAGAATTCAAAGAATATGAAGAAATCAGAGAATAGAGAATTTAAAAAATATGAAGAATTCAGAGAATATAGAGAATTTAGGGACAGGAAATTCAGAGAATCAAGGAAATAAAGAGAATATAGAAAATGAAGAGAATATGGATAATTAATGAAATAAATAGAATTTATAAATTATAAAGAATTTAAAAAAGAAGAGTGATCAGGAAATTAAAAAAAAATTAGAGAATTAACGGAATAAAGAGAATATAGAGAATTTGGAGAATTAGGGAAATTTAGAGACTGTAGGAAATAAAGTTAATTTAGAGGATATAGAAAATTTAAAGAATATAAGGAATGTAGGAATCTATGAGAATAAAAGAGAATTTAGAAAATATAGAGAATTTAGGGAATACAAAGAGTATAGAGAATTTAAAGAATATAGAGTAAAAAATTAAGGAAATGAAGATAATTTACAGAGTCAAGAGTATATGAGGAATATAGAGAATTTAAAAAATTCGGAGAATAAAGAGAATATAGAGAATAAAGAGAATTTAGAAAATATAGGGAATGAAGAGAATTTAGGAAATAAATAAAATTCAGGGAGTATAGAGAATCAAAGGAATGAAGAGAAATTAGAAGATTTAGAAAAATTGGAGAATTAACGGAGTTAAGAGAATATAGAGAATTTGGAGAATGTAGGTAATAAAGATGAAATAGAGCTCAGAGAAAACAGAGAATTTAGAGATTCTGGGGAATAATAAGAATATAGAAAATTTAAGCAATATGGAAATTATAAAGAATATAAAAAATTTGAAGAGCTGAGAAAATATAAAGAATTGAGACAATATAGAGAATTCAGGAAATAAAAAGGATATAGGGAGAATTTAGAGAATATAGAAAGTTTAGAGGATATAAAGAATTTGGACATCATAGAAGATATGGAAAATTTAAAGAATAAAAAAAATATAGAGAATTCAGAGAGCATATAGAATTCAGAGAATGTAGAAAGTTTAGAGAATATAGAGATTCTAGGGACTAGAAAAAATAAAGAGAAATGAGGAAATTTGGGGAATGAAGAGATTATATTTAGGAATATAAGACTTAATCAATCTATTTTATTTTGTCAACTTTTCATTCTAAAATCAATCTAAATTTGAATATTTTCCATGTTGAATGGTTCAAAATTTTATTTTACAGTTATATATATAGCATATTCTCAAAGTGAACCACATAAAATCATTAATCCAGTGGCGTGCGGTGACTTTCTGTGATAGGTGTGCACAGTCGGTGGTGAGGAAGGGGATATATACATGGCCAACAATACAGCTTACTTTGCTCGCAACAACCAGCAATCCATTTAAATTTTTCATATATTTTAATTTAGAAATGTCGCACGGACTGCTGGCCTTTAATTATTATATTTTGAGTGAATTTCATGTCTGGCGTTGGTCTTGTTTTCATAATTTCATTTTTTGTTCCGACATCACGACGTGAAAAAGGATTTTCCAGTAGATCACAAATTATAGATCTATTTTCAGTTATTCTACAAATGATAATTTCACAAAAATAAATAATTTAAGAAACGTATAAAATAAGTGTTTACCTAATATTGTTGTCTTAAATGACGAATAACAATATTTCAACTATTTTAAAACAAACTAATAAAAGGCGTTTGAAAAAGAACACAGCTAAACGTTGAATATTCAGCTTCAGGTGCAGAAAGTCTGCCTGCACCCAGCGAGAGAGAACGAGCGATAGGAGATCGCTAATTTCGGTATGCTTTTTCTCTGTCAGACTCTATTCCTTCACTTTCCCTATACTGACTATGCTAAACAGACCTCGCTCGCCGTGCAGGCGAGAAATCTGCACCTCAAGCGTCGACATTCGTTTCAAATATATAGCAGAGTGGCCCGCGAGGCGCGCTCGTATTTCTGGTTGCATAAATAGATAAAATACGCTCTTTCTCTGATTTTATAATGAAAATTTATGAAATAAAATGAAGTATTCAATGAACCATGATATTAATTTTATTTACGTAATTTTTAATATTTTCATAGGGTGTGCAGTGCACACGAGTCAGGAAACAGTTGATAGGTTACTCTATAAGTTTTAGATATATTTCTCTCTCAAATAGCAAGGGACATTAGATGTCAAGTTTAGAGAAAAGTTGGCAGTAATAAAAAATATTTTTTTTACTCACCATGAGTAAAACCGGTAGCTGCTTTGTTTTTCTATAACCCTTCTCAATTGTTCTAGCCTTGCTATAACTTTGTGTATAACTGATTTCCTAAGGACGTAACCATTATGGAAGAACTGATGTAGGGCATCTTTAAAACTATCTTCGTTAAGTTCTCTGCCCCAATATTTGTCTCTTTTCATGTAGTGGTCATATTTTGCTTGATACACCTATAAAAAAAAAAAAATACAGTTATTTGACATACAAATTGGAAATTAAAATGTACCAACCTGCATTCCACAAAGTCGAACTCCTAAACTAGCTGAGGTACTAGCAGCGCATTTGGCGATTTGTTTGCTTTTTTTCTCAGCAGAGGCGTCGTCCCCATGTTGCCTTGTGCCCATTTTCAAGTCAAGTATACAAGGATTACTATAATGTGAAGTAATATTTTCTAGCATTAAAAAATACTGTTTATTTGTATTATCTGCTTGTGAAATCGACTTTAGGACTTCAGCAGGGTTTCCATTCCTGTGGATTTTCATTCTGTAACATTACAGACAAAAATTAAAAATATGTTTTTGTTTGTATTTATTGTATTTACTTTAAAACGTCATCTCGTTTGCGTTTGGATCCATTAACTTTAGATCTGGAGCTTTCGTCGCGGAAACTGGGACTGTATCTCTTCTCCCATTTGGTACCGCTGGTATGTGTAGCCTGCATAACTCCTGAAACAATTACCATTTGGGTTAGATCAGCTGTTCATTGTCCGCCATTTTGAATTTTGTTTTTAACCTAGACAAATGCAGACGACTATTTGACTGTTTTTTCGAATTTTAAAAGAAAAGTAGCAACAAAGTGATGAACTGGGAGGTGGTTTAAGGTTATGATGATGTAAAATAAAATGTTTGTAAATTATGTCAATTAATCCACACAATGACATCACAAGCAAGCAATCAAGAATTAATTGATTAATTTATTAATTATAAGGGAAAACTTGCTTGACATTAATTCCACATGATGGTTTGTGATACCATCATGAAATGAATTAAATTTCAACCGACCAGATAAGTACCAATAAAATGTGTTGTGTGTATAGAAGGACAGAAGTACTTGATCCATACAAACCCACGTGGTTGTACCCGATTGGCTGGCGAGCGCCGTTCCCCCACTCTTTCAATCTTTCTCAGCCAATTGGCAGCGTTTTGGTGTGGAGTTTCGTCATCCCACTCCAACCGAGCGGCGTGATCCTTGATACAACAAGGAAACGAGATTTTTGTGCCATCTACTGGACGCAATGCAAAGCATCCGAAAAATATGAGAGGGTACTCTAAGTTGGAAACGATTTCCAACATATTTTACGAGATTTGAAGTTTAACGATTTCGCAATAATTTGTGTATGCTCATTTTAGTTTTAATGTGGTTTTTTAATATATTTTTATTGAATTAGCAACATAAAAAGCATGAATAATTGGTTGATTTTTAAACACATTAAAACTAAAATCGAGATTTTATAGAAATTTTTAGTTTTTACACAAATTAAATAAGTTGATTCAAATTTTGACATTCAATTATTCAACGAAATGACTACAACATATTTAATTTGTGTTTCAAAATAATTAATTTTGTAATACAAAATTGTTATACTTACCTCAATACACTAATATTAAAAAGGAATATTTTCAAAAAGCTAAATTAATTATAAAATATCAAAATACCTACTGGTGCAATTTTCAATGCTTTTTGTGAAAAATTAATTATATTATCCAGTAATTAATGGCACAGCCTGTATATATATATATTTTTGAATAAAAGATCAAGAGAAAGCAAACTTGATAAAATAATTGCGAAATAATGTCAAATTTTTAAGGTTCTGCAAAATAGCGAAATTTCTAGAACAAAACTTTCTCTTTGATTTGTATGACCTAAATACAACTTCATTGTTGAATCAGTGTTGTGCGTAAGAACGGGGCTCATATTAAATTCACGCGCGGCACTTGCAAAACTATTGAAAAGCAATAAAATGTAAAATATCGTTGACTTTCACTTTTCTTAAAATATTTATAGCAAACACAAACAAATGAAACATGTTGTGAAGGAAGCATAAAAACATAAATGACAAACAAAAAGTATTATATACATGATTTGGAAAACATGGACGTATTCGAATCTGGCGCGCTTTTATTCGGGTTAATTCGTATTATTCCGTGTAAGTACAGTCATTGTCATAATATATTCAAGAAGATATCATTAATTATTTATTTACCTTTTAAAAATACATCACATATAAAAATCACTTATTACTAATCTTAGATTAAGTAAAATACTCAACATTTGCTAGTTGGCAACACTGGAAATCAAATGCCAAAAAACTGTTTCCAATGTTTGATAAATACAATATTGATACTTTGTAGGAAAATACTTACAATTAATTTCGACATACGTTTTGTATTAATTTAACGAATTAAGTAATAAAAAAAGTGGAAGAATCATCTAGATGATGAAAGCGCATAATTTATGCATGTACAAACTCAAAAATACCTTTTAATCTTCATGGTTCAGTTATTGACTGACGGGAGGTCAAGTGCTGTACCTTAAAATGATAATTTGATCTTTATCAAAGCTATATAAACAAAATACACCAAAAGTAAACAAATTTTCATCCAATAATAATAATTCATTCTAATAAGCTTCAAATTCGCGTCAAACAAGTCATTGAATGAATCCCGGACAGATTTGACAACTGTACATAATAATAGTGACACCCGCGGCTAAAGTTGTAACTAAATTTTTATCTACTTGAATAAATTTTAGTTGCCATATCCCTAATGTCATATATATCTATGGGCATTGTTTCACTTGAAACAAGTAATTGAATAATTTAATGTTCCACAATCACTGAGCTTGAATTAAAGCAATTTGTGCAAACCTACGAAACAGCAGCTTCTATTTAGTACCAGTTTCAAGTCTGTAAATAATATAGTTGCTGAGAACCAGCGTCACGCCAGCCAACCAAAGTGAATATAATCACGTGGAACAGTCAAATTTAACAGTCGTACCAACTTGAGGCATATCAACCATTGTTATGTTGCCAAATGGCTGTTATCCAAATTATTGTAGGAGGAACAGACGAAACTATTAAATGCGTGTTATGTTATTGGCATTACATAAGAATTATTTTCATCCTTTCCAAGAAACGAATTGGAATATTTTGATTTGTAGGTTATGTTCGAATTAAATGCTGCATAATGGGAATATTTCCTTCAAAACAATTTTAGTTACAAAAACACTGTTGTGGTAGGTCAAAATGCGCTTTTTAGAATTTTAGAAAATAAAATAAATTTATTGGAAGGATTCAAATTTCGGGTGTTTACAATATTGGGTCCTCAAAGTTATGTACTATATTTACAATTTGTCTGAAGTCGCCAAAACTGGAAAACAGGTGCGGAAGTTTGGCATCCAGGCCTCAAAATACTGGCACAAAGCATTGGAGACACGCATATATCAATTTTTATTTTGAATGGCAAGGCAGGCACAAATATAGTTGTCCCAACGATGCTGGCTCTGGTATTTCAGTGTTAAGGTCCATTTTTCTTAAGCCTCGTTAATTTTGATAGTGTTTTTAAAGCACACGTGTGGCCGAATTTTTATTAATCTCAAATTATTTTATTTTTGAAGCATGAACAGCGAAATGACGAAAGCCGACAGATTTTCGAACGACACCAATTCTCCAGCACCGCTCAAAACAAATTAATAATTTATGACCAAATCAGAAGCTGCAGAAATTCCAAATTTTGCACATGTACTCAAAATAGATGTCAAAATATGTAAAACTAATATCAGTTACATATAATTATTGGTGCACGAGCTGTAGGCTTACAAATTGGACAAACTAATATTTTCTGGGTAAATTAGTAGCTCCAGAAATTTGTAATTATTCGTACGTACTTGGAATGAATGTAGGTGTAAGCAGAATAGATATTAGACAACAATAGTTATTGCAGCACGAGCTGTAGTTGCCCCTGGACCGCTCAAGACAAAGTAATATTTTCCGACCAAATCGGGGGCTCCAAAAATTGTAAATTTTATGCATATACTCAATATGGATGTAAATATATATAGAATGAATATTAGTTACTTATCGCTATTGGTGCACGAGCTGTAGGCTTGCAAATCGGACAAAACAAACTAATATTTTATGGATAAACCAATAGTTCCAAAAATTTCTAATCATAAACACGTAATTAAAATAAATGTAGGTATAATCACAAGAAATATTAGCAATCAATTGTTATTGGTGCACGAGCTATAAACCTGCAAATTGGGCAAAACAAACTAATATTCTTCTATCGCGCAGTCGAAATATTGTTGTATTAAATTTTGAAGGGCACAAATATTTTGCTGAATAATATTATTTTAGTCAAATATTCAAGTTTATGGGAAACTCATGCTGAAAATATTCAAGGTCTCGTTTATGCAAACAAAAAATATTTTCCGGAGATCTTTGGGTCAAACATCAAAGTTAAAATATTTGGCAGGGTTCTTGCCAACTTAATTAATAGGATATAATATATTTTGCAGTATCTTTAATTCAAAAAGTATATCGAGAATATAAAACAGAATATCAATATTGTATTGTTTAATTAATTGTGAAATATATGAACAACTAGCAAATGTTTTTAATCTAGATAATAATATTTATTTAGTTGAAACTGTTCTAAAATATAGAAGATTTGTAGAGGACGAAATGCAATACACGTGTGGCAATTAAGTTGCCTACTCTAAATTTAATTTTTCTGTGAATTTATATTGGTAATACTGCCAATAATTCTTTTGTTAGGTTGCATCTAGTCCTCTATTATTATTTGTATTAAAATTTTTTTTTGTAGTTTGAACTAAATAAACAATTCTCTAATTAATCTCCTTGAACAGTATCCTGTCACCTGAACTTTAGGAATTCGGTGATTAAAGAAAATAAGATGAATGCTTAGATCTTACCTTTATATTTGGGTACAAACATTTGTATCTCTCTTGGTAAATTCTGATAGAAATCCAATTCTTTGTAATTCAGAGGTTTACAAATTGTCGACTGATTTAGCAACAGGAGACGGGTATGACCTCCAACCTAAAGAACAGAAAAACCCAACAAAATTAGACAAAGAAAAATATGTTTTTAGTTTGGATTTAGGTGCATGAATTATAGGAAAACACTATTAGTCATTAGCGTAGCTAAAAATATATGGCCTCCCTCACACTAATATTTTTTTTAAATTCACTCCAAACTAGTAAAATAAAATTGACAATCGTTTGAATATCATTTTTGACTCTAGGATTAAAATTATTTCCGCAGGAGCTTTAATTTTATACCAAACACAATAGAACCATTATTTATTAAAAAAAAAAACAATTGACGAACATTTGCATGTGATGTCCAAATATGAGTTATAATAATTCTAATTCCAAATCATGATTTGCATTATTTCATCTTTTTGCATGTTTCAGGAAAATATAACAAATTTTAAAATGTTGTTCTAAATTATTCAAGGGTCAATTTCAGTTAAGTATTTTATATTTTATGATAAATACCACCGTTTATAAAATAAACGCATAAATAAAAAAATATTGGTATCACCGGTCATTTACAAACTAATGCCTGTATTACACGATACAATTTATTGGTCAATAATTTTCAAAAGTTGACCTTCAATTTATTGTGTGTAATATGTCCAAAATTTCCATAATTTTTTCTTGACCAATAATTGATCAAGTTATTTTTGAAATAGAACTGGCTTTATTTTTCACCAATATTCTGGGGTATTCTAGGGTAATTTTGTCGTTGCCAACATTACTCATATTAATTATTTCGCGTCAAATGAAACACGCGTTTCATACTTGACTTAACCTAAAGAAAGACTAACATTGCTAACATAATCTTAGTGTTGACAAAGTATTAATATAATTTTATATACAGTTGCCTTCAGTATATTAATTTTTTGTTTCTCTCTAACCACACTTTTTGAAGTTACGTCAAAAATTATAAGTTGGTAGTTCTGATTTTTTTTGACGAGAACTTGTATCGTGTAATATGGTACAAAATATTTTTGAGCTCAACAATAAATTGTTGAAAACTTGGTTAATTTATTGGTCAATAAATTGTATCGCGTAATACAGGCATAAGTTTGTCAAATGAATAGACTTTTGACGGACTTTCTTGCTTATTTACTATTTTCAGAAGACATTTTCCAAAAATAAAGCATTCAGACGCTCACTCTTAGCGACAAATTGTTTTCAGTAATTCAAATGCGATAATTAAAGACAAATAACATCGCGTGCGGTAGACACTTGGATGGATGACCGATCAGAAATAATTCCTCAAAAATAAAACATTGGCGAAAGTTGCTAATGATGATGGATTATTTTTTTTCCAAATAGTTTAGTAAAATAGCACTTGTAGTTAATTATGCGAACTAATCATGTAAGAAGATTCATTATATTCACTTTGGCTTGAAACTGGTACTAAATAAAAGCTGCTGTTTCGTAGGTTTGCACAAATTGCTTTAATTCAAGCTCAGTGATTGTGGAAGATTAAATTAATCAATTACTTGTTTCAAGTGAAACAATGCCCATAGATATATATGACATTAGGGATATGCCAACTGGAATCTATTGAAGTAGATAAAAATTTAGTTACAACTTTAGCCGTCGGTGGCACTATTATTATGTACAGTTGTCAAATCTGTCCGGGATTCATTCAATGACTTGTTTGACGCGAATTTGAAGCTTATTAGAATGAATTATTATTATTGGATGAAAATTTGTTTACTTTTGGTGTATTTTTTTGTATAGCTTTGATAAAGATCAAATTATTATTTTAAGGTACAGCACTTGACCTCTCGTCAGTCAATAACTAAACATTGAAGATTAAAAGGTATTTTTGAGTTTGTACATGCATAAATTATGTACCTATCAAATAGTCAACTTGAAACTAGTACTAAATGGAAGCTGCTGTTTCGTAAGTTTGCCCAAACTGCTTGATTTCAAGCTCAGTAATTGTGAGAGATGATAATTTGCGAAATCTCTGAAGTAACGAGCATTCATGAGCTGTCAAAAATGCGCTTTCATCATCTAGATGATTCTTCCATTTTTTACATTCATTTTCACTGCTTCTTATTTATTTTCACTATAAAATATGTTTTATTTAGTACTCAAAATGTCAAAATAATAATTTCGTTTACGTTACAATTTCCTGAACATTAAATACAGCTGCATGTGCTCATGATTCAAATTTCAAATTACTATAAAAACATGTTTAAGTTTATTATTAAAGGTGCGTACCTTTTTGGCAATGTCTTCGGGATAATTAAAATTGACGAATCGTAAAGTTCAACCGAAATTTGAGATATCTAGTTGGCTTTTAATGAGCTGGTTATTTTTGATTTTGTCAGACGCCAAATTTGGTTATGATGAAGTGAATCCTATTCATTTGGATAATTCATTTACTTACTTAGTAATAATATTAGTTTGTTTTGCCTAATTTTCAAAGCTGTAGCTCGTACACCAATAACAATTGATTGTTAATATTTCTTATGATTGTACCTACATTTATTTTAATTACGTGTTTATGATCAGAAATTTCTGGAGCCACTAGTTTACCCATAAAATATTAGTTTGTTTTGCTCAATTTGCAAGCCTACAGCTCGTGCACCAATAGCGATAAGTAACTAATATTCATTCTACATATATTTACATCCATATTGAGTATATACATAAAATTTACATTTTTTGGAGCCCCCGATTTAGTCGGAAAATATTATTTTGTCTTGAACAGTCCTGGGGCAACTATTGATCAATTCTCAAGTCTATAGCTCGTGCTGCAATAATTATTGGTGCCTAATATAAATTCTGCTCACACATACATTCATTCCAAGTGCGTACTAACAATTACAAATTTCTGGAGCTACTAATTTACCCAGAAAATATTATTTTGTCCAAGTTGTAAGCCTACAGCGTGTGCACCAATAATTACATGTAACTAATATTAATTTTACATTTTTTTTACATCTATTTCGAGTACATGTGCAAATTGGAATTTCTGCAGCTTCTGATTTCTCTCAAAATTATAATAAAAAAAAAAATATTAAAAAAGTTGTACAAAAAAATTTAGGACTCACTGTATATTCTTACAAATTTTCCTTCAAAATGTGCGCAATACGAATTGTTGTGAGATTATTTTAGAAATATCGTACTCCAAAGATGAAATCATAATTTCAATTGAGGAATTTCATTTCATCCATTTGATATTTTTGTTCAATCTGACAGTTGCTTAGATTATAAATAATATCTAGATGGAAGAAACTGCGAACGGTTACGACGAAAGAGATGGAAGATATATTGTAAGAAAGACTGCGCAAGCGTGACAATAATCAAATTTCGGTTTATCATGCCCGCAAAATGACAAACACTTGATGCAATGAGTTCTTATTTCTGTAAAAAATATTTATATTCATTCGCCGTTTTCTAGTTGCAAAGTACATCTTCTTAACATTACTTTTATAAATAGCAAATGAAATTCGATAGACCTGCGCAGTTCGTTTTACTTCATTTTTCTTTTATTATATTTTATTCCCTTGTCCCTCTAACGTTTTCTCTCTTTCTGGCATAACCATTCGCAAAAATGTATTGTGTGATTCCATCTAAATATTATTTATGATCCAAGGACAGTTGTCACGTGAAGTAGCTTATGCGCAGATGCGTGAACATTCAAAATGTGCGCAATATGAATGCGTATTAGCTCTAGTCTGTTTGACAGTTACTTTTTATGTACATTGTTGGTTTGAGATATTGTTATTTCCAACAATCACTATTATAGACGATATTAAAAATAATTTAAGTTTATGCTCCACAAATCTTCTTTCATCCATTTTTGTTCAAACAGATTGACGTACAAAATTTTGTAGTGGTGACATATAGAACTTCAAAATAATGTTGAAAAAGTTGTAAAATTTTTGTTAGAAATTTTGTTCGAAATTATGAACTTAATTTTGAGAGAAATTATACATCGTGTCATACGGCCTCAAGTTCATAATCTCGAAAACAAAATCGAAAATTTTTTTATCGAAAAAAATAATAAAGTTTGATAAAAACAATATTCTTTGAGAATGAGTACACAGGGTTTTTTGGGATGCTGATTAATAATTTGATATAAGATTTTCAATATAATCCAGTTTCGCACATGGGCGTATGGTGCAAACTCAAATTCTGAGATCCCTCCATTTTGCTCAAATAATTTCTTCGATCCACTCAACCATAATCGTAATTGAATGATGTTTTTATTTGTTTTTATCCTATAAAAATATTTCTTGAATGGTACCAAGTTTTCAAAATTCATTCAAAAATTGCTGGATAGCTTGAATAAATGGAATATTCTGTTATTTTTGGAATTGCACGTTTTTGAGGTTCATTGTTTCAACTATATATTGTTGTGGAAGTGGCGCCCAGATCCGTTTTTACTCATTTTGATCCTGTTCTACCACAGCTAGATGAATGAAACTTGGGAATGTTATAGACGGGATACAAATACATATTATAAAAACGTCTTCAACATCGCTGTCTTGCTGTAGCACTGAAATTTTCATCCGTTAAACAAGAACCACATATTGCAGAATTTAGTAGGTCTGTAGGATTATAATTACAAGCTTTCCCATATCTTTTTAGCGCATTTTTTTTGGAACTATACTATTTACAGACTTGAACCTGGTACTAAATAAAAGCTGCTGTTTCGTAGGTTTGCACAAATTGCTTTAATTCAAGCTCAGTGATTGTGGAAGATTAAATTATTCAATTACTTGTTTCAAGTGAAACAATGCCCATAGATATATATGACATTAGGGATATGGCAACTAAAATTTATTCAAGTAGATAAAAATTTAGTTACAACTTTTGCCGCCGGTTTCACTATTATTATGTACAGTTGTCAAATCTGTCCGGGATTCATTCAATGACTTGTTTGACGCGAATTTGAAGCTTATTAGAATAAATTATCATTATTGGATGAAAATTTGTTTACTTTTGGTGTATTTTTTTTATATAGCTTTAATAAAGATCAAATTATCATTTTAAGGTACAGCACTTGATCTCCCGTCAGTCAATAACTAAACAATGAAGATTAAAAGGTATTTTTGAGTTTGTACATGCATAAATTATGTACTTATCAAATAGTCAACTTGAAACTAGTACTAAATGGAAGCTGCTGTTTCGTAAGTTTGCCAAAACTGCTTGATTTCAAGCTCAGTAATTGTGGGATATGGTAATTTGCGAAATCTCTGAAGTAACAAGCATTCATGAGCTGTCAAAAATGCGCTTTCATCATCTAGATGATTCTTCCATTTTTTGAAATATAACCTAAAATTGACTTCTTGAGTAGCAATTTTACATCGTCAAAATTGTTGTATTTAGACAAATGATTGAATTTTAATTTGGTTTATTACTTTTATCGTATAAATATGAATGCTCTTCCACCAAATTTGTGATTTGAATATCTTCTCTGTGACAGTTGTCAATTTTGAATTTCTGACAGCCAACCAATTTCCACGATTGGTTGGATTTATAATTGAGAAAATCTAAATTTGTGAATTAAATCCATCATAAACCAGCCTTTAGAATCGTCCTTTTTCCAATCGATGTTTGCTTATAACCTGAATGCGTTATCAAAAAATGAATAATATATTCTTAAAGCTCAGGATTTCATCCTTAATTTCATATTTTTAATAATTTTTTAAAGCTCAACTTTAAGTTGCAGGAATTAGAATAAGCAAAAAACATGCATTTTCTTATATATTTCTTATATTAAAGATTACTCAAACATCAAGTTGTATCAATTTCCGAATTATTACACATTGTAAAGTGTATATTCAACTTCATTTAAAAAAACAGATATAATAATTTCTGATTCATTTAAATAAATAAAAACCGTTTTGAAAATGAATGCTACGAAAAAAAATCTGACGTGAACATCACGTGACTTACTTGTACATCATTGGATATATATATATTTTGTGTTTGATGATATATATCATTAGATATATATAATCAAACACAAAATCTTATCGTTCCACAGTTAATCGTTTTGGATCTACTCAAGAGATTCTAAAAATCTGTCAAGTAAAATGCGCTTTCAGCCAAGTCGGTTGCTATGGAAACAGTAGACCATTATTCTTACACTACAACATTCTTAAATACTGATTTCCAAAATTCTACGACTGCCAACAGATCTGAATTTATGCGCAAAATTGAAAAATAAATTCCTACTGAAGTGCATTTCCGGTTGTCTATTGTTATGAAAATAGTAGACAATCATTCAGATGCTACAGCAGACTGAAATACCAAATTTCATTATTCTACATCTAATCGTTTCGAATTTATGCGAAAAATTCCAAAAGACTGTCAAGTAAAGTGCACTTCCGGCTCGGTGGATCTCAATAAAAATAGGATGAACATCTAGACGGTATAGTCGTCCTAAATACTGGATTCTAACAATCTACGTTCAATCGTTTTGGATTTATGCGGAAAATTCAAAAAATGTTCCGAATAAAGTGTTCTTCCGGCTTAGTCGATAGCAATCATAATGCAAGGTGTACAACTAGATATTATAAAAGTGCCTAATACAACATTTAAATATTCTACGACTGATTGTTTAGGATTTATGCGGAAAATTCAAAAAGTCTGTCATATAAAGTGCACTTCCGGCTCAGCCGATTGTTACAAAAATAGAAGATGACCATTAAGATGCTACAGTAATTTCAAATGCTAAATTCCAGTATCTTATGGCTGATCATTCTGGATTCATGCGGAAAATTAAAAAAAGTCTTAAGTAAAGTGCACTTCCGGTTTAGCAGATCGCAATCATAATGCAAGATGTACAATAAGATGTCATAGAAGTTCTTTATTTAATTTTTTAATTGCCTCTATGCCTCTATTAATATATATCTTCAATTTTATAGAAGTCTCAACTTCCAGTCAAATTTTCTGAGAGAAAACAAAAATTATTGAAAATTAATGTCTTTCTCAGAAAGCTTGGAGTCTCCACTTCATGATGCTTTTTAATTGTTTTATTTTGCTTTGCTTGAATATTAGCATTCAGCGGCTTGACGCGCATGGAGTTTTAGAAGTCGCTTATTTATATTTACTATCAGTTTTTCGATTTCTCTATTTTACAAAAACCAAATTTTCGATTTTGTTTTCGAGATTATGAACTTAACATACACCCAAAAAATTACCATTGAGCCCAGTTTCAGCTATATCACATTTTATGAGAGGTCAAAATCTCTGACAACTGGACTAAAATCAATACGTGAAGAAATATCACCGATCTGAAGTTGTAATCTAGTAATTATTGATTGTGATTTTAATTAAACATCTGTTAAACGATCGTGATGTCAGTATCAACAAACTGTTTCATTTTTAGCTGAAGTTTATTTGGGGTGAATACCCTGTTGTAGAGGCCACCGATCCGGGAAATTTCCACTCCTAATAAAGTCGAGAAGCGAAAAGTTTAGTGGTGCAAGGTAAGCCACACTTTTACGATCACTAAATTGAAAAACTTTTGCGAAATAATTAAAAATGTGATTTGTTTCTTACTTGATTGTTAAGGGGATGCAACTGCACTTCATCGTCGTCATCTTGATGGGGTCGTTGCTGATCCACATAATGGTGGTGTCGCTGTGCAGACGACTCCGTATCTCCCATACCCCAAGCGGCCAACAGGTACACCATCCCTCGTCCAAATTGCACGGACACCACTGTCACAGATTTTTGGGGTTCTTAACGTATTAGGGAATAGGGGAGCCACTGCGAACAGCTAGAACAAAAAAAAAAAAACACTTTTTAGCATGAGAATTAACAAAATTATATCGGAGAGGTCGGTGAGGTCGGACGGTTCCATAATAATGTCTGCCTTAGTCCCGTTAGTCAATGGATGAATAAAATCGATGTGTAGTAAATAAACAGGGGCGGCGTTAAAATGATTTGACACTAGGGGCTAACTCAAATATAGTACAACAGTTTTTAATTTAATATTGCAAGGATAATAAACAATTTTATGCTTACTAAAATATTCTTCTTCTTTTGCATACACAAAAAAATTATTTCAATACTAAAATCAATTTAATTAATGAAAAAAATTTATTTTCTTATATGAATAATATTTTGATTTATTTGATTTGATCAGAAGCATAAAATAAAATAATATAAAGCAATATGTAAAATATGAAAAAATGATATTGACACTGAAATTTACTTAGTAACTGTCACAATCACAATGTCATTTGAAAATGTCAAAATTTGAGCTATGAGCTCAGAAATTGTCAAATTTATTGAAGATACAATTAATAATAATTTTATTACGATATTTTCGAAGAGTTGTTGTCCGTATTGTAAAAAAGTAAAAGGAATTTTTGACGTATTGAAAGTGAGGTACTTCAATTAGTGATTTTTTTTTTTTCAGGGTTCAGTTTGGAGAAAGGAGAGGTTTGTATATTTTTATTATTATTTGCAGATATACAGCAATAGAATTGGACCAAAGAAAAGATGGAAAATTAATTCAAGACGTTTTAGAAACAATGACTGATTCTGATACAGTACCCAGCGTATTTATAAATAAAAGATATATTGGGGGGTGTGATATTGTAGAAGCACTTTACAAAACGGGCCGTCTTCAAGATATAATAAAAAAATAATCAAGTAATCTAGACAAAAAAATTATCATGACGTTTGACATCACCTAAAATTAGAATCCTGTTAAAATTCAAAATTCTAGTGAAATAAATGGCCCACCAGACATTCCAATTAGTAAAAAATTTAATATCAAGTGATTTTGCAGTAATTTTCTCAAAAACATTTTGTCCTCACTGCCGCAGTGTTAAACGACTTCTTCACAAGCTGGAAGAATCCTATACAAGCTACGAACTGGATAAAAGAAAAGATGGGGATGCTATTCAAGACGTTTTGGAACAAATTACGGGTGCCAGGACCGTACCGAGAGTGTTTATAAATGGAGAATGTGTGGGAGGGGCTACGGATTTTCAAAATTTGTATTCGAATGGAACGTTGCAGAATATATTGAAAAGAAAATCCCGGAAGGACAA
Source organism: Dromius quadrimaculatus (assembly GCA_963989225.1). Taxonomy (NCBI): domain Eukaryota; kingdom Metazoa; phylum Arthropoda; class Insecta; order Coleoptera; family Carabidae; genus Dromius; species Dromius quadrimaculatus. The sequence goes on from OZ022329.1 coordinate 2,523,925, forward strand.
AAATACAGAAGAACGAGATTAATATTCATTCAAAAATATCAATAAATAAATATTTAATTTATTTTCATTGTACAGGTCATTAAAATGCCTCCTTATTCTCATTCACTTGTTAGTTGCCAATATGAGGTGTGAACACTTCAGAAATTCATTTTAGAAATAATGAGCTAATTGGTTGGCCAATAGCCAATCGAAAACCATTTAAAGAGCTATCGAAAATATTAAAATAATAAATAGCAGGAAGTCGTAAATTATTTATTATAATTAATAATTGACTTAATTGGAAAAACATTATTTTTTTGAGTTCAACAAACAAAGGAAATACCACCAAACAAAAGCCAAAATATTTGCATATCAAATAACAGCTGATATTCAATGTCCTTCAAATCAGGCATGACGTCACAAAGCATGTAATACACTGTAAGATTCCTAATGACCTTTTGGCCGATTGAAGCAGTTAATGCTAGACGTGTCGACTACAGAAAAGAGAATGAAGGATTGTTAAGTGGGATGATGTAATAGCTGTGAAGGTTTCGTAATTTTTGCTGATATTCTCACGGAAAATTGTAAAGGCAATTACCAAGAAAGTACAATTATCTACAAATTTTATTTATATAGCCAATTAAATTCATATTACAAGGACAGTGATTCATTTAAATCCAACTGTCTTTATAAATTAACCATGTTTTGTCTTCTCAAAATGGACAGAAAAATAGGGAAACGTTCCAAAATCTATTTTTAAGTTCAAAAGAAATAAACAAGTAAGCATTTCCTTGAATGAATTAAGTTTGTGTTTCTTATAAAACCAAGTTTGTATAAAAATAACTTTTTTGTTCGTTCAATGCTGAGTTCAAAACATGACAACCTCAAAATTAACTTTGAAATTACTACGATTTAAAAAATAATTCATGACTAAATCAGAAGCTGCAAAAATTCTAAATTTTGCACATGTACTCAAAATATTAATTACATATAATTATTGGTGCACGAGTTGTAGGCTTACAAATTGGACAAACTAATATTTTCTGGGTAAATTAGTAGCTCCAGAAATTTGTAATTATTAGTACATACTTGGAATGAATGTAGATGTAAGCAGAATTGATATTAGACACCAATAGTTATTGCAGCACGAGCTGTAGTTGCCCCGGACCGCTCAAGACAAAGTAATATTTTCCGACCAAATCGAGAGCCCCAAAAATTGTAAATTTTATGTATATACTCAATATGGATGTAAATATATTTAGAATGAATATTAGTTACTTATCGCTATTGGGGCACGAGCTGTAGGCTTGCAAATCGGACAAAACAAACTTATATTTTATGAGTGAACCAGTGTCTCCAGAAATTTATAATCATAAACACGTAATTAAAATAAATGTAGGTGCAATCATAAGAAATATTAGCCATCAATTGTTATTGGTGTACGAGCTACAGCCTTGAAAATTAAGAATTCCAATAAACAGTTAAAAATTTATCCAACTAATAATTTCAGATTTCGCACACGTATTCAAAATAGATGTGAATATATGTCAAATAAATATGTTATTGGTGCATTCTTTTATCGCGGCGGCGTCATGATTTTCCCCATGAATAATTAAATGACGAAAACCGACAGTTTTTCGAACGACATCGACTGGAAAATGTTCCTTGTATTGGTAAAATGCGCACACCGTTTTTTAGCGCATTTTTTGGAAAAAAGCGCTATTGTATTCACTTTGGCTGTCTGGCGTGACGCTGAGTTCTCAGCAACTATACTATTTACAGATTTGAAACTGGTACTAAATAAAAGCTGCTGTTTCGTAGGTTTGCACAAATTGCTTTAATTCAAGCTCAGTGATTGTGGAAGATTAAATTATTCAATTACTTGTTTCAAGTGAAACAATGCCCATAGATATATATGACATTAGGGAGATAGCAACTAAAATTTATTAAAGTAGATAAAAATTTAGTTACAACTTTCGCCGCCGGTGTCACTATTATTATGTACAGTTGTCAAATCTGTCCGGGATTCATTCAATGACTTATTTGACGCGAATTTGAAGCTTATTAGAATGAATTATTATTATTGGATGAAAATTTGTTTACTTTTGGTGTATTTTTTTTATATAGCTTTTATAAAGATCAAATTATTATTTTAAGGTACAGCACTTGACCTCCTGTCAGTCAATAACTAAGCAATGAAGATTAAAAGGTATTTTTGAGTTTGTACATGCATAAATTATGTACCTATCAAATAGTCAACTTGAAACTAGTACTAAATGGAAGCTGCTGTTTCGTTAGTTTGCTTGATTTCAAGCTCAGTAATTGTGTGAGATGGTAATTTGCGAAATCTCTGAAGTAACAAGCATTCATGAGCTGTCAAAAATGCGCTTTCATCATCTAGATGATTCTTCCATTTTTTTAATAATTAATTTAATTTTATCGTGTTTGATTCAAATTGAAGCTCCTGCAAAAATAACGATTGTCAATTGTTTTTTTTCCAAGTTATTCAAATGATGTCTAGTTTGGTATCAATTAAAAGCTCTCTGAGAAATATGCTTAGTATTATTGATTGCCAAACAAATATAATACAAAAATACTTTACTAGTTATCACATTTCTCCGAAAAATAAACAGTACGTTTGTTTATACGTCACTGATAATATTTCTGGCGTTGAAATATTATCAAACATATAGAATATAGGAAAAATTAGTAAATTTCAAGTTTTCGACCGATTATTTTATTTTCAGCGGATAATTTAGACGCAGTTTTAAATTGATGAATCATTTCTGCGGCCTTGAAACACTACTCTGATTGAATAGCAAACTAATAGATTGATTTGGTATGCAAAAATCCAGTCAAGTTATTCCGTACATATTTATAAAAATTGATGGGGTTAATTCTGATGTTTACTCAAGGTACTCGCTACGAAAAAATTGCCATCTGTTGGTCAAACGCTTGAAGCAACTTACTTGTACAAAGTAACAAGTTTTGTGAAACCGACAAAATTCACCTATCGAGATTTGGATGGATATATTCGTTTTGAGCATCCCTGAATCCATTTTGATTATTTTTGGCTTGATGTCGGTACGTATGTTCGTGCGTAACTCGCAAATCTCAAAACTGGTTGAACGTATAATGTTGAAATTTTGTATTTAAGACTAGTATAGGGTCTAGTTGTGCACCTCGCATTATGGTTCCAATCGTCTGTACCGGAAGTGCACTTTACTTAAAACTTTTTTCGAATTTTTCTAATAAATCCAGAATGATCAACCGCAGGATGTTGAAATTCAGTATTTGAACTTGATGTTGTATCAGAATGGTCATCTGCTATTTTTTTGGGAATCGGCTAAGCCGGAAGTGCACTTTACTTGAAACTTCTTTTGAATTTTTTGCATAAATATAGAATGATCCGCCATAGCATATTGAAATTTCGTATAAAGAACTTCTATAACATCTTATTGTACATCTTGCATTATGACTGCGATCGGCTGAACCGGAAGTGCACTTTACTTTATATTAATTTTCCGCATGAATTCAGAATGATCAGCCATAAGATACTGGAATTTAGCATTTGAAATTACTGTAGCATCTTAATGGTCATCTTCTATTTTTGTAACAATCGGCTGAGCCGGAAGTGCACTTTATATGACAGATTTTTTGAATTTTCCGCATAAATTCTAAACAATCAGTCGTAGAATATTTAAATTTTGTATTAGGCACTTTTATAATATCTAGTTATACACCTTGCATTATGATTGCTATCGACTAAACCGGAAGAGCACTTTATTGGAAATTTTTTGAATTTTCCGCATAGATCCAAAACGATTGAACGTAGATTGTTAGAATTCAGTATTTAGGACGATTATACCGTTTAGATGCTCATATCCTATTTTTATTGAGATCCACCAAGCCGGAAGTGCACTTTACTTGACAGTTTTTTGGAATATTACGCATAAATTCGAAACGATCAGGTGTAGAATATTAAAATTTGGTATTTCAGTCTGCTGTAGCATCTGTATGATTGCCTACTATTTTTATAACAAAAGACTGAACCGGAAGTGCACTTCAGTAGGAATTTATTTTTTAATTTTGCGCATAAAATCAGATCTGCTGGTAGTCGTAAATATTGATTAATTGTGATTCAACATTCAGAAAAAATATTTTTCTCGGTTAAATATTTGGAAAAATAAATGTTTGAAAATTAAACATGCATGAAGCTCATTATTTTAATTCATACTTGAATAAAAATTATAACAGTAAATAAATGATTTTACCAACACAATGACTAAGCACGCAAATGAATGACTATCAAAACAAAAATAAAAAAATTGTTTACTAATATACGAATTATAAAATTTTGCAAAACATTTTTTCTAGCACATAACTCAAAATAAAATTATTCATAAAAATCTAAATAAAGAAAAACTGTTTGATTAATCTTTACAAAAATCAATAGGGCTTTATTTTGATAGTTGACCCGTCGATAAATAAGAATTATCCAAATTATAATAATTACTAATGTGCGTACCACATTTTTTAGCGCATTTTCCGAAAAAAGCGCTATTATATTCACTTTGGCTGGCTGGCGTGACGCTGAGATCTCAGCAACTATACTATTTACAGACTTGAAACTGGTACTAAATAAAAGCTGCTGTTTCGTAGGCTTGCACAAATTGCTTTAATTCAAGCTCAGTGATTGTGGAAAATTGAATTATTCAATTACTTGTTTCAAGTGGAACAATGTCCATAGATATCTATGACATTAGGGATATGGCAACTAAAATTTATTAAAGTAGATAAAAATTTAGTTTCAACTTTCGCCGCGGGTGTCACTATTATTATGTACAGTTGTCAAACCTGTCCGGGATTCATTCAATGACTTATTTGACGCGAATTTGAAGCTTATTAGAATGAATTATTATTATTGGATGAAAATTTGTTTACTTTTGGAGTATTTTTTTTATATAGCTTTGATAAAGATCAAATTATCATTTTAAGGTACAGCACTTGACCTCCCGTCTGTCAATAACTAAACAATGAAGATTAAAAGGTATTTTTGAGTTTGTACATGCATAAATTATGTACCTATCAAATAGTCAACTTGAAACTAGTACTAAATGAAAGCTGCTGTTACGTAAATTTGCCCAAACTGCTTGATTTTAGGCTCAGTAATTGTGAGAGATGGTAATTAGCGAAATCTCTGAAGTAACAAGCATTCATGAGCTGTCAAAAATGCGCTTTCATCATCTAGATGATTCTTCAATTTTTTTAGAAAATTCGAATCAGCTGCGCAAAATACGAGCCTGCCGACTGCGTCACGTCATCAATAACAGTAGCACTTAATCTTATCAATACATAACTTGCTTTTTATTTTTTCAGTTTTGCAGAACTTGCAGAAAATTGTTGATAAAAATTAGACTATACTAAAAATTGTGGTAAAAATCATACGTAGGTACATTTGAGAGCATAATAAATATTTTTAAAGCTAGATTAAAACTCGAGGCTTGCGCCTAATATAATTGGCAGAAAATTCAGACAAATATATAATTGCATAGCAACACTTAAACTGTCAACACCACCACGACAAAATTGGCAGACTTTTTGCAGTCAAAATAACTAAAATTGCGGGTGTTCTCATGAACCCATTACAAGGATAAATACGTTTGTAGTCAATTTTTGAGAGCCGCTGATTTAATGTCAATTTAAAACAGCTGATAGACGCATTAGTCAGTTACATAATGATCTCATTTACGTATGAGTAGTATAAAAAAAAATTTACAGGACATAATTAAATAATTATTAAAAATATTGGAATTCTGGAACTTTCCTAATCGAATAATGTTATCATTATTAGTATTGTTGTAAAATTAGATAAAACGAGTGGATGTGCGATAAAAATCGATAAGCCACATATCTCAGAACAAACAATAATTCAACTTACTTTTAAATTTGGTTAAAAAATAATAATCCAAATTTTCAGAAAAAAACGTAATTTAAATCACTTTAAAACTTAATAAAATGAAAAAAAAATAACTGCACTCTCATTCGTTCACACTGTCATGGTTACTGTCATTGTTTAAAACACTTTAAAAACAAAACTTTTTAATTCACTTGCTTCTTGCATCGTGTCTAGCGCACAACTGAAGCTCTATCTTTGCTCCAACTGATATTAGTCATTCGTGAGCCATAGCCAATCGTCATGGCGTCATGAATGACGTAGTGAACATTAAGTCAGATTTACACTACTGGATTTTAAATTGAATGAAGAGAAATTGGCACGATTTTTCGTTTTATCTTGGAATTTTTTTGCTACTATGGTATTTGTGCTGACATGAAGACATTCTTTAGGAAGGTCATGGTTTTATGTGATAAAAAGGAAAGGGAAAACCGGGGAAAACCAACCCACCTTTTCCTGCTCAAGCAATTTTTGTGTATAGTATTTATTTAACATTTGAGTGCACTCAAATCCTTAAAATTTTCTTATTCGCGGAACTATGCCAAATGTCACCTCTATTCACAAAAACATTACGTAATATGTCTATAAAATATTTATTTTATGACCGCATTCAGGATATTACAGTTTCCTGCAATAATAAAATTTCAAGTGCAGAAATATTTCAACATTTTGTGAAATCAAGAGCAGTTATTCCTGAAAAATATTTTCTTTGTGTAACAGAATAAATGATTCATAACATATCGCAGCTTAATCTCCAGGCTTGGCTATTTTCGTGACAGACTAGCCAGCCGGATGTAGCCATAACTAGTCATAGAAAATTCTCCTTTCTTTAACAACTGTTAACCAGACACATAAAGAACTATTTAACCACTTAGGTTATGAAATTGATGTTTATTAACGTAGAGATCAAAATTTTGTGTATTTAAATAATTTAATGTAATGTAAACCGTTACAAGAAGCGCGAGGACAATCGGGGTAGCGGGGGAGTAATGGCATATTCTTGATATAAACTTGCGGAAGTTGGTGATAATATAGTAGCTTGAAATGTGTGTAAATTTTCGTGACTCATTTTATACACTTGTAAAATTGCAACAATCAAAAAAATATTTGTAGGTAATTACTGAATTAATAGAATTACATTCATGTCAATTAATATTTTTGGCTGCCTGTAAGAGTCAAAATTATGTGTACAAAATATTTATATTTAAAATTCTTAAAAGTTTATCTCAACGACCATCCGCACAAAAACATTCAAAAGATCTATTAATATCTAAAATATTTTTCTTTAACCATATACAGGGTGTTTTTTTGAGATACTGAAATTTGAAACTTTGAAATATTTTACATGAAATGACGAAAACCGACAGATTTTCGAACGACACTGATTCTCCAGCACCGCTCACAACAAACTAATAATTTATGGCCGAATCAGAAACTGTAGAAATTCCAAATTTTGCACATGTACTCAAAATAGATGTAAAAATATGTAAAATTAATATTATTATTAATTATTGGTGCACGAGCTGCAGGCTTGCAAACTGGACAAACTAATATTTTCTGGGTAAATTAGTAGCTCCAGAAATTTGTAATTTTTAGCACGTATTTGGAATGAATGTAGGTGTAAGCAGAATAGATATTAGACACCAATAGTTATTGTAGCACGAGCTATAGACTTGAGAATTGATTAATAGTTGCCCCAGGACCGCTCAAGACTAAATAATATTTTCCGACTGAATCGAGTCATCCAAAAATTATAAATTTTATGTATATATACATACATAATCCGGTCCTCTTGTACCGTGAGGTGTCGAGGTTAATGCTTTTCTTTGGGCCTATGGTCTTGTATGAAGGCTTTCCATTTTTTTCTGTCCCTGCTTAACTGTTTGGCTGAGTTCCATGTCATTCCCGCCTTTTCCAAAATTTGCCCTGTGCTGTCATCCCACGTTTTTCTTGGTCGGCCCACACTATTTTTCCCGTACGCTCTGGTTTCCCACACTCTTTTAACTTGTTTTTCTTCAGTCATCCTTATCATATGTCCGAACCACATTAGTTTCCGATTTTCTAGGGTTGTTTCTGCTGAGCTAACCCCTAATTCTTCTCTTACTGCATTCCTTATTTTATCCATTTTTGAAACTCCATGTATTCTTCTTAGAAATTTCATTTCAGCTGCTTGTATTCGGTTCTTTTGCGCTTGTGTTAGTACCCAGTTCTCTCCTCCGTATAGTAGGACTGGTAGATACATTGTCTTATAAACCGTTAGTTTAACATTTTTTGATATTTCTTTGTGATCTAGAAATTTCCGCTGAAGAGCGTAGTATAGTTTGTTTGCGGCCTGTATTCTTTTATTTAGCCCATCCTCCACATTTCCTTTATTGTTAATTGTACTGCCCAAGTATTTGTACGTATTGACTTGTTCTATAGCCGTGTTATTTGCTTTGAGACTTACGTTTTTTTCGCTATTACTTATCACCATAGTTTTAGATTTCTCTGGATTAAGCAGCAGATTTTGTTCTGTAAGTACTTCTACCCACACGTTCAGGTTTTTCTGTAAATTTTCCTCCGAGTTAGCGAACAGTATTACGTCGTCTGCAAACGCGCATGCTTCTGTGGATACTGGCTGGAGATTTCTGAATCCTATGATAAATTTATCCATTCTTTTTTGGCAAATTTTAATAACATTATCCATCACACAAAGAAATAGTAGTGGACTTAGAGCGTTTCCTTGTCGTACCCCTGATGTTGTGGTAAAATTTTCGGTCATACACGTTCTGACATTGTTATTTGTTTGTTTGTAAATATTTTGTACAGCCTCTATCGATTTTTCCTCGACTTGCAGCACTCTCAGGCTTTCCCATATTTTATTCCTGTCTACCATGTCAAAAGCTTTCTTCATGTCTATGAAGCAAACATACACATCTTTGTTTTTAATGAGCTTTTTTTCTACTATTTGCTGTACTGTGAATGAATGGTTCTGTACACTATGGTTAGGCCTGAATCCGCTTTGAACACTTGACAGGCGCTCTTCTACTTGGACTCGTATCTTTTTTTCCAGGATGCTCTCATAGATTTTAAAAGCTACACATAAAAGGGTAATACCTCGATAGTTCGAGCAATCTTTCGTGTCTCCACTTTTATATATTGGCACAATCGTTCCTATTTTCCACTCTTCAGGTATATCCTTATGTTTATTCATTAAGTATTTTTAGCAGCTCTATTTTTCCTGTTTCTCCCATGTATTTTATTAGTTCGGGACTTATTTCGTCTGAACCAGGCGCTTTTGCTATTTTGATTCTCATAATTGCATCTTCTAGTTCATTTATCGTTACGAAATCTTCGGTAATAATATTTCTTGGATTAGTTGTTACTTCCGTATCTTTATTATCGTCAATATTGTTACTTTCACATAGTAGTTCTTCGAAGTATTCTTTCCATCGTTTAATAATTTCCTCATCCTCCATTATTATGTTTCCCTCTTTTGTTTTAATCTGTTGTAATTTATATTCTGGCTTCTTTTTGAAATTTTTTATTACTCTGTAGAACATTCTTCTATTCTCCGTGGCATTTATTTCTAATTTTCTGCCAAATTCTTCCTATGTTTTTTGTTTTGCCTCCAAGACTACTATTTTGGCTTTATCTCTAAATTCTCTGTAGATCTGGTAGTTATCTTCGTTCTTGTTCTGTAAATATTTTTTCCATGCGTGCTTCTTTTCTTTTATAGCTTGTTTTACTTCGCTATTCCACCAACTAGTCCTCTTCATACTTTGATTTGCTCTATTGGTTCCACATATTTTTTTAGCCGCTGTTAGTAAAGTGTCCTTAAGACTTTTCCATCTATCATTGATATTCATGTCAGGATTTGCTGAATTTTTATTTATTTCTTCTGTTACTAGATTTTGGTACTCTTTTATAGCTTTACTGTTCCTTAATTTATATACTTTAATTTTCTCTTTATTATTACATCCAAGCCTTTTTCCTTCTGTTTTCCTTAATTCGCTTTTTTCCTTGATCACAGTCTCCACTAGAAAATGGTCGCTACCTATTTCGTAATCTCTTTTTACTCTGGTATCACAAATCTCTGTCCTGTTATCTTTTTCTACGATTATATAATCAATTATCGATTTTTCTTTTCTGCTTTCCATTACCCTTGTATATTTATGTATGTCTTTGTGCTTGAAGTGGGTATTAGTAATTATTAGATTGTTGTCCATGCATATTTCTAATAATTTCCTACCATTTGTATTTATTTTCTCTTCCCCATTTGGACCTATAACTCCCTCCCATTTTTCTGTCTCATTTCCTACTCTACTATTGAAATCTCCGGCTAGAATCAATTTTCCTTTACTTTTTTCAATCGATTCTTGTAAATCGTTCCAAAATTTATATTTTTCTACTTTCTTCTCGTTTTCATCTGGTCCATATATTACTATGAATGTTATATTTTCTTGTTGTCTTATTAATTCAATTATAAGTATTCTCTCGCTTATTCTTTCCCAGTTTTTAATTTTTATTGACTCTTTTATTTTAATAAGACATGCTACTCCTGCACGCGCTCTATCATTTTCTTCCACCCCTCCATAAATTAGCCAGTAACTATTATCAAATAATTTTAATCCTTTTCCTTTAAGTTTTGTTTCTGTGGTAGCTAGGATTTCAATTTTGCCTCTTCAAGATGTACTATTAGCTCGTTTTCTTTACAATTTAGTCCTCTTACATTCCAAGTTCCTATTTTCCATCGTTCATCTTTCTTCTTTGTAAATGTCGATTTTCCTTTATTCATATCCGTTTCATTTGCTAAGATCATCATATTTTCGTTATCAGAATTTCTTTCTAGTTTTTTGTCGTTTTGTTTTTATCATAGACTGCTTAAGTTTATGTATATATTCAATATGAATGTAAATATATGTAGAATGAATATTAGTTACTTATCGCTATTGGTGCACGAGCTGTAGGCTTGCAAATCGGACAAAACAAACTAATATTTTATTGGTAAACCAGTGGTTTCAGGAATTTCTAATCATAAACACGTAATTGAAATAAATGTAGGTACAATCACAAAAAATATTAGCAATCAATTGTTATTGGTGCACGAGCTATAAACTTGCAAATTGGGCGAAACAAACTAATCTATCGCGGCGTCATAATTCTTAAATTAGGAAAATTGTGTTAATCGGTTTGAAAACTATATTAGTAATTTTTTGGAGGAAAAATTTGAAAATTGTTGAAATTGTTTTTTTTTCCTGAGCTGACACGTGTAATGTCTGAAGGTCAGTATACGTAAGCTAGTGTGATATAGATAACATATTTATTCTTATACATAAACTGATAAGTGCGTAGATTTGTTTGTTCTATTAGAATTTTTAAAATGCATATTTTCAAACAAAAATTAGCGGAGCAACGCTGTGTGAGCGATGCACGAATTATGGGTCATTAATTGCAATGGTTGTCTTTACAAGTTTTGAATTGCAAATCAGTCTAGTTCAAATTACGTACAACGACCTTCACAACAGGACTACGTACATTTATAAACATACTTTATATACATAAACACGAATATATATAAGTACATACTCTGTAGACACATAACACTGATATAAAGTCATTTGAACATGTGATAGAGACGTGCAATTGTGCATTGCAGGAAATGATAACAGGATACAACATTGTGATAGGATAACAAATTGCTTATTAAATTTTTTGTTTTGTTTTCATTCTTATGAGCGATAAACAATAAATGAGTGATGTGCAAACAAAAAATGGAAGAATCATCTAGATGATGCAAGCGCATTTTTGACAGCTCATGAATGTTTGTTACTTCAGAGATTTCGCAAATTACCATCTCTCACAATTACTGAGCTTGAAATCAAGCAGCTTGGGCAAACTTACGAAACAGCAGTTTCCATTTAGTACTAGTTTCAAGTTGACTATTTGATAGGTACATAATTTATGCATGTACAAACCCAAAAATACCTTTTAATCTTCATTGTTTAGTTATTGACTGACGGGAGGTCAAGTGCTGTACCTTAAAATGATAATTTGATCTTTATCAAAGCTATATAAAAAAAATACACCAAAAGTAAACAAATTTTCATCCAATAATAATAATTCATTCTAATAAGCTTCAAATTAGCGTCAAACAAGTTATTGAATGAATCCCGGACAGATTTGACAACTGTACATAATAATAGTGACACCTGCGGCGAAAATTGTAACTAAATTTTCATGTACTTTAATAAATTTTAGTTGCCATATCCCTAATGTCATATATATCTATGGGCATTGTTTCACTTGAAACAAGTAATTGAATAATTTAATCTTCCACAATCACTGAGCTGGAATTAAAGAAATTTGTGCAAACCTACGAAACAGCAGCATTTATTTAGTACCAGTTTCAAGTCTGTAAATAGTATAGTTGCTGAGAACTCAGCGTTACGCCAGCCAGCCAGCCAGCCAAAGTGAATATAATAGCGATTTTTTTCCAAAAAATGCGCTAAAAAGTGCCAATAAAGAAGTCAAAATATTTTATTTACAAACTTTCCCCTTTTATAATATTAGTAGAATTTCAATTGTTGTGATCCTATAATCCACATTTTCTACATCAGTCAGAAACGAACGGTTCTTAAATCTTAAATAAGTAGAAAACATGCAAAATAAACAAAATTCCAAATACTTAACTTGTCTTTGTTATAAGATAATCCGATTGTCAACTTGAGGGTTTTCTGCTAAATCATTAATTTGTGAGTCTAATCCCCGAATGGAATAATGTTAATTAGTAGAAAAATTTCTTAATGTTTCACAGCTAATGAGAAACTCCCACTTTGAGGTTGTTTCTCAAATATTACTTTTATTATACATAAATCAATTATTTTGTAAATGTCATTTATTTATATGTCCAGTGACCAACCAACGATAGTGTTTTGTCTTGGGACAATTTTAACTCGAACTAGAAACATTTGAACATCAAGTTAAATTTGAATTAGGTCAGCTGTGTACGAAACATGTGCGAATCGGTCTTATTCATTGCAAAACATTAATAGTGTAACGAAACTCATAATATCTTTTCTTATAATCGACGCTAAAGTAAACTAAATTATTAGTTGGATGAATTTTTGACTATTTATTGGAATTCTCAATTCTCAAGGCTGTAGCTCGTACACCAATAACAGTTGATGGCTAATATTTCTTATGATTATACCTTCATTTATTTTAATTACGTGTTTATGATTAGAAATTTCTGGAACTATTGGTTTATAGCTCGTGCTACAATAACTATTGGTGTCTAATATTTATTCTGCTTACACCTACATTCATTCCAAGTACGTACTAATAATTACAAATTTCTGGAACAACTAATTTACCCAGAAAATATTAGTTGTCCAATTTGCAAGCCTACAGCTCGTGCACCAATAATTATGTGTAACTAATATTAATTTTACTTATTTTAACATATATTTTGAGTACATGTGCAAAATTTGTAATTTCTGCAGCTTCTGATTTAGTCATAAATTATTAATTTGTTTTGAACGGTCAAACCCAAGTTCATATTACATACAAATAGGTCACCCCTAAATTAGTTACACAGCGCACATTTTTCTTTTGTAAATTGGGCTTTCATAATACGATTTTATTTACCATTCATATTTGTATGCACGTGCCTCAGAAGAAAATAATAATTTAATAATAGAATCTGAAGGCAAAAATAACGAATGTTATTCATAAACACATGATGAAAATACCAACAAAAATATAATTAAATAAACACATGTTTTCCGAAGTTACAAAGGTAAAAATTCAGTGAAAAATATTTTGAGCCAATATTGATGATTATATCATCTTGTTTTTGCATTTAACAGTTCAGAAATTAAATTTTTTTTAAATTTATTAAAAATTAAACGCGCCAGATGCACATGTAGCGCAAAGAACGTTCCGAACATTTTGATACAAGACATTTTATGATCGGTTGGGCATTCAAATCTTTCTACAACCGAATTTTGTTTTGCATAAAGAATTACAAAGCGCTTGAATTTTTTAAATGACAATTTGTTAATGATTTTTAAATAGGTGTGTTTGTGACGTAATTGGACGTCAATGAGGAGTCAGACAATTATTTTGGCCTACAGTCAAAAATCTATAACGCAGGTGAACCAAAGTTTTTGATCTTGAAAATAGAGTACATTTATTTTAGTTATGCCTAATTGGAGCTCAGATATTTCACACCTCATTAAAAAAACTCTCTTTTTGAATTTTTGTGGTTGTTAACTTTACTGTCAACACATCTATAACCTAAAATGACATTAAATATCTTTACAGTTTATTATTATTTATGATTTTCTACCCTTGCATAATTATTTCTGAACAAGTATTTTAATTGCACTATGCCTCAAAATTTTGCCAAATTGATTAATTAAAGAGTTGTTTTTCATGTTTAATTATGTACTCATGTTTATAAGTGTTTAAAGATTGATTCTGCGTCGAATAATATTTTGTGCCAAGCTGGAAATAAATTAATTTATTATTAGGTCAAAACCTGAGGAAGCCATTTAAAATAATTTTCAATTATTACATAAAAAGCCGCCTTCTATTCAAGGTGCAAATGAGATAAAATTAAATTTAAAATTTAATTAATCAATATTTGAGTTTCCCATTTCACGGTTTGTTTCTTTGATGTCTGGAAAAATACACAAAGGTCAAAAAATTTGGTCTAAAATTCAAGGAAAATACTAAAATATCTTTGTTTATTCATGCCAAGACTGTCTTAATACTTTTCGTTGTTATTTGGCCTTAGCAGTTTTTAGCACATTGTGTGCACATTTAACAAGTGATGTATCACAACATCCTGAAAATATTTTTTGTGCTTCACAACACAATAAATCCATTATGAGTTTATAAACAGTCTCAATAAAATAATTTTTTTTAAAACCTCAAGGTATAGCTTATTTAATGAATAATCAAATCACCCAAAAAACCTTATTTCCGATTAAAAAAAAAAAATTAAGAATCATCTAAATGATGAAAGCGCATTATTGACAGTTCATGAATGCTTGTTACTTCAAAGATTTCGCAAATTACTATCTCTCACAATTATTGAGCTTGAAATCAAGTAGTTCGGGCAAGCTTACGAAACAGCAGCTTCCATTTAGTACTAGTTTCAAGTTGACTATTTGATAGGTACATAATTTGTGCATGTACAAACTCAAAAATACCTTTTAATCTTCATTCTTTAGTTATTGACTGACGGGAGGTCAAGTGCTGTACCTTAAAATGATAATTTGATCTTTATCAGAGCTATATAAAAAAAATACACCAAAAGTAAACAAATTTTCATCCAATAATAATAATTCATTCTAATAAGCTTCAAATTCGCGTCAAACAAGTCATTGAATGAATCCTGGACAGATTTGACAACTGTACATAATAATAGTGACACCCACGGCTAAAGCTGTAACTAAATTTTTATATACTTGAATAAACTTCAGTTGCCATATCCCTAATGTCATATATATCTATGGGCATTGTTTCACTTGAAACAAGTAATTGAATAATTTAATCTTCCACAATCACTGAGCTTGAATTAAGGCAATTTGTGCAAACCTACGAAACAGCAGCTTTTATTTAGTACCAGTTTCAAGTCTGTAAAAAGTATAGTTGCTGAGAACTCAGCGTCACGCCAGCCAGCCAGCCAGACAGCCAAAGTGAACATAATAGCGTTTTTCTAGCGCATTTTTTGGAAAAAAGCAATAAGACATCAAAATAGTTTTGTGAAAATTCAAAATGGAAGAGTAATATTTTTTTCTGTGAATAGTAACTAAAGCAAAGTGCGTAGTTATTTTTTTGGGTTTTCAAGGAAAGATAATATTATCAATATTTTGTCGATATCTACTTTAAAATTCATTTTTATTTTTGTTGTTTGCGTCAATATCTTACGTGATCTGAATAAGATATCGACAATTTTTCCAGAGCTTGTAAATATTGCATGATATAAATTTAATCTAAAGTAGATTCTTCGTCATAAAAATATACTCAATTTTATTTATATAAATATATATTAAATATTTAATAAATTTTTTATTCTTCGAAGTATTACTAAGCAAACACTACAATTTATTTCTCACTTACCGCTGTCAAAAATCGAACAACAAAGCCACAGATATTTATTTTCAACAGATTATTTATTTATTATACTGATCACTCACTGGATATTTACTATTTCACTGTTTTACTGTTCACTGTTCCACAATCAGGTCGTTTGCTCATATATATATACACACAGATGTCCGTTTCTGGAAATGTACTAGGTTAGTCGAGAGCACGTTACTAGAATTTTCGACCGTGCAGGGCGGTGCGGTGCTTATTTTATTTTTATGAATTATGACACTTTCGCACGTTACAATAAATGAAATATTGTAACGAACAGTGCCCCTACAAGGTTTACTTTCATTACAACAAGGTTGTTAAACAGGTGGCGAACGCAAGAATGATGATTGACACAAATCAATTTTAAAAAATATTTAAGGGATGAAACATCCTCTTAAATTATTAAAGCGCACATATTTTGAAACCTATTGGGAAATTTGAATTTATCTCTTCATATTATGTTTGTATGGACCTTAATCTATCTGAAAGTATACTTTTCATCCCTTAAAACTTCCAATTAGATGGTCTAATAAATTAATAAATATATCAAGAAATTGATTTATTCAAATTTAGATTTTTTCTTTCTCTCTAATTTTGTTCAAATTTGGTATATGTGTCAAGGACGGGTGACGTCATGAGAATTTCTAGTAAGCCACTAAAAGTTTTATAGAATCATCCAAAAAAAGCAGTTGTAGATATATAAACCTGATGGGGACAAAGCCTAATAGGAAGTAGTTGGGAGTAGTGATTCAGTAATACGGGCAGAAAGTAATAAGACAATATATATTTTGTTTTACAATCTATGCATTCATTTGTTCAGCTAGTAATGAATTGTAACGAATTTCTCTCGTTAGAGTCTAAAATTATTACAATGAAATTCTAGAAACACGCTCTAATTGTTTTACGGTGTTCCAGATCAACTCAGGTAGAGTAATATGAATAGTAATGGCTGATCTGGCAGCTTGACATTGAAGAAATAAAACTGTATAATTTTTTAGCGCATTTTTTGTAAAAAAGCGCTATTATATTCACTTTGGCTGTCTGGCTGGCTGGCGTGACGCTGGAGTTCTCAGCAACTATACTATTTACAGACTTGAAACTGGTACTAAATAAAAGCTGCTGTTTCGTAGGTTTGCACAAATTGCTTTAATTCAAGCTCAGTGATTGTGGAACATTAAATTATTCAATTACTTGTTTCAAGTGAAACAATGCCCATAGATATATATGACATTAGGGATATGGCAACTAAAGTTTATTAAAGTAGATAAAAATTTAGTTACAACTTTAGCCGCGGGAGTCGCTATTATTATGTACAGTTGTCAAGTCTGCCCGGGATTCATTCAATGACTTGTTTGACGCGAATTTGGAGCTTATTAGACTGAATTATTATTTTTGGATGAAAATTCGTTTACTTTGGTGTATTTTTTTATATAGCTTTGATAAAGATCAAATTATCATTTTAAAGTACAGCACATGACCTTCCATCAGTTAATAACTAAACAATGAAGATTAAAAGGTATTTTTGAGTTTGTACGTGCATAAATTATGTATTTATCAAATAGTCAACTTGAAACTAGTACTAAATGGAAGCTGCTGTTTCGTAAGTTTGCCCAAACTGCTTCATTTCAAGCTCAGTCATTGTGGGAGATGGTTATTTGCGAAATCTCTGAAGTAACAAGCATTCATGAGCTGTCAAAAATGCGCTATCATCATCTAGATGATTCTACAATTTTTTAACTTGCGCTTAAATTTGATAATAATGTAACGAATAGTGCCCCTGCAGAGTAGACTTCCATTTCGTCGCGCCAGATATATGCAACAGAGTTGTCTAAGGCGGCGCAGCTGATTGTATGTGTCAAAGACGGATAACGTCAGACTGAATGAAAATATCTGGAAACTGAGTCGAATGGGGGACAAACATTAAGACAGTGAATAAGTAAAGAAGCAGGAGGAGCAATTGGACAATAATCGGAGCGCGTAGAAGTAATATTGTTTGGTAGAAATAAATGACAAAAGTGATAAGTAAATAGAGAAACAGTTGGAAATAAATAAGAAGACAATGTCACCTTCATAGAGCTTCACAAGCATAATTGATGAAAATCTATAAGTAAATATTGAATTAAAGGGTTAAAAAATTTGTTCAAGCTTTGCAAAAATTTTCACGTGACTGAGGACTAACGAAAGAAAATCCTGAAGCCTTTGAAGGCCAAAACGTGTTTATATAAGAAATTATTGTTTTTATTTTTTTAAATATATTCCGCATTGATTATAACGATGCTAAATTTAAATTTGCTAAATGTTAGGTACATACGTTCTAAATTTATTTTCAGGTTGCTATTTTTGGAGTTCAATATTTATTTTATTTGCACATGGTTTTTGACCTTCCTAAAATTTATTTAAGAATCAAAATATGAAACGGAGTTAAAAACTCTCCAGAATTATTGTACGTTATTCAGGACGCCGTGCAGGCAGGTATATAAAGGCAAGTAACTTACGCTTGAGGATTTTTAGCGCATTTTTTGTAAAAAAGCGCTATTATATTCACTTTGGCTGAGTTCTCAGCAACTATACTATTTACAGACTTGAAACTGGCACTAAATAAAAGCTGCTGTTTCGTAGGTTTGCACATATTGCTTTAATTCAAGCTCAGTGATTGTGGAAGATTAAATTATTCAATTACTTGTTTCAAGTGAAACAATGCCCATAGATATATATGACATTAGGGATATGGCAACTAAAATTTATTCAAGTAGATAAAAATTTAGTTACAACTTCAGCCGTGGGTGTCACTATTATTATGTACAGTTGTCAAATCTGTCCGGGATTCATTCAATGACTTGTTTGACACGAATTTGAAGCTTATTAGAGTGAATTATTATTATTGGATGAAAATTTGTTAACTTTTGGTGTATTTTTTTATATAGCTTTGATAAAGATCAAATTATCATTTTAAGGTACAGCACTTGATCTCCCGTCAGTCAATAACTAAACAATGAAGATTAAAAGGTATTTTTGGGTTTGTACATGCATAAATTATGTACCTATCAAATAGTCAACTTGAAACTAGTACTAAATGGAAGCTGCTGTTTCGTAAGTTTGCCCAAACTGCTTGATTTCAAGCTCAGTAATTGTGGGAGATGGTAATTTGCGAAATCTCTGAAGTAACAAGCATTCATGAGCTGTCAAAAATGCGCTTTCATCATCTAGATGATTCTTCCATTTTTTTGCGTATTATACTATTTCGTATCAAATTTTCGATTTTATGATATGTTTATGTTTATCCTGTTTGGCAAATAATACTGCCACGTATCCAAGTTTCGTTTTGTTCATAGTAACTGCGTTGTTAACCTAATTATGCGCAGAATCATTTAACTTGTACAAGAAATTAAATGTGTTTATTAAACAGACGGATGTATAAGAAATTATAACTCCATGGTTGTTTCTCTAATGTTAAGACTGCGAAGGAAATAATAAGGAAGAAATAAAATATTATTATGTATTATGGAAAATTTTGTTTGAAACTCTTTTCTAAACTTTGAGTACTTTTGAATTTAATTCGTTTTTTACATTTATTTCGGAGTTAGAAACTAGATAAGAAAGCAACTGACGTTATTCGAAAATTATTTCAATATTTATCTTATTTTAAAGTTTTAAACGAATTTATGCACACAAATTTTTTAATCATACAACAAATTCTAATGACAAACTTGTCTTGTTTTTTACAGTAAAATTTTAAACTGTGTAATATTTATGAAAATCATTGACATCATGGAAAACCTTATTTTGTTATGAACACGTATGCATGAAATCAATTTTTTTTAACGACGTGTATTCGAGTTGTTCGTTTTTTAGTAGCTGCATGCATCTGTCAAAAAAATTTAAAAATGCAATTATTTCAAAAACTGCTTAAAATAAAGCCATAATTGCTTTAATAAAGCAAAATAGAGGAGAATTCAAAAATATAATAAAATATAGGGTTTATCATTAAGGCCCATGTACAAAGATTCAGATTTTTACATTTTAATCTCAAAAAAAATTGAAGAATCATCTAGATGATGAAAGCGCATTTTTGAGAGCTCATGAATGCTTGTTACTTCAGAGATTTCGCAAATTACCATCTCTCACAATTACTGAGCTTGAAATCAAGCAAACTTACGAAACAGCAGCTTCCATTTAGTACTAGTTTCAAGTTGACTATTTGATAGGCACATAATTTATGCATGTACAAACTCAAAAATACCTTTTAATCTTCATTGTTCAGTTATTGACTGACGGGAGGTCAAGTGCTGTACCTTAAAATAATAATCTGATCTTTATCAAAGCTATATGAAAAAAATACACCAAAAGTAAACAAATTTTCATCCAATAATAATAATTCATTCTAATAAGCTTCAAATTCGCGTCAAACAAGTCATTGAATGAATTCCGGACAGATTTGACAACTGTACATAATAATAGTGACACCAGCGGCGAAAGTTGTAACTAAATTTTTATCTACTTTAATAAATTTTAGTTGCCATATCCCTAATGTCATATATATCTATGGGCATTGTTTCACTTGAAACAAGTAATTGAATAATTTAATCTTCCACAATCACTGAGCTTGAATTAAAGCAATTTGTGCAAACCTGCGAAATAGCAGCTTTTATTTAGTACCAGTTTCAAGTCTGTGAATAGTATAGTTGCTGAAAAAACACCTTTATAATTTATCATATGAACAAGCTTTAGGCATGTGTGCCAACCTTTATTATTAATTGCAAATGCGCAGTTAGAAATGATTTAAATCCTAAAATAATAGATTGATGAAATATTTATCATTTTGTCGTCATTTGTGTGACGTTTTATTATCATTTTGGTTTTTTATTGATAAGTGACATTTAATACGGATTCATTATTCATATATTCAAAAAAATTTAATTTGGATGATAAATAATTTTTATTTCGACCTAAATTTTTCTGACAAGCAACAAATTTTTGGCAGTCAAACAAAATATTCCACCAACTTTCCATTCCATTCATTTTAATTCACAAAACGTGCTAATCTTTCAGCAAAGCTGCGTAGCTACGCACTTTTTTGTTCCTGTTATGTGTACAAAATGGCGTATGTGAGAATTAACAAATTTCAAGAGTATATTTACAGTTATTTTGTATATTCACATAGCAGAAAATGTGTTACAAGGTTAGTGGAGTAGTAAAATTGAGTTTTTATTCGAAGAATATTTTATTGATACGATTCTGGCGCCATTATGTTTTATATGTTTACTTGGAATAATATTTCTCATAATACAAATAAATTCATTAATCAAATTCAATGCAACAGCAAGCAATTTTATTTTTTTGTATTTATTTCACTGTTTTACTGTTCACTGTTCCTCAGTCAGGTCGTTTGCTCATATATAAACAGATGTCCGTTTCTGGAGACATTCTAGGTCAGTCGAGAGCACGTTACTAGAATTTTCGACCGTGTGGGGTGGTGCGGTGCGATACAGACAGAGCTGGATTCAGGGCTTATTTTATTTTTACGAATTATGACACTTTCGCACGTTACAATATTATTGGAACATTTGTACTTCCGCAATCTTATTACCCTTACTTTAGAGTTAGCCAATAGAATAATCAAAGTTTTCAAGTGTCAAAAAAAAATTTCTACTCCAACATCTTAATAACTTTAAGTGTTAAATTTATGTCATTTTAGAAAGTTCTTTAATGTATTGTTTGGTATTCGTCATGATTTCAAGCAGCAAATTTTCCGCTATTAAATAACTTAAGTATCTATTACAATCCTAATGACGATTGATTGTCGCGATAAGATACAAGTGCTGTTGCAGTGCAGATAAATAATAAAAGATTGGTAATTTTTTTATTGATTATTAAGTGCTCTTTGGGTGCATTTTAGGTGCGCTAATAATTAATCAAATGCTAATTATTACACTGATCACTCACTATTTCACTGTTCTACTGTTCATTGTTTACTGTTCTTCGTCAGGTCGTTTGCTGCCCTTACATACGGAAACCCGTTTCTCGAAATATTCTAGATTCAATCGACATTATTAGATTTTTCGACGCGACACGAAACAAACAGTACGAACGGCCCCGCCCAGACAACAGAAATGGATTCAAGGTTTATTTTGTTTACAGATCTCAGCAGTATCAATTGAGCGTAGTTGCATAACCTAAATTTGTTTTTCGGCGAATTCTCATCAATAGTGTAACGTGCGAGAGCGGGAAGCTCGTAAAGGTGACCTCGTAACGTCGCGCCGCACCGCATCACATCACCCCTCCCGATGGAAGCCTCTAGCAATATTCCAGAAGTATAACATTCGAGAAATGTACATTTCTATATATAAACGCAAGCAAACTATTTGAGAGGAGTAGTGTAATGGTGAAGCTAGAGCAGTGAATATCAAACAGTGAAGTGATGGATATAAATAGTGAAATATAAATATCTGCGACTTTGTTCAAGCTGATATTAAGTGATAAATAAATAATATAGTGTTGTTAGTGATATTCAGAAGAATAAAACTTTAATTTCATTTTCAATTATTAAATAGTGACTTTTATTTAATTGTCAAGTTATAAAAAATATCATTTAAAAACTACTTAGTTTGTCAAATACACTAAAAGCTCAAACATAATTTTGATACCAGCTTCCAGCCTAAAATTTAATTTAAAGTTTACAGACAAACAGGCAGACAAGTTTCTTGACGTCATTTTAAAGATTTTTGTGCGGATAATTGAAGAAGTGATTCAATGACGTCATCGTTAAAGACAGTCTCTAGAAGTAAGAGACAGGATCAAGTTAGTTTCTTGTTTTATGTCACTTTTTGACATTGGTATGTCATCAAAGTCAGCTAAGATTAATAATGAATTGGAAATTGATACATTTTGTTAGGATCTGTCTCCAAGCTTTCTCTACGAATTAGAATAGCGAGTTAATAAAAACGTAGTAAAATTGTATGTAGTACAGGTGTTTTATTACATAAATTACTATTTTAGGAGCCAAAAAAAATTGAGTTTGATTGGTTTTTGATTACCGGCAATACCAATATCATAAAATCAATATTATATAATATATTCTTTGCACAAATGTCAATTTAATGCTTCTCAGTCAGTGGCGTGCAGTCCATATGTCCATATGTGTATAAAATATTAAAAATTTCGTAAATAAAATTAATATAATGGTTTATTGAATACTTCATTTTGTTCCACAAATTTTCATTATAAAATCAGAGAAAGAGCGTATTTTATCTATTTATGCAACCAGAAATACGGGCGCGCCTTGCGGGCCACTCTGCTATATATTTGAAACGAATGTCGATGCTTGCGATGCAGATTTCTCGCCTGCACGGCGGGCGAGGTCTGTTTAGCCTAGTCAGTATTAGGAAAGTGGAGGAATAGAGTCTGACAGAGAAAAAGCATACCGAAATTAGCGATCGCCTATCGCTCGTTCTCTCTCGCTGGGTGCAGGCAGACTTTCTGCACCTGGAGCTGAATATTCAACGTTTAGCTGAGTTCTTTTTCAAACGCCTTTTATAAGTTTGTTTTAAAATAGTTGAAATATTGTTATTCGTTATTTAAGACAACAATATTAGATAAACACTTATTTTATACGTTTCTTAAATTATTTATTTTTGTGAAATTATCATTTGTAGAATGACAACTGAAAATAGATGTATAATTTGTGATCTACTGGAAAATCCTTTTTCACGTCGTGATGTCGAAACGAAAAATGAAATTATGAAAACAAGGCCAACGCCAGACATAAAACTCATTCAAAATATCAAAATTAAAGGCCAGCAGTCCGTGCGACATTTCCAAATTAAAATATATGAAAAATTTGAATGGATTGCTTGTTGTTGCGAGAAAAATAATCTGTATTGTTGGCCTTCCTCACCACCAACTGTGCACACCTATCACAGAAAGTCACCGCACGCCACTGTTCTCAGTATTACGAGTTTTAATCAAAGTAATGTCGGAAAATTTCAGCTATTAAATGTGCCGTAAAAGTAATAATGCTAATTTGTGACGACGGACGATGAATCTTTTGTTATATCATCAGTAAATGTGTCATGAGGTTGAATATAATCCACAAACCGCATTTCAAATTAATTTTCAATTCAATTTTTTCTGAAAGAAAGATTTTGATGGAAATATCCGTTTTGGGCATCCCTGAATCCATTTTGACAATCGAAAATATTGTTATTTCGTATTATACAACATCTAGTTGTGCACCTCGCATTATGATTGCGATCGGCTGTACCGAAAGAGCACATTTTTTAATTTTCCACATAAATCCAAAACGGCTTAACGTAGAACGTTGGAATTCAGTATTTAAGACGATTGTACCACTTAGATGCTCATATCCTATTTTCATTAAGATCGACTGGACCGGAAGTGCACTTTACTTGACAGTCGTTCAGATTTTTTCGCATAAATTCGGAACGACGGGCCGTAAAGTATTGAAATTTGGTATTTCAGTCTGCTGTAGCATCTGAATGATTGCCTACCAACCAAAAACACATTTTACTTTACAGATTTTTAGAAATTTGAACTTGTGATTTGAAATAAATTATTATTTAAGATTACAGAAAGATAATGATGCTCCGTTTTGTACAAGAGTTTTTTTGCTCAAATTACTCCGCCTGTATCACGCCACCTGTGTAATTTTACTCATTTGTTACAGATGACGTCACAAAATTTCCCAGAAAAGAGAAACTGTTCGTGGGATAACCATCTGCCAATTTATCACATAATAGGAAATGTTGGAGATAAATGATCTCGTTTCATTTAATTGATTATAAATTAGCTAAAAATTATATTCTACAATAATTTCTTGGAAGGATGATTTCAAACAATTTCTTTAAAAAAAATAGGTAATGATTTTTCAATAAATGTGACTTTATTATCACAATGTCATGTCCTTAATATTTATTTCCTCGTAAATCTAGTTTATTCCGGGTCTGACACCATAGAGGCTAATGTATTCTGACCTCTTATTATCAAGAATGACCTCTGCAGTTGTAATTCTTGAAATGTTCTTCGCAACCTTCAAGAAATTTGTAATAAATGTCCAAAAGATAATTTGAAACGAAGTTTCGGTTGATTCGTCATCAACAATGAATACAATTCAAAAACAATCAATAAATCAATACAATGGAGTAATTTTTTTTGTCAAACAATTTTATTATGATTTGTTTCCTTTTGTTTGACGTACACATATTTCCATAGCAATAACAAAATTCAACCAGGAATTCTAAATATGTACGCAATTGGTTCTCAAGTACATTTTGGAGCAAAAATCATTTTTTACATATGTTGTGTCTATAATAAGACAAAATGCATCTGGCTGAGCTACTTGGACAAAAGATTTAGGTAAGAAAGAAGCCAACTGGTCGGACATTGAACTTTCAGACCAAGGAGCGGACGATATGGTCTATAAAACAGGTTACTGAGAAGACTGATGTTTCTTGGAACAAAATATGATCTATTATCTATTTTGTAGATCTTAGAGGATTTTTAGGAACCATAAATGGTGCTTTGTTGGTTATTTTTAGCAAATAATATCTTGAGAACTGATGCAGTTAAAAATCTGAAACATTGCACATGAGTCTTAATAATAAAGCCGAGTTAATCTAAAATATTTTTCAAATGGCAGCACTTCCGGTTATACTTATTTTAAATGGAACACCCTATATTTTATTATATTTTTGAATTCTGCTCAATTTTTTAATGGGACTTTATTAAAACAACTATGGCTTTATTTTGAACAGTTTTTGAAAAAATTGCATTTTAAAAAATTTTTTGACAGTTGCGTGCAGCTACTAAAAAACGAATATCTCGAATTCACGCCGTTGCAAAAATTGTTTTTATGCATACGTTCCCACCTAATGAAATAAGGTTTTCCATGATGTCAATGATTTTTATAAATATTATACAGGATGTGTATAAAGTGGCTTCAAATTTTGAGGACCAAAATGTTAAAAAATGACCTTGATACACAAACTCACATATTTCTTTTAAATGAGAAGATATGCAGCTACATATTTATAAATATAAAGCGTGATGTAATATCGTCATTTCAAATTTAATTTGAAAAACAAGAAAAACAAAAGCAGTTCAAAAAAACTGTGTTGCAAAACGGTCCACTATATTTTTACATCAGCTGTAAAAAGAACCGCAATTCAGCGCATTACATAATTGACTAATTTGGTCATTAACACTAGATATGTGTGACAATGTGACAAATATTAAACTAAAAAATTAATAATAAAGTTTACCTATTAAATACACAATGACAAGTTTTGTATATAACAAATGATAAAATCCAGATTTAGCCCCAAAAGGTAAATAACTCATAAAACATACCTGCAAAATAATCCAAGTCAGCTGTGTCTTTCCAATGTTGCTAAATCTCCAAGGCAGCGTAGCTCAGCAGGGCCCGTGCGTTGTTGCCAGTCCCACGACACCACAATCGATTTTCTACTGTGGTCAACACTTGCACATTTAAATATCACTACACCACACTTTCAAGTGTCAAAAACTCAAAAAAATAAAAATAAAATCACAAAAACAACAACTCCAGTCACATTACCACGGCTGTGTGAACTGTCCGAGAAACAATGGCCACGGAAGAGAAAGCAGATTTTGACGACTTAATTCTATCTTTCGAATGTTAAATCATTGAGATTTTGGCAGGATTTTAACATATATTTGTTTATTGTAGTGTTTTACATGTTTTTTTATTGGTTTCCAGTCATTTATTAATTTTAGTTTAATTTGACATATGGGACTATCTCTACCCGTGGTTCGCAGCGAACTGAACTTGTTTCGGTTGCTTAGCTCACTCTGACACGAAGTGAGTAGCAGAAGCCGGCGCATGCGCGTTATGCATTGTTTCCCTTTTTGACATTTATAAAATATGTCGCTTTGTCTACGATTTAACAAATAAAATGTTATAATCTGGGTTCTGTTCGTGTTTTGTTTCATATAGTCTTTTTGAGTAATAACTGCAGTTAATAATTTGTTATTGCAAATGATTTTACGAGCAATATTTTAGCTTGCTTATAAAATAAATTTGATGTAACTTCGTAGAATTATAAACTAGTTTGTTTTCTAAACATAATTATAACTATACATAGATGCAATCATTTTTTTTTTGTATTTATTGAACAATAAAATGATAAAAACTTCAAGTTCATTATTATTTATCACATTAATGTTTTTTTTTTTTTTAATCTTGTATCTGGGGAGTTTAGTAGAATCATAAATTCTTCATTCACAATTTCAATTAATTATTATTTCATCAACACACGCGCCTAACTTAATTTAATTATTTTATGAATTTATGTTAGTCGCACTGCGTGAAGCAGCTGTAATTATTTGTTTTAACTGTCAAATTCTTGGACAACCTTGAAATCAATGTTTATTTCTTTTGTTCTCAACAATTTTTAAGCAAAATTTAATTTATTTCGCAATTAGTTTCCTTACTTCATTTTAAGTAGTTTTTGAAGTAAAACTTCTTCGCATATTTTGTAAAAAAGCGCTATTATATTCTATTCTAACTATACTATTTACAGACTTCGTAGGTTTGCACAAATTGCTTTAATTCAAGCTCAGTGATTAAGGAAGATTAAATTATTCAATTACTTGTTTCAAGTGAAACAATGCCCATAGATATATATGACATAAGGGATATGGCAACTAAAATTAATTAAAGTAGATAAAAATTTAGTTACAACTTTCGCCGCGGGTGTCACTACTATTATGTACAGTTGTCAAATCTGTCCGGGATTCGTTCAATGACTTGTTTGACGCGAATTTGAAGCTTATTAGAATGAATTATTATTATTGGATGAAAATTTGTTTACAAATTCATTTTAAGGTACAGCACTTGACCTCCCGTCAGTCAATAACTAAACAATGAAGATTAAAAGGTATTTTTGAGTTTGTACATGCATAAATTATGTACCTATCAAATAGTCAACTTGAAACTAGTACTAAATGGAAGCTGCTTGATTTCAAGCTCAGTAATTATGAGAGATGGTAATTTGCGAAATCTCTGAAGTAACAAGCATTCATGAACTGTCAAAAATGCGCTTTCATCATCTAGATGATTCTTCCATTTTTTACATTTTCTTTTAGTTAGTATGAATAATTGAGGATAGAATTTTGTTGCAACACGTCGGTCAAACAAGTGGCAAACGTAACTGACTGATACGTCAAGGACGTGGTGACGTCTGACCCCTTAGAAATTTCTGGAAGCTTCGAGAAACCATAGCCGGAGACATTTAAACTTGAGGCCAAGTCTAGCGGAGAAATAATTGCTAGTAGTTCGGATTCGGAGTTAGAACAGATAGTTTTTTGTTTCCTGCGTGATTTACGAATGACGGTAGCTTGTTGCATAATATGAATTTGTTATACATATTTTTTGCAGACTGCTGTGGGACGACGGAATATTTTCAAGGTGAGTTGTGATTTGCATTTATGGTGAACGTGTCTAAATATGATAAGCTTTATCGCCGGTAAAATTCATGAACAGAAATAATATAATTCGTGTTCAGAGATTAAATTATTGATACATAATAAAATATTTAAACATAAATGCAACCAAATACACATCCAAGTATTGCCAATTGTTGAATCAACGCTTAAAGCAATAAATTTTCACCTTGGGTTTGAATGAAAT
This sequence comes from Dromius quadrimaculatus, assembly GCA_963989225.1. Lineage (NCBI taxonomy): Eukaryota > Metazoa > Arthropoda > Insecta > Coleoptera > Carabidae > Dromius > Dromius quadrimaculatus. The sequence continues at coordinate 2,552,676 of OZ022329.1, forward strand.
TTCCCGTAGGCTGAGGGCGTGGTTAGTCGGCTATTACGAAATACGACTTTTCTTGAAAAGTTTTCTCTGTTCCGAGTGTTCCAAGGGCAATGTGATGTGCGAATATCGATTTTAACTTCTAAGAACATTTCAGCGCATTAGGGGAATATTGAATTTAAAGCTTCGTGGAAGAGTAGGTAATTTTACGGGGACGTATTCAGTAAGTTTAAAAAAAAACATTTTCCAGTCGGTGTCGTTCGAAAATCTGTCGGTTTTCGTCATTTCACTGTTTCACGATTGAAGCTTTGCTTCAGAAATTACATTTTTGTTCTATATTATGATAAAGTATTTTAATTTACCGCCTTGAATGTCCTTGAACTTTCTGAAAGCTTCTCGCTTGAATTCCACGAAATACGCGCTGCTCTGACGTAGTTTGGGCTGCCTCACAACATTCGTTCGTGTCAATTATGAATCACTTTGTGAAGGAAAAAGTGTTTCAGGGCAAAATAAACCACTTTTTGTATATTTTATTTGATTATAATCTTTCTCACGAATGCAGAGTTCACTAGACTACAAATTGATTACAAATTGTCCAACTTTGACAACTTGTACCAGGTGCCAAAAAAATCGTGGACTCAACTCACGTCTTAAAAATTCAAGTTTATTAATTTTCCTTTAGATTGCGCAAAAAATCTGCGACGATTTGGCGCAAAGTTATGAATTTAACAATAAATTTATGAATTTTTGGCTCTATCTCAATCAAGAATTGAGATAGTGCCCCCTTGTTAAAACTAAATTACTTTTTATTCTACTTCTCGCATTACAGAAAACCATTGCTGGTTGCATAATCCTGAAATCAGTTGCTGGAACAATTTCAAGAGTCTGAAAGCTTTCCTCGCTTTTCACAAGATTCTTTTTTAGAAGATTTGAAATAATTTTCTCCTTTTTAAATCCGCTAACGAGCTTTCCACTTCCAGAACTTGAGTCCTTCTGCGTTGAATATTAAAGCTCCAATGACGTCATTCAAGCGTATTGGGAGGGTTCAGCTAGTGAATGGCAAAATGGTAATTTCAGGATCAGAAGTTATTGATTTTCATAACGAAAATGGGGAATGAAATTTTTTTTTTGTTTCATTCGACCTTCCGATGTCAAGGTTGCAGACTTATTCACAATATCTTTTATCTTGTTCTACTAACATATTTATTTTTCTTCAACATCTTGGGTAACCTTGAAACCATCCTTCAATTGTCCTTTTTGTGTGATTGTGTGCAGTTTCCATGACTACGGGTTTACAGCATCCTTGCCAGTATTGTCATTGATCCTGCGACGCGTAGGTGGGGAGAATAGCTGACCAATAGCAGAGCGGGAAATGACATTGACCGTGAATGAATGAAAAAGGACTGGAATGGATTTTACGTGGGAATAGGTGTGTGTATGTATGTCAGAGGGGTGAAATTAGGTTAATTGAGGCTGCAATTAGATTAAAATATAATTAAGCGAGCTCAAATGCGAAAATTTATTTAGGAAAGATTAATTATGCTTTTAGTGCTCTTGAAATGAAATAAAATTAATAATTGCACTCACGTCACCCTCACCAGCGATTGTTTTTTGATTATGGAAGGATAACAAATGAAATGAGTAATCAGAAAGCATAACACTTATAACCAAGCACTTATCTTCAAGTTATAATAAGATTTATGAGCCCATCAGTTTTTAGAAACAGATTATATATTTATTTGGATTAAAAACATTGAAAATTCTGGGTAAGCCATCCAGAAAATCTGATAACAGATGTGTTATCTTTTTATATCTGAAATTAATTGAGTACTAAAATAAATATTTGTTTGATTCTAGCTTTTCTATTGGCAGTTTGAAATGAATTTATCTGTTTCTCGATTATAAAACAAATATTTGATACAAATTTCGTAAATAATTTATCTCAAACTTTAAGAATGGAAATGTAAACTGTTTTTAGGGATATTTTAATTGGTAACACCAATCACTAGCTATTCCATACTTCGTTTACAGCTCTGTCACTTTTAGTTCAAATATTTGACACCTTGAAACTTTCAATTAAATCTTAACGTTTGTGATAATTAATCGCAATATTTGCATTTATTAATAAGAATCAAGCTGTTTACAACTTTACAAGCAATTTGTATTCCTATAAAAATAGCTATCTTGCGTATTTTTAGTTCCTTGAAATTCCGTTTGTGAATGGCGCCAGTGTCATACAAGAATTTTAAGATCGATATGAAAGATTTATAGAAAAAGCGTGTATTTATTTGGACTGTATCCAAGGCACGTTATTCATAGCAAAAAGATTACACAAAATAAAAAATTGGCCTATTTGAAACGGCCTTTTAGGATTGTTGTATCATGATTAATTGGTATGACATTTGGCCAGAATTTGAAAACATTTTTTAGGTTATTTGGGAGGCTTGTAACGAAATTGCAAAATACTGTAAAAGTTGTTTGACTTCTTTGCTATTTTGATTTGCAAAATGCGACCATTTGTAAAGTAAAAAGTCACGATTTTGTGCAATCGTTAAAATTATTTCATAATTATCTAGGAATATTATTTATTATTCACGATTCAAATAAGTTTTTATGAAAACAATACAATTTTATCAAATTTTAGGAACAGTTTATTACTAGGAATTATAAAAATATTTTCATAAAAACTTTTATCTGGCACCTGAGAGATAACAATAATCAATTCAGGTTTAGGTATATAAAGACATCCAAGTTTTGAAAGAAATTAGTTCAGTTAGATTCGACAACTGTATACAATCATGTACAAAATCGCATTTGTAGCGTTGGCCCTTTGTTCGGTCGTTTTGGCTGAAACCAGCTTCGAAGTACTCGACAAAAGTGCTAGGCCCTACGTTGCCGAAAAACCTGGATTCGTAAGTACTATATTTTTTAATATCCATGTCATACCACGAATCAAAAATATGTTGATGTTTTATATTTATTTGCAGACAGTAAGCCGCCCTGAAGGACCTTTGGCTACAACTTTCGCCGTTCCCCCAGATGCGGGTGGTAACTGGGGTGACAATTTGTGGAAAAGCCGTGTTAATGGAGACAAACTTGTATCTACTGAGGTAAATTATTGTCATTTAATTTGATACCAATTAATTTACTTTAAAAAACAATTGACGAACGTTGTAATGTCCATATATGAGTAATTTTAATAATAACAAATAAACCACTAATAATTTCTTCAGATCCAAATCAACGCAATCAGCAGCAATGAGCAAACATTCAAATGGGAGGCAAGTTTCCCTGGAAAATCCATCACTCACATCCGTTTCTTGAACATCGGTCGCCAGAGGGCCTACGTTCCAAGCGTTTCCGGTAATGGTGGTTCTACTGCTTCCGCTTCTGTCATGATCGCTCGTAACCAACAGTTCCGTCTCCTCATTGAAGTCTACGCCAGATAGATGCATTTTATTGATTACATAAATGATATTTTCGTGAATAAGATGAATAAAATTATTTTATTTTATATTTTTACTTTTTTTCTCTAAGCTTTTTATATTCTTTCCATCCTCTAAATACCCTGAACTCTCTATATTCTTTATATCCTCTTTATTCTTTGAATTCCTAATATTCTCTAAACTCTCTTAATTCTTAATATGCTCTAAGCTATTTAAATTGTTTTTATTCGCTAAATTCTTCAAAATTTCTTTATCATCTAAATTATCTTCTTCTCCTAAATTCTCTTCATTCTCTATATTCACCTCATCCCCTAAATTATCTTTTATTCCCTTAGTTTTATATATTCTCTCCATTCTCTATATTCTGTTTATTTTCTAAATTCTCTAAATTTTCCAAGCTTTCTCAACTCTTTATATTCTTTAAACTGTCTATATATTCTGTAAATTCTCTATATTCTCCTTATCCTCTAAATTCTTTTTATTTCCTAAAATCTCTATATTCTCTGTATTTCCCAAATTATCTATATTTTCTAAGCTTTCTCAATTCTTTATATTCTTTGACCTTTCAATATTCTCTCTAAATTCTCTTTATTCCCTAAATTCTCTTCATTCCCTGAATTCTCTATATTCTGTTTATTTCCTAAATTCTCTACATTCTTTTTATTCCCTAGATTCTTTATATTCTCTCCATTCTCTACATTCTCCTCATTCCCTGAATTCTCTTAATTCCCTAAATTCTCTTCATTCCTTAAATTTCCTATATTCTGTATATTCCCTAAATTCTCTATATTCTTATGTTCTCTCAATTTTTCCTATTTTTAAAACTTTCCATATTCTTTTCATCCTCTAAATTCTTTTTATTCCCTAAATTTTCTATATTTTCTCCATTTTCTAAATTCTCTATATTTTTCTTATCCTCTGAATTCTCTGTATTCCCTGAATTATCTATATTCTCTTTACTCCCTATATTCTGTTTATTTCCTGAATTCTCTATATTTTCTAAGCTCTCTCAATTTTTTATATTCTCTATATTCTGTTTATTCTCTAAATTCTTTTAATTTCTTGAGATTCTCTAGACTCTCTTCATTCCCTGAATTCTTTATATTCTGTTTATTTTCTAAATTTTCTAAGCTTTCCCAATTTTTTATATTCCATAAACTTTCTATAATCACTTTATTTTCTGAATTCTCTTTATTCCCTAAATACTCTTCATTGCTTATATTCTCTTTCTTCCCTAAATTCTCTATATTCTCTTCTGTCTCTATATTCTTCTCATTCCCTAAATTCTCTTTATTCCCTAAGCTCTCTATATTCCTTGAATTCTCTATAGTCCCTTAATTCTCTATATTCTTTTTATTCCCGAAATTCTCTATATTTTCTAAGCTCCCAATTCTTAAAATTTTCTATATACTCTTCATTCCTTAAATTTTCTAAACTCGCTATATTATTTAAACTTTATCTATTTTCTGTATTCCCTAAATTCTCTTCATTTTTTAAATCATCTTCATTCTTCAAGCTCTTTATATCCTCCTCATCCTCTGAATTCACTATATTTCCTAAGTTCTCTTCATTCCCTAAATTCTCTATATTCTGTTTATTTTCCAAATTTTCTAAGCTCTCTCAGTTTTTTATATCCTTCAAACTTTCTATGTTTACTTTATTCTCTAAATTCTCTTTATTCCCTAAATTCTCTTAGTTCTCTTCATTCTTTCTATTCTCTTCATTTTCTAAATTCTCTTTATTCTTTTGATTGTCTATATTCTCCTCATTCCCTAAATTATAATTATTCCCTAAATTCTCTGTATACTTTTTATTCCCGGAATTCTCTATATTTCCGAAACTTTCTCAATTCTTTAAATTTTCTATATTTTTTTATTCTCTTCATTCTCTATATTCTCTTTATTTTCTAAATTCTCTTCATTCTCTAAATTCTCTATATTATTTAAACTTCATCTATTTTCTTTATTCCCTAAATTCTATTAATTTTTTAAATCTCCCTTATCCCCTGAATTCACTTTATTTTCTAAGTTCTCTCCATTCCCTAAATTCTCTGTATTCTGTTTATTATCTAAATTCTCTATTTTTTCGAAGCTCTCTCAATTCCTTACATAATTTTTGTACTTTCTACATTCTCTTTAATCTCTAAATTCTCTTTACTCCCTAAATTCTTTTAATTCTCTATATTCTCTTCATTCTCCAAATTCATTATATGCTCTTCATTCTTTAAATTCTCTATATTCTCATCATTACACAAAATTCTCTTCATTCCCTGAATTAACTAAATTCTCTTCATTCTCTATATTCTCTTCATTGCCTGAGTTCTCTATATTCTGTTCATTTTCTAAATTTTCTAAGCTCTCTCAATTTTTTATACGCTTCAAACTTTCCATATTTACTTTATTGTCTAAATTATCTGTATTCCCCAAATTCTTTTTATTCTGTTTATTTCCTAAATTCTCTATATTTTCTAAGCTCTCTCAATTCTTTCTATTCTTTAAATTTTTCATATCCTCTTTATTCTCTAAATTCTCTTCATACCTTGAATTCTATAAATTCTCTTCATTCTCTATATTCTTTTCATTCCATAAGCTCTCTATATTATTTTTATTTTCTGAATTCTCTAAGCTTTATATATTTTCTTCATTCCCTAAACTGTCAATATTTTGTTTATTTCTTGAATTCTCTATATTTTCTTGATTATTTATATTCTTTGAGCTTTCTATATTCACTTTATTCTTCAAATTTTCTTCATTCTGTCTATTTTCTTCATTCCTTAAATTCTCTATATTCTCTTCTTTCTCTATATTGTCCTCATTCCCCAAGTTTTTTATATTCTTCTCATCCCCTAAATCTATTTACTCCCTAAATTCTCGTTATTCCTCAAATTCTCTATATTCTGTTTATTTCCTAAATTTTCTATATTTTCTAAGCTCTTTAATTCTTTCTATTCTTCAAATTTTCTATATTCTATAAATTGTTTTTATTCCCTGAATTCTTAAAATTCTCTTCATTTTCTATATCATTTTCATTTCGTAAATTCTATATATTCTCTTCATTCTTTAAAATCTGTATATTTTCTAAACTTTATATATTCTCTTTATTCTTTAAATTCTCTATATCCTTTTAATGGCCTAAATTCTCTATTCACCAAATGATGGGAGAGACATGTCATTTTTTACAGGCCAATTTTTTAGAGAAAATTTCTTTCCAAAAACCTACAATTATTTATATTTTCAAAACTTGTAGGGCAATAATCTCAATTACGGTTTAACTAAAGAAATATTGACAGAAACGATAAATATTTGATGAATTTTCCATAGAAAATTACTAATAGGGAATAATTAGTTTTTCAAACATGTAATATTTTTTGGAATTATTATTAAGATAAGATAAAAATTATAGATATGATTACTATAAATATAATATAAAAGTTTGTTTTCGACATTGTTTGATGAAATCAATTACCGAATCACTATATAAAAATGCAGAAAGTAGCAGTTTTTCTGACACTTTTATCAGTTGCCCTAGCTGATTCTTTTACCACGTTTCGAGAAGTTCCTAAGGGATTAAAATCTGTACCTCCAAGTAAAGACGAAGTAAGTTTATTCAATTGGAAAAAATAATTGGGATGCTAAATTAAATTGAATTTTGTTCAGGAAATCAGCTACCCTTTAGGTGCAGCACCGCAAAGTCAATATGCCTCCGATCCACCGATTCCAAATGACAACGGAGGAAACTGGGGTGATAATTTGTGGAGAAAACGCGAAACAGCGGACATCCTTGTTATCAGAGAGGTAAACTATTATCAAATGTCAATATTTTGTCGTTTTGCTTTGATCAATCAGACTTTGTTGGTTTCTATTTTAATTTATCTGAGAATCCAACTCAAGGAATTGGACAAAACAATAAATAAAAGTTTGAAGCTAATTATTTGACAGATTAAATTATACAACTTGATAATCTTTTGGAATTTTTCGCATATATTCGAAACGATCAGCTGTAGAGTATCAAAACGGTTATTCTTGGAACGATGGAATTCTGTATTTGATTATCATATTATTATTTGTCCACGTCAGATTTTTATTTCTTACAATTTGCTGAGCTAAATAGAGCTAAGCATATTACAACTGCTTCCACTTCCTTTGGCATGACGGTCGCTCTGTAGCCTCTGGACGGAGTCCGTACAGTCCATTTTAGTATCATATTACAGTTTGCAAGCTAAATGAAATTGATCACAAAACCTTATATTAATAAGGTCTAATTGCAACGCAAGCAAAAGAATATGGCCCTTATTAAATCGCCTTTATGATATTCTGACGCTTGCTTGGATAATACCATAAGGACGAAAATTGTATGCTCAATTTTAGAATATGATGGCTCGTATACTCCGAGGCGGTCCGAGTGGCCTCCCACCTCAAGCCGGCTGTATCCTCAATTTTAGAAAATGGAGGCTCGTATTCTCCGAGGCGAGGGGCCTCGCACCTTAAGCCGATATGAGTCAATTTTTTTAACATAATGATTGATTCTATAAAAAAGCAATATAGATTCAAATTCAAAAATATACCAAAAGAGCAAATAATAAAAAACTTTCAAGATTTACGCACAGTCCTTTATATGACAGACTTTTTGAATTTTCCGCATAAATTCTAAACAATCAGTCGTAAAATATTTGAATTTTGTATTAGGCACTTTTATAATATCTAGTTGTACACCTTGCATTATGATTGCTATCGACTGAACCGGAAGAGCACTTTATTCAAAACATTTTTTGAATTTTCCGCATAAATCCAAAACGATTGAACGTAGATTGTTAGAATTCAGTATTTAGGACGATTATACCGTCTAGATGCTCATATCCTATTTGTGCACTGCACACCCTATGAAAATATTAGATTACGTAAATAAAATTAATATAATGGTTCATTGAATACTTCATTTTATTTCACAAATTTTCATTATAAAATCAGAAAGAGCGTATTTTATCTATTTATGCAACCAGAAATACGAGCGCGCCTCGTGGGCCACTCTGCTATATATTTGAAACGAATGTCGACGCTTGAGGTGCAGATTTCTCGCCTGCACGGCGAGCGAGGTCTGTTTAGCATAGTCAGTATAGGGAAAGTGAAGGAATAGAGTCTGACAGAGAAAAAGCATACCGAAATTAGCGATCTCCTATCGCTCGTTCTCTCTTGCTGGATGCAGACAGACTCTCTGCACCTGGAGCTGAATATTCAATGTTTAGCTGAGTTCTTTTTCAAACGCCTTTTATTAGTTTGTTTTAAAATAGTTGAAATATTGTTATTCGTTATTTAAGACAATATTAGGTAAATACTTATTTTATACGTTTCTTAAATTATTTATTTTTGTGAAATTATCATTTGTAGAATGACAACTGAAAATAGATCTATAATTTGTGATCTACTGGAAAATCCTTTTTCACGTCGTGATGTCGGAACAAAAAATGAAATTATGAAAACAAGACCAACGCCAGACATAAAATTCACTCAAAATATAAAAATTAAAGGCCAGCAGTCCGTGCGACATTTCCGAATTGAAATATATGAAAAATTTAAATAGATTGCTGGTTGTTGCAAGCAAAATAAGCTGTATTGTTGGCCATGTATGTATCCCCTTCCTCACTACCGACTGTGCACACCTATCACAGAAAGTCACCGCACGCCACTGCCCATGGGCAAAAAGTTAGTAAGATTTTCACTGAATTATAAATGTTCAATTTATTTGACATTTAAGTGCCAATTCACAATGTGCGTAAACGTAAGGAGTACGTAACCGTAAACATAAACATAAAGTTGAAGTACTGTATTTCAATACCCATGTTCACAATACTCTTACGTATTTCTTACGTTTACGTATTGACATAAGAGCTACGTAATGAAAACGTAAAGTTGAGATAAATTAAACTTTGTGTTATGTTTACGTACGAAGCAACTAATAGCGCATGCGTCAACTTTAAACACATGTTTTCATCTGACAGTTGACAACACCCTGTATCGAAACATGCTTTAAATATGATTGACATAGAATTATTAATAAAAAAAACAATGATTTCTTCTTCGTCTTATTATTTCTCTCGTTGGCGACTTTTATAACGCAGTTTCAATAAAAATGAAACAATCGCAAGATCTTTTTCAGACATCATTTAATAAAAAAAAACAAAATAAACTCCAAACTAATAAAAGTGAAACCAAAGAAAAACATTAAACACGAAACAGAATCGAAATCAACAGAATATTTGAAAATGAGTCAGAGAAACCAATAAAATACATCAATAACCCTAATTTGTACCAACGTAAAACGAAAAAAACACTTTATTTTAATATTTTACGTTACGAACACTGTGAACGTACATAATTTCTTACGTTTATGTTTTTACGTACTCCTTATGTTTACGCACATTGTGAATTGGCATTAACAGACACTCGCATCATTCCACTAGAAGCACAAACCAAAGCTGTATATATATATAGTTTACATAGGCTATAGCCTATATGGGCTATATAGGCAATTAGGTTATATAGGCCAATAATGCTATAATAGGCTATGAGCTATTACCATAAGATATAGGCTTTGGATACTGGACATTGGTTTATATAGGCTATATAGGATATCTAGAGGGCTAACCGGAGTTCTATTACTAGTTAAAATAAATGTATTTATATCTGTTATATCCTATATACAATAAAAAAACATAATTTCATTTACATTTATTTATATTTAAATAAAGCCCAACAGATGGAATTGGATGTTGATTATTACAATGTTATACACAATACAAAATAATGGATTTGTCAAGAGGTGTCCTATAAAAAAATATTAGCAATAAAAACACTTATCTAAATATATATTATCAGTAAAAACACTCATCTCAAAAGGAAAGCGATAAAGTTAGTCAATAAATTATATCAAAGTGTTTTTGTAGCTCCGCAATATGTTGTAAAAAAATCAATCAAATACAATAAATGACTAAAGTTCAAAAGTTACGAAAAATTCCCAAAAGTGGATGATGTTTTCGGTACACTGATAACTTTAAAAAGTATTATCGGATATTGAGCAAATTATTTTCAAAGAAATAGTGATTAATGTATAAATAAATAGAATGTTGTAACTGTAGAAATTATATACATATAATGAAATTATATTAATAAGCGCGCTTCCTAGCGGTTTAAAGTGTAATGTTTCCATATACAGGTGTTTTTTGGAGATATCTTGAGAACTGATGCAGTTAGAAATCTGAAACTTTGCACATGAGCCTTAATGATAAAGCCGAGTTAATTTAAAATATTTTCAAAATAGCGACACTTCCGGTTACACCGGAAGACGACATCAACTTTCTTATTTTAAAAGGAACACCCTATATTTTATTACATTTTTAAATTCTCCTCTATTTTTAATAGGATTTTATTGAAGCAACAATGACTTTATTTTAAACAGTTTTTGAAATATTGCATGCAGCTACTAAAAAACGAATATCTTGAATTCACGTCATTGAAAAATTGATTTTATGCATAAGTGCTTACCTAATGAGATAAGGTTTTCCATGATGTCAATGATTTTCATAAATATTATACAGGGTGTGTATAAAGTGGCTCCAAAATTTGAAAACTAAAATTTTTAAAAACTGCGAAAAACAAGACAAATTTTATTGTTGAGTTTAAGTTGGTTTTGTTTCATCAGAAATAATTGTAAATTATTTCCCGTTAAAAATATTACGTGGCATTTTAGATACCGATATACAATACGTAGATAAAAATCAAATATTTATAGCAACCCAATGTTAAAATTTATCAGTCAAGCAAAAGTTGTCAATAACTGAACATTGAAAATTTTCAAAAATGATAATTCTCTCATTAATTTGCATTTCTTTAGTAGTGGCTTCGGCGCAAGAATCAGGAGATCCAGGAACTTTGTTAATACAAAACAAATTGCAAGTTAAAATTCAAAAACAGACAAAAAGCGACGAAATTCCGCCCGTACAAGGCGATCCAGATAAAGAAAATATTGGAGATATTCTCTTCTCAAAAGATAAACGTGCAAATGACACATTAATGTACAGAGAAATTTTTATTAACGATTTGAGTACAAAAGACGAAACGTATCTGATGACAATAGATAAAACTCCAAATCTCATAACTGAGATCAGGTAAAATTTTGTTTTTAATTTAAAAAAAAATTAACACCTTTGTTTTCAGAGTTCTAAATGTTGGTAGACAAAGATCAGTTGCTCAATCTCATTTCATTATAAGAGATGATAACGGTACAAAAGCAGAAGTAAAATTTTCTGTTCTAAAGTCAGAGCAAGTCCGACTCTGGATAGAAGTTTTTGGACGAAATGGGAGCACAGCTATTACTGTCTCTTTAATGATAGTATCTCTCTCATCTTTATTGTACTTAATAAAAAAATTTAATATTGTAATTTGAAGTATTTATAAATAAATATTGTTTTGTAAAAAATTATTTTTATTTAAACAAATTATTATAAAACTAGTGGGAATACAACATTTGGGAGTTATTTAAACTTGTAGCGCATCCTGGACAAGTATGTAAAGTTTCGTGGATGAAAATATCGCAATCAATACAAAAATATTTGGTACAGGATTCACATTCATATATCTAGAACAAAAATATATGTTTCTTTACTACTACGGAAGATAGAACTTGGAAGTTTTCTTACATGTTTATCCTGCTCATTCAAAACTTTTTGGCATGCGTAACAAATATTGGCCTGATTTTGCCACTCCTTTTCTATAAAATTCCCTGCTGGAAACAAATGATGATAACTTCTTGCAAGATGAGGAGCTGAAACTAGTGTAAGGCCACAGGCTCTACATTCTACCGGCAATTCACAATATTTACTGTAACATTGAGGGCAATAATAACCACCTAAAAAAATAATAATTTTACGTTTTTAATATTTTTTCTACAATTTGTATTACCTGTTGTAAGTTTGCAAGCATCAACGGTATCTACATGACACATGCACATCGTAAGAGGTTCCTCCTTCTCTTCAGAAACAAGTTGATGAGGAAAACCCATTTTGATTAGGGCTGTATCAAGAGTAGACGCTGCAGGAGGCGGCTCAACATGCTGTAGAAGCTGATCACGGAAATGGGAATCATCCAAGATGACACTAAAATAAATATGTTACAAAAAAAGCCGATTTTAGATTAATAATATTTTACCTGTAAGTTCCTCCGGTGGAGTTGCAGAGCACCTTACACACATAAATCTCTGCAGAAAGTCCAATTACGGAACATCGAATTCCCTCCGATTTTAAAACATCAATTGTAATATTAAAATCATTGGGATCACAAGTTGTTAAACTACTCAAAATTACTAAAATTTCTCGACTTGCATGCGTCGGTAAAAGTTTCAAGGATTTTAAAGCTAATTCAACCCCATTTTGAAGAGAAGGCTCTCCTGTTAAGCTTGTACGATTTAAATTCTTGAGAGCTTGGATATGTTTTCGGGTGTTACCAGTAAGATCGCTAATTTTTTCAGCTCTTTTATTGTGCATTATTATTAAGCCTATTTGGCTAATCGGATTCTGATCGAAAAACTCTTCGATGAAATTTTCCAATAATTTTAGAGTGCATAATAATCTAGTAGGTTTCAAATCTTGATTTGACATCGAGTCTGAACAATCAATTAAAATGAATAAATGACGCATCATTCCTAATTTTGTACTGCCTTTTCTTTCTGCTTGTCTTTTTCTTTTGGCTTTTTGTATAATATCTGCAACAGAAGCTTCCAGCAAACCTTCCTCATCTTCTTTGATTGCTTCCCTAAAATAAAAAGTTTGGTTATGTTTACAAAAAGCATATTATTTATGAATTTACCAAGTTTTTTCATATCCAGTCTCCCATCTATATTCTTTAGGATCATCCTCGTCTGCCATTATAATTTTATAAAACTTTCAGACGGCCTATTTCACAAATTTTCGAAAAAAGCATTCAGCTACTGAAAACCTTGTTTCAAACTGAGTTACTTAAATTAATAAAAATTTCTATGTTTCCTATTTGTTCATGATAATATAAATACAATATTTAATTGTATGTATTTATATTTTAAAATAACTGTCATAAAAAGTAAACAACTGTGCCTCATAACATAATTAAAGCAAAAATGACTCTTTTGCTATTGCAGTTTTATACAAATATCACATTTAATAAATTAGGAATACAGAAAAATCAATAAAAATCCAAATAACTCAAAAAATACTGATCCAAACGAGCTACGTGGTGTCATCTGTGCTTCAAAATGTCAACTAATAGCTTGAAGCCAAATCAATATTTAAAAAAGTTTTCTTACTGTTATCTGGAAAACTAAGGTCCCAATCAAAAAAATGTCTCAGATAAACTCATATTATTTTTTAAAAAAATGTTGAGTGTTTCCTATACATTTTTTCGATTAGGGTTCTGGTTTCATAGATAATTTTTGTTGCAACATTCGACCCCCTAATTCAGCAGGGCTGAAAGATCAAAGGTTCAAACTGGTTTTATGATAAACGGTATCATATAAATTTTCAATTAGCGTTTGGTTTATTATTTTACGAATAATATTTTAGTAGATACAGGATTTTAAAATGTAATAAATTTTGGTTGCTATATTCAACCCCTTAAGCACGCAGGGTTGAAACATATAGGATTGAAAATGGTTTCATAAGAAATGATAATGTGTAAAATTTCAATAAGCATTTGGTTTATTATTCTACTATTATTATTTTAAGAGATACGAGGCTTGAAAATGTTGCATATCCTGCTGCATTTTTGAAAATTTAGAATGCTTTTTTTGGGGTAATTCTTCATGTCACTGTTACAAATTTGTGGTAAAATTACAATAATTATATGTACCTAACAGAAAATCATAAAAAAACTGCATTGAAATCGCTCAATAATTTAAAAATTGAGAAAAACTAACTTTCAGCGTTCTCTCCTCCGTTCGTTTACATTTGACTGGTTGGTAGTGTATTATTGTAACTGAACATTAATATTCCAGTTATCATTTTTTTGAATTATTTCTAATTTTTGGAGCTTACTAATGCTGCCATTTGATTAACAAAGCTTGAAAATTACTAATTTAATAAAAAAAATCACATATTTGAACTCTCTACTATTATAAATAAGCTCAAAGTGTCACCATACTTCAATATTAATTTCATTAGATTTGAGTGCAGAAAATTGTGTGTAATATTTTGAAAATAGAATATAGGTACAAAAAATTTGTTTCACATGATGAATTTGATATAGGTTGATGACTGTTGATCATCAAAGTGCACCAAGTGAAAAAATGAGTTAGAGTTGCTTTAATGAATATGACTTTCATTTTTATTTTATTATTTTATGATCATTGTTTATGAAAATTTTTGGTATTTAGGGGTTGAAAGATCATTTTCTTGATCCTTTATACGGCAGGGAAAGAATTGAAGGATCAATGATTAAAATTGCTTGTAAAACAGAAGGTATCGTACATTATGTTGTGTAATTATTATTTCAGGAGATTCAGACTAATTTATTGAAATTTACTTTCTTCCTTTGATGCTTTCTTCATGCATTCTCATCAAAATTCGTATCAAATTGTTCTTAATGTCTTAGATTTTCGATAATTTATTAGCGCTAGTAGAAAGCAGTCTCAGACTATATTTTATTATCGTGAATAAGAATACAAATCGGATTGTAGCATCCCTCGACCTCCTATACCAGCAGAGTGTGAGAATAAAAGGATTAATTTATGTTTATTATGATTACTTGAGCCTTATTTTAGGATGAATAAGCCAGTGGCACACCACACATATTCATCCATCGACATTCAGACGTCCCGATTTGCATAATATGGAGTAACAAGTAAATTGAAATATTTTCAAACATCAAATTGATTTTAATCGATTCTTATAAGTGCATTCTACTTAAAAATAATCAAATTTTGAGAAATCATTGCCCCAAATTTTTTAAATTAACAAATATATAAATATGTTGAAGTTTGGAGGTAATCTCATCATATTTTCAATAATTAGTAATATTTTGGGCTTGAAATACATTTAATTAGGTAAATATTCATTTCATTTTGTAAATACAAGTCATTAAATGAATTTAAAATTTGATATTTTGTAACCTTGACATACAAATAATAATAATTACTCTTCAAATAATGGGGAATAGATTCTTGGACGGTACAACTGAATGAGTTATTTAGTTTGCATATAAATATCAATTCTTTCTTTTGAAAATTATTGGTGGCTCTTAAAAGAGCCATTTGTTTATAATATTGTATATAATAATTCTTTTTTTCTGAATAAAATTGGCGGACCTGAAAAGGTCCTGTAGTTCACTAATGTCGCATTTGTTACATCAGAAGTACTTTTTCAACCCCATTAAAATTGATTCTACTTTAAACCCAATGAACAACCGATGTGTTCATTTATGCAAAACAAGATTCGTGCCCCGTCAAGCCGGAGGCCGCATGGCTCGCCTAATTACGCGGATGTCAGACCAAGATTTCACACCTACTTCCCAGCAGTCCTAGGAGCTACTGAAAGTGAAGGTCTACGTCTTTTATCTGCATACTCCCGGCACCAAACCGTACAAGAGCATACTGGTTCCGTCTGCATCGATACCGCGATGGTATAATTCGAAAATAACCGGAGGTTACCTCAAATTATACCACCGACAGCTGGGGTGAACCCATTATCTCCGGGGGGTATCAGTAGAGGCTCAGGGATGCTCACCGATAGTCCTTTATCACGAAAGGACAGCAAAAAAACCAAGAAAATATCGGATAAATTACTTTAAAAAATATCGCAAAAAATTTAGAATTCTCAGCCAAAAACCCATTTACTACTCGCGTAATATTAATTCAATTCAAAATTTTGATAGCTACTTTAAGCCGAACTTTGTTTATTTACTTAATACTTCTGATGTAACACACACAAAACACTTGTGAACAAAATAGATTCCGGACGCAAATTCAACGATATTTATACACAGCAGAGTGCTCCGTTGATCTGATTGGCCGCGCAATTTCCACCTCCACATCCAGTCCACACCCCGCAATGAGTGAGACAAAGACAGACTATGCAAAATGTAATGATAACATTTAAACGCATTTTAATGTAAAATAGACAAAATTTGATAGAATTAGGTGTGTATTACTTGGAAGAATGTCTACGTATCAAATTCTCTGAATTTTATAGCGGGAAAATCGAATTACAGACATTTTCATAGATCTCGCCCTTTGATCTGATTTCAATCATTGATTTTTAGAATATGCGTGAGAAAATTGACATGAAATTGAATTTATCTGATGTATCTCTATGGTTTCTATCAAAATCAATCAAAATTTACAGTTTGTATGCCACCATTTTCTTAAAATTCATGAAAAAGTGAGTTGTATTGATGATTTTTGGCAAAAAATTTGCACTTTTTCATCTGTATTTTCTCCAATTCTCTCTGTTTCTTGACAAAATTATATTTTTCTGATAGAAAGTAAGTTGTTCTAACGATATTAGCTCATTTTGTGTTTATTTAATGGATAGTCTATCGGAAATAATGTTTTTTGTGGCAGGACCAAGTACGTTGTATACCTCTAATGAGTGAAACATCGATAGACTTATGCGGATTGTAATGTTAACATTAATAACGCACTTTAATGGTAAATAAACAGAATTTCTTGGAGATTTTGATAGAATTAGGTGTGTATTACTTGGGAAAATGTCTGCGAATGAGTTTAACTAGATTTTATAGCAGGAAAATTAAATTACAGACATTTTTATAGATCTGGCACTTCGATCTGATTTCAATTATTGATCTTAAGAATATACGCTAGCAAATTGATACAAAATTGAATGTATAGTTGTATCTTGTTGTTTTCTATTAGAATCAATCAAAAGCTACAGTTTGCATGTCACCATTTTCTTGAAATTCCTGGATAATTGAAATGATAACCTCAACTTTAGATTTTTATTGTTTTTCGTCTGCATTCTCTCTAATTTCCATCGTTTTCCAATAAAATCGATATTTATTGATAGGAAGTGAATAATTCCAACAATATTTGCATATCTTTTGTGTTTATTGTAGGCAGTATAATGGAAATTATTGTTTTTGAGAATGATGTGTGTCCAATTCATGTTGAGATGGCTTGAACAATGCAAGTGTTATGTAATGTATGACGTATATAAAGTTTATGCCCATTTTTATGGGAAATAAACATACTTTGATAAGAATTTCGATGGAATAAGGTGTGCTTTGACAAGAAAGAAGTCGTACGTATGGAATTTGCTTGCTTTTATAGTAGAATGATTGAATTTTTGCTATTTTCATGTATCTGGGCAAACAATCTATATTTGATAGTTTATTATAAGAATATCCTAACGAATTTACACAAAATTGGAATTATTAGATGTATCTTGTTATGAGTTTTCAAAGTGTAACATATTTTGCTTACAACATTCAACTCCTTAACCCTTCATTAGAAACGTGACATTTCTCACCGAGTTTTGAAAATCCACGAAAATCTTAAATTAAACATACAACCAAAATTCTTGATGAAAAACAATCATGTTGAAGCATATACTTTTTAAAAAAGAAACATTGACATGGGTTTTCAACTTTATATTTGAAAAAAGGCAGCATATGTTCTGGATGTGTAATATTCCAGCATTAAAACAACACAAGGAAACAAAAATAATGGTGGTTGTGTTAAACTGATATATTTTTGAGTAAAAAATTTCTAGTTCAACTGCAAAAACATCTAAAAACTTGATACAGACTCAACACTTTGTTAACAGTACATATAAAATTTCTCTCGTTGTCCATTTTTTGTAATTTACACACTACATATTTGCATGTTCTAGACATAAAAATATATTACAAGATTTACATTTGGACCTTGTCTTCCTGCCTTCTTTTCTAGAGAACGTA
The DNA here is from genome assembly GCA_963989225.1 of Dromius quadrimaculatus. NCBI lineage: Eukaryota > Metazoa > Arthropoda > Insecta > Coleoptera > Carabidae > Dromius > Dromius quadrimaculatus. Next base: position 2,571,031 of record OZ022329.1, read on the forward strand.
TGGCATCTTTCTGGAATAATTAGCTTACTATTTCTGATTTCTGGACCATCTCTTTCCTGTATTTTCCTGATGATATCTTTCAGATCACGTGGTAATCTTGTATTCTACATTCTTGATGGTCTGACACTAACTATATGCCACTAACTGTTTATAATATGAATTCAAATGCAATATCTCTGAAATACCTTTTTTAGAAGAGTGAGCTGTACAATTATAATTATTCTTTTTTCTAGAAATTATTAGTAGTTCTTAAAAGAGCTTTTTGGATAATTTAGATGATTTCATTCAGATATATTCTTATTATTAACCTATTTGATGGTCCTCAAATGGTCTTGAAAATCATTAAAAGAATTATTGATGTATATTCTTGAGTGAAATACACACATAAATCTCAATCTTATTAAAACATATTTTTTTACCTCGAAACTTCAATAATACTAGTAAAAGATAATCATTAATTATCGCCTTAGATTCTTATACGTATTAAAATGTAATTAATGCAAAAATCAACTAATTTTCTTGTTAGACTATATCAACAAGATGTGTAAATTTCGGCCTTCCTTCTAATAATCAAATGGGACCTAGTTCATACATTTAACTATCAGATAAACTGTTATCCGATTGGTTGCCGTATGTTAAACTCATCAACACAGTACTAACATCTAGAATCGAAACGCCCTAAATTCGTCGAATGTAGTTTTTCCAAATTTGAGTTTTAATTCTAATCAATTATGAACAGAAATGATTAAAGAAATATATTTCAATGCATTTACTATATCAAAAACTTGCAATAAGAGATAAATCAAGTTTATTATATGAATTTAAATGCAATATCTATGAAATACATTTTTTAGAAGAGTGAGCTGTATAATTATAATTATTCTTTTTTGCAAGTTCTATAAACAGAACAAGATTAACTTCTTTATATGTTCCTATTTCAGGATTTTTTGATTAATATATGAATGATGAAATTATAACAAACAAATCGGTCATACTTAACTAACTTGAATATTTTGATATTTAATTGAATTAAATAGCTAAAAAACAGAAAAAAAGTGTTTCTGAGGTCTTTTCGAGTGCACAATTGCCAAAATAATTCATCAACGAGTTCAAAATCAATCTAAAAGAGAGCTTTCCAAAGAAATGATTGAGATTTCGAGAAATATAGTACTCTATTAGATATACAGACTCTCAGAGGTAAAACTCTTTGACGAAAAATGTCAACGGTACTAGAATTGTTTCAATAATAATTCAAATCTCATGAAACTTCTATTAGCGTCCAATAAAACATTCTATGATTGAAATCATTATTCATATATTATGAGAAAATGCTGCCATAAAAAATGTAAATTTCATTAGGAAACAATGAGAATTAGAGAGATTGCAGACAAAAAACAATGAAAATTTTCTAAAGTTGAGGAAATCATTTCAATTATTCATGAATTTTAAGAAAATGGTGCGATGCAAACTATAGCTTCTGATTGATTCTGATAGAAAACAACAAGATACATCATATACATTCAATTTTGTATCAATTTGCTAACGCATATTCTTATGATCAATGATTGAAAACCGATCGAAGGTCCAGATCTGTAAAAATGTCTGTAACTCAATTTTCTTACTAAAAAATAAAGCAAATTTGATACTTAGACATTTTTCTGAGTAATACTCATCTTATTCTATTGAAATTCTCATCAAATTAGGTCTATTTTCCATTAAAATACGTTTTAATATTAACATTAAGAATCGCAGAAGTCTATCTTTGTCTTACACATTGGAGGTATAGAAAATTTTTCCAAAAAGGCTCTATAACACTTACTTATTTATGAATTTCAGGTAAAGAGTACAATTTAAACTGTAAATTTTAGTTGATTTTAATAGAAACCAACGAGATCCATCAAATTTATTCATATTTGTCTCAATTTGCTCAAGGATTTTCTGATAATCAATGATTGAAATCAGATCGAAGTGCGAGATCTATAAAAATGTCTGTAATTCAATTTTCCTGCTATAAAATCTAGTTAAACTCATTCGCAGACATTTTCCCAATTAATACACACCTAATTCTATCAAAATTTTCAAGAAACCCTATTTATTTACCATTAAAATGCGTTATTAATGTTAACATTACAATCCGCACAAGCCTATTGATGTTTCACCAATGACGTATTATTAAAGTAGACCCAGCGCGTCCTATGGCAGACCACAGTTTGTTGTGATGTTAGCACTTACAAGGTGAGAGGTTCTGAGAAGCGAAGGGAGTAAACATGCTTGTTATGCGGTTTGCCTGCTTTTATTTATGTTTGAGAAGTGCGCGGCTTTATTCTGTACTGTATGTATATATTTGTTGAAATAGAAGTAATAATATATTAATTGCTTCAAAATAAAAAAATACGAGATTTTTCCCACATCTCACAATCGATATTTTTTCAAATGAAAAACGCAACCTGCGATACAACGATGTTTACCTTCCTCACCCCACTGTTTATTCCTGCATCAAAACAAATGCCGCGTGCTGGGTCTACTGTTAATACGTCATTGTGTTTCACTCATTAGAGGTATACTAGGGTTGCCAACTTTTTTTGAGAAAAATAACGCATCACATTTTTAAAGTAAAAAAAGATAAAGTATTTGGGATAAAAAGAAAAGTATTTCTGAACATTATTTTTTTTATTTTCTCATTTTCTCGAAAACATACTTTTCCGTGCTTCTCAATTTCTCAATTTCAATTTAAATAGACAAGAAACTTATTTTTTATTGAATTTATAGATGATCTGTTCGTCTGGTCCCTCTATTTTGGATTCATTACTGAAAAAACTCTTCCAGTGAAAGCTAATGTGGCAGTAATAGTTTTAAAACAATATTTTCTATGCCAGAAAACAAGTTACCCATAGTATGTTTCACTGTATTATGGACAATATGTGCATGACAGTTGCCTTGTATTAGATTTGCTGCTTTTTTTCTATTACTTGTATGCAGTGAGTGATGAATGCCAAAATTTGGATTGCAATTGTCCACAATAGGCCCTGATACTTGGTTCAATTACAAGTAGTCATATTGTTGTTATTTTGTTATTCAATTTTAAGTGTCATACTGACATCAGATATTTTACATTTACTGAGAGCTTAAATTTAAAATATATGCCAACGGTCTGCAAATTTAGGTAGATAGATGCGCTTCTTTACTAAATGAACCAACAAATATTCAATATTTTTCCAGTAAACTTTTAGGCAATTTCTCGCGATGTTGGTTCAAAGTGGTTTAGGCAGAAAACAATAGAATAATGTAGAAGCGGCATTAGACTAAGAACCTGAGAGTGCAAATAACCCAAAACAATATTTATGCAGAAGCATAAACGGAGAAGGGATCGAATGCGGAATAAATTGGTGTAATAAAGAACGAATGTCGAATGAAATATATTTTTTAAATTCTAAATCGACATCGCGGAGAATCTCATTTTTGTCTTTTTCAACGAAAATTATTCAAAACCTCGCTTCTATACGTCTTCAAAGTTTTTCTATTCTAACAAAAACAATTTGGTATATAGAAAATAAATAATTTATTGTAATTAGAAAATTCCACTCTTTAAGGGTTGAAAAAGTCAGATATTTTACTTAGTCTTATTTATTATTAAATTTAATTTGAAAGTACCTGATATAGATTAGAAAGCGTATAATTTCATATTTTATTTTGATTATTAGTAACAAATTTCTCACCCTTGCAGGGATGAAGGCATATTGAAAATTTGAGCGCACAAATATTAATTTGTATTATGCTTATAAATGTACTATTTTCGTGTAAATTATTTATATTATATATAATTATTGTAATTTTAATATTTGTTTTCAGTATTTCTTATTTCAAATCACTGTTTAAAAAAAATTGAGGAAATATATAAATAAAATAATATTAGATATATTTCTTTATTGTGATAAATAATATTGGCTTTTTCTTTTGGCCTAGAAAATTTTCCAAATGTGTTCGTACAATAATTCAGGTCTGTACATTTTTTGATGTTCAGATATTTGTGTAATTGTATGTATGTACTTACATGAAATTTGAATTCAAGAATTCCTCTTTTATTTTTGTAAGTCTGGCAGGCATCAAATTTTTCGGAATTGGAACAAGATTGAAATTTTCTGCTTTGACGATTTTGTGGGACTTCTTGAATACATTTTGGGATTTGTGTAATTTAGTAAATGACTCAAGTATTTTGACATGTAAGTACATAGAGTTTTAAATATTGTACAGAATACAGTGTAAATAAAATTATATTTGCTGCCAAGCAATTATTGAGTTGATTATTAACTATCATCCTATGTTCCACTCACGTGAAATAGTTCTGAACATCAAAATTACTTTTGCTACGTGGCTAACTTACATAGGGACTGTATTCTCTGATAAATTAGATCAAATCATTTTTCTTTAATATTTAGGGAATGATATAGCCTCTCAAATTATTAAAGGTCACATAATGCGAAAACCATTTGATTTATTATTCTACTATTATTATTTTTGCAATTGCTGTATATTCTGTAGCATTTTTGGAAATTTAGAAAGCCTTTTTTTGGGATAATTTTTTATGCCATTGCTACAAATTTGTGCTAAAATGACGATAATTATATGTATTTAACAGAAAATCACAAAAAAACTGCATTAAAATCCCTCAATAATCTAAAAATTGAGAAAAACTCACTTTCAGTGTTCTCTCCTCCGTTCGATTACATTTGACTGGTTGGTACTGTATTATTGTAACTAAACATTAATATTTCACTTATCATTTTTTTGACTTAATTTTAGTTTTTGGGGCTTGTTAATGCTGCTATTTGGTTAACAAAGCTTCAAAATTATTAATTTAATTAAAAAAATTACAAATTTGAACTCTCGATTATTATAAATAAGCTCAAAGTGTCACCGTACTTCAATATTAATTTCATTCAATTTGAATGCAGAAAATTGAGTGTAATATTTTGAAAATAGAATATAGGTACAAAAAAATTGTTTTACATGATAAATTTGTTTATAGTTGATGACTGTTAACCATCAAAGTGCATCAAGTGAAAAAGTAAATTAGAATTGCATTAATGAATATGATTAACATACCTATTTTATTTTATTATTTCATGATCATTGTTTACGAACATTTTTAGTATTTAGGGGTTGGAAGATCATTTTTTTAATCCTTTATACAGCAGGGACACGATTGGAGGATCTATGATTAAAATTGCTTGTAAAACAGAAGGTATCGCACATTATTTCTATCTAGGTAGGCTCTATATTGTGTAATTATCATTTCAGAAGATTCAGATCAATTCATTGGCATTTTTAATTAAGAATTAATATTTAATATATGACTTTAAAAGAATATATTTAAATATTGGATGTATTTCTAAATACATGACAAACGGTTCTTTTAAGAGCCCCCAAAAATTTTCGGAAAAAAGAATTGTTATATTTGTATTCAATTATGAATATAAATTTCATGTAACAAGTGCAATGAACATATTGAGTGAATAATCGCTCATTGGATGGTTTTTCGCGTTAAAATATGAAATCGAGGAATTAATTAAAATATTTTATTTTGCAAATAAAAGCCTTCATCGGTGAAATGTTTCAAACAAACTCCTACTATTTTCGAAAACATTTCGATTCTTTCATATACATTCTTTTAATAACAGTTCTAACTTTCATATAAATTACATTTTCACAAAATAAATTATAATTTAAATAAAGGCTATTACAAGTACATTTCATTGAAAAATAGTCAAATTTTGTATGAAAATTGCCCTATATTTTATAAATTGAAAAATATGTACGACGCCACAACGTAGATATTTATTCATTCATTTATTATTGATTTTATTAGCAATATCTTCGTTATTAAAAAACTTTGCTCCACATTCTGAGCAAATAAGGTTACAACACAATAAAAATTTGCAATGTGATGTGTGTGTGTCACACATGAAGCATAAATCTGGAGGGAGAAATCGAGTAACCAATAGGATTAACGGATGACTTAGTCAAAGTTTGAGACGAATTATTTGGGAAAATATTCAATTTTCCTTGTTTTATAATTTGTAATATTGAAATATGTTTCATAATTAGCATTTATTTCATCACTCTACGAGTATTATTTTGAAAGAAGCAAACATCGGAAATACATTTTAATTAGTCCACAAATTTAGCAATATTTCTCTTTTAAAGACAAATATATAATCTCATTTATAACTTATTGAATAAACAGTTTCATACCTAATTCAATGCAAATATTGATCCAATAAAGTCGCGAATTGATCAAATTAAAAAAAAACTGTTTTGAATTATATTCAGTTTTGTGTATAGCGTGTGGCAATTTTCTAATGTTACATACGATATTGAATGAAAATACACATCGTAAAATAGCATCCCTCGACTTCCTATACCAGCAGAGTGTGAAAATGAAGGGATTAATTGAGGCTTATAATAAATCAAATTACTTGAGCTTCTTAATACGATTATTTTAGGATAAATAAGCCAGTGGCACAACTAAAATTTTTTGATTGGAGTCAATATTTAAGAAAAAATCATGAAATTATAAAAGTACTAATAACTTTGGTATTATACGTCACAGAAAGAAACTTTTGATTTGGTTGCATCTATTTTTGATCTATTATATAATTTATTTCAAAATATTTCAGATTGCAGCCCTTATGAGGGTTGTATTCAATAATTTCTATCTCCGCAAACTGGTGCTTAATACAAGAAATATTTTATGCTTACTTGATGCAAAATTATAATTAAGGATAACATTATTTTGAAATTTTTTTTGAAATAAGTTGCCATATAGCGACAAGGAAATTTAATTTAATTGGAGACGAAGTATTGGGAAAATATTCAATTTTCCTTATTTTCTATTTTATAATTTGTAATATTGAAATTAATTTTATAATTAGCGTTTAATTTCTCATTCTACGATTATTATTTTAAAAGAAACAAGAATCGGAATTAAATTTTAATTAGTCCAAAGATTTGGGCAATATTATAATTTCATCTAAAACATTAAATAAACAGTTTCATATCTAATTCAATTCATATATTGATCCAGCAAAGTCGCAAATTGATAAAATTAAAGAAAACTGTTTTAAATTTCATTTAGTTTTGTGTAGAACTTGTGGCAGTTTTCTAATGCTACATACTGAATAAGAATACAAATCGGATTGTAGCATCCCTCGACTTTCTATACCAGCAGAGTGTGAGAATGAAAGGAATAATTTATGTTTATTATGATTACTTGAGCCTCTCAATACGATTATTTTAGGATGAATAATATGGTATAACAAGTAAATTGGAATATTTTCAAACACCAAATTGATTTTAATCGATTCTTTCAAGTGCATTCTATTTTAAAATAATCAAATTTTGAGAAATCATTGCCCTTAATTTTTTAAATTAACAAATATGTAAATATGTTGAAGTTTGGAGGTAATCTCATCATATTTTCAATAATTAGTAATATTTTAGGCTTGATATACATTTAATTAGGTAAATATTCATTTCATTTTGTAAATACAAGTCATTAAATAAATTTAAAATTTGATATTTTGTAAGTTTGACATACAAATAATAATAATTACTCTTCAAATAATGGGGAATAGATTCTTGGACGGTACAACTGAATGAGTTATTTAGTTTGCATATAAATATTAATTCTTTCTTTTGAAAATTATTGGTGGCTCTTAAAAGAGCCATTTGTTTATAATATTGTATATAATAATTCTTTTTTTCTGAATAAAATTGGCGGACCTGAAAAGGTCCTGTAGTTCACTAATGTCGCATTTGTTACATCAGAAGTACTTTTTCAACCCCATTAAAATTGATTCTACTTTAAACCCATTGAACAACCGATGTGTTCATTTATACAAAACAAGATTCGTGCCCCGTCAAGCCGGAGGCCGCATGGCTCGCCTAATTACGCGGATGTCAGACCAAGATTTCACACCTACTTCCCAGCAGCCCTAGGAGCTACTGAAAGTGAAGGTCTACGTCTTTTATCTGCATACTCCCGGCACCAAACCGTACAAAAGCATACTGACTCCGTCTGCATCGATACCGCGATGATATAATTTGAAAATAACCGGAGGTTACCTCAAATTACATCACCGACAGCTGGGGTGAACCCATTATCTCCGGGGGGTATCAGTAGAGGCTCAGGGATGCTCACCGATAGTCCTTTATTACGAAAGGACAGCAAAAAAACCAAGAAAATATCGGATAAATTAATTCACAAAATATCGCAAAAAATTTAGAATTCTTAGCCAAAAACCCATTTACTACTCGCGTAATATTAATTCAATTCAAAATTTTGATAGCTACTTTAATCCGAACTTTGTTTATTTACTTAGAACTTCTGATGTTACAAACACATCAACCGTGAACCAAATAGATTCTCGACGCAAATTCAACGATATTTATACACAGGAGAGTGCTCCGTTGATCTGATTGGCCGCGCAATTTCCACCTCTACGTCCAGTTCATCCCCCACAATGAGTGAGACAAAGACAGACTGTGCAGAATGTAATAATAACATTTAAACGCATTTTAATGAAAAATAGACAAAATTTTATAGAAAATTTAATAGAATTAGATGTGTATTACTTGGAAAAATGTCTACGTATCAAATTTTCTAAATTTTATAGCAGGAAAATCGAATTACAGACATTTTTATAGATCTTGCCCTTTGATCTGATTTCAATCATTGTTTTTTAGAATATGCGTAAACAAATTGACATTAAATTGAATTTATCTGATGTATCTCTATGGTTCCTATCAAAATCAATCAAAAGTTACAGTTTGTATGGCACCATTTTCTTAAAATTAGTGAAAAAGTGAGTTGTGTTGATGCTTTTCGGCATAAAATTCTCACTCTTTTGTCTGTATTTTCTCTAATTCCTATTTTGTCTTGATAAAATTGTTATTTTCCAATAGAAAGTTAACAGTTCTAACGATATTAGTTCATTTTGTGTCATTTTACCAAACGGTCTAATAGAAATAATGTTTTTTGTGGCAGGACCAAGTACGTTGTATACCTCTAATGAGTGAAACGTCGATAGACTTATGCGGATTGTAATGTTAACATTAATAACGCACTTTAATGGAAAATAAACAGAATTTATTGGAAATTTTGATAGAATTAGGTATGTATTACTTGGAAGAATGTCTGCGAATGAGTTTAACTAGATTTTATAGCAGGAAAATTAAATTACAGACATTTTTATAGACCTCGCACTTGTTGTTTTCTATCAGAATCAATCAAAAGCCATAGTTTGCATCGCACCATTTTCTTAAAATTCATGAATAATTGAAATGATTTCCTCAACTTTAGAAAATTTTCATTGTTTTTCGTCTGCATTGTCCTTAATTTTCATTGTTTCCTAATGAAATTTACATTTTTTGTGGCACCATTTTCTCAAAATATATGAATAATTATTTCTATTAAGGCTTTTTGGCGAGAGCTTCCCAGAATTTAATCTCAATGCTTATTTCTCTCAGAATTATAATCATAGAATGTTTTAATGGACGCTAATAGAAGTTTCATGAGATTTGAAATTATTATTGAAACAATTCTAGTACCGTTGACATTTTTCGTCAGAGAGTTTTGCTCAGAAATATGTGAGAAACAACGTGATTCACAGGAATCTTGCGATCCCAACAATAAAAGAATACATCAAGAAAGATGCAGTAAAAGTTGTAAAGAACATGCAAATTCATACAAATCCCGCAGTAAAAAGCGCGGTTGACGTAGAACCGTGAGAGAACACAAAATACAAAAGACCAATACATATATTGTTGGACAATATGTGATTGGTACTAATCTAGCAATAACAAAGTGAGTTGAAAACATGAGATAGGAGCAAGAGAGCCGAAGGCTCAGAATCCTTAGGAAGTGAAACTAATATTGGTCCAAATGTAAATCTTGTAATATATTTTTATGTCTAGAACATGCAAATATGTAGCGTGTAAATTACAAAAAAAATGGACAACAAGAGAAATTTTATATGTACTGTGAACAAAGTTTTGAGTCCGTATCAAGTTTTTAGATATTTTTGTAGTTGAATTAGATATTTTTCATTCAAAAATATGTCAGTTTAACACAGCTACCATTTTTTTTGTTTCCTTGTGTTGTTTTAATGCTGGAATATTACATATCCAAAACATATGCTGCCTTTTTTCAAATATAAAGTTGAAAACCCATGTCAATGTTTCTTTTTTAAAAAGTATATGCTTCAACATGATTGTTCTTCATCAAAAATTTTGGTTTTATATTTAATTTAAGATTTTCGTGGATTTTCAATACTCGGCGAGAAATTTCACGTCTCTAAAGGGCTAAGGAGTTGAATGTTGCAAGCAAAATATGTTACACTTTGGAAACTCATAACAAGATACATCTAATCCTTATTGCATCAGAATTCTTATCAAAATATGTTTATTTTCCATAAAAATAGGCATAAACCTTATACACGTCATACATTACATAACACTTGTATCGTTTAAACCATCTCAACATGAATTGGACTCACACCATTCTCAAAAACAATAATTTCCATCATACTGCCAACTATAAACACAAAAAATATGCAAATATTGTTGGAATTATTCACTTTCTATCAATAAATATCGATTTTATTGGAAAACAATGGGAATTAGAGAGAATGCAGACAAAAAACAATGAAAATTTTCTAAAGTTGAGGAAATCATTTCAATTATTCATGAATTTTAAGAAAATGGTGCGATGCAAACTATGGCTTTTGATTGATTCTGATAGAAAACAACAAGACACATCATATACATTCAATTTTGTATCAATTTGCTAACGCATATTCTTATGATCAATGATTGAAAACCGATCGAAGGTTCAGATCTGTAAAAATGTCTGTAACTCAATTTTCTTACTAAAAAATAAAGCAAATTTGATACTTAGACATTTTTCTGAGTAATACTCATCTAATTCTATTGAAATTCTTATCAAATTATGTCTATTTTACATTAAAATACGTTTTATTATTAACATTAAAAATCGCAGAAGTCTATCTTTGTCTTATACATTGGAGGTATAGAATGGACCAAGATCTTCCACAAAAAACATTATTTCTAATAAACCCTTTGATAAAATTACACAAAATAAACTATATCGTTAGAACTGTACACTTTCCATTGGAAAATTAAAATTTTATCAGAAAACAATGAAAATTAGAGAGAATAGAGACGAAAAACTGCGAAAAATTTCCCAAGAAGCCTCTATAACACTTACTTATTCATGAATTTTAAGTAAAGAGTGCAATACAAACTGTAACTTTTGGTTGATTTTGATAGAAACTAACGAGATCCTTTAAATACATTCATATTTGTATCAATTTGCTCGAGGACTCTCTGATAATCAATGATTGAAATCAGATCGAAGTGCGAGATCTATAAAAATGTCTGTAATTCAATTTTCCTGATATAAAATCTAATTAAACTCATTCGCAGACATTTTCCCAAGTAATACACACCTAATTCTATCAAAATTTCCAAGAAATTCTGTTTATTTTCCATTAAAGTGCGTTATTAATGTTGACATTACAATCCGCATAAGCCTATCGATGTTTCACTCATTAGAGTTATACAACGTACTTGGTCCTGCCACAAAGAACATTATTTCTTATAGACTATCCATTGAATGAACACAAAATGAGCTAATATCGTTAGAACAACTTACTTTCTATCAGAAAAATATAATTTTGTCAAGAAAAACAGAGAATTAGAGAAAATACAGACGAAAAAGTGCAAATTTTTTGCCGAAAAGCATCAACACAACTCACTTTTTCATGAATTTCAAGAAAATCATAGCATACAGACTGTAACTTTTGATTGATTTTGATAAGAACCATAGAGATACATCAGATAAATTCAATTTCATGTCAATTTGTTTACGCATATTCTAAAAAACAATGATTGAAATCAGATCAAAGGGCAAGATCTATAAAAATGTCTGTAATTCGATTTTCCTGCTATAAAATTTAGAAAATTTGATACGTAGACATTTTTCCAAGTAATACACATCTAATTCTATTAAATTTTCTATAAAATTTTGTCTATTTTTCATTAAAATGCGTTTAAATGTTATTATTACATTCTGCACAGTCTGTCTTTGTCTCACTCATTGTGGGGGATGAACTGGACGTGGAGGTGGAAATTGCGCGGCCAATCAGATCAACGGAGCACTCTCCTGTGTATAAATATCGTTGAATTTGCGTCGAGAATCTATTTGGTTCACGGTTGATGTGTTTGTAACATCAGAAGTTCTAAGTAAATAAACAAAGTTCGGATTAAAGTAGCTATCAAAATTTTGAATTGAATTAATATTACGCGAGTAGTAAATGGGTTTTTGGCTAAGAATTCTAAATTTTTTGCGATATTTTGTGAATTAATTTATCCGATATTTTCTTGGTTTTTTTGCTGTCCTTTCGTAATAAAGGACTATCGGTGAGCATCCCTGAGCCTCTACTGATACCCCCCGGAGATAATGGGTTCACCCCAGCTGTCGGTGATGTAATTTGAGGTAACCTCCGGTTATTTTCAAATTATATCATCGCGGTATCGATGCAGACGGAGTCAGTATGCTTTTGTACGGTTTGGTGCCGGGAGTATGCAGATAAAAGACGTAGACCTTCACTTTCAGTAGCTCCTAGGGCTGCTGGGAAGTAGGTGTGAAATCTTGGTCTGACATCCGCGTAATTAGGCGAGCCATGCGGCCTCCGGCTTGACGGGGCACGAATCTTGTTTTGCATAAATGAACACATCGGTTGTTCATTGGGTTTAAAGTAGAATCAATTTTAATGGGGTTGAAAAAGTACTTCTGATGTAACAAATGCGACATTAGTGAACTACAGGACCTTTTCAGGTCCGCCAATTTTATTCAGAAAAAAAGAATTATTATATACAATATTATAAACAAATGGCTCTTTTAAGAGCCACCAATAATTTTCAAAAGAAAGAATTGATATTTATATGCAAACTAAATAACTCATTCAGTTGTACCGTCCAAGAATCTATTCCCCATTATTTGAAGAGTAATTATTATTATTTGTATGTCAAGGTTACAAAATATCAAATTTTAAATTCATTTAATGACTTGTATTTACAAAATGAAATGAATATTTACCTAATTAAATGTATTTCAAGCCCAAAATATTACTAATTATTGAAAATATGATGAGATTACCTCCAAACTTCAACATATTTATATATTTGTTAATTTAAAAAATTTGGGGCAATGATTTCTCAAAATTTGATTATTTTTAAGTAGAATGCACTTATAAGAATCGATTAAAATCAATTTGATGTTTGAAAATATTTCAATTTACTTGTTACTCCATATTATGCAAATCGGGACGTCTGAATGTCGATGGATGAATATGTGTGGTGTGCCACTGGCTTATTCATCCTAAAATAAGGCTCAAGTAATCATAATAAACATAAATTAATCCTTTTATTCTCACACTCTGCTGGTATAGGAGGTCGAGGGATGCTACAATCCGATTTGTATTCTTATTCACGATAATAAAATATAGTCTGAGACTGCTTTCTACTAGCGCTAATAAATTATCGAAAATCTAAGACATTAAGAACAATTTGATACGAATTTTGATGAGAATGCATGAAGAAAGCATTAAAGGAAGAAAGTAAATTTCAATAAATTAGTCTGAATCTCCTGAAATAATAATTACACAACATAATGTACGATACCTTCTGTTTTACAAGTAATTTTAATCATTGATCCTTCAATTCTTTCCCTGCCGTATAAAGGATCAAGAAAATGATCTTTCAACCTCTAAATACCAAAAATTTTCATAAACAATGATCATAAAATAATAAAATAAAAATGAAAATCATATTCATTAAAGCAACTCTAACTCATTTTTTCACTTGCTGCACTTTGATGATCAACAGTCATCAACCTATATCAAATTCATCATGTGAAACAAATTTTTTGTACCTATATTCTATTTTCAAAATATTACACACAATTTTCTGCACTCAAATCTAATGAAATTAATATTGAAGTATGGTGACACTTTGAGCTTATTTATAATAGTAGAGAGTTCAAATATGTGATTTTTTTTTTATTAAATTAGTAATTTTTAAGCTTTGTTAACCAAATGGCAGCATTAATAAGCTCCAAAAATTAAAAATAATTCAAAAAAATGATAACTGGAATATTAATGTTCAGTTACAATAATACAGTACCAACCAGTCAAATGTAAACGAACGGAGGAGAGAACGCTGAAAGTTAGTTTCTCTCAATTTTTGAATTATTAAGTGATTTCAATGCAGTTTTTTTGTGATTTTCTGTTCAATACATATAATTATTGTAATTTTACCACAAATTTGTAGCAGTGACATAAAGAATTACCCCAAAAAAAGCCTTCTAAATTTTCAAAAATGCAGCAGGATATGCAACATTTTCAAGCCTCGTATCTCTTAAAATAATAATAGTAGAATAATAAACCAAATGCTTATTGAAATTTTATACATTATCATTTCTTATGAAACCATTTTCAATCCTATATGTTTCAACCCTGCGTGCTTAGGGGGTTGAATATAGCAACCAAAATTTATTACATTTTAAAATCCTGTATCTACTAAAATAATAATCGTAAAATAATAAACCAAACGCTGATTGAAAGCTTATATAATACCGTTTATTATAAAACCAGTTTGAATCTTTGATCTTTCAGCTCAGCAGGATTAGGGGATCGAATGTTGCAACAAAAATGATTTATAAAACCAGAACTTTAATCGCAAAAATGTACATGAAACACTCAACATTTAAAGAAAAAAATAATATGAGTTTCCCAAATAACAGTATGCATATTTTTTTTTAATATTCATTTAGCGTCCAGCTATTAGTTGACATTTTGAAGCACAGATGACACAACGTAGCTCGTTTGGAATAAATAAAAACTAAATTATCCTTCCAGATTCATGCTCAATGTGTGACACACTACATTTGCGGTGATATGTTGAGCACATATTGTATGACCAAATTCTCGTTGCATTATTTCACGCCTATGAGTTTTTATTATTTATTCATCACTGACAAAAGAAAATATAATGAAGGAAAAAACTTTTCAGAACTCATTTTTAAATAAATATGTTTTATTGGGTATAAGTTCTGTAATTTATTAGAAACACAACGTTTCAACAGCAAAGTGCTGCCTTTTTCAAGTGAAAAGAAATATAAATATAAATAATAATTTATATTTATATTTCTGAAATGAATAAAATTAATAATTTGAGGGGATCATTTTCCACCCCTTAAATATTTAGAAAAAATTATTTGGCCTCATTTATCAAAGTGGTCTTTACAGAGGCTGTATATCAAATTTGAACAAAATTTAGCGGGAAAACCCCATTTTCGTTTGAAAAATAAATATTTACGTCCACAGTTTTGAAATGATTGATAAAAATTAAAAGAACTGTGTTACATATGTCACCCCTTTAATTCAATCCGCTAGAATCCGAAGCTGCAATCAAAATTCAAATAGGGGCTCTAGTTCTTGCATAATTCGTATTTTATATATGGTCCGATTTCATGACCTATTTATATTCATTTATCTAATCCTCTAATTGGAAGCTTTAAGGATTGGAAGTTGAAGGATTGAAAATTATTCAGCCCTTTTTACTGCTAGGGTTGAAATATAAAGGACTAAAACTAAATTCATAATAAGTGACACTAAATTAGCTGTTCTTCAACATTTGACTAATGATTTTAGGAGATATGAGCTGCTTGCTATTCCAGGACTATCAGGCAGTTTTGGATTTCCAAATCTATTCGTGCAGTAGCACACTGTTTGCATCTGTATCTTCTAAGTGAATTGAGATAATTAAAATCTGTAAAAAGTACTGTATTTTACATAATTCGTTCTAATTTAATAAGAATTTTTATTGAAATATCTTGGAAAGTACCTTCATCACTGCTTGACAAATGACATAAAATTTATAGCTCTATCTTTAGACTAAATTGAGATAACTTCAATTTGTGCAAAAAACAATAATCTACTTACTTTAGATAAGTTTTATCCAATTTTTTCCAGAAATGTGTGAATAATAATAGACTCAATTTCAAAATTCACCTACCTCTGTAGTAGCACACTGTTTGCATCTGTATCTTTGAAATTAATCAAAATAATTAAAATCTGTGAAAAGTATTTGAATTTACACAAATTGATGTAATGTAATAAAAAGTTTTGTCAGAATAACTTTACATTTTTGCCGATTATTGCACTTTTATTGCCAAATATATTTATCAAATTTTATAGAATTAATTGTGTGTGAGTATATCAATTAAACGATAGATAATAAAAAATAGAAGCGTCCAGTCCAAATTTGACGAAAATCCGTCGAGTAGTTCTCGAGTTAGAGCTTCTTTAAGTCTTCCAAGTCAAAACCATTTAAAGACACATAAAGCACCTGTCTTGCAGATGTTCAACATTTGAGCACCTGTCTTGCAGATGTTCAACATTTGAACATCTGCAAAGACAATAAAAAGACCCTTCTTGAAATAAAAAGCGGCGGTCTTTTCTTATCTAATTGGATTAATTAAATAACAAAAGACCCGAGTAAGCTAGGGGGATTTTATTTCTTTTTAATGACTTCATTTAGTTTTATGTGTTTTTAAACGATTTTGACTTGGGAGACTTAAAGAAGCTCTAGATCGAGAACTATTCGACGGATTTTCGTCAAATTTGGACTGGACGCTTCTATTTTTCATTGTCTATCGGTTTTATTGATGTACTCACTCACAATTAATTCTATAAAATTCAATAAATATATTTGACAATAAAAGTGCAATAATCGGCAAAAATGTAAAGTTATTCTGACAAAACTTTTTATAACATTACATCAATTTATGTAGATTTTGATACATTTCACAGATTTTAATTATCTTGATTCAATTCGAAGATACAGATGCAAACAGTGTGCTACTACAGAGGTACGTCTAGTAACTATTGTCTCGCCTGTTTGGAAATTTCAGCCTGTAATTTCTACATACTTGGAAATATTTTCTTGAAACTTTTTTTATATATTAGAAAGAATCATGCAAAGTAACAGACTTTTCACCAATTTTGGCCAATTAAAGGTTTAAAATGTGGAATAGAGTATAGTTTGAAATTTTTCCGCTTGTCATCGCATATCACTTGTTTATTTGTCAACTCTTTATGACCTTGAACAAGAAATCGAATTATCAGATATTTTAGATAAATGTCTTTAGTTGCCGACTATGGAAGTTCTTCGGAATCAGATAGTGATTCCGATACAGACCCAGAAAGTGCTGAAACGTAAGATGAATCTTATCTATTTGTTGTTATTGTATACATAACCTCAAGCGTCACTGTCTTGACATTTTGTGTTGTTAATCATTTTATTTTTGTATTTTTCTAACATGCTCACAGTATTTTACGTGAAATCGGTCAGCTGTCACTTGTTTCAGTAAAACAGAAGACTCAGAGGGGCAAATATTAGAAAAATTACCTGGTCCAGCGTTCGGAAATTCGACAATCTCAGTATTTTCAAATCCATTCATCGAAGCTGAAAATGCTAAAAAGGCCATATTGGAGAAACATGTCAAAATGGTCCCAACGAAAGAAGACACGAAAGTAATCAACGGAAAAAAAATATGTTGGAATTATCGAAAAGGACGTTGCCGTTTTGGGCACAAATGTTCGTTTGCTCACGATTCCGATTTGCAGAAAACCCCAGAACTAGAGGAGAAAGATCAAACTACTGTAGTTTGCCAGAACAATCAAAATAATAATGCAGACTCAAATACGAATAATCAAATTAATACGAAAAATAAGAAAAAACGACCTGGCCTAACACAGGGACTTATTCCTGGAAAAAAAGTTATGAAAATGTTCCAGAAACACGAGGATAGAAGTAGTTCTTGGACAACGCACACTTAATTTTGCTTTTACATTCTACAAATAAGATTATTTTATTAATGCTTAATAATTTAAGTGAATTGTACAATAACTTTTATATGTTTTGATATATTTATTACTTTGCTCAAATAGTTAATTCACTGTTCAAGATTTAATTACAAATTTACATTTATTGAAAAATAAAGCATTATAATTTACTAATGACTTTTTATTTATATCAAGAAAAATTGAATAGGTACAATAAATATTGCAAGTACATAATGTGAAACCAATTTTTGACTTACATCTAACAGAAATAAGTTAAATATGAGTGATTTCAGTCCATTTTAAATTTAAGTGATTAATAAATAAATATAATTTCAACAATTGTTTCTTTATTCCATTTATTATTGCGTGAAAAATTAATTTTCAATGAGGCACAGATTAAAAGCGAACATACAAGTACAATTTCATCAATTTTATAATAATCAGATTATTAAAATGTGGAATAAGACATACTTTACACAATTTATATTACAAACTGCTCAATAAGTGCTGTAAAATTAGTTATATTGAAATTGTTTTTATAAAATTTGATAATACTGGAAAGAAAATACATTAAAAATAAATTAATGAGACCATTCGCAAAAAACTTGACCCGTAATTCGTAATTTTTTTTGACGAAAAGTACTGCTCCCTTCGGCCGTTTTTCCGACTGTAACATATACATATACCGCTAATTCTTCATTTAGGGCTTTATTTTTTATTCATACACCCACTTTTGGGTGGATAATTATTGCTGAACTAAGTAGAATTTAAATTTGAGAATTGCTGCTCAGAATAAGCAACATGTCAGTGATTAAATTTCTAAATGATGTGGGCTAGTATCTAATACCCATTTTAGGGTAGAAACTATTAATCTTAATATCTCGCGAGTTACACAAGATATTGACATGCGGTTTTCGATGTTAGTATCAAAATTAATTAATTTGTTTTGAAGTGAACAGTGAAATGACGAGAACCGACAGATTTTCGAACGACACCGATTCTCCAGCACCGCTCAAAACAAACTAATAATTCATGACCAAATCAGAAGCTGCAGAAATTCCAAATTTTGCATATGTACTCAAAATAGATGTAAAAATATGTAAAATTAATATTAAGTACATATAATTATTGGTGCGCGAGTTGTAGGCTTGCAAATTGGACAAACTAATATTTTCTGGGTAAGTTAGTAGCTCCAGAAATTTGTAATTATTAGTACGTACTTGGATTGAATGCAGGTGTACGCAGAATAGATATTAGACACCAATAGTTATTGCAGCACGAGCTGTAGTTGCCCCTGGACCGCTCAAGACAAAGTAATATTTTGCGACTAAATCGAGGGCTCGAAAAATTGTAAATTTTATGTATGTACTTAATATGGATGTAAATATATGTACATTGAATATTAGTTAATTATTGATATTGGTGCACGAGCTGTAGGCTTGCAAATCGGACAAAATGAATTAGCATTTTATGGGTAAACCAGTGGGTCCAGAAATTTCTTATCATAAACACGTAATTAAAATAAATGTAGGTATAATCATAAGAAATATTAGCCATCAATTGTTTTTGGTGTACGAGCTACAGCCTTGAAAATTTATCGCACCGCCCAGAATCGACTAATAATTTATGGATTGATCAGAAATTTCAAATTTCGTACTCAAAATAGATGTGAATATATGTCAAATAAATATGTTATTGGTGCACGAGCTATAGACTTGCAAATTGGGCAAAACAAACTAATATTCTTCTATTGCAGCGTCATGATTCTCCACATGAACAATGAAATGACCGACTGGAAAATGTTCTTTGCATTGGTAAAATGCGTAGGAATTTTGCTTCTTCCGAGGGTTCCGTGCCCCCACAACGAATTTTTATGACCAATTGAGGCCAGTAGTAGTTTTGGAGGTAATGCACCAAATTTTAGGAAAATTGGTACCAAAAAACGCTGCTGTTTCGTAGGTTTATTCAAACTAATTGATTTTAATCTCGTTGATTGTGGGAAATGGTGTGCGAACTCTCTAAGCTAAAAATATTCATAAACTACTAAAAATGCGCTTTGATCATCAATATATTTCTTCAATTTTTTTCTTTTGTAAATATAAATTTAAATGTAAATAAAATTATACCAGAAACTGTACTTGATGCAAAACAAATCATACTTCGTAACAAAAATCGGGAGTGAACGTGTTCGTGTTTCGACTAGCGTCAGTTTGCGTCAGTCTTTATTAGGTCTCAGAATGTTCAGCATAAAAATCGTAACTTCCAAAGAAAAGATGATTATTATTGTTTAAATTTTAGCAATATTTATTAAAATGAGTTTTACAATAATTCAGCAGTGTATTAGAAGGCCCGTGATTAAATATCAACAGAATTTGATCCAAAATTGAGCAGAAAGGTTCATCTATTCAAGGTAGGATTGTGTTATAATTCCAAATATTGTAGAAAATAAAGTATCAGCAGTATATGAATAATATGTATATAGTCTGTAAGTATAATTCAACCCCACTTATTTAAATATTTTAAAATGGTAACATCAATCACAAATAAGTAAAAGTAACGTGTCTTTTGTAAAATTTGAGGTAAAATCGGAACTACGAAAGATGACAAGCTCTATTTGAATAATACAATTAATCTACTTGCTTATAAGAATCAAAATTTTACCTCTGCATGTGACGATTTAACAATTAAATGATTTTTGGTTGAATTCTTAATTGCCTATAATATACTAGTAAATAATAAAAGAAATACTATCACAAAAACTTTAAGTATAAACCATACTTTTCGACAGTTAAGTAATTTAATAAATCCAGAACAGCAAATATTGCCACCAGGCACTTAATAACAATTCAACTTTGTCCAAAAATGTCATTATAAATAATATACATATAAATTTATATAAAAATATGATTTTCAAGTTTGTCAAATTGTGTGTAGCGCCAAAATAAATCATCTGGACAAATTAAATATTCGTCGAAAAGTTCACACCAAACAGAAAATCACAAAACCAGAAATCTACTGACTGAATTTGGAAGATTAGATAAATAAAAAGGCGTGAATCCTAGTAACTATTAATACAAATATAAGTTAAATATTTAACTAGTAAATTTTAAGTAACTGGGTTATATATCTTACTGCACTTTTTGGCATGTTTGAATGCCCTTATTAATTCCATTAGTTTTAATGATTTCTTCTGCCTCTGTAGTAAGTGTGCCGTTTGGTTTACACGAATCGTGTCCGTTCATTTTGTGTACAGGGGTTGGTTTCGTATCGTCTTGCCGTATTACTGCACCTAAATCCAATAAAAAATTGAAAAACGTAATTTTGCATGAAAAATTAGTTACCTTGAAAGGAGTTACAAAATTTCTTGCTATTCTTCCACTCTTCTCTTAATGAAAGATTAAACATCGAATAATCGGGATTTCCAGTCACCTCTTTCTTGATGTTCAAAAACTGCGGTAACCTCTTCAGTAAACTTTCTTCATCTGTAGCGGAATAAGTTTCTAATAACATCATGCCCCTACATCTGGGATGACCAGGCTCTTTATAAATATCAAGTTGAAAATATTGATTGTTAATAAGGAAGCAACGACGTTGTTTATAAATAGTAAAATGAGAATCATCTCTTTGAGAGAGAAGGTTTATATAATCGCGGTGAGTAATTTGGGTTTTTACTTCGACGACTTGGCCGAATTGCTTCGGGCGGCGGATGGTGTGACAGTAACTGAAGTGACCTGAAAGGAAAAACAAATATTTACAAACATTTTCCATACTAAATACAATTTTATTGTCATCCGTCTGCTCCGTCTTTTTAGCGCATTTTTTGGAAAAAAGCGCTATTATATTCACTTTGGCTGTCTGAGTTCTCAGCAACTATACTATTGACAGACTTGAAACTGGTACTAAATAAAAGCTGCTGTTTCGTAGGTTTGCACAAATTGCTTTAATTCAAGCTCAGTGATTGTGGAAGATTAAATTATTCAATTACTTGTTTCAAGTGAAACAATGCCCATAGATATATATGACATTAGGGATATGGCAACTTATGTTTATTCAAGCAGATAAAAATTTAGTTACAACTTTAGCCGTGGGTGTCTCTTTTATTATGTACAGTTGTCAAATCTGTCCGGGATTCATTCAATGACTTGTTTGACGCAAATTTGAAGCTTATTAGAATGAGTTATTATTATTGGATGAAAATTTGTTTACTTTTGGTGTATTTTTTTTAAATATAGCTTTGATGAAAATCAAATTATTATTTTAAGGTACAGCACTTGACCTCCCGTCAGTCAATAACTAAACAATGAAGATTAAAAGGTATTTTTAAGTTTGTACATGCATAAATTATGTACCTATCAAATATTCAACTTGAAACTAGTACTAAATGGAAGCTGCTGTTTCGTAAGTTTGCCCAAACTGCTTGATTTCAAGCTCAGTAATTGTGGGAGATGGTAATTTGCGAAATCTCTGAAGTAACAAGCATTCATGAGCTGTCAAAAATACGCTTTCATCATCTAGATGATTCTTCAATTTTTTACTCTACCCAAGAACAATTCAATAAATAACTATTAAAAACTGTTAGTAACAATTCATCCAAATTAATTATTGAAAAAATAATTTGGTTGGTATTATACATTCTTAATCTTCCTTCCGTGAAATTGTCAACTAAAAAATACTTTAGTCCACATTGGTAAAGAAGGAACAATTAATTATTAAAAGTCTCACCTTTTTGGCCTCTCTTGCGTAACCTAACTTGATTTGGTGAATTACTCTGCAAATAATTATGTACGACATCAAAGTCCTGGAAAGTTGGAAATTGCTCATCTTTCGGCATGGGTCCAACAACGAGAAATTTGCGTTTCCTGGAGCTTTTGAGTAGCCGGTCGCCAGTATCTATACCCAGTTTCTGACAAACGCAATCGATCATCCTTCGAATTTTATCTTCAAATTCGGTGCTGTTGTCAATCACATCGAAATAAGGGTGACCTACCCATGCAGCAGCCGCGTTGTAGTCTAGTTCGCGGGCTAGTTCTACCCCTTCGCTCCGACAAACATGTTCCTGAAAAAATTCCAAATTAACCCACTTTAATCTGTCAAAAACCCAAAAATTGGCATTCAATACAAGAAGGCAGCACTGCTAGTACTGCCCGATTTCTTGCCAGACGTCAGAATCTCAAGAGCGTCCAGGTTTGGGTTATTTTCTAGTTTTTGAAGTGAAATGACGAAAGCCGACAGATTTTCGAACGACACCGATTCTCCGCACCGCTCAAAACAAATTAATAATTTATGACTAAATCAGAAGTCGCAGAAATTCCAAATTTTGCACATGTACTCAAAATAAATGTAGAAATATGTGAAATTAATATTAGTTACATATAATTATTGGTGCACGAGTTGTAGACTTGCAAATTGGACAAACTAATATTTTCTAGGTAAATTAGTAGCTCCAGAAATTTGTAATTATTAGTACGTACTTGGATTGAATATAGGTGTAAGCAGAATAAATATTAGACATCAATAGTTATTGCAGCACGAGTTATAGACTTGAGAATTGATCAATAGTTGCCGCTGAACCGCTCAATACAAATTGTAAATTTTATGTATATACTTGATATGGATGTAAATATATGTACAATGAATATTAGTAGCTTATCGCTTTTGGTTCACGAGCTGTAGGCTTGCAAATCCGACAAAACAAACTAATATTTTATGGGTAAACCGGTGGTCCCAGAAACTTTTAATTATAAACACATAATTAAAATAAATGTAGGTGTAAAATTGTTATTGGTGTACGAGCTACAGCCTTGAGAACTGAGAATTCCAATAAACGTCGACATTTAAAGTAATAAATTTTATCGTGTGGAAATACCGATTTTGAATCAGATAAAATATAATTAATTAATTGATTAATAGAGATTTTTCATCGTGACTCATATTTACTTGGAAAAAATTTAATGCACTTTACTTTATTAATTCTAAAAATTATTCAAAGACAAAATAAAATATTTCCTCGTAATTGCGCAATGTTTTGAATATTTCATAGGTGAATTTGTTCGAATATACTTTCAGTTTGTAAACAAGTATTGTCTTTTTTCTTATCAATCCTGTTAAATATGAAATAGGTCAATGTGAGGATTATACATACCTCGGTAGAATAAAATTGCTCGGCTCCATTTGCAGCCGAAACCATATGAATAATTTGATTATAGCGATTATCTCTCAATTCTACGTTATTCCAGTCATTGTTTTTCATCATTTTGTCCCATTTTTCCTTGGAAATGACTGCCAAGAAAACAAAATAATAATTAAAAATTGTGATAATAAATAAATTCAAGCAATTATATCTTTAGAAAAGCTTTGGCCCGTATTCTCTACTCATAAAAGAATGCTTTATTGGAAATTTAATTGCCACTTCATGAGTTTTTAATTTTCTATTTTCCCAAGTATTTCAATGTAAAATAAAAAAGTACGACCTCGAAAACTGCGCGGTATACATTTAAAAAAAATAGATCACGGTCTTTATTTTTACTTGTACAAAGTAGCAAGTATTGTGAAACCGACAAAATTCACCTATTGAGATTTTGATGGAAATATCCGTTTTGAGCATCCCTGAATCCATTTTGACTATTTTTGGCTTGATGTCGGTACGTATGTTCGTACGTCTAATTGCAACGCAAGCAAAAGAATATGGCCCTTATTAAATCGCCTTTATGATATTCTGACGCTTGCTTGGATAATACCATAAGGACGAAAATTGTATGCTCAATTTTAGAATATGATGGCTCGTATACTCCGAGGCGGTCCGAGTGGCCTCCCACCTCAAGCCGGCTGTATCCTCAATTTTAGAAAATAGAGGCTCGTATTCTCCGAGGCGATCCGAGGGGCCTCGCACCTCAAGCCGATATAAGTCAATTTTTTTAACACCAATGATTGATTCTATAATAAGCAATATAGATTCAAATTCAAAAATATACCAAAAGAGCAAATAATAAAAAACTTTCAAGATTTACGCACAGTCCTTTATATGACAGACTTTTTGAATTTTCCGCATAAATTCTAAACAATCAGTCGTAGAATATTTAAATTTTGTATTAGGTACTTTTATAATATCTAGTTGTACACCCTGCATTATGATTGCTATCGACTAAACCGGAAGAGCACTTTATTCGAAACATTTTTTGAATTTTCCGCATAAATCCAAAACGATTGAACGTAGATTGTTAGAATTCAGTATTGAGGACGATTATACCGTCTAGATGCTCATTTTTATTGAGATCCACCGAGCCGGAAGTGCACTTTACTTGACAGTCTTTTGGAATTTTTCGCATAAATTCGAAACGATCAGGTGTAGAATATTGAAATTTGGTATTTCAGTCTGCTGTAGCATCTGAATGATTGCCTACTATTTTCATAACAATAGACTGAGCCGGAAGTGCACTCCAGTAGGAATTAATTTTTTAATTTTGCGCATAAATTCAGATCTGTTGGTAGTCGTAGAATTTTGTAAATCAGTATTTAGGAATGTTGTAGTATAAGAATAATGGGCTAATGTTTCCATAGCAACCGATTTGGCTGAAAGCGCATTTTACTTGACAGATTCTTAGAATCTCTTGGCTAAATCCAAAACGATTAACTGTATTATCGTATTATTTATATAACCAATGATGTACAAGTAAGTCACGTGATTTTTTAAAATTAAACTTACAAGCAGAAGCGTCCATGGCACCTCGATCACAGATAATTAAACAGTTTCTTGGACAAGATTCGCCCAATTCGAAAAATGTATTTTCAATTTGTATCATTGTACGGAGTAAATTCTCTTGAAATTTGAATGCTGTAACAAAAAAAAAATTATCAGTTTTCGCATTACTATTTGTATTACATAATCGATAAATATATTATCAATGTTTACTTAATACAAATAAAGATTACTACTATTTATTTTGTTGAATTTTTATTGAAGGGGTGAGATAAACGTTTCAATTTCAAATATTTCACTTTTGAATAAATAATTATGTCGTGACGATTCACAATGGCGTGTTTTTGTAGCCATGACCCTGTGTCTTAATGAAATTATTAAATAAACATCAGCATTTATTATAGAATAGTCAATTTGGTATCATTTTGTTGAAAAATTATGGTTTCGTGTCTTAACTTTTTTATACAAATTGTGGTAGATTTCCCTGGAAAATTTAGCGACTAATCTAAATCTAATAAAAAGTTATTTTCAGGGATCCATCTTTATTTGTAATGTATTCAACTGTTAAGATAACAAAGGAATAACATTAATAACAATAAATAAAGTATTATGCCTTAATTACAGGAGTATTCAAAAATAAAAAATATTTATTTAAATTATTACTTGGGTTTTAATAGTTATTTATACAACAAGTGAATTAAACCACTGTTTATTTGCGAGAAGAAAGTTTAAAATCACGAGCGCGTTTAGCGCGAGTGGTTTAATTCTTTGAGCAAATAAAGAGGTTCAATTCACGTGTTTGTATACATAATTTTATTCAATTTTGCGCAAATTTCTGGAACATGAAACTGAGGAACAAAATTCAAAAAAATTAAATTGCAGTTGCAAGGGAGCTTCGTTGATATCGCGACGAGTGTTTGTTTTTCAAACATTCAGGAGTGTAACTGTCAGTAAACTGTCAGTTTTGTGAATTTTGAATTGAAGCGTTATAATTGTGAAAAGTATTGTCTGAAATGATGGGAGAAAGTGATTAAAACAATGTTCTCGTCCCCGATACCATTTTGAACGAAGTAGCCGCAACAGTTGGGAAAATTATTCCTCAGAAATCGAATTCTTTTTATAAAAAGGAATTTCAACAGTGATTTAATTTTTTTTATTCAATTTTGACGTTTTAAAGCTACATTATTAAATCCATAGCAACAGTCATAAGTGAATCCTCATTCACTAGTGATTTAAAACGAATTATTAGTGATTTAAAAAAATTTAAATCACTGTTGGAATACCTTTTCATAAAAATATTTCTATTTCTGAGGAATAATTTTCCCAACTGCAGCGGCTGCTTCGTTCAAAATGGTATCGGGGACGAGAACATTGTTTTAATCACTTTCTTCCATCATTTCAGACAATACTTTTCACAATTATAACGTTTCAATTCAAAATTCACAAAACTGACAGTTTACTGACAGTCACACTTCCGAATGTTTGAAAAACAAACACTCGTCGCGATATCAACGAAGCTTCCTTGCAACTGCAATTTAATTTTTTTGAATTTTGTTCCTTAGTTTCATGTTTCAGAAATTCACGCAAAATTGGATAAAATTGTGTATACAAACACGTGAATTAAACCTCTTTATTTGCTCAAAGAATTAAACCACTCGCGCTCCACGCGCTCGTGATTTTGAACTTTCTTCTCGCAAATAAACAGTGGTTTAATTCACTTGTTGTATAAATAACTATTAAATTACTAGTGAATAGAGGTTTACTTATGACTGTTGCTATGGATTTAATAATGTAGCTTTAAAACGTCAAAACTGAATAAAAAATAATAAGTATAACAGCCTTGAAAAATCACGTTTTCAATTATTTATTAATTTTCTGCTTTATGATCACACTAAAAAGCTAATTATTAAATAATAAATAAATACTATTGTATGAAAATTTAAAAATTAATTCCAGAAAAAAACAGTTACAGAATTAAACTTATTGATATAGATTCGGTGGTAGGCACTTGGAATATTTTTCAAAATAAACTCAAAAGTCAAAAACAATTTAATCGATTTCGGTTTGTTGGACCATCCTCATGAGTAACTTCTGAGGATGGTCTTGCAAGTTAAACGATTTTATTTTAAATCATTAGCTGTACCTAAAACTAGAAAATAATTAGGACACAAGCTTCTGACGTCTGGTAAGAAATCGTGCAATCACATCTTCCAGTTTATTTTTAAAATAATCAAAACACGATAGTAAAGTTATTTTAAAAGGAATTCCGGTTTTTTTTTTCAATCAAGAACAGATTCCACAAATTACAAGGTTGAAAGAATTCTACCACTATATGAGATTAGGTTCCAGCAGCTAAATTTAACTCTGTGATTATTGTATTGTCACAAATATGAAATATCTTAAGTTTTTAGTTTACACTAATGTTTATTTAAGTTTGTTATTTAAGAAATATTCAATTGTCATTGTTGGAAAATGGTATAAAGTTCACGTGAACTAATAAAAAGCGTACTGTAACCTGTAATATTTTTAAATCACACTAAAATTAGTAACAATTTTTTAAAGATTTATTTTTACTTGTACTAAAGTATTATGAAATCATCAAACGTAAAAAGTTGACATTTTAAGACTGGTCTAGGGTCTAGTTGTGCACCTCGCATTACGGTTGCAATCGTCTGTACCGGAAGTGCACTTTACTTGAAACGTTTTTTGAATTTTCCGCATAAATCCAAAATAATTAGCCGTAGGATACTGAAATTCAGTATTTGAAATTGCTGTGGCATCTAAATAATTATCTTATATTTTTGTACCAATCGGCTGAGCCGGAAGTGCACTTTATATAACAGACTTTTAAAATTTCCCGCCCAAGTTCAAAACAATCAGTAGTCGAATATTGAAATTTTGTATTAATCTAGTTGTGCACCTCGCATTATGATTGCAATCGTCTGTACCGGAAGTGCACTTTACTCGAAACATTTTTTGAATTTTTCGCATAAATCCAAAACGGCTGAACGTAGAATGTTGGAGTTCAGTATTAAAAACGATTGTACTATCTAAATGCTCATATCCTATTTTCATTGAGATCGACTG
Organism: Dromius quadrimaculatus; assembly: GCA_963989225.1. Taxonomy (NCBI): domain Eukaryota; kingdom Metazoa; phylum Arthropoda; class Insecta; order Coleoptera; family Carabidae; genus Dromius; species Dromius quadrimaculatus. The sequence goes on from OZ022329.1 coordinate 2,599,804, forward strand.
AGCCGGAAGTGCACTTTACTTGACAAATAAAATGATAATGAAAATATTTTTTGTCAAAAATTGTTTGGAAATCTTGAAAGGAAAGAAATTTAATACTTTGCCAGGTTGCAAAATAAAAAATGCGGTCGGTTACATCATTCAGGTTATTGAACGATATTTTTTTTCGTTATAATATATTTTCCATTTGCTTGCTTCGCTTTTTACTTTGAACGGCAGCTAATCACAATTTAAAACAGCGAGTTATGATATTTTTTATCATAAAGTGATTCATGACTACACTACAAAAAAAATAAACTAAGATATAAACCAAAAAAGCATGCAGATTAAATTGAATTCAGCCCAGTGATGTTATTATTAAAAATTTCAAATACAGGACTGGAATAGGTTAGTGCCAGAATAGGGCCGCACTCACCCTCATCTCCCATCTGGCACGCCACTGATTCCCACCGTCCCAATTTGTGCAACCTTGATTGACGTACGCCTATGGGCTTGGCTGTGCATATAACACATGCAAAAATAAATAAATTTTGTAAGCAATGATTTATCAATTTAAATTATTGTTGTTTTTCTTATTATTTAATTAGGTACAATAGAATGAAGAAAATACATTCAACAACAAATAATTTTGAAACCAGTCACGCAATTGCTACAAAATATTAATTATTGATTAAACTTGTCTCTTTGCATGAGACAGTAACATGAATCATTTTGAAAGTTGATTCCGGAATGATACAAATTTTATTTAGATGGTATCTTGCACCTTTCAAATTTGCTATAAATACGAGAGAAAATTTTACGATGCAATATTATTTATAGCAGTCATTATTTAGCAAAATTCAATACATTTTCATAAACGGCAAGGAATATATCAGCTAAAGCAGTGACATTAATATTAACTTTCTTTAAACGAAAACGGAATCCAATTCCAGGATTAATTATTATTCTGAAACCTTCTAAAAAGTAGATCAAATATGAAGACAACATTTTTATGGCATCTGACACGAAAAGACAGCACTGCTAGTATTGCACGATTTCTTACCAGACGTCAGAATCTCAAGTAAGTCCAGATTTATATCCTAATTATTTTATAGTTTTTGGTTTAGTTAATAATTTAAAATAAAACCGTTTAATTTATTTTTTATGGTAAATAATCGGTTTCACAAAAATTTTCAATAATTAATAATAAAACTTAAATTAAAGTTTGCTGCAACTTCAGCTGCGAAATAAACAAAATTCATTTGTATCTAAAGTTAGATATTACTAAATTTTAAGAAATTTTAATAGTTTTCTGAAATATTTGCCACCTGTTAGATGAACATTGCACGTGCATAATTTGCACGTTTTATTTCATAAATTATAGTGCACACGAGCCAACAAACAACTTTTGCACAGTCAGTTGCCTTCAATATGCCAAAATTTGGTGTAAAAATAATCACCGTGGTTTTCTTTATCTAGATATACATACATCATTTCATTAAACTGTCACTACTAATCACCAAAAAAATATATTTTTGAAATATTATTTTTAATAGGCTAATATACAAAATTTTAAAATACTTTCTTGGTTTTTCTATTATTTTCACACTAAATTATGTATAGAGTAATAAAGTACTGAATTTCATCATTTTGATCCAACAAATAAGAATTCGTACATTTCCAACAAAATAAATATATTTATAAGTTTATTTTCGTATCTTCCACGTGGTTTGATCTCCAAGTATCCCAGACTCTTTGGACATTACACACCCACCGAGAGGCGAACTTTGTGTCTGACGTCACAGTGTCACGTGCTGACGCCCGCCACCTCACGCCAAAGTTATTTTCGGCACACCTTGTACATATGAACACTCATAACTGGTACAATGTTGAGAAGAACAAGAACTTTGTAAAACGGAAAATTTAAAAATTACTAATTTTGGGAAGAAACAGGTGCCAATAATTCATTTTAAAAATAGAAGTACCTACACACACATAATTAGCTAGTTCAATGACCTAAATATGAAAAAAGTATTGAATTTTGAAGCAAACAACTTTTCTCAGTTCAAATTTTTAATTTTTTGTTTTTCGAAAAATCGTCATTACTTCCTTATTTCAAGGAATATTTAAAAAATACAAAAAATTTCAGAATTTGCTTCCGGTTCTCTAAAATATTTGTATTCACAATTATTTTCTATTTGATCAAATAAAAAAATGGCGACCAAACGAAAATTTTAGAACAAGATATTTCGAAAACTACTCCTTTGTCCAAAAATTAAAAGTTTTAACAAACTGCAACAAAAATTTGAAACAAAGTAGGGTTGCTACCATTGAATGATGTATCCGTTTTGAGCATCCCTGAATCCATTTTGACTATTTTCGGCTTGATGTCGGTACGTATATATGTACACAAATTTCAAAATCTGTCGAACGTATCATGTTGAAATTTTGTATTTAAGGCTGGTTTAGTGTCTAGTTGTGCACCTCGCATTATGGTTGCAAACGTCTGTACCGGAAGTGCACTTTACTTGAAACTTTTTTTGAATTTTCTGCGTAAATCCACAATTAGTCGTACAGTATTGAAATTTCGTATTAGGCACTTCTATAACATCTAGTTGTACGCCTTGCATTATGATTGCGATCGGCTGAATCGGAAGTGCAGTTTACTCGAAACATTTTATGAATTTCCCGCATAAATCCAAAACTATTAAACGTGAAATATTTTAATTCAGTATTCAAGATGCTCATATCCTATTTTCATTGAGATCGACTGAGCCGGAAGTGCACTATACTTGACAGTCTTTTGGAATTTTTCGCATAAATTCGAAACGATCGGCTGTAAAGTATTGATTGGTATTTCAGTCTGCTGTAGCATCTGAATGATTGCCTACTATTTTCATAACAATAGACTGAACCGGATGTGCACTCCAATCGGATTACTTTTTAATTTCGCGCATAAATTCAGAACTGTTAGCCGTAGAATTTTGAAAATCAGTATTTAGGAATGTTTCCATAGCAACCGACTAGACAAAAAGCGTATTTTGTGTTTGATTATATATATCCAATGATGTACAAGTCAGATTATCAAATGTAACTGACAATTATTCTAGAATAAACGATAAAATTTATTTGAACTGAAGCCAAAATATTCTAAAAACAATTTCTGCATATTTTACAAAGAACAAATCTTTAAATAAATGCAACATGTTTCTTGTCATGCAGCATGTGATTTTTGACGTATGTACACAAAAATAAAAAAATAAACAGTTGCTAATAAGGTTAATTTAAAACAATTAGAACAAAAGCTGCTGTTATCTTAAACAAAACAGAAAAAAATAACCAGAAAAAGATTACAAACATTTTTCGAGATAATTTCTGATTTCTGTCAAACAATTATTCTCAAAACAAACTTTGGATCATTAATATTAGTAAAAATTATAAATCATTTAAAATTTATGAAGGTTTCGATAAAAACTTTGACATTGAAATTTGTAGAACCAAGGTCGCTAAGATCAATATAATAGTACATAGAAGATAAAAGAGCATCGTGTTTTAGAAGTACAACAGTTGACTGTTGCTCTAAGTGCAAAATTTATCTATTTTAGGATCTAATACAATTATAGAAGCCACCTAACAGCTGTTAAAGTAATGTACAGGGCATTTGGGAAAGGTTTTATGAGGCCATAATAATACTTGAAGCGCAAAAGCACTTGAATATCATTTTTTCAAATGGAAATGTAAATTTTTTTGTTTTTTGTTCAAACATTTGACATCTTGAAATGACGAAAACCGACAGATTTTCGAACGATACCGATTCTCCAGCGCCGCTCAAAACAAAATAATAATTTATGAATAAATCAGAAGTTGCAGAAATTCCAAATTTTGCACATGTACTCAAAATAGATGTAAAAATATATACAATTAATATTAGTTACATATAATTATTGGTGCACGAGCTGTAGGCTTGCAAATTGGACAAACTAATATTTTCTGGGTAAATTAGTAGCTCCAGAAATTTGTAATTATTACTACGTACTTGGAATGAATGTGTGTGTAAGCAGAATAAATATTAGACACCAATAGTTATTGCAGCACGAGCTATAGACTTGAGAATTGATCAATAGTTGCCCCAGGACCGCTCAAGACAAAGTAATATTTTCCGACCAAATCGAGGGCTCCAAAAATTGTAAATTTTACGTACATACTTAATATGGATGTAAATATATGTACATTGAATATTAATTACTTATTGATATTGGTGCACGAGCTGTAGGCTTGCAAATCGGACAAAACAAATTAATATTTTATAGGTAAACCAGTGGTTCCAGAAATTTATAATCATAAACACGTAATTAAAATAAATGTAGGTATAATCAGAAGAAATATTAGCCATCAATTGTTATTGGTGTACGAGCTACAGCCTTGAGAATTGAGACTTCCAATAAACAGTTAAAAATTTATCCAACTAATTTTTATCAAATTTAAAAGTTACAACAATATCAATATCGCAGTATAAACGCAATAGAATCCAATTCTAATAATTACAGAATATTTCAGGCAATAAAATACAATTGAAGTGATGTATCTATCTACGTATTTCTTTTCTATTTTGAAATATTATTACAAACTACGTAATTGAAACTGCGTCAATATTTTAAAACAACTTCAAATGTCATTAGTATGAAATTATAGATCAACAGTTCAGATAAAGGTTTAAAAGTGAGGTGGTTCGAATTTTGGTCGATTGAAAATAAATTGACCCTAACTAATTACGTATTGCGACATGTGATCAACAAGAATAAAAGTTGGCAAACGCTTTCATCTTTCAGTCTCAAGCGTAATAAATCTTATTACTAAATTAAGTGAGAATGGGTTAATAAAAATTATAAACTCACCTTGTTCGTCATTAAGGTCCGAAAATTTTATGCCACCACTGAAAAAGAGTAACAATATATTCAAACAATTATACCGACAGCTTTTTATTCAAATTTTAGTGCCGCTGCTTTAAATATAAAGCATTGTGAAATTTTTGATTTCAATTTATTCAAAAAATTATTTGTAAATCTCGAGAACGGATATGAATTAGAATATTTAATTAAATATGCGATGGGATGAATTATTTCTCGAGATTTTTGTTATAAGTTTGGGCAAGGGCGTTTCCTACCTGAGAAGAACTGTAGCAGTTTCCGGAACCCGGAAAACCTGAAAGCAATGATGGAAGTTCCAACTTGTCCCAAAATCGTAGACACACCATTCTACTTATCATTCAAATTTCAAAAATATGCGTTTATGAATTTTTAATTATATTAAAAATTACCAAAAACGTTTTTAAATAGTTTTAAGGCCAACTACAGTCGGTTGCGAGTTTAAAATTGAGACATACATACAGACAATGTAATTTACCATTGTATATTAACAGAAATTAAAAAATTAAGACCTTACCTTCCATCCTAAACTTTCGAAAAATGTGCAGAGACGGGCCTGTCCTGTTGTTTTTCCTCCACACGGACCTGAAATTAGAAAATATAAATTTAATGTAAGCCTACTTAGTTTTAAATGATTGTTTTGAAATTTTTGAAAAACAAAAGAACGCCAAAAACTTTCAACTGGGGTTTCAAATCAAAAATTTAAACTAGAAAAAGTTGTTTGTTTTATAAGTTTTAATTGCCATTTTCGTGTTTTAACGCAAATAATTCATACTTCGCGCCAATTTACACTACGTGATCTTTACTTCCGCCTGAAGTAAAATTCCAATTACAGTCATTTCATTACACTTCACTTTTTTATCATTTAATAGTAATTTGAACAGGCGTAAAAGATAAATTTAAGTGTGATATGGAGGTCAATTTTTTTTTTCGTCATTGGCTACAAATACTACGAACAAATTTGTTTATTTTTTGATTAAATAGTTAGACAAAACAAAACGCTGAAAATATTGTTTTGATTAAATATAGAGGAAGTGCTATAAAGAAAATATTATTATATGTGTATTACACCATATTAGACGTTTATATAAGATATGTTATATTTATATAGTTATTCCATTGTTTTTTTTCGAAATTTACTACATAAATCTGCCTTATAAATAATTTATAGATCCGTAAATTACGAACAAATTGACATTAATCAACAAAAGTCGATGCGTTTTTATTATTTCTCATAGATTTATCATAAGCAAGTCGAGCAGCCTTAATTCTCTCTAGATAAAGCGTTAAGGTGCAAAACAAAATAAATTAATAGTTGAAAAACGGTTAACAATTGAAACGTGGTTCTCGCATAACCTCACTAATTCTAAATTTGTCTTACCTCCAGTGAGTACAAGTTTGCAAACCCTTTTCTCAGAGTTATCCATTTTCTTCATCAAAGACTGAACACAAATGAGACTATAGAAAACCCAACGATATTCGGACTAATAATTAAAAACACTAAACGCACATGATCAAAGTAAATTTAAACGTATTACAGTAGCCATGTTTTCAAATATTAATTTAGCAGGAGCTATGAACTGCTAAATACGCGCTGAGCGCGTCTGTTGACGCTATATTTCGATGTGAGAAATTGGTACACTTTTCCAGATAATAAACTATTTCTACCTGGTGACGTCAAACAAATTTTCCTTGGAGGGGGAAATATTGCCCAGTGCTTCCAACATCCAAAATTATCTTTGTTATTCCAACTTTGTTACAAAATAAGTTTTTCAAACAGACCTATCGTGCTGTGAAGTATCAATTTGACGCATTCGATTATTAATTAATATTAATATAAGTAGCAGAATTGGAACCTATTTGAGGAAGTGTAATGCTGGAAGTATTATAGTAAAAAATGAGACAGCTGGCAACACTGAGTACAGAATATTTGTCATTTTATTTTAATATTATTTATAAACAGGAAAGCTTGTAAATTGAACTAATTTATCTGGCATTTTGTTTGCCAAAATAATCTACCATCATTCATATTATAAAATTTTACAGATATAAGGTTTTGAAAAAAGTTAGGTTAGTTTATTTTGGCGGTTAATTTTGTTCAATTCCCGATAGTTGTCAGTTCCTTGAAACATCTTAATAATATATATTTTAGACAAAAACAAAGGTAATTAACAATTTACTTATTTTTAGAGGAAGAATATAACGTTTTGGTATTTCAGATAAGATTAAAATGAGTATGCTGAGGGAAATAGTAAATGGAGGGCTTCTCCAGCATTCACAAGGCAAAAATGTGAGCATAACAGGAGTTGTCACTAATGTTAATTCAAATGGAATGTCATTTGAAATGAAAACTACTGATAATATGACAATAACAATAAATTTATCATCTGCTTTGGATGACATGGTTGAAGGTTATGTTGAGGTTAGGATTTTTTTACTCCTTTATGAAATTTATTATGAGTTAGTTTTTAGGTGCATGGCACTGTACAATCAAGAAATATAATAAGAGCTGAAGAATATATTCAATTTGCACCAGAGCAAACAGAAAATTTTGATGCTGAAGGGCATAACAAATTGTGTGCTTTTTATCAACAAATTCCTAATACCTACAGTACATGTTAAATTAATTTAAGAATTCAATTTTTTTTGTAATAAGTATGGTGGATCATAGATGGCAGTGACTGTTCGAAAACTAGCCAGTCTTTTGTTTTATATATTTTTATATTCAAATAATATGTGAATATATATTAAAATATTGTGGTTTTATTTGATCAAATACAGTTTTTTCAAATAATTATAATGAAAATATAAAAGCTAATTACTAGTGACATTTTGCGGGTTGCAGTTATGAGTCAACCGATACTACCCGAAGTTTCTCACAGAGCATAGGCGTATGTTGTTGTTAGTTCACGGTTTCGGGAGTGCATGTGTCAGATTGTGAATAAATAGTAGTTTTACCTATCCTAGTGTTATTCTACTGAACAATTATCACGTTAGTGATACCCGCTATAGTGCACCTTATCAAGGTTAGTCATTTTGTAGCTTTATTGCATGTGATTTGTTCAAAATATTGAATTTATGAATGAACTCCCACGCCGGGAACAACGGAACGTTTTGTTCCGTATTTTTAAATTATTTTTAATTGAAACTTATAAATTAAAACAATTATATAGTGTAGAAATTGTAGTTAATATTGGAGCTTCCGGTGTTCACAAAATGAGACGGAATATTGCGAAATATAGAGGTTAAACAATGGGTACATTTTGATAGACGATTTATCAATTTCTGAATCAGCAATCTATTTCAAATTTTTTTGATGACTAAAACATGTGTTGAGTTTTTTCTCTCGTCATGTAGCATCAAAAAAATGCGCCGTTTATTTATTAGTTGAGCATCTATTGTCATTTGTTTATAATAAACTGTCATTTTTTTTTTACTGACAATTGACAATTATGTGTAACAGACGACTGAATTGAAGGACTTCCGGTTTGGTATTAAAAATAATAAATTGTGTTATTAATAAATAATTTTATTTATTAGCAATTCAAATGTATATTTTATTGAACATGGATATTATGGAAGGGCACGTTTACGTTTTGTACAAGATGGTGTTTGGTGGGCAGGGCCGTAATAACTTTTTTCTTTTACTATGTCTGCCAAACACATTGATCTACCTAAGATACTGCACTGGATTCTCTGCATTTCTCCAATAAAATTTTTATCATTCCAAGCTATATTTAAGAAAGCAATAATAATAAATATTTTCTGCTCGAGTGCTCGGCATTCTTGAAAGATTTTCCTGGAATTGTATTACTTATTGTTCTGAGATAATAATGATTCAGAGCAACACACATTTGATGACTAATTTTTGCATTAATTACTATTGTAATTTTATCCTTTGTTGACCAACTAAAAATCTCGGCTTTTCCAAAATGTGTTAAGTTAAGTTGCACCTGGCATTTGAGCCACTTGGAATTTGTGCCCTATATCAGATGAGCAGAAGGTTGCAATTCAATTTCCTCCAAGAAACTGGCTTAGCTAGTGAGCAGATGTTTCTTTAGAATTTTGAAAGTGACCAAGTAGTTTTCGAGGCAAAAGATTTGTAGATTGTCAATGATAATTTGTGGGAGCTTCTATTGAAAATGTCAAGCAGATTCGACCTGTTCTTTATTGATTACGTCATTTCTGATTTGAGATATCAAATGACATTTTGTTTATATTTTTATCTGGTTAATATCGTTATAAACTGGAATACTTTCATAATTATTTTTAGATCGTTACGCATTTATATTTTAGCTTTTCCGTCAACAAAAAAACTCGACTGTTTTAATTATTTCTGTAATATAAATGTATCCTTTCTTCTTATGGATGTTATTTCATTTATCAATATGTATTAAATTTAAATTAAAATATTAGTATAATTAAGACAAAAAGAAAAGTAAATGGTAAAATAATCATACACTAATATATATCAAAGTTGATGAAAATGAAAAAGCAAAAACTGAGGGGGTTGCATAATACATAAAAAAATAGAACACTCAATTAAAAAAAGGGTTGGAGTGAATGATAGAATACTTACTATAAGACTAGAAGATATTGAGGGATTCAAAGCAAGTATAATAATAATATATGGACCAAATGAAGACGAGGACAAAACAACTAAAGATGATTTTTGGGACACGCTACAATTAGAATTTGAAAAATTAGTAGAACCTATATACGTAATGGGGGACTTTAATGCAAGAGTGGGTAACAAGAATAAAGGTTTGGAAGAAATAATGGGAACTCATGGTGAGTCAGTAAGAAACAATAACGGCAACAGACTGATAGATTTCTGCATCATAAATGGATTAATAATATTCGAGCACAAAGAAATCCACAAATATACCAAAGAAGTGCGAAGTAGGAACGAAAGATCGCTAATAGACTATTTTCTAACCAACGGCACACAAAGAAAGAATGTTAATGACGTAAGAGTGAAAAGAGGGAATGAAATTGGAAGCGATCATTATTTAACGATAGCAAAAATAAGAGTAATGAATAAAGCAACACAAAAACAGAAGACAAGTATAAAGGAGAAAAATACAATGAAAATAAGAGTAGATAAGTTACAAGAGAGAAGTACGAAAAAGACATAAGAGAACTTATAAACAGCACATCGAGACTAAATTTGAATAACGTAGAAGAAATGTGGAGTACATTTAAATATATATTAGAAAAGGCAGCAAAAAGAGCGTGCGGAGTGATCAGGAAAACAGGCTACAACAAGCAAACACACTGGTGGAATGAAGAAGTTAGAGAAGAAGTTAAAAAGAAGAAGCAGAAATGTAAAATATTCCTCAATACAAAAAAACTGGAAGATAAGGAAGAATACGAAAAACAAAGGAAAAAACGAAATAAGTTATCAAAATTTTCAAGGCAAAATCTTGGGAACAGTTTGGAAATAAAAAAAATAAAAAATAATTCTATAACACATTGAAAAACAGCAAAAAGGGAAACCAAAGTGCATTAACAAACAAGGGAATATTTTGAAAGAAAACGAGGCAATAATAGGAAGATGGAAAGAACACTTCGAGGAATTGCTGGAAGAAAAACACTCTAACAACGACAATGAAGAAGAGAGATACAGCGATGCGGGAACATCAACAAGCACAGAAGAACAGAGAATATAACAGAATAGATGAAACTAGCATTAAATAGGCTAAGAAACGGAAAAGCTTTGAGACACGATGGAATAAGACCAGAACAACTTAAATACATGGGACCAGCAGGAGAACAAATACTATTAGTGATGCTGAATACAATCTGGACAATAGGAAAAAATTCTAAAGATTGGGAAAAGTTAGTGATTTTCCCCATTCATAAAAAAGGAGATAATAGAAATTGTAACAATTACAGAGGGATATCACTAATATGCACGACAGCCAAAGTATATGAAGCCATACTAGAAAAGAAACAAGACAAGAGGTGGAATCAAAAATGAAAAAGTCACAAAGCGGACTCAGAAACTAAGATACAATTAGGAGGCTTATAGAAAAAACTCTGATACAAGAAAGCAAGCTTTATATTACGTTTGTCGATCTAAAAAAAGCTTTTGACCGAGTACCACGGAAACAAATGTGGAAAATATTAGAAGAAAGACAAATAAACATAGAACTACTAAACGCCATAAAAAGCGTGTACAGAAAAACAACAAATTACATAAGAACGGGTAACGAAATATCAGGAAAATTCAACACCACGCAGGGTTTAAAACAAGGAGGAGCATTAAGCCCATTATTATTTATTGTTTTTTTAGATAATATAATGAAGCAAATAAAAGATAAAACAAAGAAAGTAGACATTGGACATTACCAGTTGACAGTAACTAAAATAGCAGAGTGTGCATTTGCAGACGATGGCTAAGAATGAGGAAGATATGAAATATAATTTAAATGTATGGAACGAGGAATTGAGAAAACACAACATGAACATAAATGTCAAAAAAACAAAATTAATGGTGATATCGAAAGAGGACATAATCACTAATATACAGCTAAACGGATGCGAAATAGAACAAATAGAAGACTGTACATATCTAGGAGCAACAATGAATAATAAAGGAAATATGGAACCAGAAATCAACAAAAGAATACAAGCAGCTAGCAGAAACTACTATGAACTCAACAAAGCGGTACTAGGAAATAAGCAAGTATCCAAGAATACAAAAATGACACTATACAAAACTGTATACCGACCAGCTTTAATATACGGAAGTGAGTCGTGGATACTACAGCAGAGACTAAAAAGTAAAGTACAAGCATCAGAAATGCGATACTTAAGAAGAGATGAAGGTGTTACAAGGATAGACAGAATAAGAAACGAACGAATAAGATATAATTTAGAAATACAGAGCATACATAAGACCATAGAAAAGAAACAAGTTTCATGGTATGGTCACTTAGTCAGAATGCCAGAGGAAAATCAGACGAAATCAGAAAAGATTAATAATAATAATAATAATTAACTTTTCCACTGTGCGTACTTACTGAATCAATTAAAATTGATATACACAAATTTAAACATTCAAACTCCTCGAATTTACTTATAATGATAAAATTAATTTGTATTACGACCAACTACAAGATTTAAATCATAGTCCCAACCGTTTTTAACGCAAATAAACTTATAAAACAGTATACTATTAAATTTACAGCACATTGTCAAATAACTCAGAATATCCACAGATAAATGCAATTACCGGACTCGCACCCATAGTTAATAATAGTGTACAACAATTGATTTTACTACTCAACTCCAGTCGTCGCTAGTGTTGCGTGTTCACATTATTAATTGCAGTTGTACTGTCTATCCGGGGTATACTCAATGACTTTTTTGATACATAAAGAACAATAAACGTCAATTGATTTAAATGACAAATAACCAACAATAATTTTCAATATTTTACTTACTTACTTAATCCTAAAGCCTATCTACCTTTTCAGGTGTAAGGCTGGTGGTTTTTACTTTTCTTGTTCATTCTTCTTCTTCTTCTATTGGTATCCGCTTCCAGATCTTTTTCTCTCTTTTTGCTTAAGTGGTCTGCTTCCTCCCATTTACAGCCCCTCTTTTTCAGTGCTTTCTTCACTTCATCTTTCCATTTTTTTGTGGGTCTTCCTCTCTGTTTTGTTTTTGCTGTTCTTGCTTCGTACACTTTTTTTGTCGTTCTATCCTTTTCCATTCTTCACCATCTTAATTGTCCCTCTTCTATTATGTTTTCTATCGGTTTTACATTCAGTGTCTCTCTATATACCTTGTTTCTTATCTTGTCCAAAACTGTTTTCCCTTCTATTTTTCTCAGGAATCTCATCTCTGTACTGTTCAATTTACTACGTTGTCTTTCTGTTGTTCAGGTTTCTGATCCGTAGGACAGGATAGGCACAGCTACTTTTTTGTATATTTGTGCTTTGGTTTCCTTCGGTATTTCTTTATTTGTTAGTATAGTCTTCTTTAAAGCGTTAAAAAGTCTACCTGTGGCTCCTGTTCTTTCGTTTATCTCATCATCAGTATTGTTCCTAGGTATTTAAACTTCTTGACTTGTTCTAACGTTTCTCCTTCTAACTTAATTGTGTGTTTTTCCTCGTTTCTGCTTATGACCATCGATTTGGTTTTATTGCGGTTAATCTTCATGTTAATTTTTTCAAGATGTCTTCTGAATATTTCTAAGCTCTTGTTTAGTGTGTCTTCCTCTTTTCCTATTATTACCATGTCATCTGCATAACATGTCTCTATTATTTTTACGTTTTCCACTTTCCTGTTATGTATTCTTTCGCTTCTTTTCTTGCTTCTTTTATTGCTTTGTCAATCATTAGTGTAAAGAGTAACGGGCTTAATATGCAGCCTTGTCTTACTCCTTTTGTAGTTTCGAACATGTCTGATGTTTCTTTCTTTGTTCTTACATAATTTTTAGTCTTTTTGTATAGACTTTGTATACCCATTATTATGTTAGTATCTACTTCTCTTTCTCTTAACGTGTTCCATATGTCTTCTCTATCCACTCTGTCGAACGCCTTCTCTAGATCTATGAAGCACAGATGCACCTTGTCTCCTTGTTTTATTATTTTCTCACTCACTTGCCTCATTATACTTATTGCGTCATTTACTCCTCTGTTTGGTCTGAAGCCATATTGATTTTTCTACTTGGGTCCTTAGTTTCTTCTCCAGGATTCTTGCAAACAATTTCGCCGCTGTACTTAAGAGTGTTATTCCTCGGTAGTTTTGGCATTCTTTTATGTCACCTTTCTGTTTATATATGGGGCATATAATACCTATTTGCCAGTCTTCCGATGCAATTCCTGAACTAATTACTTTATTGTAAATTTCCTTCAACCTTTCCAGCGCTATATCTGTTGCTACTTTAAGCATTTCTGCCGTTATTTTATCATGTCCTGGGACTTTACCTGCTTTGGTTTTCTTTAGTGCTTCTTTTATCTCATCTAGAGTTATTTCCTCATCTTGTTCAAGTTTTTTCTCCTGTGGTATGGGTTCTCTCTTTTCCTGTGTACTTTTCTTTTCTTTTATATCTTCTCCTTCTAATAGCTCTTTGAAGTACTGTCTCCATGTTTCCATTATCTCTTCCTCTTTTGTCATCAGTTCTCCAATCTTGTTTTTAATATTATGCAACATTTGTGTCTTTCTCTTTCTTGTTTTCTTTATTATCCCGAAGAATAGTTTTTGATTGTCTTTATATGCTGTTTTCATTAGTTCGCCAAATTCTGTCCATGAGTTCTTTTTTGCCTGCATTGCTGCATTCTTTGCCTTTTTTCTTTCAACTTTATAGCTTTCATAATTCTTTTCGTTCCTCGTATTTATGTATCTTTTCCATTTCTCTTTCTTCCTCTTAATTGCCTCTTTTACTTTTCCATTCCACCAAAGCGTTTGTTTTATCTCTTTGTTCGTGATTTTTGTTGTTCCGCAGCACTCTTCTGCCGCTGTTATGATGTTTTGTTTAAAAGTTTTCCATATTTTAAATAAATCAAATAAATAATAATTGTAACATGTATTTTACAGCAAATTAAACCAACAAACTCTCAACCCAGCCGATTCAAATCTCATATATTTGAAATTATTCGTAGAATGGTGAATCAAATATTATTAGAAAGTTTGGTTTAAATTCTGCATATTTATTGATATTTTTGACGTTTCGACTTTAAAGATTCAGAATTTGATAAATTTAGAAAGGAGTAAATGAAATATATTTATATATGAGTTTCCTGTTACACTGTTAATTACTTTTCCTAATTGTTTTGTTTTGTTTCAGATTCGCGGGTGATTCCAACCGGAACTTTTTGTCCGTTGCCCGTTTTCGGGCGCGACTGCGCCCCTCCCCTCTCAATTAGTGAAGTGTTGTGTAGTTTTGTGCTGTTTTTGTGCAGTGATTTGTGCGCTAAAATATTGCAACATGAATATTTTTCAATCAGTGATAGCTTCTGTAGCTTTATTCGGTAAGTCTTATTAAAAAAATAATAAAATGTTCTGCGTTTACTGGTAGTTAATCCTTTGGTGCAGTTCGTCATTTTTTTGTAAATATTTTCTTAAATTTTATTTCAGTGGTTTGCGCTGTGGCGGAGCCAGGATCAGCTACCCAAGGCCCCGTCTTTACTCGGGAGCCCCCAAATCGTGTAGATTTCAGCAACAGTACTGGGGCTGTTGTTGAATGCGCTGCTAGAGGGCAACCACCCCCTGATATTATTTGGATGCGAGCTGATGGTACTGCTGTTGGAGATGTTCCTGGTCTTAGACAAGTAAGAAGCTTTTTGTTCATTTAAATATCAACAATAAAATTAATGTATTTATTTATGTTGCAGGTCTTGGCAAATGGAAATTTAGTTTTCCCCCCATTTCGTGCAGAAGACTACCGGCAAGATGTTCATGCTCAAGTGTACGTCTGCTTGGCTAGAAATTCGGTGGGGTCCATCCTGTCCAAAGATGTCAACGTTAGAGCCGGTAAGAATATATTTTATTTTCTAAATTTCATTTAATTACAAATATCGAAGGAAATATGTTAATTACATTTGTAACGATGACCAAGATGTTAAAACCATTAACATTTATCTTTATAGTTTTAAACTTATGTAGGTTCGAATCCTACTTACGCACTTGACACACTTGAATATATTTTAACATGACAGTGTTTTCCTAAATAGATTTAGCAAAGACAATTTTTCTCTAACTTCATGTAAATTAATTTATAAATCTTTTTCAGCAAATTTTTATTGTGTTTTTGTATGTTTACATTTTTTCAGCTAGAATCGAACAACAACTATTTTGTTCTTCAGTTCTTCTCAATTTATTTTATTTATGTGTCTAGTGGTGCAACAATATTACGATGTGGATGTCAACAAAGAGTACGCGATCCGTGGCAATGCAGCAGTACTCAAATGTCAAGTGCCTTCTTTTGTCGCTGATTTTGTAACGGCTGACGCTTGGTTCACTGATCAGGACGAGACTTTTTATCCTGCTGTTGAATCCCAGGGTATTTCACACCTTTTGTACCTTTTGTAGTAATGATTTGTCCCTAAAGTTCCATTACCTGAAAGCAAAAGTGGATATACAAAAAAGAACAACAAATTTAAATTTTATGCATATTTTTAACAGCAGAATTTTAAAGATGAACGCTTATTACAAATATTTCTAGGTGGTTGTGATTGATTGATATGTCCCTGGAATTTTTTAATTTTGAAGGTAACGCATGTGGTCGTGGGATGTATAAATAATAAGATAATAATCTCATTGAATAAATCGCTTTCCATGTTAGTAAATGCATAGTACATCACTTTATATAGATAATCAGAGGCGGCTCTAGCCTACTCACCGCCGGGGTGCAAAGATATATAAATTGCGCCCCCCCTAGCTCCCTCTCTTTATCATATTTCTCTGTTTTATAGATTTCAATCCCAATCCACAATTTGAATCGCAATCCATAATTTTAATCCCAATCCACAATCAATAATTTCAATCTCAAACCACAATTCGCAGTTTTAGTCCAAATCTGGAATTTGAATCCCAATTCCACAATTTTAATCCCAATCCCAATTCACAAACCAAAATTTCAATCCCAATCCAAAATCCACAGTCCCAATCCAAAATCTAGAAACCCAATCCAAAATCCACAACCCCAATTTCAATCAAAAATCCACAATTTCAATCCCAATCAAAAATCCATAATCTCAATCCCAATCCAAAATCCAGAAACCCAATTCCAATCCAAGATCCACAATTTTAATCCCAATCCAAAATAGAATGATGGATTATGGATTGTTGATCGTGGATTAGCTCTAATAAAATATCTTGTTGAAGAAATTGGTCTTATTTTTGAAGAATTATGTTCGGGGCCCAACTGCCGCCTTCAAGGACATGGCGCCGGGGTGCCGTGCATTCCTTGCACCTCCGCTTGAACCTTGAGGCGCCTCTGCAGATATTCTGGATAGAATTAGTGCAGATATAAGTCAAAATCAAAAATATCCTATTTGTATGCGGCAACGTTGTCAAGAAGGCTGATGTCAAAAAAAAAATTGAAAAACTGCCAAAAACTGTTTTTTGCGTTTTATAAAAAAACTATGCATCTGGCGTAAAAAGTTATTCTGGTAAAAAAAGGGCGCAATAAAAGGCGAAATCAAATAAGATTTTTTGAGCCACGATAGGTCCAGTAGCTTTTGGGTAAATTGCGAAAAACCGTCATTTTTGGTCATTTATTCGAAAACTCATAAATCGCGTTCTATTTATTATATAATGTGGGATCTATAGTTTCAGTTTTTGTTGATTACCGCTCACTTGAAACTTCGTGAGTGACTTCATTGTGGTGAGTCCAACAGCTTTCACATTTGACAAAATTCTTGATTTGAGGACGTTTTTCAATTTGTGGCCATCAACTATAAGGTACTTTAGGATGTCGCACAAGAGTATATCACTTGAACTGCAAAATATTTCTTCAACAAGCCTCAAAACAAAATTAATTGATTTGTACACGTAACTACATGAAATTCTATATAAATTGATGGTTAGCGGTCATCCACCGTCAATTTTCCGATACTTGAGGATGTAAAGCAAGGGTACCAAATTTATACTTTCAAAAACAATCAATTTTCATTCGTAAAACCTGAAAAATATGTAAATTTGATCATCCACTTATTTATAAACGAATTATTAACATTTCTGTGAAAATTGGTGGTTAGCGATCACCCACCATCAATTTTACTGTACTTTAGGATGTCAAACAAGAGTATATAATATGTACCATGAAAAAACAAAAGTATTTTTCAAGTAAAACCTGAAAATTATATCAATTCAACAGTTGATTCATTTATGAACGAATTAATTACAATTCACTGGAAATTGATGGTTAATGGTCACCTAGCATCAATTTTACGGTACTTCAGGATGTTAAACAAGAGTATATAGTTTGTACTATAAAAAAATAAATGATTTTCCACAGTAGAGTCTCAAAATTTAATAAATTCAACAGTTTTTTATCTAGAAACAAATTAATTACAATTCGGTGAAAATTGATGAATAATTGTCACCTACAATCAATTTTACGATACTTAAGGATGTTAAACAAGAGTATATAGTATGTACCACGAAAAAACAACATTATTTCTACAGTGAAACCTAAAAATTTTGTCAATTCAACTGTTTATTTATTTATAAATAAACTAATCACAATTTTTTGGAAATTGATGGTTATTGGTCACCCAAAATCAATTTTACGGTACTTCAGGATGTTAAACAAGAGTATATAGTTTGTACTATGAAAAAGTAAATGATTTTTCACAGGAAAGCCTCAAAATTGAATAAATTTAACCGTTTTTTTTAATCTAGGAACGAATTAATTACAATTTATGCCGGATAATATTATTTCTCATTTTATAATTAAAAAATCTTTCGATTAGTGTAAACATCAATATAACGGTAATACATTTTTGAGTCTTCATGAAATTGATGTGTTCAATAAGCCCTCGCTGAAAAACGCCCCCAAATCAAGAAATTTGTCAAATGTGAAAGCTGTCCGACTCATCACAATGAAGTCACTCACGAAGTTTCAAGTGAGCGGTAATCAACGAAAAATTCCAACATACGCAATAAATTTTAGAAAGATCGGCTGTAAACTCTTTTAAAAATCTTAAAAAGACCAAAAAAAGGCCTTCCGAAAAACGGCCATCAGAATGTTGCTAGCCAACAAAGACCAATTTTACTGATTGCATTCCCTTTATCAAGAGCTAAAAGTATTCAAATGGCGTTTCTTTTGAGCAAGTGTGAATATGAAAAAAATCGATTTCAAAAATCACATTTCACCAATTCAAGGAATATTTTCCGTAATTATTTGAAAAAAGCAGTGTATTACTTATATTTAATATATAATTGTAAGTCAAATAAGCGTGAATAAAACAAAAAATGCTGTTCTCTAACAAAAAATGTATTATTGCCACGCGTCATTCACTTGAGAAGAGAGCTGGAGAGCAGCAATCGAGGCTGTTTGGTAAGGGGAGAGACGCTGTCATTCGAAATTTTGTCGGTTTCCGTCATTTCTTTGCTCGGTGGCCAGTGGTAGAAGTATGGAGTGTATAGAAGGAGGGATAATTTAGAGTTAAAAGAAGTGAGCTAATTTTGGATGTAAATAATGGTGACGCTGTTCATAAGTTGACTTTTATGCGCCAATTTTGAAAGTTACCACATAAAACTATAATCTGTAATATTCAAAAAGAAATCAACATAATGAATTGATATATTATCAAACATTCGTCAAAACTTTGATTATTTTTTATACATTTTACTTTTATTTTTATTTTCGTCATTTGTTTTATTCAAAAAATGGCCTCTAATAGTTGTACTACAAAATTTACTCATTCTGCATTATCTTTTGTATTTGCAACTAATTTTTTCTCAAGTAAGAAACCAAGTTAACCAACAGAACTTTATTTTGCCGCTTTTTTCCGTCAGTCTGAAGATAGTTTAAAGTGTCTAACTTCAAAATGTAACTTACGATTAGGGCCACCTGTAATTGCGTGCAAAATTGAACCGTACTTCGAACGCGTCACCCATTAGAGAGCGCTCTCTTTCTATACATTCCATTGGTAGCAGGCTGCTACGCTGGGTAGGCACGCCCAATTCGTGTGGCAAAGGAAAAGCTTCTTTAAAATTGGTCTACGTTGACTAACAACCGTTTTTCGAAAGAGCCTTTTTTTAGTTTGTTCAATATTTTTCAGAAAGTTCACAGTCGATCTTCTTGAAATTTGATGTGTATGTTGGAAGCTACTGAATCCACATTCTGTCAAAATTTCAAGTCTCAGTAAAAATGGAAGAATCATCTAGATGATGAAAGCGCATTTTTGACAGCTCATGAATGCTTGTTACTTCAGAGATTTCGCAAATAACCATCTCTCACAATTACTGAGCTTGAAATCAAGCAGTTTGGGCAAACTTAGTAAACAGCAGCTTCCATTTAGTACTAGTTTCAAGTTGACTATTTGATAAGTACATAATTTATGCATGTACAGACTCAAAAATACCTTTTAATCTTCATTGTTTAGTTATTGACTGACGGGAGGTCCAGTGCTGTACCTTAAAATTTTCATCCAATAATAATAATTCATTCTAATAAGCTTCAAATTCGCGTCAAACAAGTCATTGAATGAATCCCGGACAGATTTTACAACTGTACATAAAAATAGTGGCACCCACGGCTGAAGTTGTAACTAAATTTTTATCTACTTTAATAAACTTTAGTTGCCATATCCCTAATGTCATATATATCTATGGGCATTGTTTCACTTGAAACAAGTAATTGAATAATTTAATCTCCCACAATCACTGAGCTTGAATTAAAGCAATTTGTGCAAACCTACAAAACAGCAGCTTTTATTTAGTACCAGTTTCAAGTCTGTAAATAGTAGCGTCACGCCAGCCAGCCAGCCAGACAGCCATAGTGAATATAATAGCGCTTTTTTGCAAAAAAATGCGCTAAAAACGCGCTAACAAATACTTACAACGCAAGCTATAAATTTTCGAGAAAATGGCCAAAAATGACGTTTTTTTACAATCAACCCAAAAGATACTGAACTGATCAAGGTTCAAGAGAACTCATTTGACAGTTTTTGACGATTTTTTACAGCCTGCCTGACAACGTAGCTGCATACAAATGGGATATATTTGTCACGTTATGAACGAACAAATAAAAAATTCGAGGTATCAATTTTTTTCTTGAATATGCTAATTCTATCCGACTAAAACAATGCCACCAAAACATTTGAAGTGAATCTGTTAGACAAAGTTCAAATTATGGTGGAAATTATATTCCCGCTGCCATTTAAAGGCTTGAAGTTTATTTTATTTGCACTCAAGTACTTATAGGTTCCAAACATGTAAACATTGCTTGGCTAATTCTTATTCAACATTATTCTTTGAGTATATCTACTTTTACTTTCTAGTTTCATCCTCTCTTTTCTTTCTTGCTGAAATAAAATTTCTGGAATAAAATTTTCAGATTTTCCTTTTCCATGTGCCTTTCCATTTTCAGATTTATCTTCTGGTTGTTTGTCTTCAGTGAATCAAAACACTTGTTAATAATTTAAAATATTATTACTGCATTTACAGTGGTCCAACAATTTTATCAAAGTGAAGTCAACAACGAATACGTAATACGCGGAAACGCTGCGGTTTTAAAATGCAGTATACCATCTTTTGTAGCCGATTTTGTGTCTGTTGCTTCTTGGCTGGATACCGATGGCAATACTTACGAAATTACCAATAATTTTATGGGTAAACAATAATTTTCACTCGAATAAATCCTGAAATATATCCTTGGGTATCCAACTGTTTTAACAGTCTCAAAATTTTTTTGTTTTTTTTTTTGATAGTGGTTCATCAATATTACGAGGCTGAAGTAGTATCGGAGTATGTAATTCGAGGGAATACAGCTGTTTTAAAATGTAATATTCCTTCATTTGTTGCTGATTTCGTCAGAGTTGATGCCTGGGTGGGCAGCGATTCAACTGAGTATCTTTATTCAAACGATTATGGTAATTACTCAGCTAAAACTTTGCATATATGTTCCTTTCCTTTCTTACCATTTTTTGCTTGGAATTGCGTCCTATTGGAAAAATTGAATATGAGAAAATAAAATACAAAATGTTTGGTGTTCATTAGACATTTAATTGGATATTGGTGTATTTCAGTTGTTAAACAATTTTACAAGGCCGAAATATTGACCGAATACGTGATTCGAGGCAATACAGCTGTACTGAAATGCAGCATCCCATCTTTTGTTGCTGATTTTGTCCAAGTTGAGGCTTGGATAGACGATTCTGGAATTGAATTAACTATTACTGATGATTATGGTAAATTTTCAGATGTTTTCCTTCCCTATTTCCGATTATCCACAAATTTTTCCTTTTGAAAAAAACCTGTGTATTTAGAGATTTTATTTCTCTACAGTTGTTTCTCAATTCTACGTAACTGAAGCAGAGAACGAGTATGTTATTCGTGGAAACGCAGCCGTTATGAAATGTAAAATTCCTAGTTTTGTTGCGGATTTTGTCTACGTCGAAACTTGGATTTCAGACGACGGTGAAAGTTACACCCACAACACTACTGCACATGCTTCCTATGGTAAAGGAAATATACTTATAATGTCCACACTATCCTCAAATGATTCCATTGTTTACTTTCCGTTAGCTCCATAATTATTATTTTGTAGTTGTGGCCCAGTCTTATGAAGTGGAAGCAGATAACGAATACGTAATCCGCGGCAACTCAGCAGTCATGAAATGCGAAATTCCTTCTTTTGTATCCGATTTTGTCATTGTCGAAAGCTGGAACGATTCTCAAGGGAATATTTATCTTCCTGCTGCAGACTACGGTAATCATCAACAGCATCGACATAAATACCCAAAAATCCTTGTGTCCTCCTGTTTCAAACGCTAGATTTACTCTTTTTTTAATTAATAGTGGTCCATCAGTTCTACCAGACCAGAGTTATTGATGAATTTGTGCTACGGGGGAACACTGCGGTCGTCAAATGTCTGATACCGAGTTTTGTCGCTGATTTTATTCAAGTTGAAGCGTGGATTACAGATGATGGACATAGTTATGAATACAGAACCAATATTGACATTGATCAGGGTAAACATCCGCGTTTAAACGATCTTGCTTTCTTAATTACATTTTTATCCTTCTGAATTCCTCTTTTTTCTTTCCATTCAATTAAGCTCCAACTGTTTTGTGGTGCATTTTCATATTATTAGCTCAAAAACTCATTATTCATGTAATACGTCCTTTTACAGTTGTAAACCAATACTACGAAGCCCAAGTATATGACGTATTTGTGATCCGAGGCAATGCAGCTGTTTTCAAATGCCAAATACCCTCATTTGTTTCTGATCATGTCGAAGTTACTTCTTGGCAAGATACAGAGGGGCAAAAATTTGATCCTCATAACGATTATGGTAAAATAGGGACATATATTGAATGTTTAATTCAATCCCATTCAGTAAAAAATCAAAAATGAATTCAGTACGCTAGTATTTTTCATATTAATGCACAAGGTATAATTTTTTACAGGCTGCCATTTATACTGTAAGCTTAATATATTCGCATTTGAAAATCCCCACTAGGTCTGTCAAGTAAAGTGCGCCCAATCGGTTGTTTTGGAAACTGTTGGTCTTCATTCTTATGCTACAACATTCCTAAATACTGATTTTCAAGATTCTACGGCTAACAGACAGACTGAAATACTAAATTTCAATACTTTACAACTAATCGTTTCGAATTTATGCGAAAAATTCTGAAAGATTGTCAAGTAAAGTGCACTTCCGGCTCAGCCGATCTCAATTAAAATAGGATATGAGCATTAACTGTCTTAAATACTGAATTCCAACATTCTACGTCCAACCGTTTTGGATTTATGCGGAAAACTCATAAAATGTTCTGAGTAAGGTGCACTTCCGGTACAGACGATTGCAATCATAATTCAAGGTGCACAACTAGATGTTACAGCTTAATACAAAATTTCAATATTCTACGACTGATTATTTTGAATTTATGCGGAAAATTCAATAAGTCTGTTATATAAAGTGCATTTCCGGCTCAGCCGATTGGTACTACAATAAAAAAATAAATATTAAGATGTTACAGCAATGTCAAATACTGAATTTCAGTGTCCTACGGCTAATAATTCTGGATTTATGCGAAAAATTCAAAAAAAGTTTCAAGTAAAGTGCACTTCCGGTGCAGTCGATTGTTATGAAAATAGTAGGCAATCATTTAGATGCCACAGCAGACTGAAATACAAAATTTTAGTACCTTATGGCCAATTTTTCTGGCTTTATGCAAAAAATTCCAATATAGTTTTAAGTAAACTGCACTTCCGGTACAGTCGATTGTTATGAAAATAATAAGTAATCATTTAGATGCCACAACAGACTGAAATACAAAATTTCAGTATCTTACGGCCAATCTTTCTGAATTTATGCGAAAAATTCAAATAAAGTTTCAAGTAAAGTGCACTTCCGATACAGTCGATTGTTATGGAAATAATAGGCAATCATTTGAATGCCACAGCAGACTGAAATACTGAATTTCAGTACTCTACGGCAAATTTTTCTGGTTTTATGCGGAAAATTCAAATAAAGTTTCAAGTAAACTGCACTTCCGGTACAGTCGATTGTTTTAAAAATAATTGTTAATCATTCAGATACCACAACAGACTGAAATGCTAAATTTCAATACTCTATGGCTGATCGTTTTGAATTTATACGAAAAATTCTGAAAGACTGTCAAATAAAGTGCACTTCCGGCCGATCTCAATGAAAATAGGATATGAGCATTTAGATGGTTCATTCATCTTAAGTACTGAATTCCAATATTCTACGTTCAACTGTTTTGGATTTAAGCGGAAAATTAAAAAATGCTTCGAGTAAAGTGCACTTCCGGTTTAGACGATTGCAATGATAATACGAGGTGCACAACTAGATATTATAGAAGTGTTTAATACGAAATTTCAATATTTTACAACTAATTGTTTTGAATTTATGCGAAAAATTCGAAAATTCTGTTATATAAAGTGCACTTCCAGCTCAGCCGATTGGTACAAAAATATGGTATAACAATTAAAATGCCACAGCAATTTTAAATACTAAATTTCAGTATCCTACGGCTAATTATTTTGGATTTATGCAAAAAATTTCCAAGTTTAAGTGCACTTCCGGTTCAGACGATTGCAACCATAATGCGAGGTGCACAACTAGACCCTAAACCAGTCTTAAATACAAAATTTCAGCATTATACGTTGGACGGGTTTTGAGATTTGCGTATATATATACGTACCGACATCAAGCCGAAAATAGTCAAAATGGATTCAGGGATGCTCAAAACGGATATATCCATCAAAATCTCGATATGTGAATTTTGTCGATCTCACGATTCTTAATTTTACTTTGTACAAGTTTAATTAGCAACAAAAAAATTTGCTCTTTTGGACAACTTTTTACAGTCTGCTATTTTTTCGTTTATAAAATCAATTTTATAGCTTGAATGAATTTCTCGTTAATCAATGTTCTGATTGGATCAAATTTGAAATGCGAATATCTTGAGTTTACAAATAAATGGCAGCAAAAAATTGTTCCCATTTTTCATTACGAGTCTAATAGTCCGTGAGACAGGGCATACATTTTTTGTTGATTACCGCTCACTTGAAACTTCGTGACTGACTTCATTGTGATGAGTCCGACAGCTTTCACAATTGACGAAATTCTTGATTTGGGGACGTTTTTCAGTCAATTTCATGAAGCCTTGAAAACGTATTACCGTCATATTGATGTTTACACTAATCGAAAGATTTTTTGATTATAAAATGAAAAATAATATTGTCCGACATGAATATTGGGGGCTAGTGGTGAGTCCGACAAGCCGCACTTGTCACAAGTATGTTGGTATAAAAACGGATTACCGCTAGTCTGAGACTTTGAGGACGTGTTCAATTATTTTTTTTCTAAAATTTGGTCATTTTGTCCGACAAATTTTCGGGGGCGTTTTCTCAGTCCGACACTGAAAACGTGTCAGGATTATAACAGCTCCTTCATCAATGATCGCTTGTCGGACCAAAACAGCCATAATTTAAAACATATTATCTGTCTAAAAAATATATTGTCCGACAGAAATATTGGTTCTTATCGTCAGTCCGACAAGAAAACGCTCGCACATATATAACTCAGTTTTTGACGTATTTAATATCAAGAGATAAGTAATGAACGTTGTTTATAAGCTATTCATTAACAAAATAATTGAAAAAAAGTAAAGTAGAAAATAGAAAAAAAAATATATTATTATGTCGCTAAGTTAGAACGTTACTCACTTTAATCTTCCATCCCCGGGGGTTCCAAGTAGAATTAAATTGGTATTCGATGCTCCATCCGAATCTAAAATTAGGATTAGTGGTTCTCATTCGAGATTTTAAAGTGACTTTATCCCCCGACTATAGGAAGGGAATATAATAATATAGTATTGTTAAAAATGTACAGATTTCATGTTAAAAGTTTCCCACAACTCCAAAGATATTTGAGTTTTAAAAAAAAATTTGGAATTACCGAGTTTCAGTTTTTAATTTGTATATTGTAAACGGGGCGTCCGATTCAAATTTTCTAAAGACTAATACAATAAGATTGGTAATACCCAACTTTTTTCGGACTCTAACAACCTTGTATCTCAAATAGTTCCCGAGATTCTAATGCTCCAATTTATACGTGAGTTCGTGAAATTTGTATCTTGTGAACGGGATTTCACACAAATTATTTGTAACTATATTAATATAGTATTGTCAAAAATGTACAACTTTCGTGTTAATAAGTTTTCATAACTCCAAAGATATCTGAGTTATAGACAAAGAATTAGAATTATCGGGTTTCAGTTTTTAATTTGTATATTGTAAACGGGGCGTCCGATTTTGATTCCGTAAAAACTTATAGAATGAGCTTAGTGATACGCAATTTTTTCCCAATTTAATCAACCTTGTATCTCTTATAGTTGCCGAGATTCCAATGCTCCAATTTCCACGTGATGTCGTGGAATTGGTATCTTGTGAACGGGATTTGACACAAATTATTTGTAGCTATATTATTGTAGTATTGTCAAAAATGTACAACCTCCATGTCAAAATTTTCCTATATCTCCAAAGATATTTAAGTTATAAACGAAAAATTGGAATTACCGGGTTTCAGTTTTTAATTTGTATCTTGTAAACGGGGCATCAGATTCAAATTTTTGCAAAAACTAATGGAATGAGCTTGGTGATACGTAACTTTCATTTAATTCAACCAACCTTGTATCTCTTAGAGTTTTCGAGATACTAATGCTCCAACTTTCACGTGAGTTTGTGAAATTTGCATCTTGTGTACGGGACTTCACACAAATCATTTGTAACTATGTAAATATAGTATTGTCAAAAATGTACAACTTTCATGACAAAAGTTTTTTATGGCTCCAAAGATATTTGAGCTATAAATAATAAATTGGACTTACCAGGTTTCAGTTTTTAATTTGTATTTTGTAAACAGGGCATCAGATTCAAATCTTGTAAAAGCTAATAGAGTGTATCTCTTGTATATAATATATATATATATAATTTTCGCTTTCTGCACATCTTCTTCATATAATTTTGAGTATGCCAAATCTCACACTCCTCCGTGCATGCAATATACTTAAAAAGAGGTCGAAAGTTTGCTCTTGACGTATTAATATATAGATATCACAGTTGAAGGTAAATTTGAATGATATTTGAGGTGATTATCACAGTATACTGACTTTATATCGCACATTTGATTCCAAAATAATATTAATATATTGGTGCACAAGCCTTTTTTTTTATTATTTTTAATCAATAATCATACTGACTTGATATGCATTTCATATATGTATATGCCTATGAACGCAGCCCCATTCATACCACATATTTTTGCTTTTTCTGAAGTATTATCCCACTTAAATTGTCGGACATGTTACAGTAATGTTCTAGACACTATTTGATTGAAAAATAAAAAACATAGAGATGAGCGGTCATTGATGAAAGAACTGTTATAATCCTGACACGTTTTCAGTGTCGGACTGAGAAAACGCCCCCGAAAATTTGTCGGACAAAATGACCAAATTTTAGAAAAAAAAATAATTGAACACATCCTTAAAGTCTCAGACTAGCGGTAATCCGTGTTCATACCAACTTTTGACAAGTGCGGCTTGTCGGACTCACCACTAGCCCCCAATATTCATGTCGGACAATATTATCTCTCATTTTATAATCAAAAAATCTTTTGATTAGTGTAAACATCAATATGACGGTAATACGTTTTCAAGGCTTCATGAAATTGACTGAAAAACGCCCCCAAATCAAGAATTTCGTCAAATGTGAAAGCTGTCGGACTCATCACAATGAAGTCACTCACGGACTATAATATTTTACAAGAAATTTTTGAATATTTAATGAATCTTTGTCACATAATTTAGATCCAATTTTTGTCCTTCCTGTCTGCTTAAAATCCTTTTCATCAAATGGTCCATATTAGAAGAGAATGTCTTGAATATTATGTTACGATATTTTTTTGGAACCTGATTAGTTTTTTTTGGTATTATATTTCAGTTGTGAGTCAGCCTTACGCAGTGAACGTAATGGAAGAATACGTTTTGCGGGGAAACTCAGCGATTGTAAAATGCCACATTCCTAGTTTTGTTTCTGATTTTGTGTCGGTTGAAGCTTGGATTTTAGATGAGGCAGATGAGGTGGTACCTTCAACTGATTACGGTTAGGGCAGTTTTAATCAATTGGGATCCTTAATAAGTCCTTTTTTTGTCCTTAAAACATAATCCGAAGATTTCTTCAAGTAAATTAATTTTTCAGTCGAATTCGTTCAGACCATTTAATATTGCAAATAATCTTTCTTGCAGTTGTGACACAGTCCTACGCGGTAAATGTGCACGAAGAATACGTGCTTCGGGGTAATGCGGTTGTTCTAAAATGCGTAATTCCAAGTTTTGTTGCCGATTTCGTAGACGTTTCAGCTTGGATAGTAGATGACGAGCATGAAATTACTTCATCTGATGATAATCACAATTATGGTATTCATATTTTGTTTCAACCTATTACCTCCATTTTTTCTGGTCCTTCATTGTTCCATATTCAACAAAATTGTTCCGGGATTGTATTTAATTGGAAGTCTTCTGCAGTTTTATAATCAATAATAATTTTTTTCGTTCTAGTGGTGGCACAAGCCTATTCCGTTAATTTTCATGAAGAATATGTTTTACGAGGAAACACTGCGGTTTTAAAATGCCAGATCCCTAGCTTTGTTACCGATTTTGTTAACGTTGTCGCATGGATTCTGGATGATACTGAGGAAATTTATCCTGACTCAAATAATTACGGTATTATTCTTATAAAAATTCCTTCTGTCATTTACAATCCTCTCAAAAATATTATCCTGGTATTTTATTTACCATTTCAATCAGTTATTCTTCAGCCTTACGACATTTTATGGTCAAAACTTCTTTTTATTGGCGACTTCAGTTTCAAGAATATTTACTGTATCCAATATAACTGTCTGATCGTGGCTGTACAACTTGTTTCAGTTGTGAGCCAGCCTTACACGATCAACGTAATGGAAGAAAATGTCCTTAAAGGCAATGCTGCCCTCATGAAATGTCATATTCCAAGTTTTGTTACGGATTTTGTCTTCGTTGAAGCTTGGATCCAAGATGACGAAACTGAAATTTATCAGCAGAAAGGCAACAATAATTATGGTACATTTGAATTTTTTATGATTTATACACTTTTAACAAAATTCCTTTGACATTCACCCAAGATCTGAAAAAAACCCACGTGAAACAACCTCAAACTTTGATAATTGTCGACTCATATTATTGAGTCCTCTGTTTGAGGTTGTTTCACGTGGGTTTTTTCTGACCTTAGGTGAATGCCAGAGGATTATAGATTTTTCTGGTGAAGATTGTTGGGAAGAGAATCGAAACGTCAAAAATAATTAAAATATACGGAATTTTTTTTATAGTTCTTGAGTAGATCTAGCTCTAAAATAATCATTATCGATTACTTCTTAGAATAAGGACATTGTACTTGTTCTGCAAGAGTTTTTAAGTATATTTTTGTATGGTTGACTTTTGGGTATTTTCGGTCTTCAATTTTGGACTGGCAATTCCTTCAATTTCCTGTTTTCCAATTCCTTTTTTATGCCTTCCTGTTTTTACCTCACCTTTGCATGTTAGTTAGAAAGATGGCTTAATTTCACCCAAAAATAATTAATAAAATATTTTTACTACATTTTGGGTGAAGTTATACGCCAATTAAAATTGATTCACAAAATAAGTTTATTAAAATCAATTTTTTCGCCAACTGTCAAAAACACATGATATTTTTGTATTGCTATGGATACGCAAAGTTCGTGATTTTTTCACTAGTAAAAAAATGAAACACATTTTTGCACACCTAATCTAATATAAATCAGTTTAGTAATGCTACAAGGATAGAAACAAACGGGTATTTAACAAAAAAGAAATATGAATTTGTACACAAAACTACTTATTTTTGAATATAAAAATTAATTAATGACAATTCTTTATTTATCAAACAACAATTGCGCATACTTTTGGTTACAATACCCAGGTGACTGCAAATTAATTATAGTTTGTACTTTTTTCCTACATTTCACTGAATAAAACAATAATTATTGTTGATCTATTATTTTTTGACATTTGGCGAAAAAATATTGTTTGTAATTCGTGTGCGAAGTGATTGTATTTTGTTGCGCTTTCGAATGAATTTGTTACCTCGACCTTATGGTCTTCGCACACTTAATACAAAAATAACTATTCGGCACTTAATAGCACATTTAGTACATTTTCTTACAAAAAAATCGTGTAAAATGATTACGTTTCAAATAAAAAAAAACCTGTTTTGTGAATTACTATAACATATATTCAACAAGCACAGGAAATATATGTTAAATGTTTGTTCACGTAATTCAATTATCCTATATATAATAATTAATCTATTTACTAGTTTGTAAATTCACTTTTTTTTAATTAAACATTTCCTGTTTGCTGAATATGTATGAAGGAATAATTTTGCGAGTTATTAATTAATACAAAGTTTTTAAATGCATGATTCATGTAAAATTTATTATCCAATCTATAAAAATATGTAACTTGCAATTTTATTCTGTAACAATAAAAATCCAAGTTATTCTAAGAACATTTTCTAATATTTTTTTTATTTTCCGCCTTATAGATAGTAAATATTTGGTACTTCCATCCGGAGAACTTCACATTCGTGATGTTGGGCCTGAAGATGGCTACAAATCATACCAGTGCCGTACCAAACATCGTTTAACTGGAGAAACCCGCCTGAGTGCCACTAAGGGACGTTTGGTCATCACTGGTGAGTCAGGGAACCAAATTTTTTCTCACTTGGGGAAGCAAAATACAAATTTGTTTTCACCATTATTTATTTAAAGGTCAATCAAATATTCAAATAATTTAATCTAAGCTTTAAAGTTTATTTGAATTGATTCAGAACATATTACAAATATTTAATTGGCCTTGTAATAACAATTAACAATGCATCATTAAAACATATATGAATCAGCAATTGATTTGATGCAAATCGATAAATTGTCAATATTTGTTTTAGAAGCAATTAATAAAAAAAGATGCATTGTTAATTTTCATATCGCATGATAAAAATACTTCATTCAAAAAATACAAACAAAATACAATTACTTCAAATTCTCAAAGTCTCTTTTCAACGCACATATTAATTAACATCTACTAATTATTCACATGACGTTCGTGCAAAAATGTAATTAGTATTTTCCATGATATACCGGAGAAATATGGTAAAATTTACTGCTGCCACCATATTTTTAAATATGGTTCAGTTGATTCAGACTAAATTTCAATACTCTACGGCTGATCGTTTCGAATTTATGCGAGAAATTCTAAAAGACTGTCAAGTAAAGTGCACTTCCGGCTCAATCGATCTCAATGAAAATAGGATATGAGCATCTAGATGATACAATCGTCTTAAATACTGAATTCTAACATTCTACGTTCAATTGTTGTGAATTTATGCGGAAAATTCTAAAAACATTTATAAATGTTCAATACGAAATTTCAATATTTTACGACTGATTGTTTTGAATTTATGCGCAAAATTCGAAAAGTCTGTTATATAAAGTGCACTTCCGGCTCAGCCGATTGGTATAGGTAGTTAAAATTTAAATTCATTAGTTCAACAGTATTGGCGCAGTGAACATTAAAAATGTTACAACCTGAGAACTAAAATTTCGAAGAGCACCACAATCGTGTATCAAAAACGCAAACATTTATCAGGCGATGCAAAACAAATAGTTTTAAATGTGTTCAATTTGTGTAACTTTTCTAAATTTTGATGATGATGTAAAAATCGAAAAACGTGTGAAGATATTAGATAAAATAAATAAATTTTTAAATCAATTCAAAAAATGTTTGTATTTTATTGTAATAGAATATTTGGTTTCCTGCAAAATTTCTCCTCTTTTTATTATTATTTGTATCAATCTCACGTGAAAAATATATTATAAATACTACCCTGGTAAATATAGCCCCATAAATCTCTTTAATCCTCTTGCGGGGTACCCGCTGAGATACTTATCGTCAAATAATTTTAACTGTACTATTCAAAAATAGGATATAACCATAAATGCTACAAAAATTTCAAATACTAAATTTCAGCATCCTACGGCTAATAATTCTGGATTTTTGTGGAAAATTCAAAAAAAGTTTCAAGTAAAGTGCACTTCCGGTACAGACGATTGCTACCATAATGCGAGATGCACATCAGCATTATACGTTTGACGGGTTTTATGAGATTTGCGTATATGTATATATATGTACCGATATCAAGCCGAAAATAGTCAAAATGGATTCAAGGATGCTCAAAACGGATATATCCATCAAAATCTCGATATGTGAATTTTGTTTAAAATAAATATGGGTCTTAATTAGCAATTTTGAACAACTTATTACAGTCTGCCATTTTTTCGTTCGCAAGGCAAGTTTGTAAAATCGACTGAAAGTTTATTAGCAGACTGTTTACATGAATCTAAGAGTGATCTAAACGAAGTTAACAAGTGAAAATCAAGGAGAAGAGTGATAAGTGAATAGAGAAACAGTTGGAAAATAAGAAGACATAATAGTCCGTGAGACAGGGCATAAATTTTTCGTTGATTACCGCCCAATTGAAACTTCGTGAGTGACTTCATTGTGATGAGTCCGACAGCTTTCACATTTGACGAAATTCTTGATTTGGGGGCGTTTTTCAGTCAATTTCATGAAGCCTTGAAAACGTATTACCGTCATATTGATGTTTACACTCATCGAAAATTTTTTTGATATTTGAAATGAAAAATAATATTGTCCGACATGAATATTGGGGGCCAGCGGTGAGTCCGACAAGCCTCACTTGACACAAGTACGTTGGTATGAACATGAATTACCGCTAGTCTGAGACTTTGAGGACGTGTTCAATTATATTTTTTCTAAAATTTGGTCTTTTTGTCCGACAAATTTTCGGGGGCGTTTTCTCAGTCTGACACTGAAAACTTGTCAGGATTATAACAGTTCCTTCATCAATGACTGCTCATCCCTATGTTTCTTATTTTGCATCAAATAGTGTGTAGAACATTACTGTATACATGTCCGACAATTTAAGTGGGGCAATACTTCAGAAAATCTAAAATATGTTGTATGAATGCGGCTGCGTTCATAGACATATACATACATGAAATGCATATCAAGTCAGTGTGATTATTGATTATAAATAATATAAAAAAGTCTTGTCTACCAATATATTAATATTATTTTGGAATCAAATGTGTGATATAAAGTCAGTATACTGTGATAATCATCTCAAATATCATTCAAATTTACCTTCAACTGTGATATCTATATATTAATACGTCAAGAGCAAACTTTCGACCTCTGTTTAAGCATATTGCATGCACGGAGGAGTGTGAGATTTGGCATACTCAAAATTTATATGAAGAAGATGTGCAGAAAGCGAAAATTATATACAGGTGTCCCATTTTATACTAAATATTAATACGTGAAGAGGAAGCTTCGTATCCCTTTTCAAGCATATTACACGCACGAAAAAATTTTATATTTGGCATACTTAAAGTTTATATGATCGAGCGCAGAAAGCTGAAACTATATACAGGAAGGTACGCCTATGGTATTATAGAGTGAAAGTGCTTTTAGCAAGCTCCGATAATAAAACCTAAAATATAGGAGTTATCGAGTTTATAATTCCATAGGAAGGTGTTAAAGTGAATAAGTTAAAGTGTTAAGGAATAGTATAGTTGAAATTTTGTGAGGAAATAATCTTAAAAGTTGTAAAATCAGAACTAATTTTAAGTGATAAAGACCTTGGTGTAACTTTTGACAACAAGTTTCTGCGAAGTGCGAAGATAAACGCAAAGCGCACACATCAGTGTCAACATATCACAGCGGCGTCCCAAGGAGGGTAAATGAACAGTGAATTTAGGAAAAGAAGTGATTCTCTAGACAAAAGAAGAAGAGAGGAAGGTGTAGAAGATCCATTTAGACCAAGTAAAAAAGTTTCAAGATCCCCGGCTAAGAAAGAAAATACACAAGAAATGGAAGAAATGAAAAAAATGATGGCAAATCTTACCAGTATGGTCAGTGGAATGAGAGACGACATGGACCAAAACCATAAAGAGCTAAAAAAAAGGTATCGCACAAAATAATGACATGATAGAACATTTAAAAACAGAATTGAAAGAGAGGGAAAAAATATGGAACGAGGAAAAAGAAGAGCTAAAGAAGGAGATAAAGATCCTACGTAATGAAGTTGAAAGAAAAGATAAAGATAGCAAAAGAAATAATATTATAATCAGAGGGCTTCCAATTGAAACAGCAAAGCCAAAAGAATTAGCTCAATCTATTATACAAGAGAAATTACAAATCGAATGTGAAATAAAATCGGCAACGGCAATTAAAACCAAAAAACCAGATTCTCTAATCATTGTAGAAATGGAAGACTATGAAGACAAGATTAGAATATTAAAAAGTAAGAATAAACTAAAGGGCAGTAAAGTGTACATTGACAATGATTATACGGTGAGAGAAAGAAAAATGCAAGCCACTATAAGAAGAAAAGCTAAAGAAGAAAAAGCAAAAGGAAAGAACGTAAAAATATTCTATAATAAACTGGCAATAGATGAAAAAATTCTAATTTGGAATGCAGATCTTGAATTGCTCGAGGAAAAAGAGCAGTATGTAGAAGTTTCAAAAAACTAGAAACAAGACAATGGTGTGGAGATACTAGGATGACTGCTCAAGGAAAACGGACAACGAATTCAGGTATTAAAGCAAATAGTATTAAAAACAGAAAGATTGTAACATGGAATGTGAGAGGTTTGAATGAAGAAGGAGCATGTAAAAATTTGTCAAGAGTTTTAAAAAATTACAATGTAGACATTGCAGCCCTACAAGAAACAAAATTAAAAGGCAATAGTATCTGCGAAATGGAGGAGTATATTTTCTTCAATAGTGGATGGGCTACATCTTTCCTGGGCACAGGTTTTATGGTACATAAAACACTTAAAGAAGCAGTTATAGATTTTACACCCATATCAGAGAGATTGTGTAAAATTAGAATTAAAGGAGACATTAGGAAAATAAGTATTGTAAATGTACATGCACATTCAAATGAAAAAGATAATGATGATAAAGAAGAACTATATGAAGAATTATCACGAGTATTGGAATCTATTCCTAAATTTGACATCAAAATAATAATAGGAGATTTTAACGCAAAAGTGGGAAATGAACAGTTTGTAACAGGAGGTATGAGCAAGCATCAAGAGTCAAATGAAAACGGAACAATGCTAATAGAGTTTGCAATAGAATATAATCTGAAAATATTGAGCACCTATTTTCAAAGAAAAGAAATACTCAAGATAACATGGATATCGCCAAATGGAGAGGTACAAAACCAAATAGACCATGTGCTAATTGAAAAAGATCACACAAAATTGCTAACAAATATACGGTCACGAAGAGGTGCGGATGTAAACTCGGATCATTTTATGGTAGAAGTGAAACTGAAATTTCCAACACATATACAGTCGAGGAATGAGCAAAACAGAAGAACAGTTCTGAGGAACTTTGCAAATGATCATGAGGGAAGAAAGTATAAAGAGAGGTTGGAAAGAAGTCTACAAAGTATGAGAATATCTGACAATATGGAGGAAAAGTGGAACAATATAGAATGTACTATAAGGTCATCAGCTCTGGCAGTGAACGATAATAAAAAAACTACAAAATCAGAATGGTTCGATGAGGCATGCAAGATTGCTCTGGAGAGGAGAAATAAAGCAAGGCTTAAGGTTTTGGAAAATCCAAACCCTCAAAACAAATGTAAGTACACAATTGAAAGAAATCGAGCAAAGGCGATGTGTAGAAAGAAGAAAAGAACTATGATAAAACATAAATTAAGATCCATAGAGGAGAATTTCAAAAACAAGGAGTTAAAGAATTTTTACCAAAATATAAAAAGCGAAAGGACTGGGAGTAACACAAGACTAGTCTATATGAAAAACAAAGAGGGAACCTTAGTTACTGGCGGAGCGAAATTAACAAGATGGATGGAATACTTTACTGAAGAACTAAATGTGAACGAAGACTTCCAGGGAGAACTAGTAATGGAAGAAGAAAATTATGAGGAAGAAACAAGCGAATGCAGTATACCACAACTAGAAGAAATTAAGGCAATTGTGCAGAGAATGAAAAATGGAAAAAGTCCAGGAGAAAATGGCATACCTATTGAACTAATAAAAATAGGAGGAGACAACTTAATTCAAGAGATATATGAACTCATAAAAGATATATGGAAAGAAGAAAAAATTCCAGAAGCGTGGACAAAATCTCTAATATGCCCCATCTATAAAAAAGGTGAAAGGACAGTGTGTGGAAATTATAGGGGTATCGCACTGCTAGATACAGTATATAAAATATTTGCAACTGTATTAAGTGACCGATTGAAGAAAGAAGCAGAGAATATATTAGGAGATTATCAAGCTGGGTTTAGAACATACAGATCGACTAGCGACCAAATATTCACGTTAAAACAAATCATGGAACACAGTTATGAACACAACTTGGATCTGCATTGTCTGTTTATAGATTTTAAACAGGCATATGACAGAGTGAATAAGAATAAGATGTACGAAATTTTAAGAGATCTCAATATAACAGCGAAGCTTAGACAGCTGATTAAAAGTACTTTCATAAAGACAAGTTGTAGGGTGCTAGTAGATGGTAAAACCTCTAACAGCTTTGAAGTGAATAATGGTCTGAGGCAAGGGGATCCGTTATCACCAATTCTATTCAATTTAGTGCTTGAATGGATAGTAAGGAAGTGTGAGTTGCACAGAGGAGGAAGTATATACCATCATCGACATCAAATTCTGGCATACGCCGACGATATCACGATCCTTACTAGAAGTAAAAAAGAACTGGAAAGAACGGTAAAGAAAATTATCGAAACAGCCAAAGAGGTCGGGCTAACTATAAATGAAAGTAAAACTAAACACCTGATACTAAGAGGAGGAACGGTCCAAAACGATAAATTTTTGAGAATTACTACGGAAGAAGGAAAGATTTACAAATTTGAAGAAGTGGAGAAATTCCCATATCTAGGAGTAGTAGTCACAAATAACGGTAAGGAAGATGAGGAAATTTCGCAGAGAATTGCAAAGGCAACAAGAAGTTTTAGCGCGCTGTCAAAAATGCTCAAAAATAAGAATGTGGCAAGAACAATAAAACTCAAAGTTTATAAAACAATTATTAAACCGGTAGTGCTGTATGGGTGCGAAATGTGGACATTAAATAAAGTAAATCAAAATAAAATTGAAGTGTGGGAGAGGAAGATGCTTCGAAAAATCTTTGGTGGAATAAAGGTTAATGGAATGTGGGTGCGAAGGACCAATGCGGAAATTATGACTTTGTATGGTGAAGCGGGAATTGTAGAAACAGTAAAAATACAGCGGTTAAGATGGCTAGGGCATATTATGAGATTACCTGAGGACAGAGTGGTTAAAAGCGTTTTCGGCAAAGAATCCACAGGAGGAAGAAGAAGAGGCAGACCGAGAGATAGATGGAAGTGCGCGGTTATAAAGGACATAGAAACTTTTAAAATTACGAACTGGAAAAGTAAAGTTATGAACAAAGTGAAGTGGCGTAGTATCGTCAACAGAGCCATGGGCCTTCCAGGCCTACAGTGCTAATATATATACTGTGATAATCATCTCAAATATCATTCAAATTTACCTTCAACTGTGATATCTATATATTAATACGTCAAGAGCAAACTTTCGACCTCTGTTTAAGCATATTGCATGCACGGAGGAGTGTGAGATTTGGCATACTCAAAATTTATATGGAGAAGATGTGCAGAAAGCGAAAATTATATACAGGTGTCCCATTTTATACTATATATTAATACGTGAAGGGGAAGCTTCGTATCCCTTTTCAAGCATATTACACGCACGAAAAAATTTTATATTTGGCATACTTAAAGTTTATATGATCGAGCGCAGAAAGCTGAAACTATATACAGGTATCCTATTTTTATATTACGACGTGAAGAAAAAACTTTGTACCGCGCACACAAGATAATGTGAAACCTGGCTTAGTTGAAGTCTGTGTGAAGAATGTGAGATATGGCATATTTGAAGTATATCTGGAGAAATATGCACCGAATGGGAAAATAGCTGAAGAAAAATTGTAAAGATTTCTCTTCCTTCCTATAATCGGAGGATAAAGTCACTTTAAAATCTTGAATGGGAACCACTAATCCTAATTTAAGATTCGGATGGAGCATCGAATACCAACTTAATTGTACTTGGAACCCCCGGGGATGAAAGAATAAAGTGAATAACGTTCTAACTTAGCGACATAATAATATATTTTTTTTTTATTTTGTACTTTACTTTTTTTCAATTATTTTGGTCATGAATTATTCATTACTAGCTTATAAGCAACGTCCATTACTTATTTCTTGATATTGAATACGCCAAAAACAGAATTATATATGTGCGAGCGTTTTCTTGTCGGACTAACGATAAGAACCAATATTTCTGTCGGACAATATGTTTTTTGGACAGATAATATGTTTTCAAATTATGACTGTTTTGGTCCGACAAGCGGTCATTGATGAAAGAACTGTTATAATCCTGACACGTTTTCAGTGTCGGACTGAGAGAACGCCCCCAAAAATTTGTCAGACAAAATGACCAAATTTCAGAAAAAAAATAATTGAACACGTCCTCTAAGTCTCAGATTAGCGGTAATCCGTTTTCATACCAACGTATTTGTGACAAGTGCGGCTTGTCGGACTCACCGCTGGCCCCCAATATTCAAGTCGGACAATATTATTTTTCTTTTTATAATCAAAAAATTTTTTGATTAGTGTAGACATCAATATGACGGTAATAAATTTTTAAGACTTCATGAAATTGACATGTTCGCTGAAAAACGTCCCGAAATCAAGAATTCGTCAAATGTGAAAGCTGTCGGACTCATCACAATTAAGTCACTCACGAAGTTTCAATTGGGCGGTAATCAACAAAAAATGTATGCCCTGTTTCACGGACTATAAGAGAAATTCTACTTTGTTCTAAAATGTGGTAAATCAATTATCTATCAAATAATTATGTAAAATTTGTCGGCGTCCTTTGATGTTGTCTTGTTGTTTCACAGGATGACAAAGGTGCAGAATAATTGTGTTTAGTAGTTTCAGTTAGCGTGGAGATTTAAATTCGTTTACGATGTTGTTGCAACCCTGTTTGTGGTTAATGGGGCGTATTTACCCTCGCGTGATTTATACCAGTAATCAGAAAAATGTTTGCAGAAGCTAAATTCATTTAAATTTATTATGAAATTGCCCACTCTAAAAGTTTAAGACCCTTTTAACCGTTCGCGTAGTAGTGATTCAAATCATCGTCATTAAAAATTCAGATCTGTTCTCCTTCGCTTCTTTAAAGCTTGTTAATCTTATCACGTAGTGTTTTGGAACCACTGACCTTTCGCATACACGATGAGACTTTGAGAATTCGCTTTCCCCTTGCTGTTAAATATGGGGAATGTACAAACACATGCATGGAAACTACAGATAACTGAATGAAGTATAACATGATATTTTGCGTGTAGTTCCTATAGCTATTTTTGTCTAAATATGCTTCATCTCTCTTTGTTAAAGCCGGAAGTGTGAAAGTAATCATTTTGAGTACAGGAATTTAGACAATTAGTTATAGGGGTACACTATTTTATATATTTATGAAAACTATATTTATTTTTTAAAATGAATATAGTTTTTATATTATTGTATCAGGACCGCATTTAATTTTAATATTTTTTTTAGGCTATTATTGCCATAAGTAATTGTTTTGTGAAATAAATTGAATGCGGCCCTGTAAAATGTCAGACTTGCCTGAATGTTGGGATAGGGTACCCCTGCGGACATCACAAAGGGCACTGTCAAAATTTTTTCAAAATTTTTGTTGGTTCTGGCATTCAACCAAAATTTATTTCATTCTCCTTCCTGTTCAACCCCATCCCAATATTAGAGTAGGTCCAATTATGAGTACTAAATATTAAAAATATAAAATTCAATGACAGTGTACCCCCAAAATTAAATACCAATTCGATTAAATACTTAACAACAAAATAACGAAGTTTAACTTCGTTGAAATTGCAGTAATATGCCTTCATTTGTCCGCACATGATGAAATATTGATTTACCGGTAAGTAATTCGATTTGTTCATCGAATATAGACACTCAACTCGAGCTACTGAAAGCAACAGGTGGCACCCAACAGGTGGAGTTCAATGAACTGTCGGCGGTCGATTTGTTACGAATGTTTTACTGGAATTAAACCTGAAAGTAGTTTACTTGGGGTACTCTATTCTCTAATTTCGAGGCTAATCTTCAAATTAACTGAATAGCATTTTTCTAGAACCTGTTTCTAGCACTATTCCTAGAATCACAAGCGGGGACTCTTCTAGAACTGTAATTTCTAAGCGAAATATCAGTGTTACTCTTCTTTGTCCAGCTCAAGGGTACCCTGTGCCTTCTTACAGGTACTGCTACTTTTTGAATTAATTTGTAATTTGTATTGCACAGAACCGGTTTCAAGTACATTACCGAAATTTCCAACCATGGACACCGGTAGATCTTTTACCGGTAAAATGGGAAAGAGTTTAACTTTATTGTGCCCGGCACAAGCCTTTCCAGTACCCCTACATAGGTAAATACAGGGTGAAATTGATTATTTAATTTTATTGTTTAATTAGGGGTACCTTATCCAAAACGGTAACAGGAAATAAAACCCCCGGGAAATAAAACCCCGGAAAAAAAGCCCCGGAAAAAAAAACCCCAGGAAAAAAACCCCCCGGAAAAAAAGCCTCCTATGATAAAAACCGAAAAAATTTTATATAACAAATATTATAAATTAAGTATATAAGGGTGTTTTCATTATGTTTGATAATAAAACCAAGATTTATAAACAATTCTATATAACGTGTGATGTATATAATGTAATACAGACTGTTTTATTTATCTGTTAGCGTCAGTAATAGTATAGTGTAGTAAAACATTTACATACATTTAATTTTTGTGCATGTTTAAGAGACGATCTTTGAAATATTTTAGTTTTTTGAAGAATTTCCAGAGGCCAAAAGATAATGAAAAATTGATTTTAGTCGATTGTTTATTCTGTAAATAATTCCTGAACTGTGGCAAATCAAGAAAAAGGTTTTATGTAAAAAAGTTAAATATTTTTATTAACCAGACAGTGGCGTACGTTAACATTTTTACTGTAGGGCATATTTTTCAAATACGACATAAAGTTATAATTTTTCAAATAGAACTAATACCTGAAAATAACAGCAAAAAACTACATATTTTTTTTTTTTATTTCAATGATATGAAATTTATTCTCGTTATTTTGGTACAACATTAAAAATATTACAATTTCTGTATTTTATGTTGGATTAAATTTGATGCCTCAACTTATGCTAGTACCTAGCCTTTATAATTTTGAATAATATAAGACAATCGAAAATAATTAACATTATTCATAAAATATTTTCATATTGACGCTAAATATTTGTTTATTATTACCACTAATTTTTAAGCAGCAAATGGAAACGTTCGTCAATTGTTTTTTGAAAATAAGCTATTTTTTTTCACCGTGCTTGGTACCTTATTGAAAATTTTGAGTTGGACCTAATAGAAATCTGAAATAAGAGATCAGTGGAGTTCATGTTACCATTTTGAAATCACAC
The DNA here is from genome assembly GCA_963989225.1 of Dromius quadrimaculatus. Lineage (NCBI taxonomy): Eukaryota > Metazoa > Arthropoda > Insecta > Coleoptera > Carabidae > Dromius > Dromius quadrimaculatus. The sequence goes on from OZ022329.1 coordinate 2,641,647, forward strand.
TTCCGGCGATCAAATGCTAGAACTATATGTTCAAATGAATTAGAGACCCCAAAAAATTTGTAAAAAGAGCCTTCATTCTCAAAAATACTCATAAAATATAATCGCCATCTGTCACTTTAACAATGACAGCTGTCACTTTGACAATGAAAGATGCCACTTTTACAATGATAGCTATAACTTTTACGATGACAGCTGTCACCTTAAAATATGTAATTAATTGATGCTATATTCTAAGGCCAGAGATATTCACCTCCTGATAAATTTATTTGGTGAATAATAACTATAGTAACAATTGTTGCCGTAGTTATTAATCACAAAATGAATTTATTAGAAGGTGGATATCTCGGGCCTAAATTTATGAAAGTGATGCAACTGGCCATGAAATTTATGATCGGGAAAGTACTGTGATGGCCACAGCAGATTGATATTTTTTATACAGATTACAAATATTTAGCGTCGATATGAAAATATTTTATGAATAATGTTAATTATTTTCAATTGTCTTATATTATTCAAGCTAGGTACTAGCATAAGTTGAGGCATCAAATTTAATCCAACATAAAATACAGAAATTGTAATATTTTTAATGTTGTACCAAAATTACGAGAATAAATTTCATATCATTGAAATAAAAATATGTAGTTTTTTGCTGTTATTTTCAGGTATTAGTTCTATTTGAAAAATTATAACTTTGTGTCGTATTTGAAAAATATGCCCTACAATAAAAATGTTAACGCACGCCACTGTCTGGTTAATAACAATATTTAACTTTTTTACATAAAACCTTTTTCTTGATTTGCCACAGTTCAGGAATTATTTACAGAATAAACAATCGACTAAAATCAATTTTTCATTATCTTTTGGCCTCTGGAAATTCTTCAAAAAACTAAAATATTTCAAAGATCGTCTCTTAAACATGCACAAAAATTAAATGTACACTGAGAAAAAGGTTGTTTTGAGTCAAATCATTTTCTGTTTTCTCAACTGCGCGGCACACTTGGATACGGCGAAATTCACATGGTGCTAACTCAATTCCTCAGCGCATTTGAAAGGTTCATAACAGCAATTCCGTAAGGAATTTAGATATTTCATTGGGAGTTCATTCTAATACTTACTAATTTCATTTGATTGCTATTATTATTCAATACACTAAGAAAATATATGATATAAAGAATTGTTCATTTAATATATACTCCAATTTCCTCGAATTCGTGTTCTATCGATTAAATATCAAAAAGTGTTGAGAGAGAATATAAGAGTGTTGGGAGAAACATGTAACTAATTATTTCAACCGTTGTTTAGCTTTGAATTAGATGCGAAAGCATTCGAAGTAAAATCGATTATATTCGAGAAAATAGAACCATTTCATCAAAAGAATCACAATCACGGCTTTCTGAATTTCATACCTAATTCCAAAAAGTATTTCTCATTATTAATTTATAGGATTGGGTCATTGATATTATTATTCATTTATGTTCAGATAAACTATTTTATTATAAAATATGGAACATGAATCTACACATATATATACATGAATATCATCCAATTATTGATGATCAATTTATTCTATACAGATATATGGTGTATACTAATTTTATATCCATTAACACTAGCAAAAGCAAAATATTCTTTATAGTAATCTGAAAAGCATCAGATGAAATTAATTGATGGTGGCGTGCATGGGAGGTTATTTTCCAATACTTCATGATTTCTGGAAAAGTATTGTTGTATTCCAGCCAAGCAAAGAATCTTTTATCTCATCTGTAACGAATAAAGAATAGATAATATAAGCAGATAGATTTATTCGCATTTTTCATCTAAAATACACGATCTGACAGAATAATACTTGCCTGAAAGTTCTATTCGGACTTTTCTTGAGACGTTCAATTGTTTGAGTACCCGCTGATGGACCCTGTACCGTTGTGATTTAATAGAAAATTCATTTCCAAGTCCGCCTTGTATTTTAGTGTGGGTATTGTCTTCGCTATCCCTTTCTTATAATACACAATTCTCATTATCCTTATTGTTACTATTTCCATCAGACATCTGGAATTGTTATGTATCATATAAATATTGTTACTATATTATTACAGAAATTATAAAACAGTGTCACTTACATTTCCATTATTATTGGCTAGGTTTCTGAAAGAAATTGACTGTGTAGGACGATCCTCATTAGCTGCATCTTTTTGAAATACATTTTTCTATTCGGAAGTAAATTCCAGCCAGTATTCAATAGTCGGAATCAATTCTTTGATAGACGAATTATCTAGGAGCTTCAGTCTATTGATGTTTTTTTTTTGTGCCTGAAATGCAATCACTGATTCAGTTATTCATTAATTTCACATAAATTCAAATGATTGAATACAGTACGATAAATTACCTTTAAAAGTAGTTATGAGCTCCAATATTCTATTCCATCAAAATCTCTCGCGTTTCTTCATCTGTTATTCCACTTTTTTGTAAAACAGTATCAAGCAATGGTACAATGCGTCTTCGATAACAGCTCAAAACTAAATGAACTCTCCAAAAATAAAATAAAACGGTAAATATTCTTCAAGAAAACTTAAGGGTAGGGTGGATAAATTTTTGTTTTGTGATTGTTTGGAACAGAGGTCCTCAAACTTCTCCACGCTCCACTAAATCCTAAGATCAAAAATATGAATTGATCGTTGAATAAAAACATCTTTGATAATAATTTTATATAATTTACCCACATTCTGAATCTTTTAATGTAATCAAAATAAACAATAGCGGGCCGATTACCGGACAAGTCTGAACCGCTATCAGGGGCCAGATTTGTGTGCTCGCGGGCTGGTGTTGGAAGCCCCTGGTTTATAACACAGGCTGTGAAAGGGACAAACAGATGTGCGTCAAGAATTTCAAGTAATAAAACCCAAAGTACGAACAAATGTAATATTTTGTTTAACAAGGCTCATGGATTCATAGCCCATTCAAAAAAACGAAAAATTCTGAATAACTAACATAAATTGATTCATTTAAGTGAACACATCAGATTCTCTCACAAACTTTGAATAAATCAACCTAATGATCTTAAGTGGATGCAATTTTTATTTTAATCTAAAATAAATAGATTTTAAATGAACAAGAAATGCCAAGAGACCAAATTTTTCTTTAAATAAATTGGCTTATGTATTCATGTATCGGAAAAAAATTGGATCAGTTCTTTAAATCAAATTGATATTACGTCAACAAGCATTTTTAAGAAACCTGTGATAAACAGATTCATCATTTTATTATTATTCACCATTTTCATAAATCATGACATGGATAAATAAATTATAATAGAGAAATTATATCAATTACACTAATTAAAACCCATAATATATATTTTTTTCATTTTAATTGTTACTATGAATCAAGAGATTACTTGAAAAAATTTTTCAAGAATTTTTGAAGCTTTCAGTGAATTTAACAAAAAATCAACTCAAATATAGAAATTTTCATGTCAATCATTGAAGGGTTATTCATTTTACTATATATTTTGTTGCATCAATAAATAAATTCGTTTATCCAACTTAAATCAAATCCGCTCAACTTCACGAGATATTTAACTACAATTCCTTCACGCAGTTGGTTTTAAGGATGCTGAACGGTTACACTGATTCCGACAGACTCGCGTGAAACATGATTCTATAGACTCGACTCCAAGAGTGTCAATTCCGCGCGGAGTTGTCATAATTTCATAAATTTCTCTCAGTGTATGTAAATATTTTACTACACTATACTATTATTGACGCTAACAGATAAATAAAACAGTCTGTATTACATTATATACATCACATGTTATATAGAATTGTTGTTTATAAATCTTGGTTTTATTATCAAACATAATGAAAACACCCTTATATACTTAATTTATAATATTTGTTATATAAAATTTCTTCTGTTTTTATCATAAGGGGCTTTTTTCCGGGGGTTTTTTTTCCTGGGAGTTTTTTTTCCGGGGCTTTTTTTCCGGGGTTTTATTTCCCGGAGGTTTTATCTCCTAGATTCATCCAAAACATGTGACAAAATATTAATTCTTTATAGAACCGGTTGGTAGTGTAAAACCCAAATTTCCAAATGATGACACAACTCGAGGCTTTAGAGGGAAAAGCGGAAATAGTCTCACCCTCCTTTGTCCTGCTCAGGCTTTTCCAGTTCCTTTATTCAGGTATATTTTTAAACGCAGGTAACCTTTCCCAACATTGCTGCAGCAAAACAATTTTGAAATAAACTTTTTGCACAATTTTAGAGCCTGTTGGGAGCGTGGCACCAAAATTTCCAAATAGCGATAAAAGTAGAACATTTGAATCAGTTAAAGATGCAAGTTTGACTCTACTGTGTCCTGCTCAGGCGTACCCCGTACCAATTATTAGGTAATAATAAATCAATTTGACATATTTTAGAACCGGTGTCAAGTGCACCTCCCAAATTAACAACCGGTGACAAAATTCGCACCTCGCAAATAACACAAAAAAATAGCATCACGATGATGTGTCCTGCGCAAGGTTTTCCTGTTCCTTCCTACAGGTTAGAAATATTTTTCGCTTCTAATATAAACAATAATAGAGTGTGAGTGCTAAAGGCGGTACCCATTCTTACATTGAGAGCTTTGAATATTAAATTGGATTAATTAGGTGTAAAATTTAGAGCCTGTTTCAAGTACAATGCCAAGGATAACGGGCAGTGGCTCCATTCATTCATTTGAGTCCAAAACTAGAATAAACAATAGCGTCACACTGCTTTGTCCCGCACAAGGGTTTCCTGTGCCATTTTACAGGTCAGATTTTTTTCAAGTACCTAATAATTGTAAACTTTAATTTTGTCCAGAACCTGTATCAAGTACAGTACCGAAAATAACAGGGGGCAATTCCATAAGAACATTTGATTCGTTTGCTAAAATTGGAGGTAGTGTCCCGTTAATGTGTCCTGCTCAAGGATACCCGGCACCTTCATATAGGTAACTGAATTTTATTTTATCCATTAAACTGATGTAGGGGTACTCTATCTTTCGTACAAATTATAAAATTAAAGCTGTATTTTCTTCAAATCTAGAGCCAGTAAACAGTGCGCCACCTAAAGTATCTTCCAAAGCAAAATTTGATGTCGTCCAGTACAAACAAACTGTAGAAATTGCTTTGATGTGCCCTGCCCAAGGTTATCCTGTTCCAAATTATCGGTTAGTTATTTTTTTATCAAATAGATACATTAAAAAAATGTAAGAATCATCTAGATGATGAAAGCGCATTTCTGACAGCTCATGAATGCTTGTTACTTCAAAGATTTCGCAAATTATCATCTCTCACAATTACTGAGCTTGAAATCAAGCAGTTTTGGCAAACTTACGAAACAGCAGCTTTCATTTAGTACTAGTTTCAAGTTGACTATTTGATAGGTACATAATTTATGCATGTACAAACTCAAAAATACCTTTTAATCTTCATTGTTTAGTTATTGACTGACGAGAGGTCAAGTGCTGTACCTTGAAATGATAATTTGATCTTGATCAAAGCTATATAAAAAAATACACCAAAAGTAAACAAATTTTCATCCAATAATAATAATTCATTCTAATAAGCTTCAAATTCGCTTCAAACAAGTCATTGAATGAATCCCGGACAGATTTGACAACTGCACATAATAATAGTGACACCCGCGGCTAAAGTTGTAACTAAATTTTTATCTACTTTAATAAATTTTAGTTGCCATATCCCTAATGTCATATACAGGGTGTAACAGAAATGAGTACATTAATTTTAACCAGTAATAGATCTCGTCAAAGGTAACAACTTTTCCGAATACATTTTGTCTGTAAGCTCCTTAGATAACGAGTTAAAATTCATTGAAGTTCAGTCAAAAATTTCACTGTGCGCCCATGGATGATTCTGAATGTTTGACATTTGCTAGAACAATGACAGATGTCAATAAGAATAAGCACCTAATTTGCAAATTTGAACAGTCGTCGGGCAGGTTCTGTAAATTGTACATGGGATTACGCCCTAATGATTTATTTATTGAACTGAGGAATTAGGCTGTAGTGTCTTTGTGCTTCAATAATGTTTTTTCACTGCTTACAACTGTTATGAAATTTTCATGACATATCACTAAGCTGGAAAACTAAGAGAATTTTGGCAATAAATACTTTTGCTTACTGTCTTTAGGTTAGATTTACCATTGATTTACCGTTGAAATCAATTCTCCAAGATAACAGTCTTATTTATACCTCAGTGTCTTCTAAATTAATTTATACTCTAACAGAATATCAAGAAGATTATGAATGATCTTGCTTTTATTATGTATTACTGATGTAACACTGAGAACATCTCACATGACGAAGGTCATTGAACTCACAGCAATCAGCTGGGCACGCTGAATTAACTAACAGTCAGGCTGACAATCAAGAGATGGCGACACCAATAACTAAAACTTTAACAGTGACACTAAAACAGTGTTTCTTTGAACAAAGAATGCTAGCTAAGCATCCCTTAATAGTACCGAGTTGCGCAGCGTGTATCTTTGTGGTCGAATTTAAGGATAAGACAATTAGAAAGGGTGCATTGAACACCTCTTGTTGGACCAAACCAGAGAGTACTTGACCGAACTTTCAAATGAAGTGATCATTGTTTGAGAACTTCTGCTTAAAACAGCAAGACGCAAGACATGCGCGCCGGCTGTGCACAAGCACGCAAGAGAAGTTTCGAATAGTTTTTTCTCCAAAAATGAGACTTGTTCAAAAGATACAAAAGAAGATAAAATTCTGAAGAGAGCGACAAAGGTAAGTGATAAAATAAAATTTATCGAATCAATAAATTAACGAAGAAATTATAGGTCAACTGAATTATAATAAGTCTTCAAAATGACCACCGTTATTATCAATACAACACTGAAGGCGTCGACGGAATGAATCATTTACTCTTTCTAAAATCTGTGGGCTATTGCGAATACTTATAGCTGCATTTTCGAGTCGTTCTCGCAAAACTTGTATTGTATCAATAGGATCTGAGTATACTAAGTGCTTCATGTATCCCCACAAAAAAAAGTCACATGGATTCAAATCTGGCGACCTGGCAGGCCACGCAATAGGACCATTTCGTCCTATCCATCGTGCAGGAAATTTTTCATTCAACCAATTTCGTACTACTAGTGCATTGTGACAAGATGCACCATCATGCATGTACCACATGTCTCGACGAATACAATATCTGTACACTCGTTATTTGTGAAGGTAGACATTCTTTTTTTTTTAATCAATATAATAGTTATTATTGTACCAATCTTTTATAATTAGAAATAAATAGTATCTGACAACTTATATCTGTCAAAATCGATTGTCTCATTGTTATTGCTACTTGATCAAATTATGCTAGAACCTGAACGGCTCGTCAATTTATGGGGGGGTAAAAAGGCTAAAAAAAAATGAGATTTCAGGAAAAAGTTATCAAGAAATATTGTTACACTTGATGAGTCCTATAACTGGTTAAAATTAATGTACTTATTTCTGTTACACCCTGTATATCCATGGGCATTGTTTCACTTGAAACAAGTAATTGAATAATTTATTTTTCCACAATCACTGAGCTTGAATTGAAGCAATCTGTGCAAACCTACGAAACAGCAGCTTTTATTTAGTACCAGTTTCAAGCCTGTAAATAGTATAGTTGCTGATAACTCAGTGTCATGCCAGCCAGCCAGCCAGACAGCCAAAGTGAATATAATAGCGCTTTTTTCCAAAAAATGCGCTAAAAATATAACTGGATATCCAGAGGGTCTACAGAAAAACGTTATTAAGAAAAATTGATTTTTTTTCGCGTGTTGAACTTCCAAAAAGTTCATCTTAGGTGACCCATTTTCTGTGCCGTTTGGGATACCTTACCCAATACTGAATACAGCAATAATGAAATGTTTAGTATTCATTACGTTTTGGTTTAGAGCCAGTTGGTGTTCGAGCCCCGAAATTCTCCACGGATAATTTAATAAATGCGTTTCAAAGGGATTCAGGCCAGGGCTTTGCCCTCCAGTGTCTCGCGCAGGGCTTCCCTGTGCCTTTATTCAGGTAATAAAGCTTTCCTGAAGACTAAATCTATTTCTGTCGGATATGAATTGATAAACTCAATTTTATTTCGAAATTAAATTTGTTTCTGACTAGAATACTAAATAGGGTATATTGATGAATTTATTTTATATTTTTAATTCACTGTTTACATAGTTATAACATAGTAAAAAATATAAATTTTGTTTAAACGCCGCCATTTTCGCGCGCTCTATGGATGACGTCAAATACCATGTCCGGTGACATTACAGTCCATTGTTTACTACAGATGTTTTCTTTCTCAACTTATTTCAGCATTAAAAAAGGTCAGAAGTCAGTTTATAAGTATTGCATTGTGCCTGAATGCAAAATACTATCAGAAATGTACCTGATAAAGTATTTTTTCCAATCCAGACAGGTTTTAAAATACGTAAGAAATGATGTGAGGTTATCAGAAAAGTAATATTTGACTGATCATGAATAACATTATATGTGATTAGTTTTAGCAATAAAATTCAGTGTATTTATGCGGCTTCGTTTAACATTTGCTCGTTTTAAAGTAAACAAAAATTGTAGGTTATGTTCACTGCTCATCATATTTCGGATTGTATTTATTAAAATAGCGTACATTATGTGCTATTATTGAATAATTACTTTGCAGTGTTCACTCTTTTTACTTCAGCGGACGTAAAATTTGTATTTGAAAGAAAATAGGACGACATCATGAATGGATCTATAGAATATATTCTTGACAGATTATCCGATTGTGCTTTTACAAAGCCACTGTCTTAAATGATTTATAATCTCACTAGGATGCTAAAATTACACTTAAACAATAAATGAATTTACAACACACACGTTATTACTGTTTTCTAATCAAAAGCCTGGAATTCCATACAAATGTAAGCAGTGCGCACTTGTTGGCATAGTATTTGACGTCACATTTCGCTTTAACCAATGGTGTTGCGTTCTAGAACTTTGAATTTCTTTTTATATTAAACTGATTAGAAAATAATAAAATTAGCGGGGTACTCTATCTACAGTTTAGAAGTAAACAAAAAACTATTTATTTTCGATTCGTAAATTTTGATATGTAGAACCAGTGGGAGTGCGTCCTCCAAAATTCCAAACTTCCCAAAAAACGGTGGTTTACTTTGTTGCTGGACGAGGAGAATCTTTTGCCATGCATTGTTTGGCCCAGGGTAGCCCAGTCCCTTTATTCAGGTACCGTATTTTTTGGTACTAATTATTTTTCTATGACAGAACCTGTTGGAGTTAAAGCTCCAAAATTTTCGACAGCAGATAAAACAATGAGTTTTATTATAAGAAATTCTGGGCAAAACTTTGCCCTGAATTGCCCTGCTCAAGCGTATCCTGTCCCTTTATTCAAGTGAGTTTACTGACCAATTAAACTAATTATTTTCTTAGAATGTTCAAAAATTTAATTTAATTAATTTGAATTATTTTGTCGTTTAGAGCCCGTAGGCACAAAAGCACCAAGTTTTTCATCAAAATCAAAAATTTCAAGCTTTGAATTCTCGTTGGGGAGCAATTATGCACTTTTGTGCCCTGCACAAGCTATGCCCATCCCTTCATATAGGTAATCCACCCTTTTTATTAAAGATATCAAAAAGTTTTTATAATAAAAGCTTTTTTTATACCTTATTAAGAAAAAATGGAAGAATCATCTAGATGATGAAAGCGCATTTTTGACAGCTCATGAATGCTTGTTACTTCAGAGATTTCGCAAATTATCATCTCTCACAATTATTGAGCTTGAAATCAAGCAGTTTGGGCAAACTTACGAAACAGCAGCTTCCATTTAGTACTAGTTTCAAGTTGGCTATTTGATAGGTACATAATTTATGCATGTACAAACTCAAAAATACCTTTTAATCTTCATTGTTTAGTTATTGACAAGTCAAGTGCTGTACCTTAAAATAATAATTTGATCTTTATCAAAGCTATATAAAAAAAAATACACCAAAAGTAAACAAATTTTCAACCAATAATAATAATTCATTCTAATCAGCTTCAAATTTGCGTCAAACAAGTCATTGAATGAATTCCGGACAGATTTGACAACTGTGCATAATAATAGTGACACCCGCGACTAAAGTTGTAACTAAATTTTTATCTACTTTAATAAATTTTAGTTACCATATCCCTAATGTCATATGTATCTATGGGCATTGTTCCACTTGAAACAAGTAATTGAATAATTTAATCTTCCACAATCACTGAGCTTGGATTAAAGCAATTTGTGAAAACCTACGAAACAGTAGCTTTTATTTAGTACCAGTTTCAAGTCTGTAAATAGTATAGTTGCTGAGAACTTCAGCGTCACGCCAGCCAGCCAGCCAGCCAGCCAGACAGCCAAAGTGAATATAATAGCGCTTTTTTTCAAAAAATGCGCTAAAAATTACAGATTCAACATATAAGAAAACAAAAATTCTCTCGGTTTCGCCGGAAATGTAAAGTCGCTTCTTTAACCGCATCCAGAATTTAGCGAAAATCTTTAGCTTCTGACGTTTCGGACAAATGAATTTTTAATATTGTTTATTTGTTACCATGCTTTTGCTTGGCAGACTGTCAAAACCGTTATTATGTTTTTGCAAGAACACAACTTAATTAGTATTTCTGTAAAATATTATTTCTATTCTTGACGTCTTCCACTCATGTTATATGAAAATAGCATATTTAACACGTAAGAAAAGCAATATTACTTTGCTCGTGTAAATTTGGAACATTTACACTCGCTTGTAAATCCTCACTTTCCTCTACTTGTCAAACAAGCTAATAATAAGTTGAACGGTTTTATTTTGAATCATCAGCTGTATCAAAAACTAGAAAATAATTTGGATACAAACCTGGACTTCTTGAGATTCTGTCGCTTGGTAAGAAATCTTGTAATACTAGCAATGCTGTCTTCTCAAGACAGTGGAGCTGCGTCAACAGACTAAAATAAAAACGTGGGGCGCATTTGAAATATTTATTTTGCTGGGTTTGGGAACACATTTTTTTGATAAATCGTTCTTATTTTATTATACAGTCGTTATACAGATTTTTATGAGCTTTCCTTTTTTTAAGACAGCACTGCTAGTATTGCACGATTTCTTACCAGACGTCAGAATCCCAAGAAATTAAAAAAGGTCTAAGTTTGTGTACTAATTATTTGTAGTTTTTGGTGCAGCCAATGATTTCAAATTAAACTGTCTAGCTTTAAAGTATTTTTTATCTAAAATCAAAATTTGAATGTCCCTGTGTTTTAATAGAATACTAGTGACCGCCTAGTGGTCGAAATTCGATCGTAATTCATTAAATTGTGCAACGTAAAACTTAGACGAAATTTAAGCTCAAATAAAAACAATTTGTTTACTTTTTGCAATAAAACTTTGGAATGTTCAAGAAGCAAATATAAAATTTAAACAAGTTTTAGATTACTGAGCGTATCATATTAGATATCAGTTTTTATTAAAAAATAAATAACTTGGCAGGACATGGTTAAGAATTTAATAACGAGATATGTTTTCGTATTTCAAAGCATAAATATTAAGTAGATAATTATCAGATGACTCATAGAAAATAATAAAGGATGTGGAGGATTATTAATCCATTTGAAAACAAAAAATGGAAGAATCATCTAGATGATGAAAGCGCATTTTTGACAGCTCATGAATGCTTGTTACTTCAGAGATTTCGCAAATTATCATCTCTCACAATTACTGAGCTTGAAATCAAGCAGTTTGGGCAAACTTACGAAACAGCAGCTTCCATTTAGTACTGGTTTCAAGTTAACTATTTGATAGGTACATAATTTATGCATGTACAAACTCAAAAATACCTTTTAATCTTCATTGTTTGGTTATTGACTGACGGGAGGTCAAGTGCTGTACCTTAAAATGATAATTTGATCTTTATCAAAGCTATATAAGAAAAAATACACCAAAAGTAAACAAATTTTCGTCCAATAATAATAATAATTCATTCTAATAAGCTTCAAATTCGCGTCAAACAAGTCATTGAATGAATCCCGGACAGATTTGACAACTGTACATAATAATAGTGACACCCGGGGCGAAAGTTGTAACTAAATTTTTATCTACTTCAATAAATTTCAGTTGCCATATCCCTAAGTCATGTATATCTATGGGCATTGTTTCACTTGAAACAAGTAATTGAATAATTCAATCTTCCACAATCATTGAGCTTGAATTAAAGCAATTTGTGCAAGCCTACGAAATAGCAGCTTTTTTCTAGTACCAGTTTCAAGTACTCAGCGTCAGCCAGCTAGCCAGACAGCCAAAGTGAATATAATAGCGCTTTTTCCCAAAAAATGCGCTAATAATGACATTGAATATAAAGCTAGTAAAAAGAAAATTATCAATATAATAGGGAATATGCATGAAATTTAAATTTAGTTTAAATTTTTTTCTTCCGAATTTTTATTGGACAGACATTTGTACTAAACCATCATTCTGGTAATTAATATCCTTACAATTGCTTAAAATTAATAAATAAAAGTTTAAATTTAGCGAGGGAAATTCGAAGTTCTAAAACGCAACACCATTGGTTGAAGCGAAATGTGACGTCAAATACTATGCCAACAAGTGCGCACTGCTTACATTTGTATGGCATTGCAGGCTTTTGATTAGAAAACATAGTAATAACGAATGTGTTGTAAATTCATTTATTGTTTAAATGTAATTTTAACATCCTAGTGAGATTATAAATCATTTAAAACAGTGGTTTTGTAAAAGCACAATCGGATAATCTGTCAATAATAGATACATTCATGATGTCGTCTTATTTTCTTTCAAATTCAAATTTTACGTCCGCTGAAGTAAAAAGAGTGAACACTGCAAAGTAATTATTTAATAATAAAACATTATGTACGTTATTTGTATAAATGCAATCTGAAATATGATGAGCAGTAAATATAACCTATAATTTTTGTTTATTTTAAAATAAGCAAATGTTGAATGAAGCCGCATCCATACACTGTATTTTATTGCTAAAACTAATCACATATAATGTTATTCATGATCTGTCAAATTCATTATGATACTTCATCTCTTCTGATAGCCTTACATCATTTCTTACGTATCTGGATTGGAAAAAATACTTTATCAGGTACATTTCTGATAGTATTTTGCATTCAGGCACAATGCAGTACTTATAAATTGACTTTTGACCTTTTTTAATGCTGAAATAAGTTGAGAACGAAAACACCTGTAGTAAACAATGGACTGTAATGTCACTGGACATGGTATTTGACGTCATTAATAGAGCGCGCGAAAATGGCTGCGTTTAAACAGCTCAAAATTATTCTCAATTTTAAATATTTTTTTAAACTTGATTACAGCACTTTTAAACATAATATATATTTTTTACTATGTTATAGCGATGTAAAAGTGAATCAAAAATATAAAATAAATTCATCAATGTACCCTATTGCGTTTTTGACTACTCCAAATAGAAAAAAATATTTATAATAATTGTTACAGCTTATGGAAACACGATTTAAATCTTTTGATTGTCCGAAATGCGAACCAATTTTACAATAGCACAAAAATTGTCAATCGTTCATCAATAATTATAAATAAATTTGTGCAGTTTAAAGATTCAAATTTGAATCCATTCCGATAAAGTGAATGTGTTTGTTTAATTTGTTGAATTTATCTTGAGAAAGCGTTTAATTGTGAATGAATCGTGTTAACTGGAATAGACTTCATCCCAATATTCAAAACAGCTCTGACATCTTAAAATATATCAAAATATTGGACATATTTTTTAATTATCAAAATATTTTGTATGTAGAACCTGTCGGTACAAAACCTCCCGGCTTTTCGTCAAAATCAAAGAGTTCCACTTTCGAATTTTCTTCCGGAAGTAGTTTCAATCTTCTCTGTCCTGCACAAGCTATGCCAGTGCCATCTTTTAGGTAACTCGTCCAATTTATTTTTCCTCTTTTTACTAAGTGCCAATTCACAATGTGCGTAAACAGGAGTAACCGTAAACATAAACATAAAGTTGAACTACTGTATTTCAATGCCCGTGTTCACAATGCTCTTACGTATTTTTTACGTTTACGTATTGACATAAGAGCTACGTAATGAAAACGTAAAGTTGAGATAAATTCAACTTTATGTTATGTTTACGTACGAAACAACTAATAGCGCATGCGTCAACTCTAAACACATGTTTTCATTTGACAGTTGACAACACCCTGGATCGAAATTAAAATATGATTGACATATTAATAAAAAAAACAACCATTTCTTCCTTGTCTTAATATTTCTCTTGTTAGCGACTTTTATAACGCAGTTTCAATAATAATGAAACAATCGCAAGATCTTTTTCAGACATCATACAATAAAACAAAACAAACTAAGCTCCAAACTGTTAAAAGTGAAACCAAAGAAAAACAGTAAACACGAAACAGAATCGAAATCAACAGAATATTTGAAAATGACAATCAGAGATGCCAACACAATAAATCAATAACCCTAATTTGTACCAACGTAAAATAAAAAAAACACTTTATTTTAATATTTTACGTTACGACCACTGTGAACATACATAATTTCTTTCGTTCATGTTTTTACGTACTCCTTATGTTTACGCACATTGTGAATTGGCACTAAAAGGTGAAAGATTTTACTTGTCGAGAAATTATGATTTTTACGTTTTAAACTTCCTAGAATGTTGTGTGGATTTGTGACTAACAAAAATAGAACAGTTATTTAAATGTAAAAAGGACGCTACATTTCTATTAAGAAATTTTATTCATGTGGGTGGACTAACTTTATAACAGTTGTTCTTGTTATCATTAAAAATAAAAAGTTGTGGCCGTTTAATGAACCTAGCAATGAACTCTAATTGTTCAAATATGTGATGAAACGTTTGTGGACATTATTTTAATTTTAAAATAAATATAATCATTGCAGTTAAACAGTTGAGTTACATCAAATAAAACAGTTTTATAAAAATATGTTTGTATTGTATCCCAACATAAAGGAACAAGTAATGACACTTGAATGATGTATTATGAACTTTGCAGAGCCTGTGGGTAGTAAAGCTCCCTCGTTTTCATCAAAAGCTACAATAATGGGGTACGAAATGAGAGGGAAAAGTAGTTTCGCCCTTCTTTGTCCTGCTCAAGCGATGCCCGTTCCTTCTTTTAGGTATATTCTATATTTTATCGATTTCTTATTGAGTTCAAAGCAAACATTGAAGCGGGGGTACCTTATGGACGATTATTTAGTTCAAAACTAATTATTTAATTCTGTAGAACCGGTAGGGACAAAGGCACCATCATTTTCTAGCAAAGCAACAAGTATGAGCTACCGTATGAATAAGGGTACAAGTTATGCCCTTTTATGTCCTGCTCAAGCCATGCCCGTACCTTCATTTAGGTATGCAAACTAATTTACATTTTTCGTATTGAAAATTTGTTGCCTATCCTAACATTCTGGCAATATTTAATTTAAAAATGATAATTAATGCGAAAAGTATTTCGTGTTTTAATACAGAGCCAGTAGGGACGAAAAAACCCAGTTTCTCAACGGATTTAAAAAGTATGGGTTATGAAAGACATAAGGAACAAAATTTTGCTTTATTGTGTCCTGCCCAAGCTATGCCAATCCCATCATTTAGGTTAGTATTTTAAAAATATTTCTAAAAATAGTTCCCGCATCTGCTTTCAATCTTTCCGATCTTGTTACGAACCAATATCAATGTTACTTTGAAATTACTACTAAGCAAAACATCAGTTACATTCTTAGAAATGATATAAAAAAGTTGCATCTGTTTCCTATCTGCGAGGTTCACTATCCCAACTAAACACTGATCTCTATATAACACTGGATTGGGTTTAGACCGTATTCTGGCATCTGAAAGCGGCCCCGGTTGAACGGCGGCCTTGACAGTAAAACTGAGGTTTTGTGTCACTATTCGGCGGCAAATTCAAAACACTTATACAAGACACTCGATGAAATTCAAAGTATAATGCAAGTAAGATGAAGAAATTATTCTCAATATATATTAAAATACATACATTAATAATCAACAAAAGTTAAAAATTGTTATAATAGTTGAAATATTTATTAATAGTTAAAAATATTTGTGAACTTTTTAGTGTCAGTGTTTTAACTATTTTTTAAACATTGTAGTTTAGTATTATTTAATCCGTTCAATATTTTTATAAATTTTTGTTACCTAAAATTTAAAATTATGAATTTATCTATATAAATAAATGAAGTGCATTTCTGCGATAATATTTCCTATTCAAAACTAATAATTTTGAATATCTACTACACATGATAAGAGAATAATAATACATTTAATAATCAAGATTTTATTGTTCGTAAGTAAGCACAAATTTGCAGTCCAGCGATTAATTTTGTGAGCAAGATATTTTATATTAAATTTGATATATTACTCAAATTTGTTATCATAACTTTGTAACATTGCCCAACAATATGATTTGATTATTCATGATATTTTCAATTTAATCTAAAATTGAAAATCAAATCGTTTGATAACTTTAACATAATAATTGATGTATCCTTCTAGGTCTCCATAAAACCTGTAAAAAGTAATACTTCACTGAAAATAGGAATAAGTTATATCTTCAAACTTTTTCAGTTGAGTTTTTCTAATAAAATAAAACAAAAACAATATTATGTATTAATATATCTACATTTAAATAAATAAACAAAATTTATTCAGTATAAAATTGCGTCCCAACACCATACTGAACTGTCACCAATTGACACAGAACCTCAGTTTTTGCCAAGATGGCGACGCTCAATTGGGGCCGCATTCCAGCGGCCTAAATCCAATCCAGTGTTATATTAGAGATCAGTGCAACTAAAGCTTAATACATGACGATTCATGAAGATTTTATTTGTAGAGCCTGTTGGTAGTAGAGCCCCTTCTTTTTCGACTGATGCTAAAAGCATGGGGTATGAACGAATATTTAATCAAGGATTTGCACTGCTTTGTCCTGCCCAGGCCATGCCTTTACCATCTTTTAGGTTAGTAAATTTAATTTAAAAAATATTGTGGTTATACTCTTTTATGGACTGACGCCGTTTAAAGATTCAAAGATTATTACACTACACTATAACTTAACTTCAATTATTTATGTCAATATTGATTGTTTTAAATAACACAATTCATTTCAACCACTAACAGTCCATATTATAAGGTTTCTGAGCCAAATTCAATAATAATCCTCGTTGAGTCAGCCACTAATATATCCACTACGTTTTTTTCCGTAAACATCCAGGCTTTTCTAGAAAGCGCTAGAAGGTACCAGCAATTTTCTAGAAAACAAATATATTCGTTTATATTTCTTGATGTAAAATATTTCCACAATAATTCTAAGCACCAGTAAAGCCGAAATGACTTATTTATAGACTTAAATTCGTTACAATATTAAAAATAAATTATATATGGCATATAATAGCAGACAAATCTGATTTAATTTAATGTAACATTTTTGTGGGCGTTAATATCCTGATTAATTTATTTTTCCTTATTTTAATTTAAATAAATTGCCTTTGCGCTGTCTTGTATCTAACATTCTTTTGTTTGGCCACAGAACCAGTTGGATCTAAAGCTCCCACATTTTCTTCCGATGCGAAAAGCATAACTTACGAACGTTTTCACGGTCATGGATTTGCCCTACTTTGCCCTGCACAAGCCTTACCTGTCCCTTCATTCAGGTAAGGCATTTATTTATCTCAATTTGTCCCAACTATCAATTTTTAAACTAAAAATAAATGTAACATCCGGTGAGATAATCTGACTTGTGTTTGTTCTATTTTTAAATCCTCGTAATTAATTTTTTAATTATTTTTGTTTTCTTTCCGGAAGAGCCTGTTGGTTCAAAATCTCCAACTTTTTCGTCAGATGCGACGAGCGTATCTTTGAAGCGAAGTGTTGGGCAAAGTTTTGCTCTGCTGTGCCTGGCGCAGGCATTTCCTGTCGCTCTCTTCAGGTTAGTCCTCTTTCCGTTTCCGTTTAATGTCAACGTCATTGCTTATAAGTCTATCTCGACTTCTAGAGAATAAATAATTCAATGACACATGCCAAGCTGCGCGAACAATTGATTAAGCAATCATTGATTGTTTCTTGTATTATTAAATCATCTTCATGCGCTGGAAACATTAAATCTAATCAGAATTTAAATGGATGATATATGTATGCATTTAGACGCAAGATGTTTTGATCCAATTATACAATTAAGATCTCACACTTGTACTAAACCATCATTTTGGTAATTAATATCTTTTCAATTGCTTAAAATTATTGAATAAAAGTGCAAATTTAGCGAGAAAAATTCAAAGTTCTAAAACGCAACACCATTGGTTAAAGAATGTGACGTCAAATACTATGCCAACAAATGCGCACTGCTTACATTTGTATGGCATTGCAGGCTTTTGATTAGAAAACAGTAATAACGTGTGTGTTGTAAATTCATTCATTGTTTAAGTGTAATTTTAGCATCCTAGTGAGATTATAAATCATTTAAGACAGTGGTTTTGTAAAAGCACAATCGGATAATCTGTCAAGAATAGATCCATTCATGATGTCTTATTTTCTTTCAAATCCAAATTTTACGTCCGCTGAAGTAAAAAGAGTGAACACTGCAAAGTAATTATTCAATAATAATACATTATGTACGCTATTTTAATAAATACAATCCGAAATATGATGAGCAGTGAACATAACCTATAATTTTTGTTTATTTTAAAACGAGCAAATGTTAAACGAAGCCGCATACATACACTGTATTTTATTGCTAAAACTTATCACATATAATGTTATTCATGATTTGTCAAATTTTTTATGATACTTCATCTCTTCTAAAAACCTCAAATCATTTCTTATGTATTTTAAAATCTGTCTGGATTGGAAAAAAAAATTTATCAGGTACATTTCTGATAGTATTTTGCATTCAGGCACAATGCAATACTTATAAACTAATTTTTGACCTTTTTCAATGCTGAAATAAGTTGAGAACGAAAACACTTGTGTAAACAATAGACTGTAATGTCACTGGACATGGTATTTGACGTCATCAATAGAGCGCGCGAAAATGGCGGCGTTTAAACAGCTCAAAATTATTCTCAATTTAAAATATTTTTTTAAACTTGATCGCAGCACTTTTAGACATAATTTATATTTTTAGCGCATTTTTTGGAAAAAGGCGCTATTATATGCACTTTGGCTGTCTGGTTGGCTGGCTGGCCGGCTGGCTGGCTGGCGTGACGCTGAGTTCTCAGCAACTATACTATTTACAGACTTGAAACTTGTCCTAAATGAAAGCTGCTGTTTCGTAGGTTTGCACAAATTGCTTTAATTCAAGCTTAGTGATTGTGGAAGATTAAATTATTCAATTACTTGTTTCAAGTGAAACTATGCCCATAGATATATATGATGTTAGGGATATGGCAACTAAAATTTATAAAAGTAGATAAAAATTTAGCTACAACTTTAGCCGCGGGTGTCACTATTATTATGTACAGTTGTCAAATCTGTCCGGGATTCATTCAGTGACTTGTTTGACGCGAATTTGAAGCTTGTTAGAATGAATTATTATTATTGGATGAAAATTTGTTTACTTTTGGTGTATTTTTTCAATTTAGCTTTGATAAAGATCAAATTATCATTTTATGGTACAGCACTTGACCTCCCGTCAGTCAATAACTGAACAATGAAGATTAAAAGGTATTTTTGAGTTTGTGCATGCATAAATTATATACCTATCAAATAATCAACTTGAAACTAGTACTAAATGGAAGCTGCTGTTTCGTAAGTTTGCCCAAACTGCTTGATTTCAAGCTCAGTAATTGTGAGAGATGGAAATTTGCGATATCTCTGAAGTAACAAGTATTCATGAGCTGTCAAAAATGCACTTTCATCATCTAGATGATTCTTCCATTTTTTACTATGTTATAACGATGTAAACAGTGGATTAAAAATATGAAATAAATTCATCAATATACCCTATAGGCTCTTTGCGAATAGATTGCAGCGCCACTAGTGGTTAATTTTGACAGTACTAGCAGGAAAACAAAACATTATCATTGTGCATGATTTCAGAATATATGTACCAAATTTAAATTATAAAGCAATTTATAAGCCAGTTTAACAGTAAATTGAAATATTACGTATTGGTTATACAAATTATTGCGTTTCAAACTGTAGAACAGTTACGGAAATACAAAAAAACATAAACATTTTTACAAGTTTCCATCCAGAGAACATGAAATAGGAATGGGAAAAAATGGATTCAGGCTATTAAACGAGTAATAAAAGTGAAAATAAGTCAATAATAATTATAGAATATGTATTAAATGTAGAAATTACTTGATGAAACTAGAAAATTTATGTAAGAAGTTAGGTTAAACCATTGTAAGCTATAGCAATTTTGTATGTATTATTTTTATGTACCGGATAAGTTTTTAAAAATTCATGCAAAATATCTCGCGTTTCATCAACCTAAGGCAATGTGAAAAAAATATACTTTCATATGACATGTTTTGATCCGTTTGACAGACATTTAGCAGCCTATAATTAATTACTTCAAAATAACATATCTTACTTCGATAAAAACTTTAAACGGACAAGAATTAATCGACATTTGCTCTACAACAAGCGCGGAAATCAAATTCTTATCCAAAAACAGTTTTTCTTCAACATTAAACACATGCTTACTTCTTGCACTAATTTTCCTCTTTCTAATATTGTACTCCGGATACAACCAGGTTATATGAATTGGAATCCTGTTCCTATTATAACTCCATTAGTCATCATTCACTTGTGTTTTTAAACTTATTTCAAGCTTCAATATAAACTTTTTAGCTTTTATTCACTTATTCCACGTAATGACAATTCAAATTTTTTCCTGCAGCTACTTTCAAAATTAAACACTCCGAGCGCTAGTGTCGCTCTCTAACGTTTGCGCAAAGAGCCTATTGTAGTTTCACAGTTTCTGAATCCAGTGCTACCAATATAAATTCGTAGAAGTAGTGTTTCACAAGAATCAAGAAATAGTCTTGATCTTGTCTTGATCTTGTCTTGAAATCAAGACAAGACCAAGACAAGAAGTACTTTTTATTTTTCAAGACAAGACAAGAAACTGCTCTCAAGAATCAAGATTTCTTGTTAAGAAATCTTGATATCTTGACAATAAATTTTTCAAATCTGCATATTTATTAATCTATTATTAAAATAATCAAATCTGCTGTGGCCATTACAGTTTGTCCCCGACAATAAATTTCATGACCAGTTTCATCACTGTTTTATGAATTAAGGAGTGTCATACCAACTTTAAAATGACAGCTGTCATTGTTATGGTGACAGATAGCGGCTATATTTTACTCCTCACAATAAAGTATTTTTGAAAATGAGGAGTCTTCTTCTTAGATTTTCTGGTTAGCTTTTTAATAAAAATTCAAATATTGAGTTTCAGTCGAAAATTCGTACGGTTTCTCTGATTATTATATTTTCGGACAGACAGACCGACCGATTTCATTTGAACCTATGTTTCTTTCTAAAATGCGAAAATTCATCAGAGTCTTGAACTATCAAAGAATCACAATTTCAATAATTTCCCTATTATATATAGGTCGGGAAAGTAAAAAGTATCTGTGACTATGAGTTTTAAAACAAATATTTGATACATATCGAAAGCATAAGTCTACAGTTTTCGGTGATTTAATCGTTCATGTAGAGGAGAAATGTTTAGATAAATTGCCCAATAACAATACTCTAAGATGTTAACTCTTAGCAACATTGCTATAACAAATAATAATTACAAATACTGATTGAGACATTAAATAGACAGACTTTTCATTTATTTCTATTGGTGGCAATCTTGGAAAACGTAGCTAGAATCAATTCATAACATAACTGACTGGGAGGATAAGAGTGAACACTAACTAAATTGAGTGCTCGGATTGGATAATGCAATAGAAAGAGGGGATTCCCCCCGAATATCAAGATCAAGAAATATCAAGAATTCTTGAAACAAGACAAGAAATGTGTCGTCAAGAAATGGGCAAGACAAGAAATTTTTATTTTCTTGTCTTGAAAATCAAGACAAGACAAGAAGTGATCATCAAGACAAGAAATCTTGTCTTGATGAAACACTACGTAGAAGAGTTTAATTGATGAAGTTAGAGGTTTTAAATATCGGGCCGTTGGAAAATAGAAAAGTTGTTCAGGAAAGCAGAAATATCCCTTCTATTCAGGCAGGCTTATAATATCAAATATATAAGCTCCTAAATAATAACATGGTTTTGTTTAATATTTAGAGCCTGTAAGCAGCACTACCCCAAGAGTGGCCCCAACTGCAAAATTTACGGTTTTAAAACAGCCGATTAATGCTTCTATGAGCTTTTTGTGTCAAGCTCAGGCTTTTCCAAGTCCTAGCTTTAGGTCAGTATTTAATAAAGGATTATCATTCTTTTAATTTCATAAATTAATAATTTTTTAAAATATTTACAAAAGGCGCAAATTATTGACGTTGATTTTAGTAAAAACTGTTGAAAATGTTGTTAAACAATCTATGGATCGAAAGGCAGCATTCTGCTGTTAAAACGTTGTGTTTTTATATACAGAACTCTACCCAATAATTATTTGGTGGAAATATCCTTATCAGGCATTTTTGCGTCGATTTAAATATTAAAATAATTCAGGCAGGTCTGAATTATTAGAAATTTAAAAATCCCACCCACACCAAGAATAATCGTTCTTTCGCAGCCATTAAAAGCTCATATCAAGCTTTTCCCAGCCCTAATTTTAGGTCAGTACCCTTCCGTAATATTTGTAGCAAGTCTGATGATAAAAAAAAGCACTAGTCATGTCTGAAAATTTGTATTATTCATAAACAGAACCAGTAAGCAGTACTCCACCTCGACTGCCACCAAAAGATACACGAGGCGCTGCCCTAGGGCATTTTGGGCAACCCTTAGTGCTGCCCTGTGACGCTCAGGCCTACCCTGTGCCTTTATTTAGGTAAAAGTTGTTTATGAATATTCAGTAGCAAGTCTGATATGTTAAACAAAATTAAAACTAAAATAAATTGATATATTTTTCGTTTACTCGTTTAGAACCAGTTAGTAGCACTCCCCCACGTTTACCACCCAAAGACAAAAGAGGAGAAGCTCTTGGTGCCCTAAATAAGCCCTTGGTTTTGCCTTGTGATGCCCAGGCATTCCCTGTACCCCTTTTTAGGTAAAAAACATTCATAACTAAAAAATTAATCCCAAAATTCAGGCAACTTAGAAGTATTTAATACTGTGTAAGACAATAATACCAATTTCAGAGCCTGTAAGTAGTACCAAACCAAGAATATCAAACCCTGATCCAAAAAAGGAGGTGCCACTGCTTTCAGAACTCAGTTTACTTTGCCAAGCGCAAGCTTTTCCTACCCCATTGTTTAGGTTCGTATGTCGTTCCAAAATGTGTGCTAAAAATAACATATTTGTGTATAATCTCTGAAAATATCACATTTTTCAACATACGATCCAGAATTTTGAACAAGAAAAATTATTCCTTTGTTAAAGTTGGCTCTGTTTTGTTACAGAGCCAACGAGTAACGTCCCTCCCCGGGCTCCAGGAAAACGTTACGATGGAGGAGAAATTAAATTAATAAAACAAACGGAAACAATATTTCTTATGTGCGAAGTTACCGGCTATCCTATTCCTGTCTATAAGTAAGTTTTCCGCAACAAACTTATATAATAGAAACCAAAGGATTAATTCCTAGTAAACGCAGAATATATTTCAAACCGCCATAACTCGGTTGATTTTGATCGAAAATTAATAAATCAAGTTAATCAATTTTCCTTTGAATTAAAAAAATGGAAGAATCATCTAGATGATGAAAGCGCATTTTTGACAGCTCATGGATGCTTGTTACTTCAGTGATTTCGCGAATTACCATCTCTCACAATTACTGAGCTTGAAATCAAGCAGTTAGGGCAAACTTACGAAATAGCAGCTTCCATTTAGTACTAGTTTCAAGTTGACTATTTGATAGGTACATAATTTATGCATGCACAAACTCAAAAATACCTTTTAATCTTCATTGTTTAGTTACTGACTGACAGGAGGTCAAGTGTTGTACCTTAAAATGATAATTTGATCTTTATCAAAGCTATATAAAAAAAATACACCAAAAGTAAACAAATTCTCATCCAATAATAATAATTTATTCTAATAAGCTTCAAATTCGCGTCAAACAAGTCATTGAATGAATCTCGGACAGATTTGACAACTGTACATAATAATAGTGACACCTGCGGCGAAAGTTGTAACTAAATTTTCATCTACTTTAATAAATTTTAGTTGCCATATCCCTAATGTCATATATATCTATGGGCATTGTTTCACTTGAAACAAGTAACTGAATAATTGAATCTTCCGCAATCACTGAGCTTGAATTAAAGCAATTTGTGCAAACCTACGAAACAGCAGCTTTTATTTGGTAGCAGTTTCAAGTCTGTAAATAGTATAGTTGCTGAGAACTCAGCGTCACGCCAGCCAGCCAGACAGCCAAAGTGAATATAATAGCGCTTTCTTCCAAAAATGCGCTAAAAATTAAAAAAATCAAAAGAAAACTTCAAACTTTCCAAAACTCAAAGATTTGTCCATTTTCGATCAAAATCGACTGAGTTATGGTGGTTTGAAAAATTGGTATTTTTTGGCGATTTTTAAAATTTTTAATGTTGGCTCTGTTCTGTTGCAGAGCCAACAAATAATGTCCCGCCTCGGGCTCCAGGAAAACGATCTTACGGGGGCGAAATTCTGTTCATCAAACAAAATAAAAACGTTTTTTTAATGTGCGAAGTTACTGGCTATCCCATACCTGTTTATAAGTAAGTTACATTCAGTTAGGACTTCTATAGTCAAATTCTGGATTCTGAAAATATGAAATCATTTATAATTTCTTTTAGTTTCTTCGAGATGCTGAGAAATTCTAAAAGAATGTTCATATTTTCAGAGCCAACAAATAACATACCTCCAAAATCGTTGGACAGTAAATTCGGCTTTGCGATTTTGACCACAAAACAAACGAACACCGTGTTTTTGATGTGCCAAGTTGTGGGGTACCCCGTGCCTGTATACAAGTGAGTAACTATTAATTTTTTTATAGAACCTACCAGTAATATTGCCCCAAAAGCCTTGGACAAAACAATCGGTTTCAAATTTTTGTTAGCCTCTTTGAAAGAGCCACTGTTTCTGCTCTGTCCTGTTGTTGGTTTTCCGGTTCCTGTTTTTAAGTAAGTCTAAAAAATTAAAGAATCATCTAGATGATGAAAACGCATTTTTGACAGCTCATGAATGCTTGTTACTTCAGAGATTTCGCAAATTACCATCTCCCACAATTACTAAGCTTGAAATCAAGAAGTTTGGGCAAATTTACGAAACAGCAGCTTCCATTTAATACTAGTTTCAAGTTGACTATTTGATAGGTACATAATTTACGCATGTACAAACTCAAAAATACCTTTTAATCTTCATTGTTTAGTTATTGACTGACGGGAGGTCAAGTGCTGTACCTTAAAATGATAATTTGATATTTATCAAAGCTATATAAAAAAAATACACCAAAAGTAAACAAATTTTCATCCAATAATAATAATTCATTCTAATAAGCTTCAAATTCGCGTCAAACAAGTCATTGAATGAATCCCGGACAGATTTGACAACTGTACATAATAATAGTGACACCGGCGGCGAAAGTTGTAACTAAATTTTTATCTACTTCAATAAATTTTAGTTGCCATATCCCTAATGTCATATATATCTATGGGCATTGTTTCACTTGAAACAAGTAATTGAATAATTTAATCTTCCACAATCACTGAGCTTGAATTAAAGCAATTTGTGCAAACCTACGAAACAGCAGCTTTTATTTAGTACCAGTTTCAAGTCTGTAAATAGTATAGTTGCTGAGAACTTAGCATCATGCCAGCCAGCCAGCCAGCCAAAGTGAATATAATAGCGCTTTTTCCAAAAAATGCGCTAAAAATCCCAATTTTTGGACAAGTCTGATATTAAAATATTTGTTTTAATAATTTTTAATGGGAATAATTTGTAGAACCCACGAATAATATTCCACCAAAGTCTCCTGGTCAAAAATACGACGGAGGAAAAATAATTTCAACCCCAAAAATATCACAAATATTTCTTACTTGTGATGTAGTTGGATATCCAGTTCCAGTTTATAAGTAAGAAAAAGTTTTAATTACTTTAAACTTCAAAAAAAAACTTTACAAATCGAATAAACACGAATCGCGCTTTCTTTTATTTTTATCCGTCTTTCGTTGCAAAGAAGAATCAATCAACTGAAGATAATTAAATATTAAATTGGTGTCTGAGTGGTGAGCCAATTATTGGAAATCTGTCGGTCTTTTATATGCCCTAATCCCAACTAAGCGCAGTCTGTTTTTTTTATAATTAATTTTAGTAATAATATTTTAGAACCAACAAATAATATTTCCCCAAAAGCATCAGGCGAAAAAATTATTGGCAGTAAATTTATTCTCTCACCAAAAAGTGTGCAAGTCGTAATTCCGTGCAATGTTGTTGGATATCCAGTGCCTGTTTATAAGTAAGTTAAAATCATTTGTGGTTCATTCCAACATTATAAGGCAGTCTGACAAATTATAAATAAGCAGTTGATGAAAAAAAATTGTGTTTTCTAGAACCGACCAATAACTTGCCTCCAAAAGCAATTGGAGAAAAATACGTGGGGGGGAAACTGTTATTATCTGCTAAAAATTCTTATGTAGTAATAACTTGTAACGTTGTTGGTTATCCTGCTCCACTTTATAAGTAAGTTCCAATCACAGTAAAGTTTGGTACCCTATCCTAAAACATGAAGGCAAGTCTGAAAAATATTAATTCATAATCCGATTCAGAACCAACAAACAATATTCCTCCTAAATCTCTTGGCGAAGAATATGTTGGAGGAAAAGTATTCCGCACTGCAATTGGCTCCCGAATTGTTATCACTTGCAATGTCGTTGGTTATCCAGTACCCGTTTATAAGTGAGTTATTTATTAATACTAGTTCGAACGGGGATATACCATTTGAGCGCGGCGGTCAGTTTTGTTCTAATCCCATAGGCCATTTCAGCATTTTTCTCTTAATCCCTATATACCGTTTGAACCAAGTTTATTACTTGAATCATTTATTCTCAAATTGTGAATTAATATAATAAACGAACTTGGATAGCAATTCATTTTATTTTATCATAAACAAATAACACTTTCTTACAACTAACATAATTCATTTTACTGAAAATAGTCCAATTAGGGTGTTTTTTTTCTCATTATTTTTATGTAATTGGTTCATTTCGGCTAACTGCATTGTATTGTAATGTTTATTGCTTGACGAAATCAGTTTGTAATTAAATAAAAGTCACTATTTAATAATCTAAATGAAATAAAAGCTTTATTCTCCTATTGTCACTAATAATACTATATTTATTTATTTGTCACTTAATTCTAATTTAATCAAGGTCACAGATATTTATATTTCACTATTTATATACACTGTTCACTTTACTTGTCACTGTTCGATATTCATTTCACACTACTACACTTATTACTGTACTGTTCTACACGTCTTTTGCTTGGCCTTATATAGAGAAATATTGTTTTCTCGAATTTTCCATTTCTCGACTCTTTCCATTTCTAGAAATCACTAGAGGCTTCCATTGGGAGGGGTGATGTGCTGCGACGCGGTGCGGCGTAAGCGACGACAAAAAGCTCCTCCCCATACTACGTTGTCTTTACGAGCTCCCCCTCACTCTCGCACGTCACAGTATTAAAGATTTTACATTTCAGTATCTTTGTTTATGGTTTATCCAATAATCTGTTAAGCTTCCGCCGTGCTCAAGTGGTACATAAGGATTACGGAAGATCTTGCCGTAAGGATTAAAAATTTGACCGCCGTGCTCAAACGGTCTATGCCCGTTTGAACGTTATTGAGTTTAATCTTTCATCCCCCGGGGTTCCAGGTAAAATTAACTTGGCATTCGATGCTCCATCCGAATTTAAAATTAGGATTAGTGGTTTTCATTCAAGTTTTAAAAGTGACTTTCTCTGCCCAACCCTTTGAAAAAAAGATTTCTTCTTCAGCAATTTTTCCATCTGGTGCATATTTTTCGATATATTCCAGCAAAAAATTATATAATTTTCAGCGGTAAATTAGAATTGAGCACCCTGTATATTAAAGCTTCTCTACATAAACTTGAAGTATGTCAAATCTCACATTCCTTAATGCGCACGGTACATAATTATAAATAATTCTAGCTTCCAGCACCTTTTGTCCACATGAATTTCAAGAATGCCAAATCTCACATTCCTTCGTGCGCCTTACAAAGTTTTTTTCACAAAAATCAAAATGTGATTGTACCATGCTGCACCCCTTCTCCAAATAGACTGCAAGTAAATAAAAGCGCGCAGTACAAAGTTTTCTCTTAAAGTAAAACTAAAATGGGACACATTTATATAATTTCAGTTTTCCGTACTTCCATCTTCACACAAACTGCAAGTATGCTAAGTCCACTGATCTCTATATAACACTGGATTGGGTTTAAACCGTATTCTGGCATCTGAAAGCGGCCTCGGTTGAACGGCGGCCTTGACAGTAAAACTGAGGTTTTGTGTCACTATTCGGCGGCAAATTCAAAACACTTATAGAAGACACTCGATTAAATTCAAAGTATAATGCAAGTAAGATGAAGAAATTATTCTCAATATATATTAAAATACATACATTGATAATCAACAAAAGTTAAAAATTGTTATAATAGTTGAAATATTTATTAATAGTTAAAAATATTTGTGAACTTTTTAGTGTCAGTTTTTTAACTATATTTTAAACATTGCAGTTTAGTATTATTTAACCCGTTCAATAGTTTTATAAATTTTTGTTACCTAAAATTTAAAACTGAATTTACCTATATGAATAAATGAAATGCATTTCCGCGATAATATTGCCTATTCAAAACTAATAATTTTAAATATCTACTACACATGATAGGAGAATAATAATACATTTAATAATCAAGATTTTATTGTTCGCAAGTAAGCACAAATTTGCAGTCCAGCGATTAATTTTGTGAGCAAGATATTTTATATTAAATTTGATATATTACTCAAATTTGTTATCATAACTTTGTAACATTGCCCAACAATATGATTTTATTATTCATGATATTTTCAATTTAATCTAAAATTGAAAATCAAATCGTTTGATTATTTTAACATAATGAATTGATGTATCCTTCTAGGTCTCCATAAAACCTGTAATAAGTAATACTTCACTGAAAATAGGAATAAGTTATATCCTCAAACTTTTTCAGTTGAGTTTTTCTAATAAAATAAAACAATAACAATATTATGTATTAATATATCTACATTTAAATAAATGAACAAAATTTATTCAGTATAAAATTGCGTCCCAACACCATACTGAACTGTCACCAATTGACACAGAACCTCACTTTTTGCCAAGATGGCGACGCTCAATTGGGGCCGCATTCCAACGGCCTAAATCCAAGCCAGTGTTATATAGAGATCATTGGCTAAGTCTCACATTACTTTGTGTCCGTGCGCGCGGTACCAAGTTTTCACGTAAAATTGAAATGGGACAACCCAGTATATGCTTTTATCTTTCTGCACTTCTTTTCCATATGAACTTCTGTAATGTTATAAAAAGGCATTTATACCACCTCATTTACTCACATGAGGTTTTGCTCGGACGCCAGGATCTTTCTATTTAAAAAGAAGCAAAACATTGGAACTTTTATCAAAGGAAGTTCGGTTCTGAAATGTAAAAATATTTTCTCCAAAATGAAGCCACAAAATGAGTTTTAGGAATTTAATTTGATTAAAGGAAAATAAATAAAACATAAACGAAACAATAATAACAACAGATTGATTTATCATGTACACTCAACAAATAGAAATTGGTTTTTAGATTTAGAGATATGACTTTTTCAAAAGAATTTAAACCTTTTCAAAAATATTTTAGAACAGGAATAGAACAGCCAATTCTAGGCCCTGGGTGATTTCATTGTTGAACAGACGCTTCGCGAAGAAGGTGCTAATTGAAATCCAAACAATGCCACCAACCAGTCCACATTTAGAAGAAATGAAATAAATCTAAAAATATAATTTAAATTCACTGGTCTTATTGGAATTAGATAGCGTAGCGCTTTACGAAGAAGGTGCTTCCGTTATCTGATGCCATGGACTCAGAAAAGTGAACAGTGCATACATATTGAATCCATCGCGCCTTTATGACTGTAGAATGATTAGGTGTCGTGAGCGCCATCTCTTATTACAAAATTAAAACATACTCGTATCGCCGCCATCTTGGTTACACACATTGCTGCGCTGTCAAATCTAACTGATGTCCAACAATTATAACTTTAACTTATTTTAACACTTAATTATGGTATTAATAGTTAGTCTAACACTTATTTGATCTCTATATAACACTGGATTGGATTTAGGCCGCTGGAATGCGGCCCCAATTGAGCGTCGCCATCTTGGCAAAAAGTGAGGTTCTGTGTCAATTGGTGACAGTTCAGTATGGTGTTGAGACGCAATTTTATACTGAATAAATTTTGTTTATCTATTTAAATGTAGATATATTAATACATAATATTGTTATTGTTTTATTTTATTAGAAAAACTCAACTGAAAAAGTTTGAGGATATAACTTATTCCTATTTTCAGTGAAGTATTACTTATTACAGGTTTTATGGAGACCTAGAAGGATACATCAATTCATTATGTTAAAGTAATCAAACGATTTGATTTTCAATTTTAGATTAAATTGAAAATATCATGAATAATAAAATCATATTGTTGGGCAATGTTACAAAGTTATGATAACAAATTTGAGTAATATATCAAATTTAATATAAAATATCTTGCTCACAAAATTAATCGCTGGACTGCAAATTTGGGCTTACTTGCGAACAATAAAATCTTGATTATTAAATGAATTATTATTCTCCTATCATGTGTAGTAGATATTTGAAATTATTAGTTTTGAATAGGCAATATTATCGCAGAAATGCACTTCATTTATTCATATAGGTAAATTCATAGTTTTAAATTTTAGGTAACAAAAATTTATAAAACTATTGAACGGATTAAATAATACTAAACTACAATGCCTCAAATATAGTTAAAACACTGACACTAAAAAGTTCACAAATATTTTTAACTATTTATAAATATTTCAACTATTATAACAATTTTTAACTTTTGTTGATCATTAATGTATGTATTTTAATATATATTGAGAATAATTTCTTCATCTTACTTGCATTATACTTTGAATTTCATCGAGTGTCTTCTATAAGTGTTTTGAATTTGCCGCCGAATAGTGACACAAAACCTCAGTTTTACTGTCAAGGCCGCCGTTCAACCGGGGCCGCTTTCAGATGCCAGAATACGGTTTAAACCCAATCCAGTGTTATATAGAGATCAGTGCTTAATTCACACTGTTTAACTCAGTATTACATAAGTAAGTTTATCTTCTTTCACAAAATGTTTTAATGCACTATGGTTTGTAGGTTATGTTCACGGCGCGAGAACTAGAAATGTTTTTACAGAAATATTATGAATGTTTGGGTTTCTGGGAATTAATCCTTTTTAGGGACGAACGGTAGGGACTAGCTTCGTCACACTTCAAGTAGGCCAAATCTCAAATTTCATTATGCGCGCAGTGAAAAGTTTTCTCCTCACGTAAAATTAGAATAGGACACCTATATATAATTTTGGATTTCTGCACTTCTCGTCCACGCAAACTCCAAGTTAGTCAACACATTATCTTGTGTGTGAGGCACAAAGCTTTCTCTTCACGTCGTAAAATGAATACGATACTTTTAGTTTTCTGCATTCCTTCATATAAACTTCAACTATTCCAAATCTCACATACTTTCGTGCGCGCAATATGCTTAAAAAGAGGTACAAATTATTCACGTATTAATATATAGATTAAAATGGGATCTATATATAATTTTCGCAAGTATGGCAAATCTCACAGTCCTTCGTGCAAGCAATATGCTTACAAAAATTTATTTTAGCGTATCAATATATAGTGTACCGTTATTTATTTCAGATTAAGATTTATTAAAATAATAAACGAGATAAATAAAACTATTTCTAATAGATAATTCTAATTTAAACTAAAGATTATCACACTACACTATAACTTAACTTCAATTATTTATGTCAATATTGATTTATTTTAAACAACACAATTTATTTCAACTACTAGCAGTCCATATTATAAGGTTTCTGAGCCAAAATCAATAATAATCCCTGCTGATATATACCGTGGGTCTCTCCCCACTAAGTTTTTCCCGCAAACGTCCAGGCTTTTCTAGAAAGCGCTAGAAGGTACCAGCAATTTTCTAGAAAACAAATATATTTGCTTCTATTTCTTGATGTAAAATATTTCCACAACAATTCTAAGCACCAGTAAAGCCGAAATGACTAATTTAAAGACTTAAATTCGTTACAGTAGATATCCTTGACGTGAGACAAGTCTGGCATTGAAAAGAAACCTGAAATATTATAATTGTGATGTTATTTTTAGAGCCTACAAATAATATTGCACCTAAATCTTTGGGGCTAGAATATGCAGGAGGTAGAATTATTCGTACTCCAGTTAGTTCACAGTATTTTATCACTTGCGATGTTGTTGGGTATCCCGTTCCTATTTATAAGTAAGTCCATAGCGCCTTTAGTGACGCGTTTTTATACCATAATAATCATGCTGCAATTACAAATACGAGTTTCCTTCTTATTGACAATCTGACGCTTGATTAAATAGTACTGTAACGTTATTTATTTTAATTTAGGGAGCAAAAATTACTAAACACTACTATTTATTTTTATGATTCATTAAAATAATAAACTAGATAACTAGAACTATTTCTAATAAATAATTCCAATTTAAACTAAAGATTATTACACTACACTATAACTCAACTTTAAATATTTATGTTAATATTGATTTATTTTAAATATCACAATTTATTTCAACCACTAGCAGTCCATATTATAAGGTCTCTGAGCCAAAATCAATAATACTCCTCGTTGAGTCAGCCACTGATATACACCGTAGGTCTCTCCCCACTACGTTTTTCCCGCAAACGTCCAGGCTTTTCTAGAAAGCGCTAGAAGGTACCAGCGATTTTCTAGAAAACAAATATGTTCGCTTCTGTTTCTTGATGTAAAATATTTTCACAATAATGACTAATTTATAGACCTAAATTCGTTACAATACTTAGATTTATCTTCATAAAAATAAATTGAAGGGACCAAAATAACTTTGTAAACAGAATTACGTTTATTCAAAGACACAAGACGTTTCTGCGCCGCAACGGCCAGCCATCATCAACTCAAAAAATATGAATTCAAAATTTAGTTACATTAACTTTCATTTATTTCATAATGTATCTAAATTTTAAATTCACATTTTTCAAGCTAGGAACTAGGGCGCAGACTCCTAGGGGGCGCAAAATTCTATGAATTGCATTAAACGAATCATTTAAATTCAAATTTAAGAAATGTTTTATGACGGGTTTTGGGTGAGAAAGCTTATACCGTTATATTACCTGCTACCCATCTCATCTTAAGGTCAACTATAAAATTTCACTTGGGTTTATTGGTTATTGGAGATGTACACTGCTCTATCAGCAAATAGTCTAGCTTCTGCATTTAGTGCATTGTGTTAGGAATGCCGAGCCACCCGCGACGCTTGATTTGTTAAAGAAGAATATATTTTTATCTTTTAACTTTTCATCTATTGTTCAAAATTAATTAATTCTGGTTTTAAAAAAAAGTCGGTCTGTCTGTCGGTTCGTCTGTGTGGAAGCACGATAATTTGAGAACGCGTACGAATTTTCGAACGAAAGTTCATATTCAAGTTTTTCATCAAAAAGTCAAGATCAAGTTCGTAGATGAACTTTTTTCAACCAGTGGTACCAAAACTTATTAACTTTTTACGTCTAGAATTGATCTTCGAATAATTTGGCACAACATTCACCCGGAACATTTTTCAAAATTATCAGCGGCCCATTTATCTTTATTAAAATTTGAATTTTTATGAAATTCGTTGTTATATATACATGGCCAACAATACAGCTTCTTTTTCTTGCAACAACCAGCAATCCATTTAATTCTTTCATATATTTTAATCTGGAAATGTCGCACGGACTGCTGGCTTTTAATTTTTATATTTTGAGTGAGTTTTATATCTGGCGTTGGTCTTGTTTTCATAATTTCATTTTTCGTTTCGACATCACGACGTGAAAAAGGATTTTCCAATAGATCACAAATTATAGATCTATTTTCAGTTGTCATTCTACAAATGATAATTTCACAAAAATAAATAATTTAAGAAACGTGTAAAATGAGTGTTTACCTAATATTGTTGTCTTAAATAACAAATAACAATATTTCAACTATTTTAAAACAAACTTATAGAAGGCGTTTGAAAAAGAACTCAGCTAAACGTTGAATATTCAGCTCCAGGTGCAGAAAGTCGGTCTGCACCCAGCGAGAGAGAACGAGCGATAGGAGATCGCTAATTTCGGTATGCTTTTTCTCTGTCAGACTCTATTCTTTCACTTTCCTAATACTGACTATGCTAAGCAGACCTCGCTCGAGGTGCAGGCGAGAAATCTGCACCTCAAGCATTGACATTCGTTTCAAATATATAGCAGATTGGCCTGCGAGGCGCACTCGTATTTCTGGTTGCATAAATAGATAAAATACGCTCTTTCTCTGATTTTATGATGAAAATTTGTGAAACAAAATGAAGTATTTAATGAACCATTATATTAAATTTATTTATGTAATTTCTAATATTTTCATAGGGTGTGTAGTGCACATATGGACTGCACGCCACTGGTTTTATGTACGACTAAAATATAACTGCCATCTGTCACTTTAACATTGATAGTTATCCCTTTGACAATGACAGCTGTCACTTTGACAATGACAGATGAGTAAAATATGACAGTCATGAGTTATTATTGATGGTTCGATTTGTGCCCGTTTCAGAACCCACAAATAACGTACCACCGAAAAAAGAAAACGAAAAATTTGAAGGTTGGAAAGTACTCTTTATCCCTCAAACCGGAACTGCTTGGCTAACCTGCCAAGTCACCGGATTTCCTGTTCCTATATTCCGGTAAGTCCTTTAATAATCTTTCCCGCACAGTTATCCAATTCGCAATTATTGACACAAAAAAAAATCGTTGGGGTACTTTATCTCTTAATAAAAATTGATGAAAATAATTGTGCTTAGAGCCTACTAACAACACTCCTCCTCGAGCTTCCGGTCGCCGTATAGATGGCAGCATTGTACAGGAAGTTCCCCTTATTCGATCTACTGTAATTGTTTGTGAAGTAACAGGGTATCCTGTCCCCATTTTTAGGTATGTGCACCTTTATTAAGGGGTACTCTAAACCAATTTTAAATTTAAATTGGATATTTCAAAGATTGTATATATTTATGTAGAACCAACTGGATCAGTCCGTCCTAAAGTTATAAGTAAAACAATTGACGTAAGAGAAGTCAGTTTAGGCGACAGTGTTGTTGCTTTTTGCCCCGCTCAGGGTTATCCTGTGCCACTTATCAGGTAAAAAATTGTGCGAAGTTTATTTCATTTTTCACAAATTGCCCCTCATCTTAGTAGGTTTTTGTTTTAAACAATTTATCAAATGTTGCAAAGATTTAAATTATTTGGAAAACAATGACCTACTGATGATAATTCTAATAACAAAGATAAATCAGAAAATTCAATAATAATATTTATATTATCTAAAACATTTTCTGATTTGTCTCCCTTTTTAGTCCCTTGATATTCGTATTAATTTTTATTTTCTTTATAGATGGTACAAATTCATTGACGGGACATCCCGGAAGCAAGCTGTTCCCCTCAATGACCGAGTGAAGCAAGTCTCTGGTACTTTAATCATTAAGGAAGCTCGTGTTGAAGACAGTGGAAAATATCTTTGCGTCGTTAATAATTCTGTTGGAGGAGAATCCGTAGAAACCGTTCTTACAGTCACTGCCCCTTTGAAAGCTACAATTGAGCCTGAAGTTCAGACTATTGACTTTGGAAGACCGGCTATTTTTACTTGCAACTTTGAGGGAAACCCCATCAAAGCCATTACGTGGCTCAAAGACGGTAATAAAAAACAATTATGTAAATATTTTTAATTTTTTTACATTATTAACATTAATCTAGGAAAGAAAATAAATCACCACGATGGCATCCTCCGTATTGAAAGCGTCAAAAAAGAAGACCGTGGTATGTACCAGTGTTTCGTCCGCAACGATCAAGAATCCGCCGAAGCGACAGCCGAGCTCCGTTTGGGTGGCCGCTTCGAGCCGCCCCAAATCAAATACGCCTTCCCTGAAGAAACCAAACAACCCGGACCTGGAATTATGCTCAAATGTATCGCTAGTGGAAACCCTACCCCTGAAATCACATGGGAACTTGACGGAAAGAAACTTACAAACTCTGACAGACTCCAAGTTGGACAGTATGTTACTGTCAATGGAGATGTTGTCTCTCACATGAATATTACATCGGTGCACACAAATGATGGAGGGTTGTATAGATGTGTAGCTGGAAGCAAAGTGGGAATTGCTGAACATGCTGCAAGAATTAATGTATATGGACCACCTTTTATTCGATCCATGGATAAACAAGCAATTGTAGCCGGCGAAATGTTGGTTGTTACGTGTCCAGTTGCTGGATATCCAATTGACAGCATTGTTTGGGAACGCGGTAAGTTCAAAAAGTAGAATAAAAAATATTTTGCATTGTATAATTCAATAATATTTTATTTAAAGAGGGCAGAGCACTTCCTATCAACCGCAAGCAGAAAGTATTCCCCAATGGAACCCTGATCATCGAAAACGTTGAAAGATCTTCTGATGAAGCTACCTACACTTGTGTCGCCAAGAATCCACAAGGATATTCCGCTAGAAAAAATCTTGAAGTACAAGTCATGGGTAAGTCATTTATTTCAATTTTTATTTTTATTTGAAAGAGGAAAAATGGCCCAATAAACAATTTTAGAATATAAATTATTATATAAATCATTCGAAAGCCCCAAAGAAATTTCGTGCACGAGTTGCATACAACATTTTTTCTACAGACGTCAAAAAATTATAAAAAGTATAAAAATCATATTAAAATACAAAAGATTTTCTGGAAATTTGGTCAAATGACCGCCCAAACCAGAGAAAAATATATGCGAGGTCATGAGCTGGCCTGAACATTAATTAAAAAAAAGTATAATTTATTATGATACTAATATCAAAATCCGCATGACAATATCTTATATAATCCACGAGATATTGAGATTGAAAATTTATACCCTAAAATGGGTATTATGATAAATATAAAATACACAATCCTTCATTCTGATACTAACATCGAAAACCGCATGTCAATATTTTATGTAACTCACGAGATATTCACATAAATAATTTACACCCTAAAGTGGGTGTTTTGATTAATCCAAATATAGAATTCTTCTTTCTGATACTATCATTGAAAATCGCAATTCAATATCTTATGTAACTCGCGAAATATTTGGATAAATAGTTTTTACCCTAAAATGGGTATTTCAGGTCAAAAAAAGTTTCAGGTATAAAATTCAATTACTAACATGTTGCTTGCTCCGTACAGTAATTTTTAAATTTGTACTATGCCCAGTTCGCCTGTAATTATTTATTGAATATTTATTTGATTTTTTACCCAAAACTGGGTGGGTAAATAAAAAAATTAATAACATAATTATCATCCTTGAACCCTTTTGTACAAGTATGCAAATTTTCACGATGTTCGTGTGCCTAGTAACAGAGATATTAATTAATTTATAAACAACCTTTTTCAGTTCCCTGAAAATACTGAAATAGTTTGAAACGCAATATAGCGACCTAATCTAATCAACTGTTTTGGAATTTTCTTAAATTTCAGCTAAGATTTAATTAAACGTCACTTTTTTTTTCAAAATACTTTACTTTGATTTAAAAAGTTGTTTTGGGGTAATTTTTGGGTGGAAAATCATTCTTCGCCACCCCTATTTTATGAAAAGTACCCTTTGTATGCTGGAGCCTACTCAGAAGGGCTGGAATTTATGTCTGAAAATATAAGGTATACAATCCTTCATTCTAATACTAACATTGAAAACCGCTTGTCAATATTTTATGTAACTCACGAGATATTCAGATAACTAATTTATACCCTAAAATGGGTGTTTTGATTAATCCAAATATAGAATTCTACTTTCTGATACTATCATTGAAAACCGCAATTCAATATCTTGTGTAACTCGCGAGATATTTGGATAAATAGTTTTTACCCTAAAATGGGTATTTCAGTTCAAAAAAAAAATTAGGGTATAAAATTCAATTACCAACATGCTACTTGCTCCGTACAGCAATTTTCAAAATTTTATCATGCCCAGTTCGCCAGTAATTAATTGTTGAATATTTATTTAATTTTTTACCCAAAACTGGGTTGGTGAATCAAAAAATTAATAACATAATTATCATCCTTGAACCCTTTTTTACAAGTATGCAAATTTTCACAATGTTCGTATGTCTAATAACAGAAATATTAAATATTAGTTTGAAACGCAATATAGTGACCTAGTCTAATCAACTGTTTCGGAATTTTCTTAAATTTTAGCTAAGATTTAATTAAACGTCACTTTTTTTCTCAAAATACTTCATTTTGATTTAAAAAGTTGTTTTGGGGCAATTTTTGGGTGGAAAATCATTCTTCGCCACCCCTATTTTATGAAAAGTACCCTTTGTATGCTGGAGCCTACTCAGAAGGGCTGGAATTTATGTCTGAAAATTGCATTTTTACTTATTTTATAAAAATAATCTCGTACTCTTTTACGGATTGAATTTTATGCAGTCCTATATTGCGCTGCAAAGCTATTAGCAGAGCAGAAATTAATTAAAAAATTTGTAAATTGGTTATTTATGCTAGAAAATCGGGGAAAAAGGGTAGATCGGGGTAAAATTTTCTCAAGAATCCAATTTTTACCTCAAAAGTATGATTTTGTTGGTACCTCGGTTATAACGAATATTTTTCATATATTCTTTTATAATTATTTATTTAATTTGTAGTGACAGAAAAATGGGATAAAAATTATATTTGAGGTAAATTATCCTGAGGACTATTATTTATAAGTCAGAAATTGTGGCCGTTCATTTGTACTTTGCTTATAACGAATATACGTTACAATGATAATATTATTCATAAATTTTATTTTAGCCGTAGGAAGCTGGGAAAAAATATAAACTGGGATAAAATTTTCCGAGGATTCCGAATTTTTAGTCAAATGTTGTCCTATTTTCGTACGTCTTTTGTTTTATCAACAAAACTGTAAATAAAATGTTTTGTAAGTTTTATTTAATACTTTTCAATTAATTTAGGGGTTGAAACTTTGCAAGAATATTACAAAAGGATAAATCAGACAAATATTTGATTAGGTCATGAGTTATTGACATCGAAATTAAAAATTTCCTATTCCTTAAGAAATTATTAAATTATAGCTAAACTAATTATCCTAGAATAATAAAACTTTGCAGGAATATTACAAAAGAATGTATGTGGGCTGTAAAAATGATACCAATTCAATATTCAATTTGGTTCATGAGTTATTGGCCCTAGAATTAAAAGTTTCAGCTGATAATTCGTATCAGTTTATTACTAAACAAATTTTGACGTTCGTAGAAAAAATATATTAATATAAAAGAAGTATAATGCAAAAAAGTTTATGCCATTTTTTCTCTTTATAAGAAACTGGTATTTAATTGTTTATACATCAGGTGGATAAAAATTGCAGCATCGGCTGATATCGTCAACTCCAGCTGCTGAAATATTTATACTTTGTATTTTTTCAGTGTTATTATCGTAATAAGTACAAGGTAAGATCGTAAAGTGTGTTTTCAGCCGTTTTTGACTTATCTATTTGTTGTTAATGATATTTCATGGTGTTAGGCCTTTAGCAGCGTCAGTTCTGTTCATCAGAACATTTTTGCTTGCGGCAATTCGACAGTTGCTCAGCTTTATATTTTGGTTTGAGTGATTTTAGCTTCTAACGACATTTTTTAATCAGTTGCGCCCCTTATTATACCGTTCGATTTTGGAGAGGAAGCTATCAATGCAGAAGACATGACTTCATTGCAGTGTACCGTTTCGAAAGGAGACATGCCTATCCAGATAATCTGGACGCATAATGGTCAACCTATTCAGCCAAATGACGGAATAATTGTTTCTCGAACGTCGAAAAGAATTAGTTCACTTAGTATTGAGTCAGTACAAGCTACCCATAGTGGAGAGTATACTTGCAGTGCTACTAATTTAGCGGGAACGTTCAACCACACTGCTGTTCTCAATATTAACGGTGATGGCAAATTTTCACACAATTTTTTTTAACATTCTAATATGTTCATCCCACACATCCTTCCACATACAACGAACAATGCCAACATATTAACAAAAACGACACGATTTATTTCATTTTCACATATTTTCTTTATCATTCTTTCTCTCTGATTATATTTCCGTTCGATTACCGGTAAACTCCGGCGATATAATTTCCGTCTCTAAGGGTGACTATTCCTTTAAATATAAGCCTTCAAGATTAAAGGATGTACGGTGGAAATTATTTTCTTATTATATATAGAAGGATTAAATTTTTAGTTCCTCCTCAAATAAACCCTTTCGATTTTGGAGAAGAACCATTTAATGCTGGAGAAGGAGTAGACGCTCAGTGCTCAATTTCGAAAGGAGATTATCCTGTCAACATAACCTGGTTATTAAACGAAAAAAAAATACCCAACGGACTCGGCATAAAAATTAGCCGATTTTCTAGAAGAGTATCTATGCTTAGTCTTGATTCAGTTCAAGCTATTCACGCTGGAAACTACACTTGTGTGGCAGCTAATCAAGCTGGAACAGTCACGCATACCACCCTTTTAGCTGTCAATGGTATCCCCCATTTTTATTTGTAGATTTTGTAGATTAGTAGTTTTATTTCTGCTGTCCTAAATTTAGTACCGCCCCAAATCAATCCATTCGAGTTTGGCGAAGAACCATTTAATGCCGGAGAAGGTGTAGACGCACAATGCTCAATTTCTCGGGGCGATTATCCGGTTAATATTACTTGGTTGCTTAACGATAAGCCGATACCTCAAGGACATGGAATAAAAATCATCCAAGTTACCAAAAGGATTTCTACAATTATTATCGATTCAGTACAAGCTGAAAATGCCGGGAATTATACTTGCTTGGCTAAAAATCAAGCTGGAAGCGTCACCCACACAACTTTACTAGCTGTCAACGGTATTTTTTACTTCAATCTTCTTCATTAAATTATTGTTTTTATCATCCTCATCATTCATGCATCCTTAAAGTACGTCAAAAACGTTAACACCCTCACTTTGTGCAAAATAAAAAAAAGTAGCCTATAATTTAGGACTAATTTGTATCCAAAAAATTAGAATTTGTACCCACGCACTTTGGCCACAAAATCAATTTGAAAAGTGGGGGTGCCAACTTGAGCAAAAGCTGGACTAATTTAGGACTAATTTGTACCCAACAGGATTTTTCGAAAAAAAAAATTTTTATAATTGATTTTTTTGCAATTGCGCTACGTAAAATTCGGAACAAGATTTAAAAAATACTTTCAGGACCGGAAAAAGTTTGGGAATCTCAATCTCAAAGTCAAGACTAATTAGTAATAACAAAATTTTTGCTATAAAAAAATTATATTGAAAATCAATTATTTTGAAATTGCGCTGCGCGGAATTCATGTCATTATAACCAATTAATTTAAGAGTGGGGAAAACTTGAAAAATTTGATTTGTAATTGTGGTCCCACAAGGATTTTGTGATAAACTAATTATTCTTGCTGGAAATTAATTATTTTCGAATTGCGCTGCGCAAAGTTGAAAACAATTTAAGGCAAACTATTTGAGAGCAAAGGAGACTTGAAAAAACTCAAATTTGAATCAAGGACTAATTTGTACCCACAAGGATTTTGTTATAAACTAATTATTCTTGCTGGAAATTAATTATTTTCGAATTACGCTGCGCAAAGTTGAAAGCAATTTAAGGCAAACTATTTGAGAGCAAAGAAGACTTGAGAAAACTCAAATTTGAATTAGGGACTAATTTGTACCCACAAGGATTTTGCTATAAACTAATTATTCTTGCTGGAAATTAATTGTTTTCGAATTGCGCTGCGCAAAGTTGAAAGCAATTTAAGGCAAACTATTTGAGAGCAAAGACGACTTGAATAAATTCAAATTTAAATTAAGGACTAATTTGTACCCACAAAAATTTTGTTATAAACTAATTATTCTTGCTGGAAATTAATTATTTTCGAATTGCGCTGCGCAAAGTTGAAAGCAATCTAATGCAAACTATTTGAGAGCAAAGGAGACTTGAGAAAACTCAAATTTGAATTAAGGACTAATTTCTACCCACAAAGATTTTGTTATAAACTAATTATTCTTGCTGGAAATCAATTATTTTCGAATTGCGCTGCGCAAAGTTGAAAGCAATCTAAAGCAAACTATTTGAGAGCAAAGGAGACTTGGGAAAACTCAAATTTGAATTAAGAATTAATTTGTACCCACAAGGATTTTGTTATAAACAAATTATTCTTGTAAAAAAAAAAAAAATCTCGAATTGCGCGAACCAAAGTTGAAAGCAATTTTAAGCAAATCATTTAAGAATGAAGAAGTGTTGAAAAAACTTGAATTTGGATTAAGAACTTATTTGTTTATTTGTACCCACAAAGATTCGGTCATAAACAAATAATTTTTGTTGAAAATCAATTATTTTCGAATTGCGCTGCGCAAAGTTGAAAGCAATTTTAGGCAAACTATACGAAAGGAAACTCAAATTTGAATTCAGGACTTATTTGTACCCGCAAAGATTTTGTCATAAACAAATTATTCATGTTGAAAATCAATTATTTTCGAATTGCGCAGCGTGAAGTTTAAAACAATTGTAAGCAAATAATTTAGGAGTAGGAGAAACTTGTAGTACTTTATTTAGAATTAGGGACTAATTTGTGCCCACATAGATTTTGTTATAGACCAATTATTATTTCAGGAAATCAATTATTCTCGAATTGCGCTGCAAAAAGTTGAAAGCAATTATACGCCAATAATTTAAGAGTAGGGGCAACTTGTGAAACTTCATTTAGAATTAAGGACTAATCTTTACTCACATAGATTCTGTTATAAACAAATTATTCTTGCTGCAATTCAATTATTGACTTTGGGAATTGATTTTCAACATAAATAATTTGTACATGACAAAATCTTCGTGGGTATAAATAATTCCTTAATTCAAATTTTAGTTTTATCAAATATCCTTTC
Organism: Dromius quadrimaculatus; assembly: GCA_963989225.1. Lineage (NCBI taxonomy): Eukaryota > Metazoa > Arthropoda > Insecta > Coleoptera > Carabidae > Dromius > Dromius quadrimaculatus. The sequence goes on from OZ022329.1 coordinate 2,685,191, forward strand.
TTCTCAAGTTTTTTGTTTAAAATCGTTCTCAACTTTGCGCAGCGCGATTCGAAAATAATTGGTTTTCAAAATAAATAATTTGTTTATGACAAAATCTTTGTGGGTACAAATTAGTCTTTAATTCAAATTTGAGTTTTATCAGGTCACCTTTCTTCTCAAATTGTTTACCTTAAATTGCTTACAACTTTGCTCTCAAATAGTTTGCCTTGAATTGCTTCCATCTTTGCGGAGCGCAATTCGAAAATAATTAATTTCCAGCAAGAATAATTAGTTTATAACAAAATCCTTGTGGGAACAAATTAGTCCTAGTTTCAAATTTGAGTTTTCTCAAGTCTCCTTTGCTCTAAAATAGTTTGTCTTGAATTGCTTCCAACTTTGCGCAGCGCAATTCGAAAATAATTAATTTCCAGCAAGAATAATTAGTTTATAACAAAATCCTTGTGAGAGCAAATTAATCCTTGATTCAAATTTGAGTTTTCTCAAGTCTCCTTTGTTCTCAAATAGTTTGCTTTAGATTGCTTTCAACTTTGCGCAGCGCAATTCGAAAATAATTAATTTACAGCAAAAATAATTAGTTTATTACAAAATCCTTGTGGGAACAAATTAGTCCTAGATTCAAATTTGAGTTTTCTCAAGTATCCTTTGCTCACAAATAGTTTGCCTTGAATTGCTTCCAACTTTGCGGAGCGCAATTCGAAAATAATTAATTTCCAGCAAGAATAATTAGTTTATAATAAAATCCTTGTGGGTACAAATTAGTCCTTGATTCAAATTTGAATTTTCTCAAGTCTCTTTTGCTCTCGAATGGTTTTCCTTGAATTGCTTCCAACTTTGCGCAGCGCAATTCGAAAATAATTGATTTCCAGCAAAAATAATTAGTTTATGACCGAATCTTTGTGGGTACAAATTAGTCCTCAATTCAAATTTGAATTTTCTCAAGTCTCCTTTGCTCTCAAATAGTTTGCCTTAAATTGCTTTCAACTTTGCGCAGCGCAATTCGAAAATAATTAATTTCCAGCAAGAATAATCAGTTTATAATAAAATCCTTGTGGGTACAAATTAGTCCTTGATTCAAATTTGAGTTTTCTCAAGTCTCCTTTGCTCTCAAATAGTTTACTTCAAATTACTTTCAACTTTGCGCAGCGCAATTCGAAAATAATTAATTTCCAGCAAGAATAATTAGTTTATAACAAAATCCTTGCGGGTACAAATTAGTCCTTGATTCAAATTTGAGTTTTCTCAAGTCTCCTTTGCTCTCAAATAGTTTGCCTTGAATTGCTTTCAACTTTGCGCAGCGCAATTCTTAAATAATTGATTTCCAGCAAAAATAATTAGTTTATAACAAAATCCTTGTGGGTCCAAATTAGTCCTTAATTCAAATTTGAGTTTTCTCAAGTCTCCTTTGCTCTCAAATAGTTTGCTTTAGATTGCTATCAACTTTGCGCAGCGCAATTCAAAAATAATTAATTTCCAGCAAGAATAAATTGTTTATAACATAATCTACGTGGGTACAAATTAGACCATAATTCCAAATCAAGTTTTTCAAGTTTCCCCCATTCTTAAATTAATTGGTTATAATGGAATGAATTCCGCGCAGCGCAATTTCAAAAAATTTGATTTTCAACATAAATAATTTTTTTATAGCAAAAATTTTGTTATCACTAATTAGTCTTGACTTTGAGATTGAGATTCCCAAACTTTTACCGGTCCTGAAAGTATTTGCTAAATCTTGTTCCGAATTTCACGTAGCGCAATTGCAAAAAAAAACAAATTTGTTATAATTTTTTTTTTTTTTAAAATCCCTGTTGGCTACAAATTAGTCCTAAATTAGTTCCTTATAGTGAGTTGACTTTTTTTCCGATTGGCCGATGTGCAAAAGCTGGCGCTTTTCAAATTGATTCCTTAATTAGTCCTAAATTATAGGCTACTTTTTTTTTATTCTGCTAACTTTTTTGACGTCTTGAAAGTTACACTTGTCAAACTTTTACAGTACTTCCCCTGATAAATCCTTTCGACTTTGGTGAAGAACCTTTAAATGCCGGAGAAGGAGTAGACGCTCAATGTTCTATTGCTCGAGGAGATTTCCCCATTAGAATTTTATGGTTACTAAATGGCAAACCTGTCCAAAACGTAGAAGGAATTAAAGTGAATAGATTCACCAGAAGATTATCAACTTTGAGTATAGATTCAGTTCAGGCAAGTCACGCTGGAAACTATACCTGTGTGGCTAAAAATGAGGCCGGCAGTGTTCGACAAACTGCGTTTTTAGCTGTGAATGGTATTAACAAAATTTAGCGTTATTTAGAAACAGTAGATTTATTTTCATTTTAAATAACATCCTATTGGTGTGCTAAGCTCCTCCCCCAGATCTTAAACTCAATTTATTTTAGAATATTTATTTTCTGTTGTGCTTAGTCCCTCCCCAGATAAACCCTTTTGATTTCGGAGAAGAGCCCTTCAATGCTGGTGAAGCTGTTGATGCCCAATGTTCTATTGTACGAGGAGATTTCCCTATAAGAATATTGTGGCTACTTAATGGTAAACCAGTCCAAAATATTGTTGGAGTTAAAGTGAACAGATTTACAAGAAGATTATCTACGTTAAGCATTGATTCAGTTTTGGCTAGCCATGTTGGAAATTACACCTGCGTGGCTAAAAATCAAGCTGGTAGTGTGAGGCATACCGCCTTCCTAGCCGTCAATGGTATTAGCACTATGTTTCACTTAGAAAAATAGGTGTTCACTAGTATTATTATTTGATTTCCAATATCCTATTGGTGTTTAGTTCCTCCCCAGATTAACCCCTTTGAATTTGGAGAGGATCCTTTCAATGCTGGTGAAGGTGTTGATGCACAATGTTCTATTTCACGTGGTGATTACCCAATTAATATTACTTGGATGTTGAATGATAAGGCTATACCGAAAGGAGGAATTACTGTTGTGCGAGTAAATAGGCGAATGTCTACCTTGAGTATTGAGTCAGTACAAGATGAACATGCAGGAAATTATTCTTGTGTGGCTGTAAACAAAGCCGGAAGTGTTACTCATACTGCCCATCTAGCAGTAAATGGTATATAATTTTTGTAGTTATCATTGTGGTATTTTATTTTAAATCCTGTCATCCATATCCATTGAATTTTTGGTTAACTTCCAGCCCCTCCCCAAATAGTGCCGTTTACATTCGGCGAGGAAGCAATGAACGCTGGTGACGCAGCTTCAGCTCAGTGCACTATCACCAAAGGAGACTCCCCTATCGACATTTTGTGGTACCACAACGGAGCCAAAGTTGGCCCAAACACCGGAATAAGTGTCATGCAACTTACAAAACGACTTACTGTTCTAAGTATCGAATCGGTACGCGATAGTCATGCAGGAAACTACACTTGCAGGGCTGCCAATAAAGCGGGCACTGTTGAGTATACTGCTCTCCTGGCTGTCAATGGTATAGGGGTAGTTTGAACTAGGGCTTACTAACTTAGTACTTAATAGTTGCGCTTTATGTTTGTTTTAAATCCCTTCAAATCCCTAAAATAATTTTTTGTCCAGTTCGTCCACATATAACACCCTTCTCTTTCGATGATGAGGCAAACACAGGAGACAATATTCAATTAAGCTGCCATGTAGGCAAAGGGGATTTACCTATGAATATAAGTTGGTCTTTAAATGGTCGTACCATCACTCCACATATTGGCGTATCGCTTGTACCATTTGGTACTCGTACCAGTTTATTAACTATTACTTACGTTACTGCTGATCACGCTGGAGAATACACATGTCATGCTAGTAACAGTGCTGGAGAAGCGACACATTCAACGATGTTATTTGTTAACGGTTAATATAATTAAATTTTCAGTAGATTTTGGGAGCTTTTTCTTTTTGTTTTCACGTTTTGTAGAGTCGGCAAAAATGTTGCTTCATATTTTTATTTCTCAACAATAATGTTTTAAATTTTTCGTAGTTCGTCCCCATATAACACCCTTTTCCTTCGACGATGAAGCCAACACTGGCGACAATATTCAGCTGAATTGTCACGTTGGAAAAGGAGACACCCCTATGGAAATTTCATGGTTTCTAAATAATCGCTCTATTCCATCCCATGTTGGCATTTCAATTCTTCCTATCGGTTCACGCACTTCCCTTTTAACCATCAGCTATGTGACCGCTGAACTAGCGGGGGAGTATAGTTGTCGCGCTGAAAATCGAGCTGGATTAACTGAACATTCGACCAGCTTACTTGTTAACGGTGAAAAAAAATGTTTTGTTTGTTTATCATTTGATGACGAATTATTACAAGAGATCCAGATTTTTTTCAACAGAATGATTTTCGAATAAAAGATTAACACAATAAAATATTTTCTTCACTTTTTAATAAAATGTACATTTCAATTGAGTACAATAAATCAAAACTAAACTACAAATCAAAACACAGGGCTTAAGGTGGGCGGAGCTAACAACTACAAAGTAATATAAAGTGAAAACAATAAGCAAAAACTAATAATGCAATTCAATAAAAGATTATCTTGAAAGATATACGTGATACAAATTACAAAAAGAAAATCAAATAAAAACACAAAGTTTGAAGTAGGCGGAGCTAAAAACTATAATGTAAAACTAAGTAAAAATAATAAGCACTATTATCTAAAGGCAATCAAATATGATACAAAATACCAGAGGCGGCTCTAGCCTACTTACCGCCGGGGTGCAAAGATATATGAATTGCGCCTCCCTATCTCCCTCTCTTCATCGTACTTCCCGTTTTTATAGATCAAATCACAATTCACAATTTCAGTCCTACTCCACAATTTGAATCCCAATACACAATTTCAATCCCAACCCACAATCCACAATTTTAATCACAATCCCAATCCAAAATACACAATTTTAGTCCCATTCCCAATTCACAACCCACAATTTCAATCCCAATCCAAAATCCACAATCCTAATTCCAATCCAAAATCCACAATCCCAATCCAAAATCCACAATCCCAATTCCAATCCCAATCTAAAATCCAAAATACAGAGACCCAATCCCAATCCAAAATCCTGATTCCAATCCAAAATCCACAATTCCTGATACAAAATCCACAATTTTAATCCCAAGTTTTTAAAAACTTCAAGGACATGGTGCCGGGATGCCGTGCACCCCTTGCACCCCCGCTTGAGACGCCTCTGCAAAATGCCAAAAGAATATCAAATCAAAACACAGAGTCTAAGGTGGGCGGAGCTAAGAACTGCAATGTAAGACAGAGTGAAAACAATAAGCAAAAACTAGTGCAACTCAATAAAAGATTATCTTGAGAGATATACGTTATATGAAATTGAAAAATAATGTGAAATCAAAACACAAATTTTGAAGTGGGTGGAGCTAAAAACTACAATGTAAGATAAAGTAATAATAATGAACATACATGATACAAAATATCAAATGAATATCAAATCGAAACACAGAATTCAAGGTAGGCGGAGCTAAGAACTACATATTTAAATGATAAACTCATCTTAAAAAATAATGTTACAATTTGCGCGATAAAAATTTGTATGTTGTACCATCATTTAAAAAAATGAAATTCAAAAATACTTTTTCATATTTGGCACCCAAACTGTACAACGGTATCCCAGAAGAGTTGAAATCTTTATCATTGACTTCTTTCCAAACTCAAATAAGAAAAATTAAATTCGATAATAACTGCGATTAAGCATTTCTTAATATACTTTTGTTTTTTTTCTATTATTTTTGTAATGTGCACATGTTATCTTTGATGCTGACATGCTGACAACATTTTGTATGTCAATTTGAAATTATTTTTAAGGGTTAAAAATTAATCATGTAATTCAATAAAGAATTTTCTTGAGAGATATACTTACATAAAACACAGAGCTTGAGGTGGGCGGAGCTAAAAACTACAATGTAAGATAAAGTAAAAATAATAAGCTTTATTATCTAAAGGCAATCATGCATGATACAAAATACCAAAAGAATATCCAATCGAAACACAGGGCTTAAGGTGGGCGGGGCTAAGAGCTACAATGTAAGATAAAGTAAAAACAATAAGCAACTAATCATAAGGGGCGGTTACGTGACTTTTTTGCTACAGCCAATCCCAGTCTGAGTAACATAGTCAAAGTGACAGTTATCTGTTTACTTACAGTTCGTCTATCAGCTGGATATTTGTCCTTCTATTTCGAAAGTTTGTCTGGTAATGTGAAACAGGCAGAAGGAATATTCCATAATATTTGACGGACAAAATATCAAAATTATGATGAAACTAATTAAATCAAAACTGTGAACTAACTTAAATTGTTCCGAGAAACGGGCTGTTTAAGCTAGAACCAACACAATACACATGAAAATAATAAAACACAAACAAGGAGGCTTATCTTCACATAACCTTTAAAACTAAAAATTTAGATCTAAAACTAACACAATACATATAACCATAAAAGAAATAGTCCAAAAGTCACAATATATACACAAAAAAAAACGTCAAAACATTTATAAATACCAGTAGCACAAAAATCAAGCAAACAAAAGAAGAGAAAACAATGCTCACTTTGACGTTTGCTACGATTGGTTGGAAAAAAAGTCACATTATAGCTCGCAACCCATTCAATAAAGGATTATCTTGAAAGACATACGGGATACAAAATACAAAAATAATATCAAATAAAACTACAATGTGAGACAAATAATAAGCATTTTTATCTAAAGGCGATCATACATGATACAAAATACCAAAAAAAATCAAAAAGAAACACAGAGCTTAATGGGGGCGGAGCTAAGAACTACAATGCAAGATAAAGTGAAAACAATAAGCAAAAACTAATCATGCAATTCAATAAAGAAAATCTTGAGAGAAATACGTGATATAAAATACAGAAATAATGTCAAATCAAAACACAGAGTTTGAGGTGGGCGTGGCTAAAAACTACAATGTAAGATGTAGTAAAAATAATAAGCATTATTATCTACAAGTAATCATACATGATACAAAATACTAAAAGAATATCCAATCAAAATAAATTTTGGCCCAGTTTCATGAAGCATTGTCAATTCTAATCACATTTTAATGGAAGTTATGATATTCTTATGTATAATTTTACAATTAATACAATTTAAAATAGTCATTTAAATGTTAGAAACAAGTGAATTATTCACGCGATCTATTTTTTCCACATAAACGTCATCAAAAAATAGAGTTATTGTATTTTCAACGTAACTTCATGCCAGGGGCGTGGTCTTTATATGCTGCGCAGACGACAAATTTAGGTTCTCTCCTTAGCAACGAAAAACGTAGTTAAATATTTGTTGCATGTTATTTACTCTGATGATTTACTTGTGTTCGCGTGGTATATCTTCAAAGTGTGATGTCACTAGTTTCTTAAAACTGATTAATCAAATTTAGAATCATGATATGTCTTCCAATAAAATAACTAATACTTTATTAATTGACAATTAGACTAATGCCCGTTTTTATAAACGGCAGAGTATTTTACTTTCAGAGTAAATGAAATTTACTCTGTTAGATGACAGTTGATTATTTGACAGCAATGATTCTGTTGTATAAGGAAACTCAAACTGATTGGAATTTGTTGAATAAAATAAATTTATTCTGGTCTTTTATAAAATCGGCCTTAAAGTATGTATGTCTTATTGCACGTGTAAAAAGTTCTTGCGCATCGAAGGCCACGCCCCTAGCATGAAGTTACGTGGAAAGAAGTCTAACAGCATGTTAACTGACGGTCTGGTAATTATTTTTGTGCAACTGGCCCTGAAGATGTTAGCTTCGGTATTGAAATGTATGTAATTTTATTAAAAAATGAAAAAAAGGTTTTATTCTCCAAATCTTCACGTAGCTTATTCTTTAACACGTGAACTTCAGACAGATTATTTGACTGTTGCTTTACAAATCCATCAGAACTGATTTTGTTTGATTGTTCCTTGCACTGACTCCTGATAGCCAACATGCGTAATGACGTCACACCGTCGCTTGGCCAATAACAACGTTCCGTGACAAAATTTGAAAATTTTGGTTGGATGTTATACTTGGGTCTCTTGTTCATTCTTTATTCAATTGTTATGTTTGCATATGTTTGTTTTATACTGTGTTTACGGTTTTGTACCATGTAAAAAAATAATAGTGGCACTGCTAGTATTCTCTCTAATTGTTTTGTTTAGTACTTTTTTGGATGTACAAAACTTAAACATGGACCATCATCGCACTTTTCATGACATTAGGGCGGCACCAAATGGTTTGAATCATTTCACAATTTCACAGCTTGAATCATTCATTTTTATTTATTTTTAAACCCCTACCAGTTTTACCACAAATAAACCCATTCTCCTCGGAAGATGTTATGATTGGCGAAAGTGTCCAATTACTTTGCCACGTTCCAAAAGATGATGGGCCTCTTCAAATCTCTTGGAGTTTCCACGGAGCCGAATTATCTACTTTTGAGGGAATAACAACGCTTAAAATAGGACAAAGATCGAGTTTATTGACAATTAATTCTGTTAGCGCTTCAAACAGCGGAAATTACACTTGTGTGGCCCAAAATCCGGCGGGGGTGACGAGTTATACAGCTGTTGTACAAGTCAATGGTAGTGATAGTTTTTGTATGCTTTGCAGAAAATACTAATGCTTGATTTACTAACATTAGAATTTGATTATAGCCCTTCCAAAAATTTTGCCATTCTCGTTTGGCTCAGATCCGCTCAATTCTGGTCAGCCATATACCATTACTTGCACAGTGGTTGATGGAGACAAACCATTAACAACCAAATGGTACCAGAATGGCTTAATGTTGGAACCATCTAGTCGTTTAAATATAGTACCATTAGGTGATTCTGGGTCTATTTTGATTATTACTTCTGTTAGACCTGACCATGCAGGGAATTATACTTGCAGGGTTGAAAATAGGGCGGGAAGAGTTGAGCATAGTTCCGAATTAAATGTAGCTGGTAATTTGCGCGATATAATCATGTATTTTTAGTTAGAAATTCTTCTTTTTCATTTAGTTTTATATTATAGTTCCTCCAAAAATCCTTCCATTTTCTTTCGGCGATTCTCCGTCAAATCTTGGCGATTCTGCGTCCGTCCAGTGCGTGATTGCTACCGGAGATTTTCCAATTATTATAACATGGTCTTTAAATGGACAGCCAGTATCCAGTTTTCCAGGAATTAACACTATTTCATTAGGGAAAAAAATGTCTGCCTTGAGTATCGAATCAGTGAATGAACATCTGGCTGGGAATTATTCTTGCCGGGCAAAAAATGCTGCTGGAATTGTTGAACACCAAACTGAATTAGTAGTCAACGGTTTGTTAATTTTAAAATTTGGTTATGTTTTTATGCTTCCTTTCCTTTTCCTCTAAAACTAAAACAAATGTATGTATTATAGCGCTCCCAAAAATACTTCCTTTTACTTTCGGAAGCACACTTCTAAATTCCGGCGAACCATCTACGGTTACATGTACGGTTATTTCTGGAGATAAACCATTAACAACTAAATGGTATCACAACGGCTATCTTTTAATTACTTCAAGTAGTGCTAACATCCTTCAGTTAGGAGACACTGGAGCATTGTTAGTAATTCCATCAGTGCGACCAGATAATGCTGGAAATTACACCTGTAGGGTAGAAAATTCGGCTGGAAAAGTTGAACATACCGCTGAACTTAATGTTGCTGGTAAACATCAAAACCATCCCGTAGATACTAACTTTGTAGTGCTTCTTTTTTTTTTAATATCTTATATTATTTGCTCTGTTTAGTACCTCCCAAAATTCACCCATTTTCATTTGGAGACACTCCTTCGAATTTAGGGGATTCTGTATCTGTAAACTGCGTGATAGCAACTGGAGATTTTCCAATCACGATCACTTGGACCCTAAATGGACAACCAATTACTAATTATCCTGGAATAAATACGATTTCTTTAGGGAAGAAAATGTCTGCATTAACAATTGAATCCTTGAATGAACATTTAGCTGGGAATTATTCTTGTCAGGCTGAGAATTCGGCCGGAACTGCTAGCCATCAAACTAAACTAATTGTCAATGGTTTGTGGTACACATTTTTAGATTTAGTTGCTTTTATATTCCTTAAATATTCCAAAATTGTTTAGAATATCTTCTTTCTATCCCAGTTCCTAAACCTGAATCACTCAAACCACTATTTAATAGCAGCTGCAAGTTATTTAATTTTAATTTATAGTTCTCCCAAAAATACAACACACGTCGATTTACCTATAAAAGTTGAAAAAAAAAATTATACGTACCAATATTTCTTACACATTAATTACAACCGAAAGTAAGTTGCCGTTTCTCGGAAATCGGGTTGTGGCTCAACTTTGTCTAAAGTTACACCACACCTAATAATATCTTATCCTAATGAACTCTAAGTGGGCTAAACAATTCTTACAAATCAATTACAATTAGAATAAATTGATAGAGATTACTGAAAATCAACTCTTAAGTGATAAATCCCTCTTTGAAAGAGTAAAAGCGCACCAAAATAAGGAAAAATATATATTTTTCATAAATTATGAAATAGTAATTAAAACAATGTATTAAAAGTAAGTGTACAGGATACTCTTGTCACAGAAATTCTTAAAGTGTCAAAGTTGGGACATTTGTTTTTAACCATAGGGGAATATTTTGACGATGAATAATATTAATATTTTCAATACGTTGAAAAGTAGTTCAAATGATAACCAAAAATTAAAGAATCATCTAGATGATGAAAGCGCATTTTTGACAGCTCATGAATGTTTGTTACTTCAGAGATTTCGCAAATTACCATCTCTCACAATTACTGAGCTTGAAATCAAGCAGTTTGGGCAAACTTACGAAACAGCAGCTTCCATTTAGTACTAGTTTCAAGTTGACAGTTTGATAGGTACATAATTTATGCATGTACAAACTCAATAATACCTTTTATTCAATTTTGACGTTTTAAAGCTACATTATTAAATCCATAGCAACAGTCATAAGTAAATCTTCATTCACTAGTGATTTAAAACGAATTATTAGTGATTTAATAGTTATTTATACAACAAGTGAATTAAACCACTGTTTATTTGCGAGAAGAAAGTTCAAAATCACGAGCGCGTTCAGCGCGAGTGGTTTAATTCATCGAGCAAATAAAGAGGTTTAATTCACGTGTTTGTATACATAATTTTATTCAATTTTGCGTAAATTTCTGGAACATGAAACTGAGGAACAAAAAATTAAATTGCAGTTGCAACAAAGCTTCCTTGATATCGTGACGAGTGTTTGTTTTTCAAACATTCGGGAGTGTGACTGTCAGTAAACTGTCAGTTTTATGAATTTTGAATTGAAACGTTATAATTGTGAAAAATATTGTCTGAAATAGTGGAAAAAAGTAATTAAAACAATTTTCTCGTCCCCGATACCATTTCGAACGAAGCAGCAGAAGCACTTGGTAAAATTATTTCTCAGAAATCGAAATCTTTTTATGAAAAGGAATCCCAACAGTGATTTAAATTTTTTTTATCTAATTCCGTTTTGAAAAATCAAACTTTACATCAATTTCTGACGTTATGCAACGTCCCATTTTTCATAACTGCAATGCAACAGTTGCGTAAAGTAGCATAAAGTAGTTACGTAATGACTTTACGTAACTGGCCATGTTTCAGAGCTAATCAATTATACTTATCTGCGTACAATTAAAAGAAAGATTTATTATTCACAGTATGCAGCATTGGCAGAGTCTTTAATATCAAAGGTTACTATATCACTCAGGACATTACTGCTTGAGCACATTTAAAAAAATTATTTTGACGTTTTGTGAAAATTCGATATTTGTTTATTTCAGTGAACTCTTGTTTCTGTAGTAACAATAGATGGTCAGGAATCTCAGTCATCTGAATTTGGTGATGTGACGTGAGAGATGTTCTCATTGATAAATACAGTTAAAATTATTCTGACGGAATCAGATAAAATTTTGTACAGAATACGTTATGAAAAGCCATATTGTTTGACTCACGTAATTTGCAAAACTCGCTACGCTCGTTTTGGCAAACATTTCGTTTCGTCAAACAATATGGCACTTTTCATAACTAATTATGTAAATAACTATTAAATCACTCATAATTCATTTTAATTCACTAGTGAATAAAGATTTACCTAAGACTGTTGCTATGGATTTAATAATGTAGCTTTAAAACGTCAAAATTGAATAAAAAAATTTAAATCACTGTTGGAATTCCTTTTCATAAAAATATTTCTATTTCTGAGGAATAATTTTCCCAATTGCAGCGGCTGCTTCGTTCAAAATGGTATCGGGGACGAGAACATTGTTTTAATCACTTTCTTCCATCATTTCAGACAATACTTTTCATAATTATAACGCTTCAATTCAAAATTCACAAAACTGACAGTTTACTGACAGTCACACTCCCAAATGTTTGAAAAACAAACACTCGTCGCGATATCAACGAAGCTTTCTTGCAACTGCAATTTAATTTTTTTGAATTTTGTTCTTCAGTTTCATGTTCCAGAAATTTACGCAAAATTGAATAAAATTATGTATACAAACACGTGATTTAAACCTCTTTATTTGCTCAAAGAATTAAACCACTCGCGCTGAATGCGCTCGTGATTTTAACTTTCTTCTCGCAAATAAACAGCGGTTTAATTCACTTGTTGTATAAATAACTATTAATTTTCATTGTTCAGTTATTGACGGACGGGAGGTCAAATGCTGTACCTTAAAATGATAATTTGATCTTTATCAAAGCTATATAAAAAAAGATACACCAAAAGTAAACAAATTTTCATCCAATAATAATAATTCATTCTAATAAGTTTCAAATTCGCGTCAAACAAGTCATTGAATGAATCCCGGACAGATTTGACAACTGTACATAATAATAGTGCCACCGACGGCTAAAGTTGTAACTAAATTTTTATCTACTTGAATAAACTTTAGTTGGCATATCCCTAATGTCATATATATCTATAGGCATTGTTCCACTTGAAACAATTAATTGAATTATTTCATCTTCCACAATCACAGCTTGAATTAAAGCAATTTGTGCAAACCCACGAAACAGTAGCTTTTATTTAGTACCAGTTTCAAGTCTGTAAATAGTATAGTTGCTGAGAATTCAGCGTCACGCCAGCCAGCCAGACAGCCAAAGTGAATATAATAGCGCTTTTTCCAAAAAATGCGCTAAAAAATTGCTATTATCTTCACTTTGGCTGTCTGGCGTGACGCTGAGCTCAGCAACTATACTATTTACAGACTTAAAACTGGTACTAAATAAGAGCTGCTGTTTCGTAGGTTTGCACAAATTGCTTTAATTCAAGCTCAGTGATTGTGGAAGATTGAATTATTCAATTACTTGTTTCAAGTGAAACAATGCCCATAGATATATATGACATTAGGGATATGGCAACTAAAATTTATTAAAGTAGATGAAAATTTAGTTACAACTTTAGCCACGGGTGTCACTATTATTATGTACAGTTATCAAATCTGTCCAGGATTCATTCAATGACTTGTTTGACGCGAATTTGAAGCTTATTAGAATGAATTCTTATTATTGGATGAAAATTTGTTTACTTTTGGTGTATTTTTTTTTATATAGCTTTGATAAAGATCAAATTATCATTTTAAGGGACAGCACTTGACCTCCCGTCAGTCAATAACTAAACAATGAAGATTAAAAGGTATTTTTGAGTTTGTACATGCATAAATTATGTACCTATCAAATAGTCATCTTGAAACTAGTACTAAATGGAAGCTGCTGTTTCGTAAGTTTGCCCAAACTGCTTGATTTCAAGCTCAGTAATTGTGGGAGATGGTAATTTGCGAAATCTCTGAAGTAACAAGCATTCATGAGCTGTCAAAAATGCGCTTTCATCATCTAGATGATTCTTCATTTTTTTTTGTCAATTTTATTATATAATGATGTAGTTCACACAATAGTCAATAGAAAATAAATGTGTGGGATGGTTTAAAAAACGTTGACAATGCTTTAAATTGATTCAATAGTGGTTGTCCATCAAGGAGTTGTTGGTTAATTGATTACAACAGCCTACTTTACTTTTTTACAACACAATGTAGTTCACACAATAGTCAATAGGAAATAGATGGTTTAAAAATTTGTTTACAATACTTTAGCGATGCTCATTAATTGTTGTCCACCAAGGAGTTGTTTGTTGATTAATTACAACAGCCCACTTGATTTTTTTCACAATTTTATTACATTATAGTATAGTTCACACAATAGTCAATAGGAAATAGAAGTGTGGGATAGTGTAAGAAATGTTTACTGTGCTTTAAATTGGTTCAATAGTTGTTGTCCACAGAAGAGTTGTTTATTGGTTAATTACAACAGCCCGCTTGACTTTTTTCACAATTTTATTACATCATAGTGTAGTTCACACAACAGTCAATAGAAAATGGGTGGGTGGGATAGTGTAAAAAATGTTAACTGTGCTTTAAATTGGTTCAATAGTTGTTGTCCACCGAAGAGATGTTTATTAATTAATTACAACAGCCCACTTTACTTTTTTAACAATTCTATTACATTAAAGTGTAGTTCACACAATAGTAAATAGGAAATAGGTGCGTGGGATGATGTAAAAAATGTTTACGATGCTTTAAATTGGTTCAATAGTTGTTGTCCACCAAAGAGTTATTTATTAATGAATTACACTTTACTTTTTTACAATTTTAATACATTAAAGTGTAGTTCACACAATAGTCAATAGGAAATGGGTGTGTGGGATAGTGTAAAAAATATTTACTGTGCTTTAAATTGGTTCAATAGTTGTTGTCCACCAAGAAGTTGTTTATTAATTAATTACGGCAGCCCGCTTGACTTTTTTCACAATTTTATTACATCATAGTGTAGTTCACACAACAGTTAATAGGAAATGGATGTGTGGGATAGTGTAAAAAATGTTTACTGTGCTTTAAATTGGTTCAATAATTGTTGTCCACCAAGAAGTTGTTTATTAATTAATTACAGCAGTTCGTTTGACTTTTTTTAACAATTTTACTACATTAAAGTGTAGTTCACACAATAGTCAATAGGAAATTGGTGTGTGGGATGATGTAAAAAATGTTTACGATGCTTTAAATTGGTTCAGTATTTTCTATTGACTATTGTGTGAACTACACTATATTGTGATAAAATTGTGAAAACATTAAAGTGGGCTGTTGTAAATCATCAACAAACAACTCCTTGGTGGACAACAACTATTGAGCCACGCTAAAGTATTGTAAACAATTTTTAAATCATCCCACACACCCATTTTCTATTGACTATTGTGTGAACTACACTATGATGTAATAATATTTTGTAATCCATTAACTAACAACTCCTTTTTGGACAAAAACTATTGAATCAATTTAAAGCATTGTAAACGTTTTTTACACCATCCCACACACTTATTTCCTATTGACTATTGTTGAACTACATCATTATATAATATAATTGACAGAAAAAGTTAAGTGAGCTGTTGTAATCAATTAACCAACAATTACTCTATACTCGGTAACTATTGTACCATTTTCACGCATAATTTTTCCTACCGATTCTATTTTTAGCGCATTTTTTGTAAAAAAGGACTATTATATTCAATTTGGCTGGCTGGCTGGCGTGACGCTGAGTTCTCAGCAACTATACTATTTACAGACTTAAAGCTGGTACTAAATAAAAGCTGCTGTTTTGTAGGTTTGCACAAATTACTTTAATTCAAGCTCAGTGATTGTGGAAGATTAAATTATTCAATTACTTGTTTCTAGTGAAACAATGCCCATGAATATATATGACATTAGGGATGTGGCAACTAAAATTTATTAAAGTAGATAAAAATTTAGTTACAACTTTAGCCGCGGTTGTCACTATTATTATGTACAGTTGTCAAATCTGCCCGGGATTCATTCAACGACTTGTTTGACGCGAATTTGAAGCTTATTAGAATGAATTATTATTATTGGATGAAAATTTGTTTACTTTTGGTGTATTTTTTTTATATAGCTTTGATAAAGATCAAGTTATCATTTTAAGGTACAGCACTTGACCTCCCGTCAGTCAATAACTGAACAATGAAGATTAAAAGATATTTTTGAGTTTGTACATGCATAAATTATGTACCTATCAAATAGTCAACTTGAAACTAGTACTAAATGGAAGCTGCTGTTTCGTAAGTTTGCCCAAACTGCTTGATTTCAAGCTCAGTAATTGTGAGAGATGGTAATTTGCGAATTCTCTGAAGTAACAAGCATTCACGAGCTGTCAAAAATGCGCTTCCATCATCTAGATGATTCTTCAATTTTTTGTTATCATTTGAACTACTTTTCAACGTGTTGAAAATATTAGAAAATCTATGAGAGTCGTTCCAATTCATAGTCAAAATGGTCATAAACAAATGTACCAACTTTGACACTTAAAAAATTTCTGTGACAAGAGTATCCTGTACACTTGCTTTTAATATATTGTTTCAATTACTATTTTATAATTCATGAAAAATATATATTTTTCCATACAAGTAGCCATACTGCCACTATTTGGCCTTGAAATTTCACTTAAGGGTTGATTTTCAGTAATCTCTATCAATTTATTCTAATTGTAATTAATTTGTAAGAATTGTTTAGCCCACTTAGAGTTCATTTGGATAAGATATTATAAGGTGTGGTGTAACTTTGGACTAAAGTTGAGCCACAACCCGATTTCCGGGAAACGGCCACTGTAAAAAATTTATTTCCGGTTGTAATTAATTGTAATTAATGTGTAAGAATATATTAATATTGGTCAATTTAGCCGCATGCTGGAAACTATAAATAAAGCCGGTAGTTCATTTCACACCGCCGAATTAAAAGTCAACGGTTAGAATATGTATAATCTTGTAAATGTTCTGTTAGTTGAACTCCTTCCAATTTTCAGTCCTCCCCAAATTACAGTCTTTCACCTTTGAAGAAGAAGCTTTGAATGTCGGAGACTCGATTACTGTTCAGTGTACAATTATAACAGGAGATTTACCTGTTAAACTAACTTGGATGCTAAATGGAAGATTATTACAGTCAGAAAATGGCGTCATTATTTCTCAAATTGGCAAAAAAGTTAACGTGTTGACCATAGATCCGATTTTAGAAGAACATAAAGGAAACTACACATGTCAAGCAGAAAATAAAGCAGGAATTAGTAGCCACACAGCTGAGTTAGTTGTCAACGGTTAGAAAATATTTTTAGTGCTTCTATTTTCTTAACTATTACCTGAACCTTCCAGTTTTGCTGAGACTAAATTAAAACTTATTTAATTCCTTCACAGTTTTACCCAAGTTACAACCCTTTACTTTCGGCGAAGAACCTTCTAATGTTGGTGACTCAATTACGGTTCAATGCGCGATAACTGCGGGTGATCTTCCAGTCAAAATAAATTGGTTGCTTAACAACAAACCTCTTAGATCTGAAAATGGTGTCAACATGGCTCAATTTAGTCGAAAAATTAACGTATTATCAATAGATCCTATATTAGAAGAGCACGCGGGAAATTATTCTTGTCAAGCTGAGAATTCAGCTGGTTCAACAAGTCATACTGCTGAATTAAAAGTCAACGGTTAGATTTCTTATTATTTGCGTAGAGTATTGCCTGTTTTTTTTTTTTTTTTTGATTTATTTATTGTACCATTCCAGTTCTTCCTAAATTACTGCCTTTCACATTTGGAGATGCCCCTTCAAATGTTGGGGATACAACAACAGTACAATGCTCAATTACTGCAGGAGATTTGCCAATAAAATTCAATTGGTTATTAAATGGAAAAGCACTGCGAGCAGATAATAGTATAACGGTCTCAAAAATAGGAAAAAAAATCAATGTACTATCAATAGACCCAATAACGGAGGAACATTCTGGAAATTACACATGTCAGGCGGAAAATTCTGCTGGATCAACTAGTCATATAGCAGAATTAATTGTTAATGGTTAGCCTTGTTAGAAGTAAATTGTGAATGCTTTTTGCCTTAATTCATCCATTTCTATCAATCCCGTTTTTTTCATTTACAGTTTTACCTAAATTACAACCTTTTACTTTTAATGAGGAGCCTTCAAACGTTGGAGAATCAATTGTCGTTCAATGTTCTATAAGCTTAGGTGATCTGCCTGTTAAATTAACGTGGTTATTTAATGGAAAAACATTACCAGTTGATGATAGCATAACTATGTCGCAATTAGGCAGAAAAGTTATTGCTTTAACCATAGATCCAATTTCCGAAGAGCACGCAGGAAATTATACCTGTCAAGCGGAAAATAAAGCTGGTGCTACAAGCCACACCTCTGAATTAATTGTTAATGGTTTGAAAAACATTTGCTTTTCTGCATGTCATTTCAACCCTTTTTTGTGACCTTCCAGTTTTACCCAAACTGCAACCCTTCACTTTCGGAGATGAACCATCAAACGTTGGCGACTCTTTAACTCTTCAGTGCACAGTTATAGTAGGTGATCTTCCAGTTAAGCTCGACTGGTTGTTAAATGGAAAACATTTACTCAGCGAAAATAGCGTTCATATTGCACAGTTTGGAAAGAAAGTCAGTGTTTTGACTATAGATCCAATTTTGGAAGTACATGCTGGGAATTATACCTGCCAGGCTGAAAATAAAGCTGGATTAAGTAGCCACACTGCAGAATTAATCGTTAATGGTTAGATTTTTAGCTAGGAGTAACAATTTTGTTTTGTCATTATTATTAATAATAGTAATTTTCCTCATTCCAGTCATTCCCGAAATTCTTCCATTTAGTTTTGGCGATAAACCCACAAATCCAGGCGATTTTACTACAGTACAATGCGTCGTATCAAAAGGCGATTTACCCATCAAATTTACGTGGTACTTTAACAACAAAGAAATAACAAATCATTTAACTTCAAGCCTATCTTTATCAACAATTGGAAAACGTATTGGGGTATTAACAATAGATTCTATAGATGATACTCATGCTGGAAATTATAGTTGTAAAGCTCAAAACAAAGCTGGATATAATCTTCAAACTTCTGAGCTTAAAGTCAACGGTTTGTGCAATAAAATCTTTTTTTATACACTTTGGTTTGATCCTACAATCCTACTTTTTTATATTTTCTTCAGTTCCTCCCCGAGTCACTCCTTTCGCTTTTGAGGACAGCCCTATAAATGCTGGTGACTACGCTTCAGTTCAATGTACTGTCCCTAAAGGTGATTTGCCCTTGAATATATCGTGGCTCTTAAATGGTCGAGAAGTAGCCCTTTACCATGAAATTTCCATCAGTCGAAACGGCAGACGAGGTTCCGCTTTAACCATCGAATCAGTTAGCGACACTTTAGCTGGGAATTATAGTTGTTCTGCCTCAAACAAAGCCGGCGTTTCAGAATATACAGCACCTTTGCTAGTTAACGGTGAAAACTTGAACTTTTCATGTTGCTTGTTTATGTGTGATTTTTTATTTGTTTAATTTTTAAATCCTTGTAGATATAGAATTAATTATTTTTTATATTAGTCCCCCCTAGAATTGCGCCATTTGCATTTGAGGAAGGTCCAATAAACTCCGGAGAATACGCATCCATACAATGTACAGTTCCAAAAGGAGATCTTCCGCTGAAAATTTCATGGAAGTTTAATGGAAAAGAAATCGAGAATTATAAAGAAATTACAGTTGCTAAAACTGGACGACGTGGATCAACTCTTACTATAGAAGCAGTATCTTATTCTCTTGTCGGAAATTATACTTGTACTGCTTCTAATTCTGCTGGAAATTTCGAATATACTTCTACTTTACAAGTTAACGGTCAATATTTTATCAATTTCTTATTGTTCTTATTTATTATACCTTTGCTTGTCCTGTGATTCTACTTTCCTAGTTGCTCCAAGAATCGCTCCATTTTTTCTGTAATTTCTAATTATTTTAGTGTCACCCAAAATTGCTCCCTTTTCGTTTGGGGATGCCCCTCTCCATTCAGGACAATATACTTCTGTTCAGTGCATCGTCCAGGAAGGAGACTTTCCGCTAAATATTACTTGGATGTTTAACTCGCAAAAAGTTGAAAATTACCCCGAGATTTATGTATCAAAGACTGGTCGTCGAGGCTCCACCTTAACCATTGAATCCGTAACGCATTCCCTTGCTGGAAACTATACTTGCCTAGCGGAAAATTTAGCTGGAGTTGCTCAGTATACTTCCTCATTATTTGTGAATGGTTATAATCTTTATTATATGTAGTACAATATTTTTTGTTGCTAGTTTGTAGGTTCACTTGTATTTATACCATACAAGCAATGAAATTTTGGTATTTGGTATTAGATGATAGGTTTTTTAGAACTTCCTTACACCCTTAACCTATTGTGTAATCTACGAGCCCAAAATCATATCATTTGACCCAAATATTGTGACATTCTGCTCCCAATATCGGCTGGGTTGCGAGTAGAGGACATTTTGTTAGTTTAAATGCATGTTATGCCTGTATTATGCCTGTATTACACGATTCAATTCATTCATGAAGATATTCATGAAGTTGTCCTTGAATTTCTTCGTGAATTTATTGTCAAGCAGAAAAATGTTGCTTCGTTTTTCACACATGAAGATTTCCATCAATTTATTGTGAAGAATTTAATAGTACCAACCTAAATATCAGCTGTCATTTTACTGTCGTTAATTTTTGTATTGTGTTTCTTGCAAGTTTCTGTAGAATTAGAAGTATAATGAAATTACAATTTTCACAGTATCTCTTTAGAAACAAACAAACTCAACCTCAAAAAAGGTTAGAGGAGATAAACAAAGACAATGTCAAATACAAAGGTTGGCAACGACAAAATGTGGAGGAAAAAACCCTAGAATTCCCTAGAAAGTTGTCGAAAAATAGAACATGTTCTAATTCGTCAATAAATTCATGAATATTGAATCGTGTAATACAGGCATTACATGATTCAATTTCTTCATCAATAAATTTTCTTCATGAAGAAACTCATGAATTTATTGACGAATTATTTTTCGACAATTTTCTAGGGAATTCTAGGGTTTTTTCTCCATATTTTGTCGTTGCCAACCTTTGAATTTGACATTGTCCTCCAACCTTTTTTGTGGTTAAGTTTGTTTGATTCTAAAGAGATACTGCGAAAATTATAATCTCATTGTACTTTTAATTCTACAGAAACTTGCAAGAAACACAATACAAAAATTAACGACAGTAAAATGACAGCTGATATTTAGGTTGGTATTATTAAATATAAAGACGATTTCTGGGACTTGTTACAAGTGGAATACGAAAAACTAGATATATATATATATATATATATATATGGAGATAGGTTCGGAAACACAAATGTGGGCATAGAGGAGGTGATGGGAATACATGGAGAAGTAATAAAGAACAACAACGGAAGGAGATTGATAGACTTCTGTATTATAAATGGATTAATATACTAAATACGCTTTTTGCTCACAAAGAAATTCATAAATTTACTCGTGAAGTCAAAAGTAGAAAAGAAAAATAAATTATAGACTACTTCATAGTCAGCAATAAATTAAGAAGAGAAGTTAATGATGTAAGGGTTAAAAGAGGTAGTGAGATAGGCAGTGATCACTTCTTAACAGTCGCGAAAATTAAAAATAAGGAAATAATAGAACAAAAACGTTACACTAAAAAGAAAGAGGTGGAAATATTGAAACCAAAAATCGACAAACTGAAAGATGAAGAGATAAGAAAGAAATACCAAGAAAAAATAAGTCAACTAATAGACACAACACCAACATCAGATATACCATGAATGAAGCACAGAATAGAAAAAAACTCATTGGTGGAACGAGGAGGTAAAAAGAGAGGTTAAAAAGAAAAAACAAATATGGAAAAAGTTCCTCAACACAAAAAAGGAAAAAGACTATGAAGACTATAAGAAACAAAGCAAAAGAAACAATTAAAAAATCAAAGATGAGAACGTGGGATGAATTTGGGAACAAATTAGAAACAAATTTCAAAGAAAATCAGAAATTATTCTACCGAACACTCAAAAACTGCAAAAAAGGAAAACAGATGACACTGAAACTATTAAAAGATGAAATGAAAGTGAAGGACAACTGCTAAAGTGTACGAAGCGATCCTAGAAAACAAACTACGAGAGGAACTGGAATCAACTCTGGAAAAATCGCAAAGTGCACTCCACGCAAGACCACATATTCACAATAAGGAAGCTCATAGAGAAAACAATGAAACAAGACAGCAAACTTTACATAACATTTATAGATATGGAGAAAGCCTTCGATAGGGTGCTACGAGAAATGATGTGGGAAATATTGAGGAAAAAAGAAATAAATGAACAACTATTGGAATCAGTAAAAAGTCTATAAAAAAGAACAACCAACTATGTACGAACTGGAAATGATGTATCCGAAGAATTTGACACCACACAAGGACTAAGACAAAAAGGATCACTAAGCCCGCTATTATTTATAATATTTTTAGATGATATCCTAAAGGAGGTGAAAAATAAAACAAGGAAAGTAGAAGTTGGGTATTATAAATTGTCCATAACAACCATAACAGAATGTGCTTTTGCCGACGACCTTGCAATTCTGGCAAAAAATGAAGAGGATATGCAACACAATCTAAACATATGGAATGAAGAACTACAGAAACATCAAATGACAATAAATGCAGACAAAACAAAAATCATGGTGATTTCCAAGGCTAATATAAGAGCAAACGTAACACTGAACGGAACTGAAGTACATGAATAGCTTTTTTGCGATTAATAAAGCAATATTGAACAATAAACAAGTGTCCAAGAGAACAAAAAACACGCTATACAAAACAATATATAGGCCAACATTATTGTACGGATGTGAAACGTGAATAATGAACCAAAGAACGAAGAGCAAAATACAAGCAATGGAAATGAGATATTTAAGACGGGTAGAGGGAGTTACTAGGATGGACAGATTGAGTAACGATTACATAAGAAGTAAACTGCAGCTAGAGAGAATCTAAACCACCATTGACAAAAAACAGTTAGCATGATTCGGGCATCTAATACGAATGCCGGAAGAAAGACAAGCAAAACAAATATGGGAAGCAAGAATAAAACACAAAAAAAGAAGAGGAAGACCAACCAAAACTTGGAAGAACAACATAGTTGAAATATTAGATAGGCAAAGATTAAAGCGAAGAACAGGAGAGAGTGGAAAAATGTCATAAATAACATCAAGTGAATAGGAAGAAAGAAAATCTCGACACCCGAAAGGATATAAGAAGATTTAAAACCGTTTATATTAATAATTATTAAATTCTTCACAATAAATTAAATGGAAATCTTTATGTGTATAAAAACGAGCCAAAATTTTTCTGCTTGACAATAAATTCACGAAGAAATTCAAGGACAACTTCATGAATATCTTCATGAATAAATTGAATCGTGTAATATTATTATTTATTTGATTTTTATATTTAAATTTGATTATTTGTCACTTAAATCAATTGACATTTATTGTTTATTATGTAACATTTTAATAAGGCCTAAAATCGCGTATTATAGAAGTCATTGAGTATACCCCTGGTGACGGTACAACTGCAATTAATAATTAGAACGCGCAACACTAGCGACAGTTGCGATGAGTAGCAAAATCAATTGTTGTACACTATTACTAACATGGATGCGAGTCCGTAAATTGGATTGTCTGTGGATATTTTGACATTTGTTCTAATTGAATTATAAGCAGTTTATTTACATTAAAAACGATTGAGGCTGCGATTTAAATATTGTGATTAGTCGTAATGCAAATCAGTTTTATTATTATAAGTAAATACGAAGAGTTTCTTGAGTTTTGCTGGGCCAAATGATATGATTCTGGGCTCATATATTGAATTGTAAAATTTAGTAAGATAACTGGTAGCATTCTGAGTTAAATATTTGATTTAGTTCCTCCGCGGATAACGCCCTTCGCATTTGAGGACAGGCCCATCAATGCCGGCGAATATGCCACTATACAATGCATCGTACCAAATGGTGATCTTCCTATAAGTATCTCATGGTTGTTTAATAGTCACCCAGTGGGTGATTTTGCTGAGATAACTTTATCCAAAGTTGGTCGCAGAGGTTCTGCTTTAACCATCGAATCCATCACGTACAACTTGGCGGGAAACTTCACTTGTGTTGCTACAAATAGAGCAGGAGTCAGCCAATACACCGCTGCGCTTCAAGTCAACGGTTATTGAAATTTTGACTGCTTTGCTCTTCCGATTATTTTTGTTTGTTGTTTTAACACTGGTTAAGTTCTGTTGTACAGCATACACTATTACTCCTACACTCTACAAAGGTTACGGATTGTAGCTAACAGCACGACTATCTATTATATTAGTTCTTGAATTGGTTTAGTAAAACTAACCTTGTATATTATACTGAACCAATTTGGGAGCTGGATGAACATGTTACACGCCCAAAGCCTATACCAATCTCTGACCACGTTTACTTTAGTTTTGCCCAGAATTCTGCCGTTTTCTTTTGACGAGGGATCTTATTCTCCTGGTCATTATGCTTCAATACAGTGTCAAGTCCCTGACGGTGATCTGCCAATTACAATCACGTGGTTGTTCAACAACAAGCCTCTCACTGATAGCGTCGCCCAGGTTATGGGAGTTACAATACTAAAAGCAGGCAGAAGAAGTAGTATTTTAACCCTAGAAAATATAGCGCCATACAATGCAGGAGACTATATTTGCAAAGGAGAAAATACAGTTGGAACAGCATACTATAAAGCCAGAATGATTGTCAATGGTTCGTTTTAGAGTGAGATCGGTGAAGTAGTTGCGTATTTTTTTAATTCTTTTTATATGTGGAGGCACTGCTTCTGGTATCCATCAGCACTTCATTCATTTATTATTTTTTTCAAAAATGTTCCCACATTTGAGACAATTTTTCCAGTTTTGCCGCGAATCGTTCCTTTCGAATTTGAGGAAGGGTTTTATTTACCTGGCCAATACGCTGCTGCCCAGTGTTTAATACCAGTTGGGGATATGCCTCTAGACATAATTTGGATTTTTAATAACAAACCCTTAACTGATAGTGCCGCCCTTGCAATGGGCGTAACGATTTTAAAAGGAAAACGTAGCAGTTTATTAAGCGTGGACAGTATTGCCTCTTACAATGCCGGGGATTACGTTTGTAAAGCTGAAAACTCTGTGGGAACGGCTTATTACAAAGCCAGATTAATTGTTAATGGTTTGTTTTGGATCATTACATAGTAATCTTTATTTTGCTAGTTTATTTTTTATTGTTTTTCCTAGTTTTGCCTCGTATACTCCCCTTTCAATTTGAAGAAGGTTCCTATTTGCCCAACCAATATGCAACAGCCCAGTGTACAATTCCAGTTGGGGACATGCCTTTAGAAATAACTTGGCTGTTTAATAATACACCGCTGACTGACAGCACCGCTCAAGCAATGGGTGTTACTATTTTAAAAGCTGGAAAACGCAGTAGTTTATTGACTATAGAAAGCATTGCTCCTTATAACGCAGGAGACTACATTTGCAAAGGCGAAAATATGGTTGGATCGGCCTATTATAAAGCTAGATTAATAGTCAACGGTTCGTCTTACAAACCTGATCAATTTGCTTGTCTCAATTGCTTTTATTTTTGCTCATTTTATTTCCTAGTTCTACCACGAATCCTACCGTTCGAATTTGAGGAAGGTCCTTATTTGCCAGGACAGTATGCTGCTGCCCAGTGTACAATTTCTGTAGGGGATATGCCCTTAGAGATAACGTGGATGTTTAATAACACACCTTTAACAGATAGTGTTGCTCAAGCACACGGTATAACCATCATTAAAGCAGGAAAAAGAATTAGTACTTTGTCCATTGATAGTATAGCGCCTTACAATGGAGGAGACTATATTTGTAAAGGCGAAAATATGGTTGGAACTGCTTATTATAAAGCCAGATTAATAGTGAATGGTTGGTGCAAATCCACAATAAATAATGGATAATTGAAGCTTCATTTATTTAGTTTTTCATCCGCTTATTTTGATTATTCCTAGTTTTGCCTCGCATCCTACCGTTCGAATTTGAAGAGGGGCCTTATTTGCCAGGACAGTATGCTACTGCCCAATGTACCGTTTCGGTGGGAGATATGCCCTTAGAAATTACCTGGATGTTTAATAATATGCCGTTGACTGATAGTGCTACACAGGTAATGGGCATAACTATTATGAAAGGCAGAAGGAGTAGTTTCTTGACGATTGATAGTGTGTCTGCTTACAACGCCGGGGACTATATTTGCAAAGGGGAAAATTTGGTTGGCACTGCTTATTACAAAGCCCGTTTAGTTGTCAACGGTTCGTCTATTCCGTTTATTTGTTGCTGCTTTTTAAATCATTGTTTTCGTTTTTGGTTTCTTCCTAGTTTTGCCTCGCATCCTTCCATTTGAATTCGAAGAAGGCTCGTATCTCCCGGGCCAGTATGCAACCA
The DNA here is from genome assembly GCA_963989225.1 of Dromius quadrimaculatus. Classification (NCBI taxonomy): domain Eukaryota; kingdom Metazoa; phylum Arthropoda; class Insecta; order Coleoptera; family Carabidae; genus Dromius; species Dromius quadrimaculatus. The sequence continues at coordinate 2,711,649 of OZ022329.1, forward strand.
CTCAATGTACAGTTCCTGTTGGGGACACTCCCTTAAAAATTATTTGGATGTTTAATAGTCAACCTCTGACAGACAGTGCAGCTGTTGCAATGGGAATCATGATTGCAAAAGTTGGCAAAAGAAATAGCCTATTGACAATTGATAGTGTGGCGGCGTATAATGCAGGAGATTATATATGCAAGGCGGAAAATGATGTTGGGAGTGCTTATTATAAAACTAGGCTTATAGTAAGCGGTGAGAGGACAGCTGTTTTTTTTTTATAAGCAAAACTAGTAGATTTGATGCTTTTTAAGTTTGATCATCACCCAATTTCCTTATGTTTATCATTATAATTATATTGGAATATTTTTTTGTGGAAGTCCCCCCCAGGATAGCACCGTTTAAATTCGAAAGTGAGTCATTCTATCCGGGCCAATTCGCAACAATTCAATGTTCAATCCCAGAGGGCGATTATCCCCTGCAAATCACGTGGTTGTTCAACAACAAACCCCTGAAAGGCGACGTGATCTTGGCTATGGGCGTGTCCATCATAAAACCCAACAAAAGGTCCAGTCTGCTCACTATTGAAAGCGTCTCAGCGTTCAACGCTGGAGACTACATTTGCAGAGGCGAAAATTCAGTAGGCTTTGCCTACTATAAAGCCAGATTGGTTGTCAACGGTATTGCGCTATGAAATGATTGTAGTTGCCATAATGATACAAAAATCTGAAAAACGATTGTGTTGCAACATCGTGGTCATCAATGTTTTCTGTTGGTTTTATTTATTTATGGTATGATGCACCACATTATTTTTGGTTCTTTCATTTGGTAATGTGTTATGTTCTGATATTATTTTGTTAAACCCTTTCATCTTGCACTACCATCTCTAATCCCGACCAATTTATTTATGCACTGTTGAAAAATAAATACTTGTAATTTGTAGGTAGGATTCCCTGTAGAAATAAGGTCGCTTTTTTGTAGATTTAAGAGTATGATTAGTTTAAGATATTTTGTTGTATATCGTTGTGTTGTTGAAGAATACAATATGTTGACAACTGCTGTTCTTCTGGCATCTTCTTCATAAAACCTAGTTGAAAGATAATTAGGTTGTTTTATTTTTGCTTAAAAATGCGTAAGCTGGATTTTGAAAAGGCGCCATTTGTTGTATGACGAATCCGGCTTTGTCAGTCGACATGATTCCATCTTATCCTGTTTCCAATTATCCTACAATAAAGTCGACTGATGAAAATCAACCTTCCAGACCTTTCCCTTCCATCTGTAATTTCTGTTAGTTTGTTTCTTTTTTTGCATGCTTTTTAACGTTATGTTTACTTACTAATAATTTAACAAGTCTTTAAATTCTTTTCCTTTTCTTTTTTGTTGCTAGATGTTGCATGCTTTAAAAATAAAATAATGTGAATGAAATTCACATTATTTTATTTATTATTTAAGCTTAATAAGGAATGCAACTAACTTTTAAATTGAATTGAAGAGTATTGTAATTAAAAGTTGCATTTTTTATTTTAAATGAATATGTAACAATTCATCTAAATTATTATGATCTATACATTTTTTCAGAATTATATCATAATAAATAGACTTTTTTGGTTTTAATTCTGTATATTTATTTTTATTTTTGACAAAAATAAACAAGGCAAGAAGGTATCTAGATAATTAGAAATTAAAAATTGAAAATATACAGATAACTAGATGTGAAAACGTGGATTCCACATTTAGTGCAAAAAGAACAAAATTCCTCTGGCATTTACCCAAAGTCTAAGGAAAAACCACGTAAAAAACTTCAACTGTTGACAATTATTATAGAGAAAAAGATTTGATTAATATAACACATTAGGACGATGTCCCGTTTCTGCAACGCACACAGTTCCAAGGTCCAAACAAGTCATAAAAATTTTTTTAACAGAAAAACTGAATTTCAATAGTCTACATCTACATGAATATAACAAAAACAAGTGCCAAGACAAATATTTCACAAATCAGGTATAACTATAACAAATGAATAAAATAATATGAGTCTTGACAATTATTATAGTCAAAAAAGAAAGAATTAATATAACATACAAAGACGATGTCCTGTTCTTGCGGACGCACACAGTTCCAAAGTCCAAACATGTCATAAAATTGTTTTTACAAAACTGAGTTTCAATTATGTACATGAACGTAATAAAAATAAAAATCAAGACAAATATTTTACAAATTATGTATGCCTATTATTGATTATTGGAAGCCAAACATTTGCCAACTCAAAACCATCAGTATGGTTGAAATTATTCGGATCTTTAATTATTTCAATCGCTTCCCTGACCAATCTACCATGAATGGATGAGCATCTTGCAATTACTCTTGTTTCTTCGAACTTGATGTCGTGCAAAAACTCAATGGCATGATCAGCAACCGAAGATTTATCTGGATGATTGAGTCTTATGCATCTTCTATGTTTAGCAATACGTGTGCTTACACTTCTGCCCGTCTGACTAACATAGATTTTCCCACGGTACAAGGAATCTTATAAATACCCGAAGATTGTAAAGGGATCATGTCCTTGACAGGTCTCAAAAACTGCTTGATTTTCGTGACAGGAGCGAATGAAACTTTGAAATTATGTCGAGACAAGATCCTTCCGATCTTCTCTGAAACATTACTGACATAGGGTAAAGAAACATAATTTTTACTCACGCCATTATCCGCAACGGTAGCATTGTTAGATTTTGGTCGAAGTGCTTTCCTAATGGAATGATGAGAAAAACCATTTTTCTGGAAAATTACTTCTAGATTATTAATCTCTTGATCAAGTTTATCAGGGTGACAGATATCATTGGCCCTTTGGAAAATACATTTAATTGTTCCATACTTCTGTGAAGGATGGTGATATGATTCTGCATGAATATATTGGTTTAAACAGTGTGTAGTAGTCTACCATCATTGGTTCGCTCTAGATTCACATCAAGAAAAGGCAATGAGCCATTACTTTCTAGCTCCGATGTGAATTTGATGTTTTCGTGAACATTATTTAAATGATTCAAAAAACTGTTCAAATTGTCATGACCATGAGGCCAGATTGCAAAAACATCATCCACGTAACGTAACCATAAGGATGGTTTGTAGGTACTAGTTCCTAATGCTTTTTCTTCAAAAAATTCCATATAGTAATTTGCAATTGATGGAGAAATTGGATTACCCATTGCAACACCATCAATTTGTTTGTAATAATCATTATTGAATATGAAAAAGCTAGAAGTCAAACAATGGTGAAATAATTTAATAATATCTGGAGGGAAATTCCTTTCCAAAAGCTTTAAGGTGTCTTTAATTGGAACTTTTGTGAATAAAGAAGAAACATCGAAACTAACAAGGATGTCATTATCATTTAACCGTACGTTACTAATTATTTCAATAAAATGTTTTGAATTTTTAACGTACGAAGAAGAATTATTGATTAATGGTCTCAATAAACTATCAAGAATTTCTTCAACAGGAATACGGCTAGGAGTGATTCCATAACCCAAACCTTTACATAAAACATCACAAGCAGTATCTGACAAAGAATGATTACTGAGATTGATCACTAATTTATTTTTAGGTAGTGAGTGGGTGTCAGTTTCAAAATTATGTTTCTCAAATAATTTATCAAATTTAGTTTCTTGTGAATTACTTAACTTTTGATGTTGATTTGTTGAACGAAGAGTAAGAATACTATCCAAAATTGTCCAATCTTCTTCAGATACTGCTTGTGATGTTTTATGTGAAGGTTTGGGTTATGGAATCACTCCTAGCCGTATTCCTGTTGAAGAAATTATAACGAATGTGGAAGCTGCTATCAATTTGCTACCTGCAGAAAAGTCTCCTCTAAGACCTATTGTCATTTCAATAGGCTCAACAACATATGGATTAGCCAAATATTTGGATAGTTTGTTGAAGCCGATGATTGGTCATACTACATCATATGTAAAGAATTCCCGACATTTTGTGGATTTGATTAGTGATATGACATTGACAGATAATGATTTATTTGTCAGTTTTGTCGTTTCATCTTTATTCACGAAAGTACCTATCATCGATACTCTGAAATTATTAGAAGATCATTTTACATCTGTTATTGTCAAGCTTTTTAAACATTGTTTGACTTCTTGTTTTTTCATCTTTAATGGTAATTTCTACAAGCAAATTGATGGTGTCGCCATGGGTTCCCCTATTTCTCCTTCTATCGCTAATTTTTACATGGAGAATTTTGAACAAAAAGCTTTAAGCACTGCTATGAAGAAACCTACTGTCTGGCTTCGTTACGTTGATGATGTCTTTGCTGTTTGGCCTCATGGTAGAGATGAATTGAATGTTTTTTTGAATCATTAAATTCAGTATTGAAGTTGAAGAAAATGACTGTCTTCCTTTTCTGGACGTTTACCTGGAGAAACAAGGTAATGGCAAACTTATCCATTCTGTATATAGGAAGCCGATCCATACAAATCAATATTCACATGAGTCATCAAATCACCATCCTGCTCAGAAATTTTGTACTATTAAAACTTTATATCAGAGAGCCTCTTCATTATGTCATCCAAGTAAACTATCTGATGAAATCAAATTTTTGGATGATGTTTTCTTGAAGAATGGATATAATAGAACACAGATTAAGAAAGCACTTAGACAGAAGAATTCTACGCCACCTGTTCAAGATCCAAATAATAAGAAAATATTTGTTACGTTACCTTACGTAGCCAATATAACAGATAAAATTGGAAGGCTTTTACATAAATATGACATTAAAACTTCATACACTTCCAGTTTGAAAATTCGAGATCTTATTGGTAATGTTAAAGACAGATTTCCTCTACAGTATCCAGGTATATACAAGATTCCTTGTCAATGTGGAAAAGTATATATTGGACAAACCAAGAGGACTGTAGAAACAAGATTGAAAGAGCATTCTCGTCATATAAGATTGAACCATCCAGAAAAATCTGCTGCGGCTGAGCATGCTATTCAAGAATTACATGGCATTGACTTCAAGAATACGAAGCTTCTGGCTGAAGAAAACAATTGGTTCAAAAGGCTTATAAGAGAAGCAATTGAAATTAAAAAATCACCGAATAATTTGAATTTGAATACTGGTTATAAACTTAATCGATCATGGCTACCAATCATTTGTTTATAATTTCAAGTTATTTGTATCTACGAATCTACTTGCAAGAGTTACTTCATCACCACCTCCTGAAGATTTGTGGATGGTTCAGTTATGCGCCAAACCAAAAAGAGTGGAGCCAGATTGACCTAGAACCACAAGGAGTTGACAATTTTCCCTATTTAGACCTTCATTATTATTTCCTGAAGACCTGTGGATATTGAATCATCAATCACAGGCAGAGCTCTACGATCCTAGAAGTTAATATATTTCAAACTAATCTAGTTATTATTTGTACTTTTATTTTTATTTTTGTTGTCTTGACAATTTTGTTTATTTATATTTATATTTCTTTTCACTTGAAAAAGGCAGCACTTTGCTGTCGAAACGTTGTGTTTCTAATAAATTACAGAATTTATACCCAATAAAACATATTTATTTATAAAATGAGTTCTGAAAAGTTTTTTCCTTCATATTATTTTATTCATTTGTAATAGTTATACCTGTTTTGTGAAATATTTGTCTTGGCACTTGTTTTTGTTATATTTATATAGAGGTAGATTATTGAAATTCAGTTTTTCTGTTAAAAAAATTTTTATGACATGTTTGGATCTTGGAACTGTGTGTGTTGCAGAAACGGGACATCGTCCTAATGTGTTATATTAATTAAATCTTTTCCTCTATAATAATTGTCAAGACTCATATCTTTGATTCCTCTGTTGAGATCTCAGACTTTGGGTAAATGCCAGAGGAATTTTGTTCTTTTTGCACTAAATGTGGAATCCACGTTTTCACATCTAGTCATCTGTATATTTTCAATTTTTAATTTCTAATTATCTAGATACCTTCTTGCCTTGTTTATTTTTGTATCATTTTTTCTGATGAAGACTTTCGGTTAGAAATATACAGAATTAAACCAAAAAGTCTATTTACTAAATTATTATTTTCAACAAAATTGTTCAAATGTTATTCATTCATTTAATATGCTGAAAAATAGTATTCATGCAAATTTTGGAAAAAATATTACGTTATTACAGAAATTAAAATAAAGAAAATACAATCCAAAATTTGTAAGATGCATGTAAGAAAATTCAGTACCTTCAAACCTTTTCCAAAGTAAATAATATATTTTTATTGTGATAAACAGTACTGACTTTTCTTTTGACTGCATGCCTAAATGTTTCAACCTTAGTTCTTTCGAACTGTTGTACTAATAATCTTGTTCAATTCTTTTTTAGTTCCTCCAAGATGGATTTTAGAACCCACTGATAAAGCTTTTGCTCAAGGCAGTGATGCTAAAGTTGAATGCAAAGCTGATGGGTTCCCAAAACCTTCTGTCACATGGAAAAAAGCCACTGGTAAAATAAATTTACTTATTTGTAAATGAATTAAATAACAATTTTTTTTAAATTGTTTTAGGAGAAACACCTGGAGAATATAAAGATTTTAAACCTAACAATCCCGATATTAAAGTTGAAGATGGAACTTTAATTATTAATAACATCCAAAAAACCAATGAAGGTTATTATTTATGCGAAGCAGTTAATGGTATTGGTTCTGGATTATCTGCTGTAATTTTGATTAGTGTACAAGGTAATAATTTTCTTAATGTATAAAAATACTTATAATAATAATAATTGCTGTTTTAGCTCCCCCTCAATTTGAAATAAAACTTCGCAACCAGACATCGCGCCGCGGCGATCCAGCCGTTCTTCAGTGCGAAACTAAAGGCGAAAAACCAATTGGTATTTTGTGGAATATCAACAATAAACGTTTGGAGCCCAAATCCGCTGACAATAGATACACAATTCGAGAAGAAATTCTTCCTAACGGCGTTCTCTCTGACTTGAGCATTAAACGAACTGAAAGATCGGACTCTGCTTTATTTACCTGCGTGGCTACCAATGCTTTTGGTAGTGATGACACAAGCATTAATATGATCGTACAAGGTAAAATTTCATAATAATGCAAGTAATTTATGATGAATTATATTTTTTGCAGAGGTGCCTGAAGTTCCTTACGCTTTAAAAGTTCTTGACAAGTCCGGTAGATCCGTACAATTATCATGGGCTGCTCCATATGATGGCAACTCTCCAATTAAACAATACCAAATTGAATACAAACCAAGCAAAGAATCTTGGGAGAAAGATATGGATCGTGTGCTAGTCCCCGGACAACAAACAGAAGCCAGTGTGTTTACTTTAAGACCAGCCACTACATATCATATTAGAATTGTTGCCGAAAATGAAATTGGTATTTCTGATCCAAGTGAAACTGTTACTATTATAACAGCTGAAGAAGGTATTTTTATTTGCTTGTAATCAGAATATTGTTTAAAACTATTTTTTGTAGCTCCATCCGGTCCTCCAACTGGAATTAGAGTAGAACCAGCTGATCAACATACTTTGAATGTATGGTGGAAACCTCCTGTAAAAGCTGACTGGAATGGGGAAATACTTGGATATTATGTTGGACATAAACTTGCCTCTACTGACAATCCGTACTTTTTCGAAACAGTCGAATTCAGTCGCGAAGAAGGCAAAGAACATCACCTGGTTATCACTGATTTAAAGTAATATTTTATACATTAATTAAATGAAGTTTAATAAAATTAATGCTTGCAGAACTTACACTCAATACTCCGTTGTTGTACAAGCCTTCAATAAAGTTGGCCCCGGCCCGATGTCTGAAGCCTTACGCGCCTACACAGCCGAAGGTACCCCTGAACAACCCCCACAAGACACTACTTGCACAACTTTAACTTCTCAGACTATTCGCGTAAGCTGGGTTAGCCCGCCTTTAAATTCTGCTAACGGTGTTATCAAGGGTTATAAAGTAATTTATGGACCTAGCGATGTTTGGCATAATGAGGAAAATAGAACAACGAAAATAACTGCTTCAAGTGAAACGATTCTTCATGGACTGCACAAATACACTAATTATAGCATGCAAGTTTTGGCGTACACTTCTGGAGGTGATGGGGTTAGAAGCGCGCCGATTCATTGCCAAACTGAACAAGATGGTAAGAAAAAATTTATATTTTATATTTTATATTTTACATAATTGGAAAATATTTTCTAGTTCCTGAGCAGCCATCCAATGTCAAAGCTCTCGTGATGTCCACCGACTCAATTTTAATCAGCTGGAAACCGCCTACTCAACCTAATGGTTTAGTCGAACAGTACACCGTTTACGTTAAAGAACAAGGATCTGAAGCTACGCCAAGAAGTCAGAAAGTCTCTCCAATTCAAATGAACTATGAAGCCGCTAATTTAGACAAAAATAAGCATTACGAATTTTGGGTTACTGCTAGCACTACAATTGGAGAAGGACAACCGTCAAAAACTGTCGTTTTGTCGCCCGTTAATCGAGGTACAAACCAACAATTTTTTGTGTTTGTAATTTTATATTTTTTAGCGCATTTTTTGGAAAAAAGCGCTATTATATTCACTTTGGCTGTCTGGTTGAGTTCTCAGCAACTATACTATTTACAGATTTGAAACTGGTACTAAATTAAAGCTGCTGTTTCGTAGGTTTGCACAAATTGCTTTAATTCAAGCTCAGTGATTGTGGAAGATTAAATTATTCAATTACTTGTTTCAAATAAAACAATGCCCATAGATATATATGACATTAGGGATATGGCAACTAAAGTTTATTTAAGTAGATAAAAATTTAGTTACAACTTTCGCCGCGGGTGTCACTATTATTATGTACAGTTGTCAAATCTGTCCGGGATTCATTCACTGACTTGTTTGACGCGAATTTGAAGCTTATTAGAATGAATTATTATTATTGGAAGAAAATTTGTCTACTTTTGGTGTATTTTTTTTATATAGCTTTGATAAAGATCAAATTATCATATTAAGGTACAGCACTTGACCTCCTGTCAGTCAATAACCAAACAATGAAGATTGAAAGGTATTTTTGAGTTTGTACATGCATAAATTATGTACCTATCAAATAGTCAACTTGAAACTAGTACTAAATGGAATAGACCGCAGTACAGAACCCCTTACTCCGGATTATTAACATTTTTTTGAAACTTTGTGCGTGGCTTTATTCTGATGAGTCCGACAACTTTTTTATCTGCGAAAATCTTTGAAACTGCTTCATTTTCCATCGAACAGCCTGAAAAGACGTCGATTTTATGATTTATTCTTGATCAATAACATCACTCTCTTCTATAGTTTAATCGTAAGATAATAATAGCAAAAACACACACAATATTTGGTCCGACAAAGATATTGCGGCGTTCGGTGTAACCCCCATCTCCAACATGTCAAAAATTTTGTTAGATTATTAACATTCTGTTGGAATTCTCAGTACTATCAAATAAACATTAGTGAAGTTCAGTGCCTTAATTAGGGCAGTGCCAGCGGTGCCCAGGCACAGGGCGCAGATCCTTGAGGGGCGCAGAAATGACCAGATCAGGACCACAAACAATACCTATTATATAAATATGTTTTATTGGGTTTAAGTTCTGTAATTTATTAGAAACACAACGTTTCAACAGCAAAGTGCTGCCTTTTTCAAGTGAAAAGAAATATAAATATATTTATATTTCTTTTCACTTGAAAAAGGCAGCACTTTGCTGTTGAAACGTTGTGTTTCTAATAAATTACAGAACTTAAACCCAATAAAACATATTTATTTAAAAATGAGTTCTGAAAAGTTTTTTCCTTCATTAATACCTATTATATTCGCTCAGTGCGCGACAGCAGCGCCATTTGATGTATGAACTAAAGGAGGATATTTGGCGTATATGGACATTGTGATCTAACGAGATAAAATGTTATATTTTGGTATCAATAAAAGTATATACGGATATTCTAAGCAAGTGAAAAGTTTTATTCATTATTATTATACGTTTCTTATAAGTTCGGCTGACATTAAAGTAAGGATGATCAATAAAAAAATAGATTGAAACTCAATGAAAGTTTGGTTGAGTAATGGCATAATATATAAAAACGATCATAAAATAATAACATGAAATGAAAACGTATACAATGAATAAAATAGTCATTCCTTAACTAATGTTGCAGTTCTTTGTCAAGTTATAAATCAGTAAACTCGTAGATTTATAAATTATGAACAAAATCGCAATGGGTTTGTCATCCTCATGAATCGATGCGTTTTTAACCATTTCTTATGGATTTATAGATCTGTAGAATTAATGAATTCTCACAGAATTGCAATATGAATTGTTATATATTTGTGAAATCAAATTGACAAATTTAAAATGTCCAAAATTGATTAAAGTATTGTAGGTGGGCTTCAAAATATCCTCGAGATGTTTAAAATACCAATAAATCCTACTAATGGACTTATATGATTAATATTGCTTTCACTTGGTAGATTTTTTCATTTCGAGGTTTATTTTTCTCCTTAATCAATGCTAAATTATTTATCGTTGATTATAACTCCTCATGCCATTGGTACTGATGGGCAATTGAATAATAATATTATATTATTTGCATATATTCATTCTCCTGCTTGAAGTTGAACTTTCACTAACTTTTGAAGTTTTGTAATTTGAATGGAATATTGTAGAAACATAGGTAGAACATGACTCCTCTTCAGATTTTTTGCCTCCAATGAATGATCACTCAAATATAATCATGTGATTTACGATATCAAAGCGATCCATTTACACTTAATAAAAAATCATTAATAAATTTTCTTGAACTAGATTCATGCATGATTCTATTATTTAATGATATACAGATATGAGACAATTTTTTGGTATTAAAACAATAATCCCAAAGTCTAAAGAAGAAAAATTGGAAAAAATATATATGAGAAAATGTTTAGCGCCAAAAAATGCCAATTTTTCAATTACTTTTAAGAACAATAATTAATGGTCCATAAGCACCTGTGACCTCTCTGAAGTCTGCTATTTTCAATGTAAATTTTATCACAGAAATAAAGATTATGGCAGTGCGTATCTTTTCCTTCTCACTGCAGCTATCCATTTATTTCTTTGATTTACTTTCCATTTTGCAACGGGAAATTAATAAAATTTACATTCGTTGTTTTTTCCAGTATTTTTGCAATTCACAACAATGCAACACCGATTGTTCATTTTACTTGTTTTCTTGAAAAACTACAGTCAATACGTGCATTTCTTATATTAGAAATATACAAAAGAGCCTCCCGAAGTGCCTGAATCCTCCGCTGCTAGCGCTAGCGACGATTTCACTTCCCCTTCCATGGCTTCGCACGCTCCCAATATAGCATAATACGGATGTAGTCGCGTCCTACTATCAGCAGTATACATTGCTGATAGTAGGATAATATTATTCACAAGTAAATGAAGTAAGAAATTTCCAAGGGCGCAATTATAGAAGTTCGCACCGGGCGCATAAAAGGCTAGTTACGGTACTGGTGAAGTTGAGTGGTGGTATTGTCCGATAAAATTTCTGCTGCATATTTTCAGTTCGAAGCTCTGAAAATGTCAATTCTATGAGTTTGGTTTGCTGATTAACACTTGTCGGACAAAAATCATACATATAGGTGGGTATATTTCTTGATCAAACAATATATCGTCCGACAAAAATAGTGCGCCGTTTTGCCAGTCCGAAAATAAAAAGATAAGAAGAAGCGTTTTCTGTGTTTGTATGCGCACAATATAGTCCAGTCGACATGTACTTTGAGGTCGGAAAAAATGCGAACTTAATGAAACTTTGGTATGTTGTTTCTGATCACCCAATAGTGTTATTTCCATGTTTTCCGACCAAAATTTCGCGAAGCAATTTTCAGGGGGAGGGAAAAACCACGAATTTTTGGCACTTTTTTCAGTTTTTGCCCTGCAACTTTTTCCCCTCCATTCCTACGCCTTAGATCATCAAGTTCAACTTTGTAGAGCATCAAATTTCCGATAAATTTGATACATAAAATTTGTTTGTAGATCCACTAAGTTCCAAGATACAGCACTTCAAAAAAGTGAAAAATTCCTGAAAATCTAAAAAAACATGAAAAATGGCGGTTTTATGGTATCTAGTTTCATTCTGACGTTGAAATCGGTCAACAACCCACTCCTTACCCTGCCTACCTATGCCACCATATCTGGAGGCACGGTAGTGCCCTCGCCAAGACAAGCCAAGCAAAGCGCAACAGCACTACCTACCTTTCTCGAAGAGCTTCGTCGTTTTTTTGAACCCTCATAACTAGGATTTGGATTATACCAGATAAACAAAATTCTCGGGATATGATGTCAATAGTGGACTTATTAAACATATTGGCTGGTACCACAAGCTCTGTTTTAGGCTATACTAGCTATGTATATTCAAATAAATTTTGTAGAAATATGTGTTTTCCGTATTTGTATCTGAAGATTATTTTCTAAAGTATTTAGGAAGATTTTAATTGCGTCAAAACACATCTTGACACAATGTTCCTAGTATCGCCAAAAATAGAGCTCGTGGTACCAGCCATAAAGTTTCAATTGCACAGTTCTTATACTTTAAATTTTATTGATATCTAAAAAAGCCCCGATTTCGTCACTGACTCGCTCACTGATGATCATCAGAATTCTTTTGTTACTTCCTGAAGTCCTAGAATGCTGAAATTTGGTATGTAAGCTAGTATTGGTACACAAACAACAAAAAAATTCTGAAAATTGGAACTTTCACCCCCCAATCACTTAAACTAAGAAGGAAATTTGTACGAGACTTCCGCAAGTTTTGATGCTAGAGGACTGAAAATTGATATAGGGACTAGTTGTTCTAAATTATAGCAAAATAAAAACTTACTAAAAGAAGTGGAGTCCCATCAGAAATATTTTTAAGTAAAATGTTGCCAAGACGAGACCATATGGCTCGCACTGTCAAAAAATTGTCAGATTGAGAGCCAAGTCTCTAATCCCACACGCTCTAATTCTTCAAGCCTCCTTGTCCATCTACCTGTCTAGCCATCACTCATTTAGAAGGGAACTATTAGGACTATTGTATAACAGAAAACTAATGAATAGTGGATAAATTTCTCACTGTATGCCCATATGAGTGTATCGAAATGGCCAAGTCGCATAATTTGACTGAGGTGTAGAATTGAGAAGTCATGGCTTGTAGAATTAGAGCGTGTAGAGTTAGAAGCTTGGCTCTACATGGGATCTAATAACTCTTTGACAGTGCGAGCCATATGGCTTCGTCTTGGCAACATTTTACATGAAAATGTTTTTGGTGGGACTCCACTTCTTTTAGTAAGCTTTTATTTTACTATGATTCATAACAAGGAGTCTCTGTATCAATATTCAAACCTCTAGCATCAAAATTTGTGCAAATCTCATACAAATTTCCATCCCCTAGTTTAAGTGGTTGGGAGTAGAAGTTTCAAGTTTTAGAATTTTGTTGTTGTTTGTGTACTAATACTAGCTTACATAGGTACCAAATTTCAGCATTCTAGGACTTCAAGAAGTAATCCAAGAATTTTGATAATCATCAGTGAGCGAGTCAGTGACGAAATCGGGGTTTTCTCAGATGTCAATAAAATTTAAAGTATAAGAACTATGCAATTGAAACTTTATATGCTTAATAAGTCCACTATTGACATTATATCCCAAGAATTTTGTTTATCTGGTAGGTGTAATCCAAATCCAAGTTATGAGGGTTCAAAAAAACGACGAAGCTCTTCGAGAAAGGTATGTAGTGCTCTTGCGCTTCATTTGACTGGTCTTGGTGGGGGCACTACCGTGCCTCCAGATATAGTGGCATAGGTAGGCAGGGTGAGGGGTGGGTTGTTGATTGATTTCTGCGTCAGAATGAAACTAGGTACCATACAAAAATTGAAAAATAAAAGATATCCAGCGAAAACCTCCATTTTTGATGTTTTATTAGATTTTAAGAAATTTTTCACTTTTTTGAAGGGCTGTATCTTGGAAATTAGTGGGTCTACAAACAAGTTTTTCGAAAATTTAATACTCTACGAAATTGAGCTTGATGGTCTAAGGCGTAGGAATAAATGAGAAAAAGTTACAGGGCGAAAACTGAAAAAAGTGCCAAAATTTCGTGGTTTTTTCCTCCCCCTGAAAATTGCTTCGCGAAATTTTGGTCGAAAAATATACGTATAACACTATTAGGTGATCAAAAACAATGTACCAAAGTTTCATCAAGTTCGCATTTTTTCCTAATTTGCCCCTATTTTTCGACATGCCGACTGGACTAATATTGAATCTATCTTTCAACCAAATTTTGTACATCTATTTGTGAGATCAAAAAATAATATTCTCTAAATTTCTACATCTTTATTTTTATAGATTGGTCCATGGCGATTTTTCGTTCGCAAAAATTTTTTCTCATATTTTCAACGGTAATATACCGATAGAGAGGTGTATTATCGATATACCGAAGAATTTCACGAATATACTTTTTGTCTTTTGGGGAATTTTTTACGAGACAAATTTGGGGATTCATAATCTGATAATACCCGAGAGCTTTAGCTCGAGGGATATTATCGTTGATTATAAACCTCCAAATTTGCCGAGTAAAAAATTATCCAAGACAAAAAGTGTTTGAGTTAAATTCAAGGTATATGCGATAATATACCGAATCTTGAGGAGTATTTGCAAGGATTATTTCACAAATCATAAAATTTATTGATTGTTATATTTTTTATTATTTTTTAAAAAGCTACTGTGGTATATCGAGTTAGGAGAAAATATTATCGCGATATACCACGTTACCATGCAAAATCACTTGATTTCATTGGTTGTTGCCACGGTACAAGACATAGTAGGTAACCTAACTCGCCCCGAAAATGCGTCCGCTGAGATGGTTATAGTTCGCGCTGTCGCCGCTAGAGACGCCTACATCAGTAAGGCCTGTTTTACAACAGTGTTTAATGTATAATTACACTAAACTTACAAAATTTTACGAAATCATTTATATATTGAAGTTAACCGTATATGTAATGTTTACAGCATATTTTTTACTTTAATTAAAAATTGATATACTTGTTAAATTAGTGTTGCATTGAGCAATATTTAATATTTAATTATTACCTATGCAAGAAACTCAGTTGGATAAATTCCGAGATCACATGCGATTAACAATAATTGAGAAATATTTGAACAATACATTAACAATGTGTTTAATCTTCAAGAATACATATAGATGATATGTTTTCAATTACAAGAAAATTGTTCGAACTTTCAATAAAGGAAACATGAAAACATAAGTTAAACAAAAATTAGATTCAGTTCAAAATATTATATCTCTATATTATACATAATGTTTCACAACGTAATAGTTTTTTCTGTATTAAGGGCACTTATATTTATTTTTAACAAATACACGTTATTTTAAATTATCTTATACTTAATTCATTAACATTGTCAAAATTTAGATTTCATTTGAATGACTTGATACAAATTTACTTTGTGAGTAAATTTGAATGAGAATTAAATTCATTTATGAAACTGGACCTAGTTTAATAGTTATTTATACAAGTGAATTAAACCACTGTTTATTTGCGAGAAGAAAGTTCAAAATCATGAGCGCGTTCAGCGCGAGTGCTTTAATTCTTTGAGCAAATAAAGAAGTTTAATTCACGTGTTTGTATACATAATTTTATTCAATTGCTTTGTCCCAAATTTCTATCATGTCAAGTGGAGCTCTAAAAACACTATATTTTATCTTACAACTCTCATATCCAGAAGTACAATTCGGGACAAAACATTTTCCAGGCATTTTAATTGAATGTTCATTTGTCACACGGCTATCACTTTATTAAATTATTATTTATTTACTATAATCTGACTGTATTCAACGACACAAACACTAAAATCAAACGCTTTTCAATTGGCAACTAGGCCCTACATATCCGCCATCTTGAAACATTTCCTCTCACCTCTCACGTCCACATGCTTGACGCAGTCAGCGGACACATTTATAGTAGACCGGCAATGAGAGTTGTGAGGGCCTGGTTGTTGCTAAGGTGTGTGATATAATCTCCACAATATAGTGCAATATGTAGAAGAAGGGATTAAAGAAATATAGTGATGTAAAATTGAACATACAATTTGATAATATCATTATTATAGAGAAAATTTTCAAAGGAAAGCGGAAAATTGAAGGCAGATGTGAAACAAGAAACATAAAAACCTGCTTAGAAAAAATTGTTTCAACATTAGAAAACGTATCGAAATGATATTTTCCATACGATTCTAAAATATTGATATCTCAAGAATTTCCAAGAACAATAGAAAAATTTGAAATTAAGTTTTTATAATTTATATAAAAGAATACATGCTTTGGAGGGGAATAATTTTTAGAGCAAATATTCAATTTAATCAGTATCAGATTCATCCGTTGATGAATTTTCACCATCTGCACGAAAGTCATATTCATTGTTTCAGTAGTGCTACATCCTCATCCTCATTATTATCTGAGTCTGTAATAAAATCTAAAATATATATTCAAATGAAGTGCAGTATATTTATGATCTAATAACAAGATCACATAGGGTCCGAATCACCAATCTCGATAATACTTGTAGATATGTTTCAAATATGAAAAAAACGGAAAGCGTAGATATAAAGACTATTGCCAGGTAGAAGAAAATTGTTCTTTCTACCTTCCATGGTATTACATTGGAGGTATTACATTGGAGAATATCTTTAGAAATCGATTTCAACATATCATTAGTGAGAGTTTGCAAAATAAGTTTTTTGAATTTTTTATGAATATGCAGCAGATATTTCGTCGGACAATCATACCAATATTTTCTGTACATCATTCCAAAGGGAAAAACATTTGAAATAAATGAGTGTTAATCAGCAAACTCATAGAATTGACATTTTCAGAGCTTCGGACTGAAAATATGCAGCAGAAATTTTATCGGACAATACCACCACTCAACTTCACTAATGTTTATTTGATAGTACTGATAATTCCAAAAGAATGTTATAATCTAACAAAACTTGTAATTTTGACATGTTGGAGATGGGGGTACGCCGAACGCCGCAATATTTTTGTCGGACAAAATATTGTGTGTATTTTTGCTATTATTATCTTACGATTAAACTATAAAAAAGAGTGATGTTATTGATCAAGAATAAATCATAAAATCGACGTCTTTTTAGGCAGTTCAATGGAAAATGCAGCAGTTTCAAAGATTTTTGCAGATAAAAAAGCTGTCGGACTCATCAAAATGAAGCCACTCACAAAGTTTTAAAAGAGTATTAATAATCCGGAGAAAGGGGTTTCGTAAGTTTGCCCAAACTGCTTGATTTCAAGCTCAGTCATTGCGGGGAATGGTAATTTGCGAAATCTCTGAATTAACAAACGTTCATGAACTGTCAAAAATGCGCTTTCATCATCTAGATGATTCTTCAATTTTTTTGTGTTCTAGTTCCTGCAAAAATAGCCTCCTTCGACGATACTTTCAGTGCCACTTATAAAGAAGATGTAAAACTGCCATGTTTGGCTGTTGGTATTCCTCAGCCTGAAATAACATGGAAAATTAGGGGAAATGTGTTCCAGCACAGTGACAGAATGCGACAACTTCCTGAAGGATCTCTTTTAATTACTCAAGTCACTAAAAGTGATGCCGGAGAATACAGTTGTCACGTCGAAAATCAATTTGGAAAAGATAGCGTAACGCATCAACTTATTATTCATGGTAAGTACAGGAAATATATTTAAATTCAATTTTCTTAATGTTTTTTTCGAATATAGCGCCTCCTCACGCCCCTCAAGTGAACGTAACATCCACAACTATCAGCTCAATCACATTAAAACTTCGTCCGGATCCAAGTGACACTGCACCACCTCATGGCTACGCTGTCCACTATAAACCTGAATTTGGAGAGTGGGAAAAAGTTGTTTTAGACAGTCCTGTTCCAAAATATACTCTTGATAAATTATGGTGCGGCTCACGGTATCAAGTATACGTCACTGCGTACAACACTATTGGAACTGGAGAAAAATCTGATATCTTGAATATTAAAACCAAAGGAAGCAAACCTTTGATTCCGGAAGCTGCTAGGTTTATTGAAGCTTCATCCAATTCTATTACTTTACATCTTAGTGCGTGGAATGATGGCGGATGTCCTATGTTGTATTTCGTTGTGGAACACAAAATGAAGTAAGCGATATTTTAAAATATTTGATTTGTTTATACATTAAATTTTAATTTAGAACTCAAGTCGAATGGAATCAAGTTTCAAATAACGTCAAACCAGGCGGCAATTTCATTGTACTTGATTTGGATCCCGGAAGCTGGTACCATCTTCGAGTAACTGCCCACAACAACGCCGGATTCTCTGTTGCTGAATATGAATTCGCTACTTTGACTATCACTGGAGGTATATTATTTGAATTCGGTTATTTATTTTGGACAAAGTAGTACCTGAAATTCATTATTCTAAAAATCAAAGAGAAAACTAAATTTTTGCAAATGTTTCAGGTACTATTGCTCCACCACCCCGCCCAATTCCAGACCCGTCTAACGAAGACTTGATCAAAATTCTCCTCTCGAACTTAAATCTCGTTGTACCTGTCGTGGCGGCCGTGCTTGTTATTATTATTGCTATTGTCGTTATCTGCGTACTGAGAGGAAAATCACCACATCATAAAGGTTAGCAATATTTTTTATTATGCAGGAACTGTTGCTCCGCCACCAAAAACTCAAGAAATCCCTAGCATCAATCAAATCTTCCCGTGGATTCCCGAGTGGGTGGATTTGAATGTGGCTGTTCCAGTTGGAGCAACTATTGTGGTTATTTTCGTTGGTATTTTGGTCATCTGTGTAGCTATTTCAAGAAGAAATCGCGGACCGGAACAAACAAGACTCAGAAGCGACTGTATGTAATCTTTTGTAATTATAAATAGCGGCAGCGTAATTTACAAAACAACAAACAAAAATTGTTGAAGTGAGTAACATCAAATTATTATTCCTGCAGATGATGTAGTGTACAATCAGTCTGTCAACGCGGCCTCAACTTTGGATAAACGTCGTCCAGATCTCCGTGACGAATTGGGTTACATCGCTCCACCAAACCGAAAATTACCACCAGTCCCTGGATCCAACTACAACACATGTGATCGTATCAAGCGAGGTACAGCCATAAGTAAGGTTTCACACACTGATCATATCATTGTGCTGCTGCTCTATTCGTTATTTTGTTATTGCAAGTTGTGTGGCCCGCTCCGTTGAGCTATTGAATGCTACCAATTTAGACTACTGTTTTTAAACATTTTTATTAGTATTATTAGCCCGTTGTGGAACACTACAAAAAGAAATATGTTTGGGAGAAAATTAATTCAATATTTCAGTATTAATCCAATTTATTGTTACGCTTTTGTGATATTAATTAATAATTTTAAAGTAGTTGGAACAACTTTTCTGGTAAGTAAACAATAAAACGGATTCTATTAATTTAATTTACAATTGAGGGAAATTAATGCAGTCCAATCTAAATATCTTGAAGTTGGTATTGATCTGATTTGTTGATTTTGCTAGTGAGTTTTTGCACAGCAGCTCCTCGTCTCATGATCAGTGCGAGACCGAGACCATAGCACCCCCAGCCTCCTTTGTTTTAAGTTCACGTTTGTTTGTGTTTTTATGTTACGTTCCCCACGTTACATCAGGTCAGTCCTACCGCACTCATGCTACCTGGGACCCTAGAAGACATCTCTATGAAGAGCTGAATAATGGCAGACGCATGGGGTCTAATGAAACCATGCACACCCACCGAGGTACTCTACACTCACAAAACATTCATTCTTCTCATGGTTTTGTGCTTCTAAAGTTGATACAATACTAACATTTTATTTAATAAAGCTCTTTTATAACAATAATGCAAGTATTGTAATATGACAACATTCAATGACAGGGATTCTAGAACCGAGCGTTAAGTCACGCCAGCGTTACTTAACGTCAATAGTTTTCACGCCCTAACGTTAAGATGGTATTCTGAAATGTTAACGTGAAAGTTGAACGTTGAATTACACTGACTTTAGTTGACCGCTAGCGTTAAATAATTCATTCCAAATTCTATGAAATGCGTGAAATTCAGCCAATCAAATTACAGGAAATGGAACAATTTGCTGTCATATTTCATTTGACATTTCATACTTTTCTGGGTGAAAAATGTACTGTGTGATCTGGTTATTATGAAGAAAATAGGGGAGAGAAAGGAGTGTTATTTAGTTTCGTAAATATTAAGGAAACTATTTGACATATTTATTTAACCAATAAATGCTTCAAAAAACTATATCCAATTTATATAAAATGTTATACAAGCTTCCAAACTGTAAATCGTTTATTTTGCAGCATATACGCCTATTGCGTATCTTCAGTGGCTCCGCTCTATCGGATAAATTTTACATCTACGAGGTGTGCTGTCAAAAACGTCAAACTGTCAAACATCATTTTTGTATGTCATATTATTCGATAATCATGAGTATAAATCATTCACTTGGAAGTTGTTGTGTTGTTGGATGTACTAATACTTGTGCAAGCAGCCCAGAACTACATTTTTACAGGTCTCCGGGAAGAGATTATGAAACGAAACAAAGAGAAATGTGGATAACAGCAGTTAAACGAGTGTGATTTTATGCAATAATCTATAAAAATATGTTAGATTTCATTCAATTCTCAGTATCAACCCTCTTTAAGAATAGTTAAATATTATAATTGTAAAGAAACTCAATAAATATCATTTAGATGAGTTTCTTAATTGACTGAACCGTCACATAAACTCGCCTTAGATCCTTTACTGTTAGCACCAAATTTTTGCTTAATATTTCTCCTTCTCAAAATTCAAGAATTTTTTTAAAGATAAACAAGATGAGAAAATCTTTTTCCCCCAAGGATTTCGCTCAAATTCTGTCCGTATATAACACATTATAAATCTAACTGTAATTGATTACCTTTAGATGAGTCACATAAACAATAAAATATAATAATGACTATGATTGATTTGTTTCTTTTAGAATATTTTTGTCTACAAATGTTATCAAAAATTGAGTTCAATATTTATTGTTAGGAATAGAGATGGTACATCATGGGTTTCATTTTGATTTTAAAGCAGATTGACATATTTCAAAACATTGACAGGTGACGTCACACCTCGAAGTTGTGATTTTTGAATAATATGCGGCGCTTTCGTCGAAATTTGAAGATACGCAACAGGCCTATAATCCAGCATCTTTTCATTCATAAACGAAAATAGTAGAGAAAAAAAGCAAGATATATATCAAGAATGCGGTAGTATATGCTGATTTTGCAGTAATGGTTCAAGTAGAAGCTCAACTAAATCGTGATTTGATGTTTGTACTTGAAAACTAGATCAACAAAAGTTGAGTTCATCGGTTAGAAAAATTGACTTGAAATAGACAAAGCTTTCCATTCTGATGAAGCTGTTAATGAAAATAGTATTACCTATGTATGTATATGTGCAGAAAATTGATTTTAGTGAGACCATAACAGAGCGAAGAAAAATTAGAAGTTAGAAGATTTTGAATTTTTATTTCAACAATCAATCACTTGATTACAACCAGTGACCTCTATATATAATGGACTGGAAAGCTGTATACTTCCAACACATAAGGGGTTGGCTCCAGCGAAATGTCATTGGAGAGAGTTCATCCTTGTTCATTTTTATCTGCTATCTCTATCTAACGTAGCAACTGCGCATGCTCTGTAAATCGGCTCAGCGCAACCAGAGGCGTCGAGTGGACTACTTTTCTTGGGTAGAATCATTCCTTATCTGTATCATAGACGTGCGGGATCTGATAAGTTGAAAGTCTTCGGCCCAGTTGCATAAAGCATTGTTAACTTTAATTACATAGTCAAATATTTGATCACGTGTTTCTCACTTGTATAATTTCACAACAAATACAATTTGAAATCGTCATTTTAACGTTAGAAACAAGTTAATTATTCACGTGATCTATTTTTTCCCAGATAAGCATCAATAAAAAATCGAGTCAACAGGCTGTCAGTTAACATGCTGATAACTCAATTTTTTAATGACGTTTGTCTGGAAAAATAGATCGCGTGAATAATTAGCTTGTTTCTCACGTTTAGAGGACGATTCAAAATTGTTATTGTTGTAAAACTATTTAGGAGAATATCATAACTTCTATTTAAATGTCAAAAAAATCAGGTTGGAAACACGTGATCAAATATTTGACAATATGATGATGGTTAATAACGCTTTATGCAACAATTTAAGATGGTGACTTGTATAGAATATTTTACAACGAGATTGGTTTTATTTACTCCTAGACACTTTGATATTTTAGAAGTGGGAGAGGACATTTACGAAATACAAAAAATAAAAAAAGTTTGTGAAATGTTCCTCAATATTCGTTGCAAATATTATGTCAAAAAACTAAATTCAAATTTGCAGTGAAATAAGACAACTGTGAAATCGAAATTGACAAAATCAATTCTATATTCTTCTAATGTTTAGTGAATGTAAATTTGATTAGTAAAATAAATTCTATTTGTGAGAAACCATCAGTATATCCAATTATATTTATGATTAATAATGTTTCCCTCATATTTTCCTATTCACAATATAATATAATGTATTTTTAATTCATTATTCAATTTTTTAATGGAAAAAATACATTACCTACTGCAGAACCCAAAGAAAGCATTTTGAGAGCCGCATTAGAAAGAGATAGCCTCTCTCCATTTATGCGTGGTTGCATACCTTCATTTTGGAGCCACGCGTACTCGCCTGCTTTCCGGTCCATATATGATTAGAGGTCATTGATTACAACAGTGAATATCTCAATTGGAAAATAAAGTTTCATTATAATAACAAAAAGACTGGAATCAACGGAGTGAGGAATATACGTTAAGATATCTACATTTGAAATTTTTATTTTAACAATCAACCTCTTGGTGACATCAATAAATATCTTGATTGAAAAATAAGATTTCATTCTTATTTTATTGAGACTTCAGTAATATCTGCACGTTGACAAATTCAATTGTCTTCCTAGAATATATACTGTTCAATTTATAAGATAGACTCATATAATTATCTGATCTTTGTTCACGATTCAAATAGAAGTGATAGATACTTTCAAACATCAAGCTACTTCCAAACTCGCATTGAAAAATTTGGAAATTTGGTCTTGGAGTAATTATTCAAATTTTGATTCTGAGGGAATTTTTTAATTATTGAAAGTTTGATCTTGTTATGTGAGACCAATGTCGTATTTGCTCATCTTTATCGCTAAATGTTGTTTCTTTGACTTATTTTGTAGAAGTAGTTGGATATTTATACTATTCTTATATAAATAACCTGAAAACGTAACACTTAACGCTGTCAAATGGCTAGCGTGTCTTAACGTCGACTATCGGCGTGAACTTGAATCAACCTTCAGGTTATACGAAAATGACAAAATGGGACTTAAGTTCACGTTAACGCTCGACGTGAATTAACGTTTGGTTACAGAATCCCTATGAATATATTCGAAAATTGATTGAACGTCAAAGAAGGGATTCTAAAAAACCACCAATGCTTAATACCGGGCGATCGAGAACTCTTATTGGTTGGAAGTGAGGGATGCTCTAGAAAAATTTGTCTGCTACTGCGGTAGGTCAAACTGTAGTGTCAGAAAGCGAAATTAAATAAATTATATGTTGGAGACAAGCAAGAGGTTGACTTAAATAGAAGTCAGCATTATTAGGTGCCATTTCGGTTTCTCATGCCATCTGCAATCTTTTATTGAACAGCGTATAAAACAACAATTAAATAATTGCTAATTGTTATAATAGAGTTCTATTATATTGATTTTTGTCTTACTTTTCTTTAAACCAACAAACATATTTTAATTTTGGTCAAATATTGAAAAGCATGTACACAACAATAAAACAAAATAAAAGTGTAGGTCTCTGATTCGTGTGAACTCTGTGATGTAAGTAATCATCTTGTATTTGCAATTTCTATGTAGTTACTAACAGTTTTGCTATGCCTGCCACTCCATACATTCGCATGCTGTTCAATAATTCTAAAAAATTTGTGAAACAAAATTTAATAATAATTTTCTGTGTATCGTGTTTTTCGCATCAGTTTATTTTTGTAATATTTATACGTTTAGGTATGGAAGACGAAATTTGTCCTTACGCTACTTTCCATCTTCTTGGATTCCGCGAAGAAATGGATCCTAATAAAGCCATGCAATTCCAAACATTCCCTCATCCGGCACACAGCGGAACAATGGGACCAAGCGGGATGGGACCAACACCTGGACATCAAATTCATTCCCGATCTGGTTCTCAATCAATGGTAAGCACTTTTAAAATGTTGAAATTTCAAATTAAATTTATGTTTTTAACAGCCCCGCCAAAATGGAAGGTATGGTCGTATGCCTAGCCAAGGAAATGGCTCAATATTTAGTGCCGGACCTGAATACGATGATCCTGCTAACTGTGCTCCTGAAGATGATCAGTATGGCTCGCAGTACGGCGGATATGGTGCACCTTATGATCACTACAGCAGCCGTGGATCCATTGGTAATTCTTTTTTTGCCGTCCATTCGAGCGTCCATTTTAATTATATTAATTTTAGGTCGTCGATCAGTTGGTTCAGCTCGCAACCTTCCAATGAACGGATCTCCTGAGCCTCCACCACCGCCACCTCGTAATCATGATCCTAACAATTCGTCTTTTAACGATTCTAAAGACAGCAACGAGATTTCTGAAGCCGAATGCGACCGAGATCAAATGATGAATCGCAACTATGGGGGTCAGTAAGATTCAATAATTTCTACTTATTTCCGTCTTTTTCAAGTAATTTCAAAGTCTGAAATTCTAGTTGAAGTTATTAAAATGTTTTTATCTGAATTTCAGATAATGATTCCGGTAAGTTATATAATAAGGTGTTCAAACTAGAATAGAGTGTTCTAGTTCAAATTTATTCAAATATTTCACGCGGAGTTTTGACAAACATCTAATTTTTTAATATATTTTTTCGTTTCTACATGTGTTAAGCATGGCACAAGTTTAGAAATGCATTTTTCATTGTGATTAATTACATTATATTTCTTTTGCACATTTATTTCGAAATCTTGAATTAGCTTCATTTTTATTTTATTTCTTTCAGTTCGTCACAATTTTTTTCGCTAATTATTGCAAGATCCGTTCATCATACAGTGAGTTTAAAGTTTTATTTTGTTAAATACTAACTTAATTTCACACTCAGGTTTTTCAATTAACATATGCTTGTTGTATATATTTATTTTTAAAAAAAGTGCAAGAGAAATATAATTATTTTATGTTTAATTGCATGTTTTGTGACTAATTTACCACACCAAATTAATATGCATTGTTTAATTATAAAAAAATTATTGTTCGTGCACGAACTTATCATTTATTTATGAAAAATGTTCTTTGTTTTAGTTGTGATATAATTCAAATCAGTGCACTGTCAATGTTGTGTCGTATTCGTATAGATTATTTTTTATCTGTTTATTTTTCAGTAAATAAAAGAGGTAACAGCAAGGATGGCAAAAACACTGAAGAAATGCGCAAACTGATTGAGAGGTCAGTGTAAGACAAAACTCACATCTCATTTTAACATCCGAATTAATGGAGTAAACTAACAATAAATTTATATTAACATATTTCTATTATTTATTACAATCTTTGGCAGATGAAAACTTATTTCAATAAGTTAAACTTCATCTACTAAGATTTATTTCATACTTTTGGATAAACAACTATTTCATCTCATACTTTCATTCTGTTCTTTCAACAACACTTCGTTTTTGGAAGATCAGGTATATTTCTATGGTGGCATAACTGGTTTTGGTGTAAAAAATATGAATTAATTAATTGTGTTGGTTTCATGAACGTGCCTCTCAAACAGGAAGCCGTAAGTGTTGTGATGTGATTAGTGCATGAGTAGAAGGCTTCTTTATATTTTACTTTATGTTTCAAAAACCGTTTAACATTTATAAATTTTGATACCATTTATGTAATAGGTGTATTCACAAATTTTTATTCCAATAGAATTGAAATATTCAAGCATTTTCATATCCACTATTGAGTGATTTTATTTTTTCAAGGCTAGTGTGAATACATCAAGCTTTATTCACATCATCACTGCTTCGCATGGAGGCCTCTGATATAGGAAACTAATCGATATATTACATATCGATATTTCTTTACACTTGAAAAAGGCAGCACTACAAGATTTTTCTACGGCTCAAAGTAGTAACTTTCAAAAAAAATCGAAAAAACAACATAACGCAAGTTGCCTACATAGATCCGTTCGTTTTCAGACAGTTTTCAGACCTGAAAAAAATCGGTTGTCAACTATAGGAAGTGAGCGACGAAAGAGTTGGCCTCTGGCGGCAGGAATTTGAACTAGAACAACCGAGATAGATTTGAATTATATTGGAGATCATATGAAGTTTTGTCTTGAAAGACTGTTTCGTTTTTTCGATATTTATAAAGTTAAGAAATATTTTATAATAGAAAAACTACTATGAAGTCCAGACGATATTACTCTGTACCACAGTGCTGAAGTTATAAGAGTAAATAAATAAGTATATATCGATTTCCAACATAATCTATCTACCGAAAGCAGTGGTAAAAAATTGAAGAATCATCTAGATGATTAAAGCGCATTTTGATAGCTCATGAATGCTTGTTACTTCAGAGATTTCGCAAATTACCATCTCTCACAATTACTGAGCTTAAAATCAAACAGTTTGGGCAAACTTACGAAACAGCAGCTTCCATTTAGTACTAGTTTCAAGTTGACTATTTGATAGGTACATAATTTATGCATGTACAAACTCAAAAATACCTTTTAATCTTCATTGTTTAGTTATTGACTGACGGGAGATCAAGTGCTGTACCTTAAAATAATAATTTGATCTTTATCAAAGCTATATAAAAGAAATACACCAAAAGTAAACAAATTCTCATCCAATAATAATAATTCATTCTAATAAACTTCAAATTCGCGTCAAACAAGTCATTGAATGAATCCCGGACAGATTTGACAACTGTACATAATAATAGTGACACCCGCGGCTGAAGTTGTAACTAAATTTCTATCTACTTTAATAAATTTCAGTTGCCATATCCCTAATGTCATATATATCTATGGGCATTGTTTCACTTGAAACAAGTAATTGAATAATTTAATCTTCTACAATCACTGAGCTTGAATTAAAGCAATTTGTGCAAACCTACGAAACAGCAGCTTTTATTAAGTACCAGTTTCAAGTCTGTAAATAGTATAGTTGCTGAGAACTCAGCGTCATGCCAGCCAGCCAGCCAGACAGCCAAAGTGAATATAATAGCGTTTTTTTCCAAAAAATGCGCTAAAAATTGGAAACAAAAAATCGAATATTATCCCATTCTAGTGTTTTTTACTCCTCAAAAACTAGATTCTTCGAAATCAAGAAGAAAAAATTAAAAAGGATCTAATTCATCCAATAAATTAGTAATTACAAGCATAGAAAAAAATGGTTCAGAAAACGGAAAATCAGAAATTTTCCAGAATAATAATTAGATTGCATGAATATGAATTTTCATGCATTTGAACAAATTATATTCATTTTTGTTGAAGCATCTCTTAAGTCCTAAAGAAACTTCACTCTCAACAGGAATATTTCAGGATTCAGGAAACAAAATGTGCGGAGCTCAGTGCAAATTTATTAAAAATTCAAATTGTATTGCTCAAAATAAGATAAATTACAGAAGTATTGATGTCCAGTGTAATTTAGACAACTATGGAAAAACGAAAAATCAAATCAATACTTAAAAATTGCACTAGAAACTTTTTAATATTCATTACTTTCGTCCAGAATGTATTGGATAATACAAATAAACGATGTGCCATGAAAATCTTGTCGAATTCTGTAAAATCTGAATAAAAACTTTCATTCCAAGCTGTCAGGAATGTTTTTACCACTACATCAAACTAATTCAGAAAAATATCAGATAACTTAATATAGGACATATTTTATATTATATTATAGAATTTTTCACACAAAAATTAAAGATTTCAATACAGATAAACATATATGATAAGAATATCTTCGCAGCGCACTGTTAATCTAACATATAAAGTGAATGCATATCACGGTTCTGTCGCCATTTTACATATAACTGGCGAGACCTCTGGTGGCTGCGCTCACTCCCTATATTGCAATCAAAAACGGCCCTAAAATTTGACAAAATCGTAACAAATAAGTCAGTGACTACTAATATAAATTATAAGCCAAAAAAAATGAGGCATTGAAATATGTATAAATTGAAGATTGACTTAGAAAAAAAGTTGAGGCAAGCGCACAAATTTTTCTTGTTTTCTTGCTATAGGTCGGTGTATCATACACACTATTTCGCTAATCATATTTTTGTATCATTCACTTGTCATTAATGACAAAGGTATTTACTATTTATTAATATTTATTATATACTTTTATTTTTTTATATAGAAACGAAGCCCCCCAATACAACCAAAACGGACAACTCACAGCCTACGATACTGTGGCAGTGTAATTTGTAATTTGCCGCTTCGTGACTTTGGCATATCCCGTCCGCCGGAGCCACATCTACGCGCACAACCTAACCTCAACTACATACGTAAATTTTTAAGTTCAATTTATTGTTTACCCTAGTGATTTAACCCAGTTGAGGTTTTTTTTTTACTCTACAACATTAGAATTACTAGTCGATGGTTTGCTAGATATGTTAGCGTTATTTTGTTTTACTGCAGCTTTTGTTTGTGGTGATAATGTCGCAGTTTTTTAGGTTAGGAATTCGACTAGTAATTCCCAATAGTTGTTTTTTTAAATGTTGACTAATTTTTTATCGTGTAATTATTCTTGTCATTTTATGCTAGTTTATTGTGTTTTAATCTTTTAACGTTTGAGATTATAAACCTGACTTCTTGTGTCCTCCAACAGAAATTTTTGTCCGTCTACTAAGTCGTATAATTTTTTGAAAAATATACATTGAGAGGCTCAAAAGTCATGTGATATTTTTGCGGTTTGTGAATATAATTGGTAAATCGGAATATTTTGCTTGTATATTAAAAAATTGCGTTTAGTTATGTTTAATTTTTAAATAGTCATGTTGGTGGCATAATTTAATTGACTCAAAATCAAGAAAATCATTTTAACAACGTGCCAAAATAGAAATTGATGACGTAAAAACTAAAACACTTTTACCAACATGACAATATTTTTTTCATGTATAAACATTTACTGTAGTTTGTATAGTTTTTTTATGATTAAGTTTATTGCTTTTAAATGTAGCTAAAAATTTATTCACTTTGTCCATACCAAATCAATTTTTAAATCCCTTAAAATGCAACTTCAGCTTTACATAAAAAGGTTGTGCCATTTTAAACAGCTACTAATTTTAAAATATGGTTAAATACGATATTTTGCTGTTGTATGGACATTGATGTATTACAAAAATTATTTCATTGACGTATACAAAAACTAAATGTCGATTTCGTCTTCTGAATGTATCAAACATTCTGTGTAGCGCATTTTCGGGTCATCACATTTTGTGGAAATTTATTTAGAAGCAGCTCAAAATTATGTCCCGCGTTTCAGTAACGAAATTTATTAATTCGGAAATGTGACTACACAGAAAATTTTGAATAAATTAAATTATATGTATCTCTTAATAAATGTAGTCATGTATTTATATATAGTAAAATGAACGTAATTTTAAGAAAGTTATAGGCCTCATGTATTTTACGGGGCTTATACATAAATATATCTCTATACTCATAAATATTAGTGTGTGGTACATATAGTGTAATTTTGTAAATTAATTTTTTTATTTTGTTTAAAACGGCATGATTTGAGAATTCTTATACTTGCAGCGTATGTTTGTGTGTATATACATTAATTTTACCTCGATATAAATGCAAAATTTGTAATTTATTTATTGATGATAATGGTAGTAAAATTTCATTTGAATTAAATAAGTTATAGTTGAGAATTTTCAAAGCATAATTTCATGAAAAATATTCAAATAGGTGCTTTCATTAATAATAATGTAGTTCTTGAGTGATCTAGTTTGGAATTAAGAAAATACTCACTGCTTTTAATGAAAAGAAATCGTAGTTTATAGATTTAAAATTTCGAAATGTATTTTATCCTCAATAGATGTATATTAATACGGAACACTGCTGTAAAACTATCAAAAAATGTAAAGTTCTGCTTTCCTTCTGAATTTATTCGAAACTCTGGACCAATCGCTAACAGTATTATGCTCCATTCACAGCGCGAAATTTGGTGAAATTCCAAATACGAAATTTTAACTGTTGAAATTTGTCCGTTCACAGCCTGAAATTTAGACACCGAAATTAGTGACTAGCGACAGCTGTAGGCTTAATTTCGAAGTAGTTTTGAAGCTTGAATCAGCAATTATATTGTTTGTGTGTTTTGTTTATATTCAAATTGATATTATAAATATGATAACTGAGGAAGAATTATTACATTTAATTTCTTGTTATGTTCTTCTTTATGATAGGAGAAATATAGATTTTAAGAATTATCGTGTGGAAACCACTAAGAATTAGAAATCTCCAAGTACTGCCTCCAATCAAGATAACTTATTTCAAAAAGATAAAAATTAAGCACAAACAAAAATCGTACACAAATAATCAAACGTCAAATGAAATAAGAGTTCATTCAAAACACATATTCTTCTTCATTATTTTTGTAGAACGCAACCTAAATTACAAGAAAAGTTTGGAGCTTGCAAGGTTTGGTCAAAGTGAAATTTGTATGCACCAAATTTCAGCGCTGTGAACGCTACTACGGCTTTCCCATATACCAAGCTTTACGAATTTCGACGAATTTCACCGAATTTCACGCTGTGAATGGGGCATTAGCTCTAAATTCCGCTCATTTTTACTTATAAGCTAGTTAACAGCAGTGTTTTTTTTTTCTTTCAAATACTAATTCTGTATCAAGTGTGCTACAAACATATTCAAAAATGTGTATAATTGATAAATTAGGATAGAAAACTTAGCTATAAGACTTATATTGTCCATCGACAGTACATAATAAGTTACCTCTTTTCAGCATTTAGGTCTATAATGATCAAAATAGATTTTGTTTATAATATAATCAAGTAAAAACGAAACAGCGATTTAAACACTAACTTTTCAATATTATGAACCAAACCTAATTTTGTTCACATATTTTAATCGTAAACAAGTTTGTTTATTGGACTTAAAACCCGTAATTTGTATATTTTAAAACGAAATCTGCAAAACCTAAGAACAGCAGCATGTGATTTTTTTATATAAATGAAAAGAATGCACGTTTTGATAGCTTGGCAAATGTTCTTAGGGCAGAAATCGTATTTGCCAAAGTAATTTTGTGTTAACTAATAAAGTTATAAATTCAGTTGTCATTATTTTTCAGCCTGAAAACTCCATTTTGCTTCTGAAATAGTATTAATATTTATAATAAAATTAAATAGCATTTCAAAAAAAAAAACTAACTGATTCTCTGTTATAAATTTTTATTAACAATATGTACAAGTCATGATATTAACTATAAATACGTGAAGAGCTTACTGATGAAATTCAAATTACCTGCAACTAAAACTATTATTAATATTTGGGCATGTATTATTTGATTGAATATATACCTTAAATTATAATTTCAGTATCACCTAGCTCTTCATCATCAGGCAGGGCTATAGCAGCAGGATCAACTAAATTTGGATCTACTAGAGGTAATCCAGATTTCTCTCTTCTCCTCAATTCAAGATATGCTTCTCTTTGAGCCCAATCCCTCAATTGATAATCAGGAATATATGCCCATACAAACCCTCCGAAAACAATGCATAATGTAATTGCACAAAAGAACACTGAATGGGTAGCTCTTCTGTCAGCTGCCTCGTCTTTAAAATCAAATCCGTAACTAACCCAATTTTTTGTTTGAATCACATTTGTTTTAACTTCTTCAGGAGGTAAAGTTGTTGCAGCAGAATCACTGTTCTTTTTTGAAGTAGTAATTGTACGTGTTATTACGGACGGTTGTAGAAATCGTCTAGATATTAAATTGAGTCGGAACAACCCTGCCATTTTGACAATTTAGTTATGTGAACAGTCTGAAGTGAGGTAAAAAAAATAATATGTAGAAAATAAGAATCTGATTACAGTGACATGTTTTGGAAAATAAAATTCCGGCGTATATTTGTGTGATTCTAAAAATTCATCAGATTTTTGAGAAATAAAAAAATGTTTAAATTACATGTGACACAAATTATGAAAGTAGATCATAAAGCTAGCAGCATTATATCAAGCATGGATAATATACCACATAGATGGAATATTATTGATATATTAATTTAATTGTATTTTTTATTTTGTTACAGATGCAGCTACGAAAAAGCCACTTCCTCTATTTAGATTTTGCTGAGGTTTCCCTACGCAAAGGAAGAATTCCCGAAGGAGAGTTTCGTCTCTTTTCCCTTAGTCATTATTGTCGAATCATGAATCACATATATCCTTTAACTTTTTTTTACCTATGTATCTTTCCCGATGACCTCATAAATTATTTCCCAAAAAAATTTACAATTTATATTTTAGAGTTATTGGTATAATATATTGTAACAAAATGTTGAATTCAGTTCTATTTATACTATTATTTATTGAATTACCTAATTGTATATGTTTTCAATTAATTTTTTGTACTTGTTTTAGAATGAAATCACAATAAAATATATTTACTCATGTATTGTTGTTTGATATTTATATCCTAGACTTCATTTTCACGCTATATAGAACCTGCTGATTACGAATCTGTGAAGAAAATTGGAAAATTCCTTCACCCTGAAAAGTTGTGTGAAAATTCGGGATGAATTTTCATTTCTTCTCTAAATAACATAGCTGTACACCCTTATTAGGGTGTGTAGAGTTCAAATATGTACTTAGAATCTTAATTAAGCCCTTAGTTTTCGAGAAAATTAAAGTTAAAATTTTTAATAGTAAAGTGGTCATTTTTTCGTGTTTGTTTTATAGCAACATAATTAATCCTTAATTGATTCGATAGGGTCGTAGGGCCTAGGCACTAGGCTCATTGGAAAGGGCTCACTTACCATATTTTCATATCTTTAGCTACCGTAGGTAGCTTGGTTTTGCAAGGATTTTGCGATATCTCCAAGGGTTTCCGAGATAATTGAGTTTGAAATTTTCACACTTTTACCCTTAAAAATCTACCCCTAATTGCCACTTTTTCAAAGAGAAAAGTATATTTTCACGCTATATAGAACCTGCTGATTACGAATCTGTGAAGAAAATTGGAAAATTCCTTCACCCTGAAAAGTTGTGTGAAAATTCGGGATGAATTTTCATTTCTTCTCTAAATAACATAGCTGTACACCCTTATTAGGGTGTGTAGAGTTCAAATATGTACTTAGAATCTTAATTAAGCCCTTAGTTTTCGAGAAAATTGAAGTTAAAATTTTTAATAGTAAAGTGGTCATTTTTTCGTGTTTGTTTTATAGCAACATAATTAATCCTTAATTGATTCGATAGGGTCGTAGGGCCTAGGCACTAGGCTCATTGGAAAGGGCTCACTTACCATATTTTCATATCTTTAGCTACCGTAGGTAGCTTGGTTTTGCAAGGATTTTGCGATATCTCCAAGGGTTTCCGAGATAATTGAGTTTGAAATTTTCACACTTTTACCCTTAAAAATCTACCCCTAATTGCCACTTTTTCAAAGAGAAAAGTATATTTTCACGCTATATAGAACCTGCTGATTACGAATCTGTGAAGAAAATTGGAAAATTCCTTCACCCTGAAAAGTTGTGTGAAAATTCGGGATGAATTTTCATTTCTTCTCTAAATAACATAGCTGTACACCCTTATTAGGGTGTGTAGAGTTCAAATATGTACTTAGAATCTTAATTAAGCCCTTAGTTTTCGAGAAAATTAAAGTTAAAATTTTTAATAGTAAAGTGGTCATTTTTTCGTGTTTGTTTTATAGCAACATAATTAATCCTTAATTGATTCGATAGGGTCGTAGGGCCTAGGCACTAGGCTCATTGGAAAGGGCACACTTACCATATTTTCATATCTTTAGCTACCGTAGGTAGCTTGGTTTTGCAAGGATTTTGCGATATCTCCAAGGGTTTCCGAGATAATTGAGTTTGAAATTTTCACACTTTTACCCTTAAAAATCTACCCCTAATTGCCACTTTTTCAAAGAGAAAAGTATATTTTCACGCTATATAGAACCTGCTGATTACGAATCTGTGAAGAAAATTGGAAAATTCCTTCACCCTGAAAAGTTGTGTGAAAATTCGGGATGAATTTTCATTTCTTCTCTAAATAACATAGCTGTACACCCTTATTAGGGTGTGTAGAGTCCAAATATGTACTTAGAATCTTAATTAAGCCCTTAGTTTTCGAGAAAATTAAAGTTAAAATTTTTAATAGTAAAGTGGTCATTTTTTCGTGTTTGTTTTATAGCAACATAATTAATCCTTAATTGATTCGATAGGGTCGTAGGGCCTAGGCACTAGGCTCATTGGAAAGGGCTCACTTACCATATTTTCATATCTTTAGCTACCGTAGGTAGCTTGGTTTTGCAAGGATTTTGCGATATCTCCAAGGGTTTCCGAGATAATTGAGTTTGAAATTTTCACACTTTTACCCTTAAAAATCTACCCCTAATTGCCACTTTTTCAAAGAGAAAAGTATATTTTCACGCTATATAGAACCTGCTGATTACGAATCTGTGAAGAAAATTGGAAAATTCTTTCACCCTGAAAAGTTGTGTGAAAATTCGGGATGAATTTTCATTTCTTCTCTAAATAACATAGCTGTACACCCTTGTTAGGGTGTGTAGAGTTCAAATATGTACTTAGAATCTTAATTAAGCCCTTAGTTTTCGAGAAAATTAAAGTTAAAATTTTTAATAGTAAAGTGGTCATTTTTTCGTGTTTGTTTTATAGCAACATAATTAATCCTTAATTGATTCGATAGGGTCGTAGGGCCTAGGCACTAGGCTCATTGGAAAGGGCTCACTTACCATATTTTCATATCTTTAACTACCGTAGGTAGCTTGGTTTTGCAAGGATTTTGCGATATCTCCAAGGGTTTCCGAGATAATTGAGTTTGAAATTTTCACACTTTTACCCTTAAAAATCTACTCCTAATTGCCACTTTTTCAAAGAGAAAAGTATATTTTCACGCTATATAGAACCTGCTGATTACGAATCTGTGAAGAAAATTGGAAAATTCTTTCACCCTGAAAAGTTGTGTGAAAATTCGGGATGAATTTTCATTTCTTCTCTAAATAACATAGCTGTACACCCTTATTAGGGTGTGTAGAGTTCAAATATGTACTTAGAATCTTAATTAAGCCCTTAGTTTTCGAGAAAATTAAAGTTAAAATTTTTAATAGTAAAGTGGTCATTTTTTCGTGTTTGTTTTATAGCAACATAATTAATCCTTAATTGATTCGATAGGGTCGTAGGGCCTAGGCACTAGGCTCATTGGAAAGGGCTCACTTACCATATTTTCATATCTTTAGCTACCGTAGGTAGCTTGGTTTTGCAAGGATTTTGCGATATCTCCAAGGGTTTCCGAGATAATTGAGTTTGAAATTTTCACACTTTTACCCTTAAAAATCTACCCCTAATTTCCACTTTTTCAAAGAGAAAAGTATATTTTCACGCTATATAGAACCTGCTGATTACGAATCTGTGAAGAAAATTGGAAAATTCCTTCACCCTGAAAAGTTGTGTGAAAATTCGGGTTGAATTTTCATTTCTTCTCTAAATAACATAGCTGTACACCCTTATTAGGGTGTGTAGAGTTCAAATATGTACTTAGAATCTTAATTAAGCCCTTAGTTTTCGAGAAAATTAAAGTTAAAATTTTTAATAGTAAAGTGGTCATTTTTTCGTGTTTGTTTTATAGCAACATAATTAATCCTTAATTGATTCGATAGGGTCGTAGGGCCTAGGCACTAGGCTCATTGGAAAGGGCTCACTTACCATATTTTCATATCTTTAGCTACCGTAGGTAGCTTGGTTTTGCAAGGATTTTGCGATATCTCCAAGGGTTTCCGAGATAATTGAGTTTGAAATTTTCACACCTTTACCCTTAAAAATCTACCCCTAATTGCCACTTTTTCAAAGAGAAAAGTATATTTTCACGCTATATAGAACCTGCTGATTACGAATCTGTGAAGAAAATTGGAAAATTCCTTCACCCTGAAAAGTTGTGTGAAAATTCGGGATGAATTTTCATTTCTTCTCTAAATAACATAGCTGTACACCCTTATTAGGGTGTGTAGAGTTCAAATATGTACTTAGAATCTTAATTAAGCCCTTAGTTTTCGAGAAAATTAAAGTTAAAATTTTTAATAGTAAAGTGGTCATTTTTTCGTGTTTGTTTTATAGCAACATAATTAATCCTTAATTGATTCGATAGGGTCGTAGGGCCTAGGCACTAGGCTCATTGGAAAGGGCTCACTTACCATATTTTCATATCTTTAGCTACCATAGGTAGCTTGGTTTTGCAAGGATTTTGCGATATCTCCAAGGGTTTCCGAGATAATTGAGTTTGAAATTTTCACACTTTTACCCTTAAAAATCTACCCCTAATTGCCACTTTTTCAAAGAGAAAAGTATATTTTCACGCTATATAGAACCTGCTGATTACGAATCTGTGAAGAAAATTGGAAAATTCCTTCACCCTGAAAAGTTGTGTGAAAATTCGGGATGAATTTTCATTTCTTCTCTAAATAACATAGCTGTACACCCTTATTAGGGTGTGTAGAGTTCAAATATGTACTTAGAATCTTAATTAAGCCCTTAGTTTTCGAGAAAATTAAAGTTAAAATTTTTAATAGTAAAGTGGTCATTTTTTCGTGTTTGTTTTATAGCAACATAATTAATCCTTGATTGATTCGATAGGGTCGTAGGGCCTAGGCACTAGGCTCATTGGAAAGGGCTCACTTACCATATTTTCATATCTTTAGCTACCTTAGGTAGCTTGGTTTTGCAAGGATTTTGCGATATCTCCAAGGGTTTCCGAGATAATTGAGTTTGAAATTTTCACACTTTTACCCTTAAAAATCTACCCCTAATTGCCACTTTTTCAAAGAGAAAAGTATATTTTCACGCTATATAGAACCTGCTGATTACGAATCTGTGAAGAAAATTGGAAAATTCCTTCACCCTGAAAAGTTGTGTGAAAATTCGGGATGAATTTTCATTTCTTCTCTAAATAACATAGCTGTACACCCTTATTAGGGTGTGTAGAGTTCAAATATGTACTTAGAATCTTAATTAAGCCCTTAGTTTTCGAGAAAATTAAAGTTAAAATTTTTAATAGTAAAGTGGTCATTTTTTCGTGTTTGTTTTATAGCAACATAATTAATCCTTAATTGATTCGATAGGGTCGTAGGGCCTAGGCACTAGGCTCATTGGAAAGGGCTCACTTACCATATTTTCATATCTTTAGCTACCGTAGGTAGCTTGGTTTTGCAAGGATTTTGCGATATCTCCAAGGGTTTCCGAGATAATTGAGTTTGAAATTTTCACACTTTTACCCTTAAAAATCTACCCCTAATTGCCACTTTTTCAAAGAGAAAAGTATATTTTCACGCTATATAGAACCTGCTGATTACGAATCTGTGAAGAAAATTGGAAAATTTCTTCACCCTGAAAAGTTGTGTGAAAATTCGGGATGAATTTTCATTTCTTCTCTAAATAACATAGCTGTACACCCTTATTAGGGTGTGTAGAGTTCAAATATGTACTTAGAATCTTAATTAAGCCCTTAGTTTTCGAGAAAATTAAAGTTAAAATTTTTAATAGTAAAGTGGTCATTTTTTCGTGTTTGTTTTATAGCAACATAATTAATCCTTAATTGATTCGATAGGGTCGTAGGGCCTAGGCACTAGGCTCATTGGAAAGGGCTCACTTACCATATTTTCATATCTTTAGCTACCGTAGGTAGCTTGGTTTTGCAAGGATTTTGCGATATCTCCAAGGGTTTCCGAGATAATTGAGTTTGAAATTTTCACACTTTTACCCTTAAAAATCTACCCCTAATTGCCACTTTTTCAAAGAGAAAAGTATATTTTCACGCTATATAGAACCTGCTGATTACGAATCTGTGAAGAAAATTGGAAAATTCTTTCACCCTGAAAAGTTGTGTGAAAATTCGGGATGAATTTTCATTTCTTCTCTAAATAACATAGCTGTACACCCTTATTAGGGTGTGTAGAGTTCAAATATGTACTTAGAATCTTAATTAAGCCCTTAGTTTTCGAGAAAATTAAAGTTAAAATTTTTAATAGTAAAGTGGTCATTTTTTCGTGTTTGTTTTATAGCAACATAATTAATCCTTAATTGATTCGATAGGGTCGTAGGGCCTAGGCACTAGGCTCATTGGAAAGGGCTCACTTACCATATTTTCATATCTTTAGCTACCGTAGGTAGCTTGGTTTTGCAAGGATTTTGCGATATCTCCAAGGGTTTCCGAGATAATTGAGTTTGAAATTTTCACACTTTTACCCTTAAAAATCCACCCCTAATTGCCACTTTTTCAAAGAGAAAAGTATATTTTCACGCTATATAGAACCTGCTGATTACGAATCTGTGAAGAAAATTGGAAAATTCTTTCACCCTGAAAAGTTGTGTGAAAATTCGGGATGAATTTTCATTTCTTCTCTAAATAACATAGCTGTACACCCTTATTAGGGTGTGTAGAGTTCAAATATGTACTTAGAATCTTAATTAAGCCCTTAGTTTTCGAGAAAATTAAAGTTAAAATTTTTAATAGTAAAGTGGTCATTTTTTCGTGTTTGTTTTATAGCAACATAATTAATCCTTAATTGATTCGATAGGGTCGTAGGGCCTAGGCACTAGGCTCATTGGAAAGGGCTCACTTACCATATTTTCATATCTTTAGCTACCGTAGGTAGCTTGGTTTTGCAAGGATTTTGCGATATCTCCAAGGGTTTCCGAGATAATTGAGTTTGAAATTTTCCACACTTTTACCCTTAAAAATCTACTCCTAATTGCCACTTTTTCAAGAGAAAAGTATATTTTCACGCTATATAGAACCTGCTGATTACGAATCTGTGAAGAAAATTGGAAAATTCTTTCACCCTGAAAAGTTGTGTGAAAATTCGGGATGAATTTTCATTTCTTCTCTAAATAACATAGCTGTACACCCTTATTAGGGTGTGTAGAGTTCAAATATGTACTTAGAATCTTAATTAAGCCCTTAGTTTTCGAGAAAATCAAAGTTAAAATTTTTAATAGTAAAGTGGTCATTTTTTCGTGTTTGTTTTATAGCAACATAATTAATCCTTAATTGATTCGATAGGGTCGTAGGGCCTAGGCACTAGGCTCATTGGAAAGGGCTCACTTACCATATTTTCATATCTTTAGCTACCGTAGGTAGCTTGGTTTTGCAAGGATTTTGCGATATCTCCAAGGGTTTCCGAGATAATTGAGTTTGAAATTTTCACACTTTTACCCTTAAAAATCTACCCCTAATTTCCACTTTTTCAAAGAGAAAAGTATATTTTCACGCTATATAGAACCTGCTGATTACGAATCTGTGAAGAAAATTGGAAAATTCCGTCACCCTGAAAAGTTGTGTAAGAAATTCGGGATGAATTTTCATTTCTTCTCTAAATAAAATAGCTGTACACCCTTATTAGGGTGTGTAGAGTTCAAATATGTACTTAGAATCTTAATTAAGCTCTTAGTTTTCGAGAAAATTAAAGTTAAAATTTTTAATAGTAAAGTGGTCATTTTTTCGTGTTTGTTTTATAGCAACATAATTAATCCTTAATTGATTCGATAGGGTCGTAGGGCCTAGGCACTAGGCTCATTGGAAAGGGCTCACTTACCATATTTTCATATCTTTAGCTACCATAGGTAGCTTGGTTTTGCAAGGATTTTGCGATATCTCCAAGGGTTTCCGAGATAATTGAGTTTGAAATTTTCACACTTTTACCCTTAAAAATCTACCCCTAATTGCCACTTTTTCAAAGAGAAAAGTATATTTTCACGCTATATAGAACCTGCTGATTACGAATCTGTGAAGAAAATTGGAAAATTCCTTCACCCTGAAAAGTTGTGTGAAAATTCGGGATGAATTTTCATTTCTTCTCCAAATAACATAGCTGTACACCCTTATTAGGGTGTGTAGAGTTCAAATATGTACTTAGAATCTTAATTAAGCCCTTAGTTTTCGAGAAAATTAAAGTTAAAATTTTTAATAGTAAAGTGGTCATTTTTTCGTGTTTGTTTTATAGCAACATAATTAATCCTTAATTGATTCGATAGGGTCGTAGGGCCTAGGCACTAGGCTCATTGGAAAGGACTCACTTACCATATTTTCATATCTTTAGCTACCGTAGGTAGCCTGGTTTTGCAAGGATTTTGCGATATCTCCAAGGGTTTCCGAGATAATTGAGTTTGAAATTTTCACACTTTTACCCTTAAAAATCTACCCCTAATTGCCACTTTTTCAAAGAGAAAAGTATATTTTCACGCTATATAGAACCTGCTGATTACGAATCTGTGAAGAAAATTGGAAAATCCCTTCACCCTGAAAAGTTGTGTGAAAATTCGGGATGAATTTTCATTTCTTCTCTAAATAACATAGCTGTACACCCTTATTAGGGTGTGTAGAGTTCAAATATGTACTTAGAATCTTAATTAAGCCCTTAGTTTTCGAGAAAATTCAAGTTAAAATTTTTAATAGTAAAGTGGTCATTTTTTCGTGTTTGTTTTATAGCAACATAATTAATCCTTAATTGATTCGATAGGGTCGTAGGGCCTAGGCACTAGGCTCATTGGAAAGGGCTCACTTACCATATTTTCATATCTTTAGCTACCGTAGGTAGCTTGGTTTTGCAAGGATTTTGCGATATCTCCAAGGGTTTCCGAGATAATTGAGTTTGAAATTTTCACACTTTTACCCTTAAAAATCTACCCCTAATTTCCACTTTTTCAAAGAGAAAAGTATATTTTCACGCTATATAGAACCTGCTGATTACGAATCTGTGAAGAAAATTGGAAAATTCCTTCACCCTGAAAAGTTGTGTAAAAAATTCGGGATGAATTTTCATTTCTTCTCTAAATAAAATAGCTGTACACCCTTATTAGGGTGTGTAGAGTTCAAATATGTACTTAGAATCTTAATTAAGCCCTTAGTTTTCGAGAAAATTAAAGTTAAAATTTTTAATAGTAAAGTGGTCATTTTTTCGTGTTTGTTTTATAGCAACATAATTAATCCTTAATTGATTCGATAGGGTCGTAGAGCCTAGGCACTAGGCTCATTGGAAAGGGCTCACTTACCCTATTTTCATATCTTTAGCTACCATAGGTAGCTTGGTTTTGCAAGGATTTTGCGATATCTCCAAGGGTTTCCGAGATAATTGAGTTTGAAATTTTCACACCTTTACCCTTAAAAATCTACCCCTAATTGCCACTTTTTCAAAGAGAAAAGTATATTTTCACGCTATATAGAACCTGCTGATTACGAATCTGTGAAGAAAATTGGAAAATTCCTTCACCCTGAAAAGTTGTGTGAAAATTCGGGATGAATTTTCATTTCTTCTCTAAATAACATAGCTGTACACCCTTATTAGGGTGTGTAGAGTTCAAATATGTACTTAGAATCTTAATTAAGCCCTTAGTTTTCGAGAAAATTAAAGTTAAAATTTTTAATAGTAAAGTGGTCATTTTTTCGTGTTTGTTTTATAGCAACATAATTAATCCTTAATTGATTCGATAGGGTCGTAGGGCCTGGGCACTAGGCTCATTGGAAAGGACTCACTTACCATATTTTCATATCTTTAGCTACCGTAGGTAGCTTGGTTTTGCAAGGATTTTGCGATATCTCCAAGGGTTTCCGAGATAATTGAGTTTGAAATTTTCACACTTTTACCCTTAAAAATCTACCCCTAATTGCCACTTTTTCAAAGAGAAAAGTATATTTTCACGCTATATAGAACCTGCTGATTACGAATCTGTGAAGAAAATTGGAAAATTCCTTCACCCTGAAAAGTTGTGTGAAAATTCGGGATGAATTTTCATTTCTTCTCTAAATAACATAGCTGTACACCCTTATTAGGGTGTGTAGAGTTCAAATATGTACTTAGAATCTTAATTAAGCCCTTAGTTTTCGAGAAAATTAAAGTTAAAATTTTTAATAGTAAAGTGGTAATTTTTTCGTGTTTGTTTTATAGCAACATAATTAATCCTTAATTGATTCGATAGGGTCGTAGGGCCTAGGCACTAGGCTCATTGGAAAGGGCTCACTTACCATATTTTCATATCTTTAGCTACCGTAGGTAGCTTGGTTTTGCAAGGATTTTGCGATATCTCCAAGGGTTTCCGAGATAATTGAGTTTGAAATTTTCACACTTTTACCCTTAAAAATCTACCCCTAATTGTCACTTTTTCAAAGAGAAAAGTATATTTTCACGCTATATAGAACCTGCTGATTACGAATCTGTGAAGAAAATTGGAAAATTCCTTCACCCTGAAAAGTTGTGTGAAAATTCGGGTTGAATTTTCATTTCTTCTCTAAATAACATAGCTGTACACCCTTATTAGGGTGTGTAGAGTTCAAATATGTACTTAGAATCTTAATTAAGCCCTTAGTTTTCGAGAAAATTAAAGTTAAAATTTTTAATAGTAAAGTGGTCATTTTTTCGTGTTTGTTTTATAGCAACATAATTAATCCTTAATTGATTCGATAGGGTCGTAGGGCCTAGGCACTAGGCTCATTGGAAAGGGCTCACTTACCATTTTTTCATATCTTTAGCTACCCTAGGTAGCTTGGTTTTGCAAGGATTTTGCGATATCTCCAAGGGTTTCCGAGATAATTGAGTTTGAAATTTTCACACTTTTACCCTTAAAAATCTACCCCTAATTGCCACTTTTTCAAAGAGAAAAGTATATTTTCACGCTATATAGAACCTGCTGATTACGAATCTGTGAAGAAAATTGGAAAATTCCTTCACCCTGAAAAGTTGTGTGAAAATTCGGGATGAATTTTCATTTCTTCTCTAAATAACATAGCTGTACACCCTTATTAGGGTGTGTAGAGTTCAAATATGTACTTAGAATCTTAATTAAGCCCTTAGTTTTCGAGAAAATTAAAGTTAAAATTTTTAATAGTAAAGTGGTCATTTTTTCGTGTTTGTTTTATAGCAACATAATTAATCCTTAATTGATTCGATAGGGTCGTAGGGCCTAGGCACTAGGCTCATTGGAAAGGGCTCACTTACCATATTTTCATATCTTTAGCTACCGTAGGTAGCTTGGTTTTGCAAGGATTTTGCGATATCTCCAAGGGTTTCCGAGATAATTGAGTTTGAAATTTTCACACTTTTACCCTTAAAAATCTACCCCTAATTTCCACTTTTTCAAAGAGAAAAGTATATTTTCACGCTATATAGAACCTGCTGATTACGAATCTGTGAAGAAAATTGGAAAATTCCTTCACCCTGAAAAGTTGTGTGAAAATTCGGGATGAATTTTCATTTCTTCTCTAAATAACATAGCTGTACACCCTTATTAGGGTGTGTAGAGTTCAAATATGTACTTAGAATCTTAATTAAGCCCTTAGTTTTCGAGAAAATTAAAGTTAAAATTTTTAATAGTAAAGTGGTCATTTTTTCGTGTTTGTTTTATAGCAACATAATTAATCCTT
Source organism: Dromius quadrimaculatus (assembly GCA_963989225.1). Classification (NCBI taxonomy): domain Eukaryota; kingdom Metazoa; phylum Arthropoda; class Insecta; order Coleoptera; family Carabidae; genus Dromius; species Dromius quadrimaculatus. The sequence goes on from OZ022329.1 coordinate 2,755,442, forward strand.
AATTGATTCGATAGGGTCGTAGGGCCTAGGCACTAGGCTCATTGGAAAGGGCTCACTTACCATTTTTTCATATCTTTAGCTACCCTAGGTAGCTTGGTTTTGCAAGGATTTTGCGATATCTCCAAGGGTTTCCGAGATAATTGAGTTTGAAATTTTCACACTTTTACCCTTAAAAATCTACCCCTAATTGCCACTTTTTCAAAGAGAAAAGTATATTTTCACGCTATATAGAACCTGCTGATTACGAATCTGTGAAGAAAATTGGAAAATTCCTTCACCCTGAAAAGTTGTGTGAAAATTCGGGATGAATTTTCATTTCTTCTCTAAATAACATAGCTGTACACCCTTATTAGGGTGTGTAGAGTTCAAATATGTACTTAGAATCTTAATTAAGCCCTTAGTTTTCGAGAAAATTAAAGTTAAAATTTTTAATAGTAAAGTGGTCATTTTTTCGTGTTTGTTTTATAGCAACATAATTAATCCTTAATTGATTCGATAGGGTCGTAGGGCCTAGGCACTAGGCTCATTGGAAAGGGCTCACTTACCATATTTTCATATCTTTAGCTACCGTAGGTAGCTTGGTTTTGCAAGGATTTTGCGATATCTCCAAGGGTTTCCGAGATAATTGAGTTTGAAATTTTCACACTTTTACCCTTAAAAATCTACCCCTAATTTCCACTTTTTCAAAGAGAAAAGTATATTTTCACGCTATATAGAACCTGCTGATTACGAATCTGTGAAGAAAATTGGAAAATTCCTTCACCCTGAAAAGTTGTGTGAAAATTCGGGATGAATTTTCATTTCTTCTCTAAATAACATAGCTGTACACCCTTATTAGGGTGTGTAGAGTTCAAATATGTACTTAGAATCTTGATTAAGCCCTTAGTTTTCGAGAAAATTAAAGTTAAAATTTTTAATAGTAAAGTGGTCATTTTTTCGTGTTTGTTTTATAGCAACATAATTAATCCTTAATTGATTCGATAGGGTCGTAGGGCCTAGGCACTAGGCTCATTGGAAAGGGCTCACTTACCATATTTTCATATCTTTAGCTACCGTGGGTAGCTTGGTTTTGCAAGGATTTTGCGATATCTCCAAGGGTTTCCGAGATAATTGAGTTTGAAATTTTCACACTTTTACCCTTAAAAATCTACCCCTAATTGCCACTTTTTCAAAGAGAAAAGTATATTTTCACGCTATATAGAACCTGCTGATTACGAATCTGTGAAGAAAATTGGAAAATTCCTCCACCCTGAAAAGTTGTGTGAAAATTCGGGATGAATTTTCATTTCTTCTCTAAATAACATAGCTGTACACCCTTATTAGGGTGTGTAGAGTTCAAATATGTACTTAGAATCTTAATTAAGCCCTTAGTTTTCGAGAAAATTGAAGTTAAAATTTTTAATAGTAAAGTGGTAATTTTTTCGTGTTTGTTTTATAGCAACATAATTAATCCTTAATTGATTCGATAGGGTCGTAGGGCCTAGGCACTAGGCTCATTGGAAAGGGCTCACTTACCATATTTTCATATCTTTAGCTACCATAGGTAGCTTGGTTTTGCAAGGATTTTGCGATATCTCCAAGGGTTTCCGAGATAATTGAGTTTGAAATTTTCACACTTTTACCCTTAAAAATCTACCCCTAATTGCCACTTTTTCAAAGAGAAAAGTATATTTTTACGCTATATAGAACCTGCTGATTACGAATCTGTGAAAAAAATTGGAAAATTCCTTCACCCTGAAAAGTTGTGTGAAAATTCGGGATGAATTTTCATTTCTTCTCTAAATAACATAGCTGTACACCCTTATTAGGGTGTGTAGAGTTCAAATATGTACTTAGAATCTTAATTAAGCCCTTAGTTTTCGAGAAAATTGAAGTTAAAATTTTTAATAGTAAAGTGGTCATTTTTTCGTGTTTGTTTTATAGCAACATAATTAATCCTTAATTGATTCGATAGGGTCGTAGGGCCTAGGCACTAGGCTCATTGGAAAGGGCTCACTTACCATATTTTCATATCTTTAGCTACCTTAGGTAGCTTGGTTTTGCAAGGATTTTGCGATATCTCCAAGGGTTTCCGAGATAATTGAGTTTGAAATTTTCACACTTTTACCCTTAAAAATCTACCCCTAATTGCCACTTTTTCAAAGAGAAAAGTATATTTTCACGCTATATAGAACCTGCTGATTACGAATCTGTGAAGAAAATTGGAAAATTCCTTCACCCTGAAAAGTTGTGTGAAAATTCGGGATGAATTTTCATTTCTTCTCTAAATAACATAGCTGTACACCCTTATTAGGGTGTGTAGAGTTCAAATATGTACTTAGAATCTTAATTAAGCCCTTAGTTTTCGAGAAAATTAAAGTTAAAATTTTTAATAGTAAAGTGGTAATTTTTTCGTGTTTGTTTTATAGCAACATAATTAATCCTTAATTGATTCGATAGGGTCGTAGGGCCTAGGCACTAGGCTCATTGGAAAGGGCTCACTTACCATATTTTCATATCTTTAGCTACCGTAGGTAGCTTGGTTTTGCAAGGATTTTGCGATATCTCCAAGGGTTTCCGAGATAATTGAGTTTGAAATTTTCACACTTTTACCCTTAAAAATCTACCCCTAATTGCCACTTTTTCAAAGAGAAAAGTATATTTTCACGCTATATAGAACCTGCTGATTACGAATCTGTGAAGAAAATTGGAAAATTCCTTCACCCTGAAAAGTTGTGTGAAAATTCGGGTTGAATTTTCATTTCTTCTCTAAATAACATAGCTGTACACCCTTATTAGGGTGTGTAGAGTTCAAATATGTACTTAGAATCTTAATTAAGCCCTTAGTTTTCGAGAAAATTAAAGTTAAAATTTTTAATAGTAAAGTGGTCATTTTTTCGTGTTTGTTTTATAGCAACATAATTAATCCTTAATTGATTCGATAGGGTCGTAGGGCCTAGGCACTAGGCTCATTGGAAAGGGCTCACTTACCATTTTTTCATATCTTTAGCTACCCTAGGTAGCTTGGTTTTGCAAGGATTTTGCGATATCTCCAAGGGTTTCCGAGATAATTGAGTTTGAAATTTTCACACTTTTACCCTTAAAAATCTACCCCTAATTGCCACTTTTTCAAAGAGAAAAGTATATTTTCACGCTATATAGAACCTGCTGATTACGAATCTGTGAAGAAAATTGGAAAATTCCTTCACCCTGAAAAGTTGTGTGAAAATTCGGGATGAATTTTCATTTCTTCTCTAAATAACATAGCTGTACACCCTTATTAGGGTGTGTAGAGTTCAAATATGTACTTAGAATCTTAATTAAGCCCTTAGTTTTCGAGAAAATTAAAGTTAAAATTTTTAATAGTAAAGTGGTCATTTTTTCGTGTTTGTTTTATAGCAACATAATTAATCCTTAATTGATTCGATAGGGTCGTAGGGCCTAGGCACTAGGCTCATTGGAAAGGGCTCACTTACCATTTTTTCATATCTTTAGCTACCCTAGGTAGCTTGGTTTTGCAAGGATTTTGCGATATCTCCAAGGGTTTCCGAGATAATTGAGTTTGAAATTTTCACACTTTTACCCTTAAAAATCTACCCCTAATTGCCACTTTTTCAAAGAGAAAAGTATATTTTCACGCTATATAGAACCTGCTGATTACGAATCTGTGAAGAAAATTGGAAAATTCCTTCACCCTGAAAAGTTGTGTGAAAATTCGGGATGAATTTTCATTTCTTCTCTAAATAACATAGCTGTACACCCTTATTAGGGTGTGTAGAGTTCAAATATGTACTTAGAATCTTAATTAAGCCCTTAGTTTTCGAGAAAATTAAAGTTAAAATTTTTAATAGTAAAGTGGTCATTTTTTCGTGTTTGTTTTATAGCAACATAATTAATCCTTAATTGATTCGATAGGGTCGTAGGGCCTAGGCACTAGGCTCATTGGAAAGGGCTCACTTACCATATTTTCATATCTTTAGCTACCGTAGGTAGCTTGGTTTTGCAAGGATTTTGCGATATCTCCAAGGGTTTCCGAGATAATTGAGTTTGAAATTTTCACACTTTTACCCTTAAAAATCTACCCCTAATTTCCACTTTTTCAAAGAGAAAAGTATATTTTCACGCTATATAGAACCTGCTGATTACGAATCTGTGAAGAAAATTGGAAAATTCCTTCACCCTGAAAAGTTGTGTGAAAATTCGGGATGAATTTTCATTTCTTCTCTAAATAACATAGCTGTACACCCTTATTAGGGTGTGTAGAGTTCAAATATGTACTTAGAATCTTAATTAAGCCCTTAGTTTTCGAGAAAATTAAAGTTAAAATTTTTAATAGTAAAGTGGTCATTTTTTCGTGTTTGTTTTATAGCAACATAATTAATCCTTAATTGATTCGATAGGGTCGTAGGGCCTAGGCACTAGGCTCATTGGAAAGGGCTCACTTACCATATTTTCATATCTTTAGCTACCGTGGGTAGCTTGGTTTTGCAAGGATTTTGCGATATCTCCAAGGGTTTCCGAGATAATTGAGTTTGAAATTTTCACACTTTTACCCTTAAAAATCTACCCCTAATTGCCACTTTTTCAAAGAGAAAAGTATATTTTCACGCTATATAGAACCTGCTGATTACGAATCTGTGAAGAAAATTGGAAAATTCCTCCACCCTGAAAAGTTGTGTGAAAATTCGGGATGAATTTTCATTTCTTCTCTAAATAACATAGCTGTACACCCTTATTAGGGTGTGTAGAGTTCAAATATGTACTTAGAATCTTAATTAAGCCCTTAGTTTTCGAGAAAATTGAAGTTAAAATTTTTAATAGTAAAGTGGTAATTTTTTCGTGTTTGTTTTATAGCAACATAATTAATCCTTAATTGATTCGATAGGGTCGTAGGGCCTAGGCACTAGGCTCATTGGAAAGGGCTCACTTACCATATTTTCATATCTTTAGCTACCATAGGTAGCTTGGTTTTGCAAGGATTTTGCGATATCTCCAAGGGTTTCCGAGATAATTGAGTTTGAAATTTTCACACTTTTACCCTTAAAAATCTACCCCTAATTGCCACTTTTTCAAAGAGAAAAGTATATTTTTACGCTATATAGAACCTGCTGATTACGAATCTGTGAAAAAAATTGGAAAATTCCTTCACCCTGAAAAGTTGTGTGAAAATTCGGGATGAATTTTCATTTCTTCTCTAAATAACATAGCTGTACACCCTTATTAGGGTGTGTAGAGTTCAAATATGTACTTAGAATCTTAATTAAGCCCTTAGTTTTCGAGAAAATTAAAGTTAAAATTTTTAATAGTAAAGTGGTCATTTTTTCGTGTTTGTTTTATAGCAACATAATTAATCCTTAATTGATTCGATAGGGTCGTAGGGCCTAGGCACTAGGCTCATTGGAAAGGGCTCACTTACCATATTTTCATATCTTTAGCTACCGTAGGTAGCTTGGTTTTGCAAGGATTTTGCGATATCTCCAAGGGTTTCCGAGATAATTGAGTTTGAAATTTTCACACTTTTACCCTTAAAAATCTACCCCTAATTGCCACTTTTTCAAAGAGAAAAGTATATTTTCACGCTATATAGAACCTGCTGATTACGAATCTGTGAAGAAAATTGGAAAATTCCTTCACCCTGAAAAGTTGTGTGAAAATTCGGGATGAATTTCCATTTCTTCTCTAAATAACATAGCTGTACACCCTTATTAGGGTGTGTAGACTTCAAATATGCACTCAGAATCTTAATTAAGCCCTTAGTTTTCGAGAAAATTGAAAATTTGAGAGGAAAAATCACTTTCCTCATAAATGTTACATTTGTTCACCCTAATTATACCCTATAGACCCCAAATATGTATCCACAATGTATTTTGGACCGTTAGTTCTGGACAAATTCAGAAATTAATAATTAATGTATTTATCTCATCAAACTTCATTTTTTAGTTACTAAGCTTGGCGTAAGATGGCAGCATCTAGCACGTTTGAGAATTGTTATTTGGAAATAGCAACTTTCAGGCGTTTCAGCTCAAGTTGCAGTATATATTATAGATTTTATAAGTCCAATATAATACACCGAGCCCTAAAAAGTACGAAATTCTTCTGTTCATGTGATATCGTTTTTTCAACGTGCTAGCGGAGAATTTCAACACTTCACTCCTAACTTTGAAATAAAATCGTCTTTTCATTTAAAAATTATTTAAATAATACAAAAATCAACAAAACTATTGATATAAATAAAGAAAAAATAATGTTCTCGCAATGTCTCATGGAAAATTAAGATTTTAAATCTATTAGCAATATTTGTAAGCATTAATTTTGATTACTATGTTTTTAAAATAGTTTCCTTTTCCAAACATTTATTTATTGGAAAAATAATTATTATTCTGAATTATTACGAGAATATTTATTCAAATAATACAATATAATATTTCACTTACGATAAAATACATTTATAGAGTATAGAGTATAGAGTATAGAGTATAGAGTATATTTATTTACTATTTTACAATGTACATTGTTTATAGCATGTCAAAAATATATAAATGTGAAATTTTAAGAAAATTTCATAGCTTTAAAATCATTTAAACAAAGTCCTCGTCAAGCCAGTTATGATTCAAATATTCTAAGACTGAGTAAAAACAGTGGCGTAGTAAGAATCTCTTAATTCTCCTTTTAAAAACAAAATTAGACCAATTCTTTACTGCTGTTGGTAAACAGTTATATAAATCTACATTCAGAGAGTTATTTTTGGATTTGGTTAGCCTGAATCTTTGTGCACGAATCGAATCTGCATTCCGTGTATTATAATTATGAAAATCAGAAGAATTTTTAAAACTACTTTTATGTTCATGAATCTCTATAATTACAGAATAAATAAACAGACATGGAAGTGGTAATATACGTAAATTAGCAAATAAAGGTTGGCAATGCTCTTTGCTGCCCACACCTGCAATTATTCTTATTGCTTTCTTTTGAAGCCGGAATATGCTGAGAGCATGTGACGAATTACCCCATAAGATAATTCCATAATTCAAATGAGAATGAAAAAGACCGTAGTATGTTGTTAATAAAGCTTCTAAGCTCAAAATATTATAAAGTTTACGAAGTAGGAATATTACACTTGCAAGTTTCTTCGACAAAAAATAAGTGTGATAGAACCAATTTAAGCGATCGTCTAGGTGCATGCCCAATATCTTAACATGCTCACCATTCGCCAAACTGTTGTTTGATGATATCAACATTGTTTGAGTTTTGTCAGAATTTAATTGCAATTTGTTAGCTTGAAACCATTCTTCTGCTTTTAATAAGTAAATTTGAATAGATTTCCTCAGATGTTCAATATTTCTATCAGAGCATAGTAAACTGGTGTCATCAGCAAATTGTACTATTTTAGTGGGAGACATGAAGTAAGCAAAGTCATTTATATAAATTAAGAAAAGGACAGGCCCAAGTATACTGCCTTGTGGAATCCCATTTTCCACTGGTAAAAATTTAGAACAATTTTCATTTACAGCTACACACTGTTTTCGATCCAACAAATAAGAACTGAAAAATTTGAGAGATAAATTTGATATTCCGTAAAGTTTCAATTTTTCGATTAATACAACATGAGAGATACAGTCGAATGCTTTCGACAAATCACAAAGCGTAATAGCTGCATGGTTGCCTTGCTCTAAAGCTTCCACAATGTCCTTCACTATATTTGACACCGCATGAACTGTCGATCGCTTCTTACGGAAACCAAACTGGGTATCACTGTACAATTGATTATTTTCAAGAAAATCAACCAATCTTACTTTGATCACCATTTCAAATATCTTTCCAAACATGGGTATAATCGATATTGGACGATAACTTTGCACATTTTCCTCATCTCCTTTCTTGTATAAAGGATATACCTTAGATAATTTCAATGAATTTGGGAACACGCCTTCAATTAAACATTTATTATATATAAATGTCAATGGATGAATAATTTCATTTACACATTCTTTAACAATACTAATATCAATATCATATATATCACGACATTTAGAATTATTCAAAGATAGTACAGCTTTTAATACTTCCTGCTCAGAAATTTCTAATAACTCTAGTCGAGCGTGAGAATTACGAGAACTCAGAAAAAAATTACGAGCATCTAAATTTGCATTAGGTAGATCTTTTATAATATTTTTAGAAATAGATGTGAAAAAATAATTAAAGTCATCGCATGAGATATTGGGACTAGTTTTTACATTAATATTTGTCTTATTTCTTTCGTTGTTAATCAACTTCCAGCAATCCTTCATTTTATTATCAGATTGCGATATAAAATTACTGTAAGAAGATTTTTTACATAGAATAATTTCGTTTTTGTATATTCTTTTGTAAATATTATAATTTTTGATATCAATATCATTTCTAGTGCAAACAGAAATAGTTTTCAGACACTGAAGAGTATTTCTCATTTTTAAGAGAGATTCCGAAAACCAATGTATCACCTTATTGTTAGATTTCTGTGGTACTTTAATCAACCTAAAATGATCATGAATCATGGAAGTGAAAATTCTAATAAAATTGTCCATCAATAAGGATGCGTCGAAGCTTGAATCTAATATCATACTCCAATCATAATTCAATAGAGAGAGTCTGAATTTTGCAATATTAAAATTAGAGTAAAATCTCTTATATGAAAAGCCCAATTTAGAATTTGAGGTCAGACTAATGTTCTTCACTTTAATGAATTGGCCATAATGATCTGATATCAATGGATCAAAAACGCCGGTCTCTATCTCGCTCATATCCATGTTTGTCAAGATATTATCAATACAGGACGAGCTCCGCGGAGTAACCCGTGTAAAATCTGAAATTGTAACAAATATATTAAAGGAAGAAGTCAAAGCAATTAAATTGTTTGTAGCTGAAGACAATGAATTAAACTCTATGTTGAAGTCACCTGCCAGTATAATATTCCTATATTTTTCTGTCACAAATATTAATAACAATTCTAATTTATCTAAAAATAAATCAAAATTTCCTGCACAAGGTCGGTATACTGAAATAATGAGTAATTTTAAATCTGTCAGCTCAACTGCACAGAATTCGGTTTCAAAAGCAATGCAAAATTTTTCTAGATTTATAGATTTAAAATTTTGATTTGACTTCAAAAAAATAGCAGCCCCACCATGTCTATTTGATTCTCTGCAAAAAGAGCTTCCCAAGACATAATTGGATATGTTCACTAATTTAATTGTTTTATCATCTAGCCAGTGCTCTGAAATACATACCACGTCAATGTTTCCTCTGATCTTATTCAAAAAGAGACTCATTTCATTAATTTTGTTTTAGTGAGGTCCATGTCTGAAAAATAATTGTAATAGGGTTTATGAATAAAACAACATAACAATTTTAGGGAAAAGGTTTATTTAGGAATTTACAGTTTTGGGAAAAAGGTTGTTTTTTTAGGAGAATTTAAAGTGTGTAAAAGGCCTTAGTAAACCATATTTCGCCTCCAGGCAATGACTAAGGGGAAAGAGACGAAATCTTCCTCCGTCACTCTCAATTACAATTGTGCATTGATTGAACATAAAATAGTTTTTGTATCAAGCACTAGTTTGCGGGGATAGAAATTATTAATTACAGATTACAGCCTACATAAGGGCTTTAAACCCAAATATATTGATGAATAAATAAATTATAAAATAGATCAAAAATTAATTCAACTAATTCAAAAGTTTTTCCTGTGACAAATAAAACCAAAGTTATTAGTACTTTTATAAATTTATGACTTTCTCTTGAATGATTTTAATCAAAAAAATCTATTTCAAATGTCCCATTTATTTTTCAAAAATAATATGACTTTACTTAAGACTTTTTTAATTTATTAAAAACTTGCGTTGCGGATTACCCGCCAATTAAATTATATTTTTTGAGATTATAAATTTAATTATTGAATATTATCTATGAGATTTCATTATTTATTTATCACTGAAAAAAAAAAAGTTACAGAACAAGGAGCATTTTCAAGCTGAAATACTTCTGAAAAAATGAAAATAGGTTTTAGAAATAAATACAACTGTGAATTTTGTGGGAATGAGTTTATTTTGGAAATTAGGAAAGGGTACAAAGGTACGAAGTTTTATTGTTGAATACTCGATGCTGCTGTGTTGTTGAAATTCTTGTTCGCGATGCTGTTGCGTTGTTGTAAGCCTTGTTCGCCCCCAGGCAATGACTAAGGGGAAAGAGACGAACTCTTCTCCGGGAATTCTCCCTTTGGGCCTAGGAAAACCCCCGCGAAACCTAGACCAGAGAAGTGGCTTCTTCGCTCGCTGCAACTGAAACAACAAAATAATTATTACAAGTCGGAAAATTTCAAAATAAATTAAACTCACTTGAATTTTGCAAGCGGCGGACAAAATTGATCAGTTGACTTCTTTAAAGTTGAGTTGAATCTGGGGCCTTGCACAGTTGCTACTGATGCGTTGATTTTCTACAGTTACTGGAGGACTTTTTGGACGGCTGCTGGGCTCTGGTTCTGCTGCTACTGGAAGACTTCTTGGACGGCTGTTGGGTTTTGGTTCTGCTGCTGTTGGAAGACTTCTTGGACTGCTGCTAGGCTTTGGTTCTGATGCTACTGGAGGATTTCTTGGACGGTTGCTGAGTTTTGGTTCTGCTGCTGGGCTGTTTTTACTGTTGGGCTCTGGTTCTGCTGCTGGGCTGTTTCTGCTGCTGGGCTCTGATTTCGCTGCTGGGCTCTGGTCCTGCTGCTGGGCTCTGGTTCCGCTGCTAGGTGGCCTAAAAACATGAAAAATACAAATAAATTAGTAAATTGAAGGTTTGTAAAGTTTTTCATCAGTATTTTGAATAAATCTTACGTGTTGATGTAGTGGCAATGATTTTGAGCTGAAAGGGAAGTTTATGATTAGTTCGGCGGGGCGCTCCCACGGTGGTCGATTGTTAGCAGCTGGGCATAAAGATGAAAGCAGCTGGACCACTTCCAACGACGGCAGACTGTTGCTTGAAGCTTGAAGCAATCCTCCAACTACTGCTCAGGTCCTGAAATTAATAAAAATACAAAAATATTAATACAATTGTAATTAAAAAAATAAAAAATAATTTAGTAATAATTAAATTGAATAGAACTATTCTTTACCTCAGCTTCGACCTGTGAACAGATAAAAAAAACAAATAGATTAGAAACCTGAAAAAAAAGGGGTAATTAATTAACTTACGTCTTGAAGATGATGTTGATGAGCTGAAAAAAAAGGCTGAAAGGGAATTTTTTGATTAGTCACAATCATTCAACATACATTCATCATTCAAATGCTTCTTTTTTCGGTCTTCGCTTCTTTCTTCTTGTTGGCTTCTTTCTAACCGCGTTGACCCTAACCCTCTAAACCTAACCGATATTGCCGAGCTAGCTACGCGAAGTTGGTTGCTTTTTCCCTAACGAACGTTACTTTAAAGATTGAGAGGCATATTATTTCGTCGACCTATTGATTCTAACCCCAGGAGTCCTTCTGCATATCCCCCTCTTAGCAAATTACGAGCTGTGTCTAGCCGGACAGCCGAATGGTCGCTTACATAACACGGGCATAACTGTTCGCTCCGCAGCTTCTCGTGGTGTTGGGCCCCCGGCCCGCTCTTTGAAAACACGAGTTATGCACTCCCGACAAGACCGTCCAGACCTCAAAGGCACTTAAAAGGCGACTTAAAAGATCTAGCTTGTGCACCGATCCCTCGTTGGACCCTTATCGGAAGGGCCTTGCCTCGCCTTAGCGGGAGGACTTTGCAAAAAAACAAAAAACCAAAAATTGATAGCAAAACGAACAAATGCACCAGAAGGGTGCACGCAAAAACACTAATCACGATATCCCAATTTAAATTTACGTTAACCCGAGCTAATTGCACCCTTTATATACCCCAAAACCCCCAAAGTAACGCAAAACCGCGAGCTAAAAGAACGAGATGTTGATTCAAACGTCGACCGAAAGCAACAGACGCTCTACGCAAGTGATGAAATGTAGAAACATTTATCAGAAGTGTCGACGTACGTTTAAAACTTGTCAGCATAAGCGAAACGCGCCTGAAAGAGATAAATAGAAAAGCCGTATTAGTTTTGTATTGCTGTACGCTGCAGATTCCAGTGCTTGTTTGATGCTAACAGGTTACGACTTCGTCCGTTCATTAAATATAATCAAATAAAGTTTGGCATTGAAATAAATTTATTGAGAATAAATGAATATTCTTGTATTTTGTACACAAGATAAATAAAAGTATGCCAGCAAAATATTAAAATAAAAAATATCTTTGCATTATCAAATTTGCATTGCTTATTTATTGTTCCTTTGAAATAAAGCATCAAAATTATTTTGAATATAAATTTCCGTAAAATTATGAAATATTCCTAAAATTCATTGTTCTGAAATTCAAAAATTTTTTTGGGATCCTTAAAATTAATTATGAAATTATTTTTATTGAGCATTTTACTCATTTTACCCCGAAAAGTTACTTCCTAAACTCCAAATTCAATTTTTACGCAAGATAATGATGAACAAATCCCTGATGTAGTTCAGTTTATTTTAAAACAAATTTTAACCCTTAAATTTGGTTACATAAATTCTAATTACTTTATCGTGAATCGCCCAAAATAATAATTGTACAATAAATAACCTAAACTAACGCTTGCAGAAATAATATGGAATACCATTCATTATGAGCCCAATTTCAATCCTTAATTCTTCAACACTGCCAGTATAGGGCTTTAAATAATTGAACGAAAATGTGAGACAATTTAAAAGCTTTAATCTCATATAGAAATAATTGTTGAGTAATGAACTAATTGCTAGTTTCAATCTTTAACCTTCCAGCTTTGCAGGTATAAGGGTTGAATGATGCAACGAAAATTTGTCTCATTTTAAAGCTTCTATCTCCCAAAATAATCAGAATAATGAGACGAAGATTAATTGGAAGTTTATACATATTTTAAATCCATTTCCAACCCTACGCCATCCAACCCTCGAATACGGTAGAATCAGAAACATGAAAAATAAAAACAAGGCGAAATTCTATAAAACCAATTCAACCCTTAAATATGCAGAAATCGCTATAGGAACCCTGAAAATTTTTCTTACAAAAGGCAAATGCCATTAAAGACATTGTTAAATGTAAATCGTATTTATTTTATATATTTAAATAGAAACAGCTTTAAGAATTATTGCTTTTGAAATAAGAAGACAGTTGTTATTTGAAAGATAGTTTTTATTTTGAATTTTTTTATTCTTGGAAATGTAGGGAAATTTCATATTATATAATTGCAGCCTTCATTTGTTTTCCACCTATATAGCTTAAATATCGATGAAATAATATTTATTAATGGCTTATTTGCAATTATAAATGATAAAAGTATTAAAATATGTAACAATTTCATTATCGTTGCTTATAATATTATTTCAAGTCTTAAATAGAGATTTTCGAATCTATAGGTTGGCGCTATTTCTGAGAAAAGTGATGGTGGTGTTGTTTTGCCTTCAGAAAATATTTATTTTTAATTTATTGCTACCGTTAATCACTATCTAAATAAATGTAAACAAAACTCTTCATTCAAGAGGTCTTTACTACTTCCAATGTTCAACCACAATTTGTGATGTGCATCTGTTCAAAACGGTATGTCATATTTTCTGTATTCACTTTTTTTAACTAGAATTCATTTGTTGATGACAGTTTCAAATGAATCACCAACTTATAACCGGAATTTCCTTAACCAACTTCTATTTATCAGTGTTTGTGCAGCTTTAGAACTGGGAATTTTTTGTTGATAGCATCAGTAGATTGGGTGCTGTTTGTGTGTTGTTTTAAGTGCATTTGTTTTTCTAGGAATCCTCATGATTAGGTAATGTTTGAACTGAGCGTTTGCGAGTATTCTTGAAGATGGTACCTATTCCAGAATACTCGTATGATTACTGGCGGAGCCCTGATGATCTAACAGATCTGACGTGTTTTATGCCAAATGGAGTTGTCATCATTTTATCAACAAATCGAAATGCTACGCTATCGGAAATCAAGGAGGTAAATATAGTTTTTTATTTTATTATAATACTTAGTCAGCTATTTTCATTTGTTTTGTTCATTTTTTTTTTTAGTTGATCTTGTTTTTAAGATCAATAATAATGTTATTTATAATATTTGAAATGAGATTTTCTTTTATGTAAATAATTTTGTAGGACTTGTGGGAGGCGGCGGTCAAGTACCCTTGGTACGGCATGCTGCACGATATGTCCGTGTATATATTTGCTTGTATCAACACCATGGCCGAAGTGGAAGAATTTTCTGATGAAAACCGCCGACTGTGTGACATTCGGCCCTTCTGTTCCATTCTCAAACTTACAGAATGTACGAGTGACAAAGCCGATAAGACATTAAATACCCAAATCAGTCATCTTATCGGTAAAGGTCTTCATGAGTTCGATTCTTTGAATAGCTCTGAAGTAAATGATTTTCGCTGGAAGATGCGACTTTTTGGCGAAGAGCTTGGTCGTCGACGGCAGAGCCAAACTTGGGTTGAAAGGCTCTTCTACCAATTTCCTCCTCGATTATCAACATCTCCGCATATACCTCAGAATGTTATAGCTCGATTAAAAGATGGAAATTTCGTTTTACAAATCAAATTTGAATCAACAGAGACTGTTTTCACTTTTAATGTTAACTATAGTACAAAACCGGCACAAATGTTGACTACAATTTTGAATAAGAAAGTATTGACATTAAATTCGAAAGGGGAACACCCTAGCGATTTTGTTTTGAAGGTGGTTGGACTAGACGAATATTTAGTGGGTGATTACCCACTTATTAAGTTTTTATACGTGCAAGAAGCGCTACTGAGGGACTCAATACCGACTTTAGTTACAATTGCTGCTGAAAGTGTACCAGGTAATTTTTTTATATTCAAAAGTAAATAGTGAATAATATTATTTTTCTGTGATAGTGTTGGAGGGTAATGAATATGAAACAAGGGATGCATTGGAAATGAAACGGCCGCGACAATCATCTCAAACTTTAACGCTTCGCAAGAAGGGTAAACATGTATCTTCGTGGATTATCGAAGAAAATTTTACAATCGAAATAAATGCTCTTTATCGATTGAATTTTGATGTTGGACGACCAGTTGAGGTAAGAAAATTTTATTTAAAAAATGCAACATTTATTTATTTCTGATAAAAATTTAGATTGGAGTACAATCAGGACTTTTCCACGGTGGAAAATCGCTTTGCGAATCACAAAAGACTTCTTTGAAACAAGTGACTCGAGTAAATGATAAAGACTGTAACTGTACTTTCAACGAGAAATTAGAATTCGATATTCAAGTTTGTAACGTGCCTCGAATGGCTCGATTGTGCTTTGTTATTTATGAAACAACAAAACAAGCGAAAGGGAATAGGAGTAGGCGAATAAAAGAAAGTGCAAATAAAGAAATATTTATAAATCCTCTAGCGTGGGTGAACACAACTGTTTATGACTTCCGTAATCAGTTAAAAACTGGAGCAATGACTTTAAATATGTGGACTTTTGCT
This sequence comes from Dromius quadrimaculatus, assembly GCA_963989225.1. Lineage (NCBI taxonomy): Eukaryota > Metazoa > Arthropoda > Insecta > Coleoptera > Carabidae > Dromius > Dromius quadrimaculatus. The sequence continues at coordinate 2,770,969 of OZ022329.1, forward strand.
GAAGCGGAAGATATACAGACAGATGATGTGCTGCATCCTCTCGGAACTGTAGTCAACAATCCTAATATAGAGCACACTACTAGTCTCACATTATCCTTTGATAGTTACGGTCAAGAACAAGCCATAGTGTACCCCTCTTCCGAAAAATTAACCGAGTATGCTCAACAAGGAAATTTAGCTTCGCAAAGCTCGGCGCAACTTTTGAGCTCGACTAATGCTCGTCCTTGTCTCGATAATTTGAAACAAATGGCCGACACTGTTCTACTGCAAGACATGCACGAACAAGAAAAAAAAGACTTGTGGAGTATGCGCTATTACTGCCTTCAAAGGGTTCCCACTTTGTTACCCAAACTCCTTCATTGTATTGAATGGAATGATAAAAAAGATATTGCTGAAATAACAGCGCTTTTAGCCAAATGGCCTCGATTATCAGCAGAAAAAGCTTTAGAGCTTTTAGATTATGCTTATGCAGATAAAACTGTAAGAAGCTTTGCTGTAAAATGTCTTGTAGATATTACGGATGAAGAATTATCTTTGTATTTAATACAGCTAGTACAAGCTATAAAGCATGAATCTTATTTGTCGTGCGATCTAGTCGAATTTTTACTTCGACGGGCCTTGGGGAATCAGAAAATTGGGCATTACTTATTCTGGCATCTTCGGTAAGTCAAGAAATATTAAAAAATTTATTGATTAATTTGTTAATTTTCAGTTCAGAGATGCAAACGCCATCGGTATCAATTCGTTTCGGTTTGATCCTCGAGGCTTATTGCAGAGGCAGCCACGAACATATTTCTGTACTCACCCGTCAAACCGAATGTTTAGAAAAACTTCGCGTGGCTAGCGAATTAGTTCGTAGTAAACGTGACAAAGATAAATCCAGAGCTGCTTTGCATGAATTCCTAGCTGAGAAACATTGTCAAGAAGCCGTTAGCAACGTTTTAAGCCCCTTGGATCCAAGTCAAAGATGTAAAAATATTAAAACAGAGAAGTGCCGAGTTATGGATAGTAAAATGAGACCTTTGTGGGTGGTTTTCGAAAATTGGGACATTCATGGGGATGATATTTATATAATTATGAAAAATGGGGATGATTTGAGACAAGATATGTTGACGTTACAAATGATCAGAATTATGGATCGATTATGGAAGAACGAAGGATTGGATCTAAGGATGAGTCCGTACGGCTGTATATCAACAGAACACCGAATAGGAATGATTGAGGTCGTTTTAAATGCTGAAACAATCGCCAATATTCAGAAAGAGAAAGGGATGTTTTCAGCCACCTCTGCTTTTAGAAAAGGATCACTTTTAGGTATGTAAACTGCAATACATTTAGAACTTTGTAAAAAATTTTATTTACAGCATGGCTAAAAGATTATAATAAGACTGAAGTAGCTTTAAATAAAGCGATTGAAGAGTTTACACTTTCTTGTGCTGGTTATTGCGTTGCTACCTACGTTTTAGGAGTGGCTGACCGACATTCAGACAACATCATGATCAAAAAGACAGGACAAGTAAGAAATTTTGCAACAAATTGTGTAGTAATTATTAATTTTTTATATTTCAGTTATTCCATATAGATTTCGGACATATTTTAGGACATTTTAAAGAAAAATTTGGTTTTAAAAGAGAACGTGTACCTTTTGTACTAACTCATGATTTTGTTCACGTCATAAATAAAGGAAAAAAGGAAGGACTTGAATTTCAGATTTTCCAGAAAAATTGCGAGCATGTAAGATGAAAAGCCAAATTGATAATTGAGAGATTAATTTTTTATTGATTTTAGGCGTTTTTAATTTTACGGCGTCATGGATATTTAATTTTATCCTTATGTGCAATGATGATTTCTACCGGTCTGCCAGAGCTGAGTTCAGAAAAGGACTTGAACTATTTGAGAGAAACATTAGTGAGTACTCATAAAAAGTTTTAAATTTTATTCGTTTTTAATATATTTTTGTTAGGTTCTTGATAAATCTGAAACAGAGGCAGTAAATCACTTCCGATCAAAATTTGACGAAGCTTTATGTAATTCTTGGAAAACTTCGTTAAACTGGGCGTCACACAACATGGCGAAAAACAACAAACAGTAAGAATATCGAATATTAAATCCACCATAAGATGAACTTTTTCTTTCAAGATTTTGAATAAGCTCATGTGTGTTTGTGCCAATTACGTGAAGTGTAAATATTAGTGACCTTTTTACTGTAAATTAGGAAAGTGAGCGTTCTATTTCATTGCGTTATTTTTATCATTAGATAAATTATTTGAATAATTATATTATCATGGTGAAGCTATCAAGACGATTATCCCTACGTTCACATTGACTTTAATTTTACAGGATTTAGCAACTGATGCGACACATTTTCAAAATCTAGTATCATTTCTTTGAAATATTGCAAATGTCAGTAAATCTCCTTAATTATACGTAAAGTAAGATATTTTTCGAATGAAAAAGATGGGCTCAAATTTCGTTTAGCTCACTTGTTCTAATTAACGCCAGATTAATGAATTAACTTTCTAAAAATAGTATTTTTCATAATACCTGCATTGAAACTTTCCACATTACAAATTTGTCATAACAATCTAAAAATTTTTTTTTTTATTCTGCAGGTAACAAGTTAAGAGTAACTGCTTGTGCTTCATCAATAAAATGTTGTGATGAACTTGAAATTGTCGTATTAATACTTTTTTTCTTGAAACTAATCGTCTTTTTAATTTAATTTACAATTCCGAGTACAAAAACTGTCAAATTAACTAAGGTTATATGATTTTCATTCAGAGATTGACAATAAACAAATGCGACTCTGCCAGGGATAAAACGATGTAAAAAATTGATTCAGCAGGTAGAAACAAGCTTGTTTCTCCTCTAGGGCAGAAACAGGCGCATTTGTCTGCAATTGTCTTGTTTCGATTGACAAAACAGGCCTTGTTTCAATGCAGGTATTATGAAAAATATATTTCCAGTGACAGATGCTTTAAATTTTGTTATAATTTTTACAAACTTCTTGCATTGCCTCATGAAAATGTGTATTTCCAATTGTTAAATCTTGTATCTACTGATAGTCTTTTGCATAACCACTTTCTTAATCGTTTTGAGTATTTCTTAGTTTTTAAGCATGTTTGTATGTTAAAAAAACGTAGTAATCAAATTATCTTTTCAAAAAGCTTTGTGAAATGCTAATAACATATTTGTAACATCAATTATTTTTTTATTATAAAAATTATTACTGAATGAATGAAAAATTAAGTCGAATATTTAAATTTTATTTTTATATATACACAATGTTAAAAAATGGAATTAGTAAGTGTTGTAAATTAATCGCGTAGATAATACTAAATTTTGTTGGAAAAATAAATCCTAATTTTCGCTATTTAATTCTTTACAAATTAAATCTAATACAAATCCTATTTTTCGAACAAAATTTAAGTTTTAAAATATAGGAATTTAATTTAGTATTTTGCGAATAATTTGATCTCAGTAATATTAGCATCACCTAGTTAGTGACATAATTATTATTTTTTATAACAAAAATAAGGTTCTGTTATTGAAATTGATAAAAAAAAACAAAAATAAGAAAATCGGCAGGAATGCCAAAACATTTGTGATAATTCATTTAGAAAATATGAAACTAGCAAATTACTAGAATTATTTTTATAATTTAACCTCAAATATTTAGATTTTTCACAAATGAAGATTAGTTCCTAAATAGTCAAATAATAAAAAAATATTAAATTTAGTTTTTGTTTTGACGGTTGCGTTTATTTTCATTATTATGAAAATGAATGTAGCGAAACGGAAACTTCCTCAGAGCTCCACAAGATTTTCATCAAAATCGTTTATGTATTTGATGGACGGCGGAGACCTGAGACGATTTATTTGTTAGTACAATAATTCAAAAATTCGCAAAATTCAGTGCAACAGATTGCAATGCAAGTATATACAAAATATCTTACTTTATTAATTGTTAATTTTTACTAATTGATACTACATTCATATTTTGTTGAATATTTATCTTTATAAGACCAATTTTGATTTATTGTTTGTAAAATAACCTGTTTACAGGTAATTGGGGTAGTCATGTGCGAACATCTTGACGTTTTTGTGGAAGTCAAACTATTAAGAATACAGAATATTGGTACTTCCAAAAAGCGTGTGAAGATACTCACACAAATATTATTGGAAATTGTTAGAAAATACAATCGTATACGCATGAACAAAATTACTAAATTTTGTTTCATCAAAATTGAAATGTGAAAATTTTTATAAGAATCTGTTTTAAATGTAAAACATATATTTACAATTTTTGTTAGCTATTAATTTTGTTGCAAAAATGCCTTAGTCATGCATTGTAATATATCATGCTATGATGTTCATTTTTATTTTTTTATTTATACTGTTCATATTTATATTTAGTTGAAATTTTTGTCCATTTGTATAAACTCAATATATTTAATTTTCATACATAAATTTGAATGTATATACATATTACAAAATAGATTTGAAACGTCATAACGGTTTTATAATTTATTTACAATTACAAATACTTAAATATTTATTGTGTAGGCCCAACAGGTTTTCCTCCCAGGAAACATTTAAGCAGTGTTTCACTTCGTTGAACGATTTCCTGTAGGACTCCAGCGTTGGATGCCGCATATTTAGCAAAGCTTTTCGACACCCCCTTAATAATTTTATACAAGAACACTATTTCATTGTTGATTATTTTTATGTCACATTTCAAGTGTTCAACATATTTAGATTCTGGAATTAAATTTGTAAGCTGCAAATAATGAGTTGACACTAAAATATGAGGACAGAATTCTTCTCGGAGTAAATAATGTTCAAGAAATGATGTTAAAAGCGATAGACCATCTAATTCTGTAGTTGTGCGGCCGAACTCATCAATAATAATTAGGGAATTTCTTTTTGAAGTATTCATTGATTGGGACATCTATAAACACGTAATATTAATAAAAAAAAATTAAATATCTAAAATTGTACCTGGATTAGAGGTACAGCAAACGACGATGTGTTAAACGTACTGGAACTCAATCTTTTATTAATATTGGTATGAATACTGTACATCTTTCCAATCGTAGCTGATTTAGCTGGCACAAACGATCCAATATGAGCCAGATAAACAATCAACGCAGTCTGTAAAAAATTTGTTACAAACGTTGTGTTTAATAATATAAAAAGTAATAACCTGTTTGAGATATACGCTCTTTCCACTATTATTCGCTCCTGTGATAATTTTAATTGTTTGTTTATCTCCTCCAGATGAATATGAATTAGGAACAAAACTTGTTATGTTCAATATTTCGGCTAAAGGATGTCTTCCATCTTCAATATTTATTATATTTTCTTCAACTAAATTTGGGCGAATGTAACCCAACTGCTTTGCGACTTGAGAAAAACATATTAAACTGGAATAGCAAACGCAATTACACCCCAAAGGGTCGTAAATAAATGTTATTTTAGTACCTGTCAAATTGGGCCACTCTTTGAATCGGTTTTTTCAAAAATTTGCTGTTTTTAATAATAAATTCACTTAGTTTATCTATAATTCCATTTTCTAAATCTTCTATGTCCGACTGGATGTCTCCTAAACATTTATCTAGTTCTGGAACAATTTATTTAAATTTTGTTACACATTACGAAGTACAAATTACCTTCACACACAGCACTTTTGAAATTGAAGACATTTCCGATTGTGAACTAAAATACAACAAAAATTTAATAAAAATAAATATACGTCTGCTTTTTTTACCTGATGTTTATATCCATAAACTTCAACATCGGTATGTTTAGCAGTAGGGGACCACTTGTCAATAGCTACCACATAACCAATTTGGGGAATATAAATAATCGAACACCCACGAATAAAAGAAGGTAAATTTTTTATTTCATACATTGCTGCTAAAGTGATCCGTTCTTTTATCTCACTTCTGTACCTCTTCTCTGCAATTACAAAATTAATTCAACATAAAAAAAAGGAAGATAGGTGAGAGTAATAATAGGGAATCAAGAGGTAAAGACAAAAAATATATCGGAGAAGTAAATAACATGGAAGAGATAAGGGAAATGATGAAAGAAATTTCGAAGGAATCAATGAGAGAAATGGCGAAAAACACAGCCGAACTAAAAGAGGAGATCAAAGAAATGAAGAATGAAATAAAAAATAAGGAAGAGAAATGGGAAAAGGAGAGAATCCAACTCATGGAAAGAATAGAAGCTTCAGAAAATAGAGCAGAAAAGGAAGAGAGAGTCAAAAGGAAAAACAACATCATAATTAAAGGAATACACGTAGACAAATATATGGAAATAGAACAAGTGGAAAACTTCATAGCGAAGGAATTACAGACCCAGGCAAACAAAATAGGCAAAGACCAATAACCAGGATAAATTCGGGCAGAAGTAGAGCCGTGGCCCAAAAAACAAGAAATAATGAGAGCTAAAAATAAGTTAAGAAAAAGCCATATATACATAGACAATGACCTGACAGTGGAAGAAAGGAGAATTCAGAAGGAGATTAGAGACATGGGCAAGGAGGAAAGACTAAAAGGAAATAGAGTAAGGATTGGATACCAAAAAATCACAATAAATGGCGAAGAATATACATGGGACACAAAAGATCAAGGGATAACGAAAGCAAAAAACGATGGAAGGGGCAGTAGCCCCAACAGAAGAAAACAAGGAAATATTGAAGACAACGAAAGCAAAGTACCAGGCAAATAAGAAACCAAAATATGATAAAACTAATAAAAAAATATCAATAAAGAAAGACAGCAAGAATACAAGAACAGAATGTGAAAAAGCAAGTAATAAAGAATGCATAAGGGTAATAGCAACCTGGAATGTAAAGAGCATAAGTAACAGAAGAATTAAAAAGAGCGAAAATAGATTACATAGGAATAACAGAGACGAAAAAGAAAGGAAAGAGATGCAAAAAGCTAACCAATGGATACTGGATGTTTTGGTCGGGAGTAAAAATAAAGGAAAATGCTAAAGCAGGAGTAGCATTTATAATAAAAGAGGAATTAATGAAATGGATAGAGAAAGAAAACTATATAAATGAAGGCAGAGACGCACAATTGAAAGTACACGATAATAATAGCTTATGGGCCGAATGAGGACGCAAAAAAGGAGGAAAAAGACTCCTTCTTCAACGAACTACAAGTACAGGTAGATAAAAGCAATAAAAACGTTATAATAATGGGGGATCTAAATGGCAGAGTCGGAAACAAAAACAACGGTATAGAATGGTGCTTAGGTAAATATGGAGAAAGCAAAAAGAACACAAACGGAGTAAGAGTAATCGAATTCTGTACAGAAAACGAACTAATAATAGGAAATACACACTTTACGCACAAAGAAATACATAAACTAACAAGAGAAGTGACAAGTAGAAAGAAAAATCAATAATTGACAATTTCCTAGTTAGCAAAGAAAGCTGGATGAACATAAGAGTGAGAAGAGGAACAGAGATAGGAAGCGACCATTACCTAGTCACACTGACCTTTAAAGACAAGAAATACAGAGAACCAGAGCAAAAGAAAAGAAAGGCAACAAACAAAAAAATTAGATGTTACAAACTGAAAGACGCAGACATAAAGCTAAAATACCAAGAAAAAACAAACCAGAGTCTAAGAGGAACATGTAAACAAGAGGAAATAGAAGAAATGTGGAAAACTTTTAAACAAAACATCATAACAGCGGCAGAAGAGTGCTGCAGAACAACAAAAATCACGAACAAAGAGATAAAACAAACGCTTTGGTGGAATGGAAAAGTAAAAGAGGCAATTAAGAGGAAGAAAGAGAAATGGAAAAGATACATAAATACGAGGAACGAAAAGAATTATGAAAGCTATAAAGCTGAAAGAAAAAAGGCAAAGAATGCCGTAATGGAGGCAAAAAAGAACTCATGGACAGAATTTGGCGAACTAATGAAAACAGCATATAAGGACAATCAAAAACTATTCTTCGGGATAATAAAGAAAACAAGAAAGAGAAAGACACAAATGTTGCATAATATTAAAAACAAGATTGGAGAACTGATGACAAAAGAGGAAGAGATAATGGAAACATGGAGACAGTACTTCAAAGAGCTATTAGAAGGAGAAGATATAAGAGAAAAGAAAAGTACACAGGAAAAGAGAGAGCCCACACCACAGGAGAAAAAACTTGAACAAGATGAGGAAATAACTCTAGATGAGATAAAAGAAGCACTAAAAAAAACCAAAGCAGGTAAAGCCCCAGGACATGATAAGATAATGGCAGAAATGCTTAAAGCAGCAACAGATATAGCGCTGGAAAAGTTGAAGGAAATTTACAAAAAAGTAATTAGTTCAGGAATTGCACCGGAAGACTGGCAAAAAGGTATTATATGCCCCATATATAAACAGAAAGGTGACATAAAAGAATGCCAAAACTACCGAGGAATAACACTCTTAAGTACAGCGGCGAAATTGTTTGCAAGAATCCTGGAGAAGAAACTAAGGACCCAAGTAGAAAAATCCCTAGAAGATAATCAATATGGCTTCAGACCAAACAGAGGAGTAAATGACGCAATAAGTATAATGAGGCAAGTGAGTGAGAAAACAATAAAACAAGGAGACAAGGTGCATCTGTGCTTCATAGACCTAGAGAAGGCGTTCGGCAGAGTGGATAGAGAAGACATATGGAACACGCTAAGAGAAACATAATAATGAGTATACAAAGTTTATACAAAAAGACCAAAAATTATGTAAGAACAAAGAAAGAAACATCAGACATTTTCGAAACTACAAAAGGAGTAAGACAAGGCTGCATATTAAGTCCGTTACTCTTTACATTAGTGATTGACAAAGCAATAAAAGAAGCAAGAAAGGAAGCGAAAGGATACATAATAGGAAAGTGGAAAATAGAAAACGTAAAAATAATAGAGACATGTTATGCAGATGACATGGTAATAATAGGAAAAGACGAAGACACACTAAACAAAAACTTGAAAATATTCAGAAGACATCTTGAAAAAATTAACATGAAGATTAACCGCAATAGAACCAAATCGATGGTCATAAGCAGAAACGAGGAAAAACACACAATTAAGTTAGAAGGAGAAACGTTAGAACAAGTCAAGAAGTTTAAATACCTAGGAACAATACTGACTTATGACGGAAAACTAGATGATGAAATAAACGACAGAACAGGAGCCACAGGTAGACTTTTTAACGCTTTGAAGAATACTATACTAACAAATAAAGAAATACCGAAGGAATCCAAAGCACAAATATACAAAAAAGTAGGCACTATCTTGTCCTACGGATCAGAAACCTGGACAGCAACAGAAAGACAACGTAGTAAATTGAACAGTACAGAGATGAGATTCCTGAGGAAAATAGAAGGGAAAACAGTTTTGGACAAGATAAGAAACAAGGTATATAGAGAGACACTGAATGTAAAACCGATAGGAAACATAATAGAAGAGGGACAATTAAGATGGTGGGGCCATATACAAAGAATGGAAGAGGAGAGAACGACAAAAAAAGTGTACGAAGCAAGAACAGCAAAAACAGAACAGAGAGAAAGGCCCAGAAAAATATGGAAAGAAGAAGTGAAGAAAGCACTGAAAAAGAGAGGCTGTAAATGGGAGGAAGCAGACCACAAGCAAAAAGAGAGAAAAATGGAAGGAGATCTGGAAGCGGATACCAATAGAAAAAGAAGAAGAATGAACAAGAAAAGTAAAAACCACCAGCCTTACACCTGAAAAGGTATATAGGCTTTAGGATTAAGTAAGTAAATAAAAAAATATCGATTCCTACTTTGATCTAAAGTTTTATCAATTCCAATTTTGACTTCCACTTTTCGGTATTTACTGTGATCAAAATCAATTGTATCCATTATCATTTGGAGAATACTTTCCAAAACATTGCTCACTTCGTCCACAAATTCTTTGAATATTGTTACTTCGTTTGTGTAAGGTTGGCAGATTAGTCTCACACAAGTAATATTATACAAGGTCTACAAAATAAATCATACATTGATCCAGAAAAATAATTATTCATTTATTTACTGTTTGTAAGGTTTTCCAGCTGTTAATTGTATACTGGTTCTTGTGGATTTTATTCAGCACAGTCTGAAATTAAAATATTGAATATTTAGGTAAAGAATAAATGGTTGTTTATTACCGTAATTGGAAAAATATTGCTCAAACATTCTTGTATTGTCGAAACAATCTCTATATTAATAGGTTTTAGGCAAAATTCTATAAATTCTTGCCTCTTCCTCAATACGTCCAAATTATTAGTCGGGCATAAAAGTAAGTTCCTGAAAAAATACAAAATCGTAATGCTTTCCATTTACTTCATCATCTTACTTTAAATTCGACTGCCCAATACTTGATCTGCATCTGTTAAATAAATTAAAAATGCTTTGATTTTCGTAAGTCGCTCCGGAAAATTGTCCTTTGGAATTGAATATTTTTAATGATTCAAAAGCGCCGTGATTCATCAATACTAAATCATTTCTGTAATTAATTGTATTAATAATTAAGCTAATAATTGCAATTAATAATTACATAGTTATTTGGTTTATATTCAAGAATAGAATTTGTCCGCTGTTAAATGCGAATGCTCCAGAGGTCTTCAAGAATATTAGCAACGCTCCCAAAGCTTGCAACGAGACTTTTTTGTCGAAATTGACCAAAGTCTGAATGAAAAGCTGCCTTTCTGTATCAGTAAGGTCAGCAGGTTCGCAGGAAACCTTCAGAGTCTTCACGGCATGAGTACATAAATCTAACGCTGAAAAATGCTTCATAAATTAATGCTCCCTTTATTATTAACAGAAATTAACAATATTTATCCTTTTTTAATAATTGCATATTCGGAGGCAAACTAGTTCCCGAAGAATCCTCTTCCAAATCGAGTTTCTGAGCGATTGAAGACAAAGCGGAAACGAATTTTGAAGCCAGTGTACCAAGAGTTATTGTAAAACTTGGTTTAATTTGATTATACAGATTTCTTGTTAAAATATAATCAGGTTTTAGGTCTATAATATCGTTTAAGACGAACAACTAAAAATATTTGGGTTAATTTGATGTTATAATAAAAACTTTAAAATATACTTCCGATTCCTGGCGGGAATAATAAGCAGCTCCTAAATATCCAGAATGCCATACAGCACAAAGAATTATGTCGTTTTCTTCGGATGATTCCACATTATCAGATGAAATTGGTTGATCTTGACTATTTTTTTTTTCTTATTAGTATTATTAATTTAGGAAAATAAAATACATACCAATTATTAGAGTCGTTTTCATCACTTCGGAGACTAATAAAAAAATTACAATTATCTTGTTCTAGCGTTTGGCTTGTCACATTTTCTTGTAGAGGTACTTCATAAATCGTTTCTTCAAACGACATTTTAAAAAAATCGACAGAACAGTCAGAATTTCTTGATAACAATTGGATGTTTTTATTTGTTGATATTTCATTGTCGCCAACTTTGAATAAATGAAAATTGCAAATGAAAGTTTAAAACGAATTTTGTATTTCATAAATTTATTATTTCATTTTAATGGTAATATTCTGTCAAAATTTCATCAACCAAAAGTACATTACAAGAATAAAATGAGACTAATACTATGACGGTGATTTAAAATACAATCAGTTGAAATTTTGACAACAATACATCATTAAAATCTTTATAACAATATTTGAAATATATAGTAATAATAATTATGTATAAATATAAATATGTATATATGTATAATATAAGTTATAGGTACATGTGCAGTTTACTAATCTCTATAAGATAAGAAATCGCAAAATGTCAAGGGTGCGAACCCCACTGAAAAGACTAACCTAGTTTTTATAAGAAATTTGTCAAATTTTCAAAAATACATTAACAAGTATGCAATTGCGAAAGATTTCTACATTCGAACAGCTAAGAATAAAATAAAACAGTTTTAAATATATTCCTAGCTGTAGTACATTGCAATATTTAAAAAAATTTGATACACTAAAATTTCTTACTTCTCTACAGAGATATATCAGAATTCAGAAAGGTATTTTCTTATTATTATTATATTAATTTTTAGGTTGGTGTTATGTAAAATGGCAACACAACAAAGAATTTTTACTGTAAATAGTTTATTGCCAATTAAATTAAAAACACTATTTTTGTACTTTTCCCTATTATATATATTTTTTTTCGAGTAGTAGAGAGAAACATGAATTTTTGGATGAAAATGTTTTTAAACAATAAACTATTATCAGTAACCTAGCAAAATATTATTGCTAAAAGTTTGCATTCAAAAACTATAAATCATTTTTATAAATAACAATGAATAAACTTTTTAACAAACAATAGAATATCAAAGAAACAAAATTTGATATTCAACATATTTTTTTATAAATGAATAAAATGCATTTATTATTTTATAAGCGTACCTAACATTTTAAATAACAATAATTCTTAAAGTTAAAATGACTTGAAAAATTGCACAATACCCAATTTTTACCCTAAATAATGCAATTTTGAATTTGTTTAATAATTAAGTACATTATTCATAATGGACCACTTGTTTTTTTTTGATTTGTTTACATGATCGCCTCAAAAAAAAAATATTTTCATCAAATGGCCCATTAATCAATAAATTAATGGTAAAAATAAGATGAGAATTGCTTACTAAATAATTTTTGTTTTATTTTACAGTGTAGTGTTTATTTCTAGATGTCTAAATATTATTTAAGATTGTATTTGAAAATTTGATTGTATTGATTGTTGAATAATGTAGACTACATCTAATTTGAAAACAGTTTATAAAAGATTTCCTCGTGAAAATTCTACATAAATGTAGTGCAAACTAAGTCACGAGAAAATGGAATGTGTATATTTCAATAACTTAAATTTTAATGTGCATTCTTAGGCCAATCTTAAGTTCTACAAATTTTTCTCATGACGGTAAATTCTATTTACACACTACCGATTATGATATTTCTCTGACTTTCTAGACTTATTTTGCAACTGAATATTCGAATTTATGAACGATCCTCCGGTATCCCTTAAGCTAAGGCTTCCTTAGTCAACTTTTTAATCTTAAACCAATCTATTGAGTAAAGTTATTTTTAGAGCTTTCCTAGAATTGCTCAAAAATTACTTCCACATTCAAAAATATTTGACGTTAGTTTTACATTTTTAAGGACACTTTAAGTTGAAGGGTTCCCGAAGAACGTTAATAAATTATTCCCAGAGCTGAAAAGAAAAAATGTTGATTGCTTTTATTAATCTTTAGAGAGTCCCAAAAGCAAACAAACATTAATTTTTTCAGCTCAAAAGAAAATTGAAGTTTCTATTTCTCAATCAAAAAATTAAACTAATTTTTGCAGTTTCAATCAAAAAGTAATATCAATTTTAATCAATAAGCAATCAGTTTTAGATTCAAATTTCATGTTACTAAATATTGTGGACACAGCAACCATTTTGGAAAGACTTCCAATATAGTATTTACAGTATAAAAAGTGGAATTTCAAATTTAATTTCTACTAAAAAGTTTGAGGCGCCACTTGCAACACTGTTCAAAATTTGAGTGACGAACAAAAACAATATTTGATTGAATTTTTAAAAAGTACTGTTCAGCTAAAAGATGATTTAATAAACAGTGGTGCAACTGGCTCTTACAATCAATATTTCAATCATTTGATTACTCTTATAAATGACTTATAATGGGATTTCTTGAAATCAATTTAAAAAGTCAGGTTGAGGTTAAGTTTCCGGTAGGTTTTGTCATTATTTATCCCATTAAGCCACATTCCCACCTCTATCATAATCATAATCATAAGTATTAAGTCGTAACATTGGAGCGTTTCCTGCTCTTGTTGTAATCATAGTCATAAGTCGCAATCATAAGTGCCAATTCACAACGTACGTAAACGTAAACATAAACGTAAAGTTGAACTACTGTATTTCAATACCCGTGTTCACTATCTTACGTATTTCTTACGTTCACGTATTGACATAATAATGAAAACGTAAAGTTGAGATAAATTCAACTTTATGTTATGTTTACGTACGGAACAACTAATAGCGCATGCGTCAACTTTGAACACATGTTTTTATCTGACAGGTGACAACACCCTGAATCGAAACATGCTTTAAATATGATTGACATATTAATAAAAAAACCAACCATTTCTTCCTCGTCTTAATATTTCTCTTGTTGGCGACTTTTATAACGCAGTTTCAATAATAATGAAACAATCGCAAGATCTTTATCAGACATCAATAAAACGAAACAAACTAAACTCCAAACTAATAAAAGTGAAACCAAAGAAAAACATTAAACACGAAACAGAATCGAAATCAACAGAATAATTGAAAATGACAGTCAACGTAAAATGAAAAAAACCTTTATTTTAATATTTTACGTTACGACCACTGTGAACCATATACCTATAAATATATATACCAACGACTTGGACCTGACAGCGTACGGGGTATTTTATCTCTTTTCTTCTGCAAGTCTAAGCTGCGCATGCTCACAGTCTCGATTTCCATTGGCTGATACTAGTGTTTCGAATGATTCGGGGTTCGCGCCATTAAAGTGGGATGGGCACGACATTACAAATTTCAAACAAAATAAAAACATAAAATATTTACCGTTTTATTTGTCGTAGACATAATTAAACATTATCACGCGTATTCAGAAAGAAAAATGAACACAGATTAATCTAAACAGTGATTAACTTTGACATTTCTAATGATTTCTCTTGTCAAAGACGGCAAATTTTGAATAAACATGTTTATTTTAATTTATATTTCTGTTTGTATCTTAGAACTCCAAAACACTTTGAAATAAGTCTTAATTTAGAAAATAAATTTGACTTCGAATCATCCCGAACACAATCTTTCAATCATCAGCCAATGAAATTCAAGACTGTGACCATGCGCAGTTTTGACTTGCAGAAGAAAAGAGATAAAAGATACCGTACGGAGACGTTTTCTTGTTAAGATAGGAGGTCAGCAGTATATATATTTATAGGTATATGCTGTAAACATACATAATTTCTTACGTTTATGTTTTTACGTACTCCTTATGTTTACGCTCATTGTGAATTGGCGCTGCCAAACTTTTGTCGTAATCATAAATAGAAAGAGATGGATATATGTAGCGCTATTTCATTTCATGAAATCGTTGTTAATTTCACTTCTGTTATTTACTTTTGACATAGAAAGAAAGGTTATAAATATAAAAATATGAATAGAAATTAAATTATCAAATACGACACCAAGCAAACAAAAACTAAAATGTCAAAATCAACATGAAGTTAATAAAATCACTACCATCACGATATTTTCCCAAGTGAATTAAAATATTGTTTTAAATATTTCAGGATATTTTACAGCGTTGCCTGTATTACACGATTCAATTTCTTCATCAATAAATTCACGAAGTTTTATTTTGAATTTATTGGATCGTGTAATACGAGACACCTCGTGAATTTTTTCTTCATGAAGAAATTCATGAATTTATTGACGAATTAGAACGTGTTCTATTGTTCGACAATTTTTTAGGGAATTTTAGGGTTTTTTCTCCACATTCTGTCGTTGCCAACCTTTGAATTTGACATTGTCCTCCAACCTTTTTCACGGTTAAGTTTGTTTGATTCTAAAGAGATACTGTGAAAATTCTAATTTCATTGTACTTCTAATTCTACAGAAACTTGTAAGAAACACAATACAAAAATTAACGACAGTAAAATGACAGATGATATTTAGGTTGGCATTATTAAATTCTTCATAATAAATTGATGGAAATCTTCATGTGTGTACAAACCACTGATCTCTAATAAACACTGGATTGGGTTTAGGCCGCTGGAATGCGGCCCCAATTGAGCGTCGCCATCTTGGCAAAAACTGAGGTTCTGTGTCAATTGGTGACAGTTCAGTATGAAGCTGGGACGCAATTTTATACTGAATAAATTTTGTTTATTTATTTAAATGTAGATATATTAAAACATAATATTGTTATTGTTTTATTTTATTAGAAAAACTCAACTGAAAAAGTTTGAAGATACAACTTATTCCTATTTTCAGTGAAGTATTACTTTTTACAGGTTTTATGGAGACCTAGAAGGATACATCAATTATTATGTTAAAGTAATCAAACGATTTGATTTTCAATTTTAGATTAAATTGAAAATATCATAAATAATAAAATCATATTGTTGGGCAATGTTACAAAGTTATGATAACAGATTTGAGTAATATATCAAATTTAATATAAAATATCTTGCTCACAAAATTAATCGCTGGACTGCAAATTTGTGCTTACTTACGAACAATAAAATCTTGATTATTAAATGTATTATTATTCTCCTATCATGTGTAGTAGATATTTAAAATTATTAGTTTTGAATAGGCAATATTATCGCAGAAATGCACTTCATTTATTCATATAGGTAAATTCATAGTTTTAAATTTTAGGTAACAAAAATTTATAAAACTATTGAACGGATTAAATAATACTAAGCTACAATGTTTAAACAATAGTTGAAACACTGACACTAAAAAGTTCACAAATATTTTTAACTATTAATAAATATTTCAACTATTATAACAATTTTTAACTTTTGTTGATTATTAATGTATGTATTTTAATATATATTGAGAATAATTTCTTCATCTTACTTGCATTATACTTTGAATTTCATCGAGTGTCTTCTATAAGTGTTTTGAATTTGCCGCCGAATAGTGACACAAAACCTCAGTTTTACTGTCAAGGCCGCCGTTCAACCGGGGCCGCTTTCAGATGCCAGAATACGGTCTAAACCCAATCCAGTGTTATATTAGTGATCAGTGGTTCACATACAATTGAGTATATTTTATATTATGCATTTATTATTTATTATTTGTTACTCAACATTTTATTTTTTTCTTTAGCAAAGTAGTATTATTTCTATACAATAGTAAAATTTAATTATTAATCATTTTGAACATATTTCACTACTTTTCAAATTTAGTTGTGAGCAAAATATTATGATTATGATAAGAGCTGGAAACGGTCGGATTTCCTTACGACTATGATTATGATTACGACTATGATTATGATAGAGGTGGGAATGTTGAGTACTGTTATTTCATTAATAAATATTTATCGGATTTAAATGATTGAAATATTTGTCATCTACAATTTTATTTATGTATCAATAAAGATATTACTTCTGGATCTTTGCTTATTTACAAGATTGCAGCCAAATCATAATAAAAATATTTGAATTGTTTGGTGAATGTGTAAAAAGCCAGATCCGTATCCTCTATTATTGAAATCACTCTTTGGAACAATTGTTTTTTAAATATTTCGATGCAAAAGCCATGTTTAGTAATTACAAATTGTTAGTATAAAATCAAAGTGATATATAATTATTAGTATTGTATATATCTGATAATATAATATATTTCTTTATATATAATATATATTCTGGACGATTAGTTATTTTCGTTTCAAAAATATTATATTTATTTTACAAATTTTTGCTAAGCTATTATAGTTTTAAAAATTTGGCCTAGCTAATTTGAAAATGCAAAATTTTATTTATTTTTAAGCAAAATAATAACTGTTTATTAACGATTATTTTTAATAAAAATATCGACATTTTGAAGTAATAACAATTATACAGGAAAAGTCATTTTTTGCTTGATATTGATTGTTTCAAATTGAAAAATTTTGACATTCCTGTATAGAAAATTTAACAGAGATATACTTTCAACATTCAATAAAAAGGTAAACCATTTTACAAAATAATATTATAAACATTATATTGTAAAATAATTCACGCAACCGAATTTGTAATTGACAAAGATTTAATAATAACCATTGATGCACGGTTTAGTAATACGAATTGACAATTTTGTGCTAAAGTACTTTTTTGTTCAAAATATTTCGAAATATTTAAAATAAACAAATAATTTCAAGATCAGTTTTCTACTCTACGATTGATATGTATTGAAAAGCAAAATAGCCTAGATGATTTTTATATATAACTCGATTATATTTTGTCTTCTATTTTTATATTGTTTTAATATTGCTACTGCTTAGGTACATTCAAAGTTATTTACAAGTTTTCAATAAATTTTAGAAACAAGAATAACTCAACTATATTGTCGGGAAATCAAAATTTGGCATATACTGTTGCATTATGATACTAATTATTCATTTATATGCCCTCTTTCTTTGTTTAAAACTGTCATTCAATATTTACATTCTATTATTCAAAATTCTAGTATATACCAAAAAAAAATATGAAAGGCCTTCAACTAATTTTCAAATCTAAACGGTAGGCTGTCTAAAAACATTTATCAGTTCTTGAAAACCTACAATGGAAATGATAAAAAGAACGCACGATACTACATATCAATGGCAGTGAAAAAGATTTTTTTCAAACGTGTGCGGAAAATAGTGCACTATTACCAAAAATTAAATAAACATTAGAGGGTAACTATTCTAATATAGTAGGTCTCAATTCATATTCACAAACATAATTCAAGCTAAGCTTCCTATTATCCTAATTATTTTCTAATCAAATATTTACAAAATTCCGCTTGAGACCTCACTATATAGTTTGAGATATGCAGTATTTTAAGATTCCTAATCAGTAAAACTTTCAGAAAATCTTAATATTATTAGGCGGAAATTATGTACAAAAAATAAATAAACTGATAAGTTCAAATCAAATAAATAAATTGACAAGATCAACTCGATATATTATTGCAAAAATATATTTTTATTTTTAAATATATTATATTCAACATTAAGCTACTTAACTACTTATAAATGACTTTCAAATTGAGACGGTCCGAATTTAAAAATATTTCCTAGTCAAGGTTATCTGCCAAAATTATATTTTTATATCAAATAACTTCTAAAAAAATTATTATTCAACCGTAAAGTTTTATAGAAATAAACGTTGGCTGCACTGTTATACATCCGTCATGTAAATGATCTGACAGGTGACAATTGACTGCCTTGTAGTAATTCAATATACTTTTTCTATGACTGATGTGAAAAGCTAATGGTTGCGCTGCCAAATTTGTCAAACAAGGCAATAATAATATAAATTAGAAAACCGTAAAAGTGTTCGCGAAAGCTGAATAAATCGTTGTTCTTAAACAAGTGACAATCATACATAATGTAAACAATATGGCGCCTGTATTATACCAATTTCAGCCTTAAGACAATTTTAGAATCAAAGAAACATTCATAAATATGGGCCGTACTGCTTTTCATCCGCGAATTTGAATCATCAATAAATTAAAAAATATTTTCAGTTGTATATACAAGACCGATGTTCAAATTCATAAGTGAAACAAATTCAAGAACTGTTTAGTATTAAAGACAAACATTTAAACGCAACTAAACTCCTGTTTGGATTAAATTATTCAATTTAAGCATTTCTAACTGACTTCTACGTCTGTAGGTTACTTTTTCAGCGATAAAATATCACACAATTCAAATTAAGTACATTAAATACTTTAAGAACACGAGGGTAATTTTAAACTAAATATAAATGCAAATAATAAAATAAATGTTTAATATTTTCCACTCCGAATATTAGGTACTATTGTTTTGCGCAAACCATTCACTGGGAACAACACACACATGCAGTTTTCGAATCAAATTCACTTTTGCATATAACGATTGACTAAACTAAATTATTTTACATTATATTTAAGGTTTTGGAAACCTGAAGAACGGATTATAATGTATAGATTTAAAAATTGCATGCATATGTATTATTTTTTAATGATTATTCAGTAACCTAAGACTCTGAAACAAACTACAGTTGAATCACAGACTCGTGTAATATTTTTTTTCGTCAGAAAACATCGTTTGATCTTCGTAGTTAAGTATAAATGACTTAATACTAGACATCTCACTTTTGTTGTCAATTCACATTCTAAGTGAACATTTAAAAAATTGTGATTGCGATATTCACAAAACAATAGAGTATTTACAATTAGAAGAATATATGGTAATTCACTGACTTTTGCTACTCTCAGTTACTGGGATACAAAGTTTTATAAAGAAGTACTCATATCTTAGGTATAAATACCTGATACTTATGCATTTTGCATTTGTTGGTTAGTTTTTAATTGTCGAACACTGCACTCAAGTGGGGACTTTTCTTCTACCTGATGATATCCTCATTTATCTCCATTTTTTCTTTAGCATGTCTGGGAGACAAATAAATAATTATATTTAGGATTATTATACCAGGTGTTTTAATATCATCTGCTCTTTAGTTTTCATGTTATAGTATTTGAGACTTGAAAGATTGATGATTGAATTTACTTTTATTATAAATACGAGCGTTTGGTTTATTGTTCTACGGTAATTATTTTATGGGATATGAACTTTTAATGTAAATATTCAGAATTTTGGTTGAAATATGAACTTTATACGCTTGCTGTCAGAGTTAGTTTAATTATTCTATGATTATTAGTTCGGGAATATCGAAAAAAATATGAATTCTTTTTACCTGTTGTTGCTAGGGCGTCCACTATCTGCAGTGTCTGAGCCGACGCTACTTGTGGTGAGGAACGGCGCTTGTGTAGAGCTGGTGGCGCGACACGGAGACCTTGCTCGGACAACCGATGGCGGCGGGCCCTCCTGCCTCTCTCTTTCTGCTCGTTCTCTCTGTAATCTACAGAAAAAAAAAAATATTTAGCACCCTGATCCTTTTTTCACTTTAATTACATACTCACTGTTATATTGCTCAATGATTCATCCCAAATACTTTCAGAAAGCATTACAAAACAGAATACGTTACTTTGCGAAACAAATAGAAAGAATGTGATGAAAGTTATCAGAGAAAAACAGCAATTTTGAAATATTAAGGTAACTTTAGAACAGAGCTGGGCAAATTACTTACAAAAAGTAATTAATTACAATTACTAATTACTTTGACAAAAAGTATTTGAAATACTTCTAAAATAAATACTACAAAAAAATAGGAATTTAATTACTAAATACTTCTGTAATTTTAATAAGTAATTTCAAATACTTTTTCAAATACTTATTAAATTGAAAAGCAAATATATCTTCAAATACATGGATATAATGCAAAAAAATTATAATTATAATAAAGTAAACAACTATCATTTGAATAATATATTCCTATTTTCTTTTGAAACTACCAATTTCTCGAACAAATCGTCCAATAATGCATGTCCACTAAAATAAAATTGCGAGGCAGGGAGTAATGTGACGCATTTGTTGCCCTTCTCCCACATGAAGCATTTACAAACACGTAAGCTTATCCATATCTACTTGCTGAAACTGATGAAAGTGACTCAAGTAATTCAAATACCCATAGTTTCAAATACTTTGAAGTAATTTGAAATACTTTATGTAATTTAAATTACTGTAAGTAATTAAATTACCGGAAAACAATTCCTTTTTCAAATACTCTCTAAAATTCAAAAAGTAATTGAGTACAATTACTTTTTTCTACAAAGTAATTCAATTACAAATACTTTTTGGGAAAAAGTAATTTAATTAGTAATTAATTACAAAAGTATTTAATTACTGCCCAGCTCTGCTTTAGAATCATATAAGTCAAAAATATGTATGACTTACTTGTTTTTAGATTGTCGCATGAACTGCTGAATTTTCCTGGCTGCTTGATGCTGTCTTCTCTGTGAATAAGTCCTCCTGAAACAATCATTTCAAGTTATTTTTGCATAACCTATTTATTTAACACTTTTTCACACATTCATATTATATTCCTTACGAAAAAGGCAATTATTAATGAATATTTGAATATTCAATGACTTGTTTCATGCGAATTTGAGCCTTACAGTGCCCATAGATATATATGACATTAGGGACATGGCAACTACGTTTATCAAAGTGGACGAAAATGTAGTTATAACTTTAGCCGCCTTGACACTACAATTATGTAATGTTGTCCAATCTATCCAGGGCAATGACGTATTAACAGTAGACCCAGCACGCGGCGTTTGTTTTGATGCAGGAGTAAACAGTGGGGTGAGGAAGGTGAACATCGTTGTATCGCAGGTTGCGTACTTACATATTTTCATTTAAAGAAATATCGATTGTGAGATGTGGGAAAAATCTCGTTTTTGTTTTACTTTGAACTAATTAATATATTATTACAGTACAGAATAAAGGCACGCACTTCTCAAACATAAATAAAAGCAGGCAAACCGCATAACAAGCATGTTTTTTCCCTTCGCTTCTCAGAACCCCTCGCCATGTAAGTGCTAACATCACAACAAACTGTGGACTGCCATAGGACGCGCTGGGTCTACTTTAATAATACGTCATTGATCCAGGGTATATACAATGACTTGTTTCATGCGAATTTGAACCTTACAGTGCCCATAGATATATATGACATTAGAGACATGGCAACTACGGTTTATGAAAGTGGATAAAAATTTAGTTATAGCTGTGGCCGCCACTGTCACTACAATTATGTAATGCTGTCCAGTCTATCCAGGGTATATTCAATGACTTTTTATGCGAATTTGAACTTTACAGTACCTTCGGATATATTCGCGAGTAAAATTACCGATGGCGGCGCTGTTATCAAACAAAATGTCGGATGTAAGTCGTACTGTCATTTTTAGACATGCTTGTTTAAATCCCATTCACAGCCCGAAATTTGGCGAAATTAGTAAAGCTTGGTATATGGGAAAGCCGTAGTAGCGTTCACATCTCTGAAATTTGGTGCATACAAATTTCACTTTGACCAAACCTTGCAAGCTCCAAGCTTTTCTTGTAATTTAGGTTGCGTTCTACAAAAATAATGAAGAAGAATATCTGTTTTGAATGAACTCTTATTTCATTTGACGTTTGATTATTTGTGTACGATTTTTGTTTGTGCTTGGTTTTTATCTTTTCCAAAGTTATCTTGATTGGAGGCAGTACTTAAAGATTTCTAATTTTTAGTAGTTTTCACACGATGATTCTTAAAATTTATATTTCTCCTATCATAAAGAAAGATAATAAGAAATTAAATGTAATCATCTTTCCTCAGTTATCAGATTTATAATATCAATTTGAATATAAACAAAATACACAAACAATATAAAAGGCTGAATCAAGCTTCAAAACTACTTCGAAATTAACCCTACAGCTGTCGCTAGTCACTAATTTCGGTGTCTAAATTTCAGGCTGTGAACGGACAAATTTCAACAGTTGGAATTTCACCAAATTTCGCGCTGTGAATGGAGCATAACATGTTAAAACCGCAGTTTTCCAGAGAGTCATATTTTGTTTTTTTAATATTTAAGGTGGTTTCTCTTGACAAACTTATAAGTTTGAGGAATCAATTTCATTGCTTTTATTCCAATTTTGTGCATGGACGTTTCAAATTGTATTTATTTGCAGATAAATAATCATGTTCTTGGGAAATAGTCTTTAAATATTAAAATTCACATTATTCACTTTTCTCGAAGGAAAACTCACGTTAGACTCAAAAAATTCAATAAATGGAGAAAGAGTAAGGAACTTAATAGGTAGTAAATAGGTAAGTGCAAAAGAGGTTAAAATGAAACTGATGTAAATGAGAAAGCAGTCTCCAAAAAGACTAATTTTGATCAATACACATATACTGAAATAGTAAATAAAAACGTAAAATAGAAAAAATATAACAAAAACTCACTGTTTACAAATAACAAACGATTAAAATAACATTAGACAAATGGCGTTCAAGAGGAATACGTCTTTGAGTAGTTCTCGTGTTGCCACACCAGATGGCTACGGCTTAAATTTACTCGCAAATATTCAATGACTTGTTTCATGCGAATTTGAACCTTACAGTGCCCATAGATATATGATATTAGGGACATGGCAACTATGGTTAATCAAATAGGATAAAAATTTAGTTATAACTTTGCCCGCCTGTATCACTACAATTATGTAATGCTGTGCAGTCTATCCAGGGTATATTCAATGACTTTTTATACGAATTTGAACTTTACAATGCCCTCAGATATATAGGAAATTAGGGACATGGTAACTAAAGTTTATTAAAGTGGATACAAATTTAGTTATAGGCTCTTTGCGAATAAATTGCAGCGCCACAAGTAGTTAATTTTGACAGTACTAGCAGGTAAACGTTATCATTGCACATGATTTCAGAATATAGAACCAAATTAAAAAATAAAGCAATTTATAAGTGAATTTAACATGGAAATTGAAATGTTGGTTATACAAACTGTTGCGTTCCAAACTGTGAAGCAATTACGGAGACACAGAAAAATATTTAAACATTTCTACAAGTTCCCATCCAGAGAACTTATGATAGGAATGAGAAAAACATGGATTTAGGCTATTAAACGAGTAAAGAAAGTAAAAAGATGTCATTAATAATTATAGAATATGTATTGAATGGAGAAATTACTTGATAAAAATAGAAAACTTATGTAAGAAGTTAGGTTAAACGATTGCAAGCTATAGCAATTTTGTATGTATTATTTTTATGTATCGGATAAGTTTTTAAAAATTTACTTTCGTATGACATGTTTTGATTCGTTTGACAGACATATAGCAACCTATAGTTAATTAATTTAAAATAACATATCTTATTTCGATAAAAACTTTATACAGACAAGAATTAATCGACATTTGCTATACAACATGCGCGGAAATTAAACTCTTATCCAAAAACAGTTTTTTTTCAATATTAAACACATGCTTACTTTCTTGCACTAATTTTCTTTTTCTAATATTGTACTCCGGATACAACCAGGTTATATGGATTGGAATCCTGTTCTTATTATAATTCCATTAGCCATCATTCATTTTTATTTTTAAACTTATTTCAAGCTTCAATATAAACTTTTAGCTTTTATTTACTTACTCCACGTAGGGACAATTCAAATTTTTACCTGCAGCTACTTTCAAAATTACCCAGCCGAGCGCTAGTGTCGCTCTCCAACGTTTGTGCAAAGAGCCTATAACTTTAACTGCTTAAATCGTAGTCCTATAGGAATCCTTGGACCGTTTTCTACTATAATAGACTACAAAAATTTCAACGTTTTTTTAACCATGTGTTGTTTGTCATCTATTAGTAATAAAATGAAGTTCCGTCGTATCCGTCATTTCCAAATTTCGAAATATGATATTAACATGTGAAAGAAACTATAATTACTAAAGGAAATATTAGTTACAACCAAAAAGGCAAATTTCTTCATTAATAACAAAGTTATCAATTCAATTAATTATGTTTTTAAACTTACTTTAAGCCAGACGAGGCCGGTGTTCCCTCTCTACTACTTCTTCCCCCCTGTTCCCGATAGTTTCTATAATAATTTTGGATACAAACGGCCGCTTCTTGACTCTTCTTGAATCGTTTGTGCTCGCAGTAAGACCTTAAAAAATAATTATTTTATAATTTTGTTGCTTAATTAAGTCTTATTAAATTGTTTTACCTGTAGCCACTTTGGATAACCATTGCAGCTTTAGTCATCTGCTTGAAGTAGGCGTACTGCTTATACCGGCGATAATAATTTTGAATTAAAACAGCAGCTGCTCTTTCTTTGTCAGGTTGTTCTGGAGGAGGAGCTAATGGAAGAGCAGATTGGCGGCCTTTGTAAGAACGGTAGGCTTTTTGGATAATTTTTGCTGCTTCGTATAGCTCTCGCTGCTCACGATCTAAACAATTATCAAAAAAAAATTGTGAATGTAATTGAAACTACCTCAAGTACTAACCAGAAAGGGTCAAATTGGAGAAATCGTTTTCAAAAACACTTCCTGAAGCTTGAAAAAATTCACAAAAATCTGCTGTAGTAGGAGGCGGAGAAGGGCTGTCCAAATTTAATGAACAGGGTGACTGAAGACAACTAGAAGACGCTGGACTCAAACTGGATGATGGAGTTCCAACATCATAATATCTAAACAAATAAATAATTACAATTATCCTTAAAAAAGTATATAAATATTTTACCTGTAGTTGTGATCGGAAAACTCAAAATTAAATTCAGGATTATCAAAACTTGAGGACGATTGGTCCAGCAATGGTTCCATAAAGACGTCTGATAAACTGTCTGTTGCCCCTAGAGAGTCTGAAGGTTTTGGACTGTTGTCTAACTGCATTTCTTCTATTTCGTTCTTAAATTTACAAATTGAGTTAGTATATTCTTGTTACATATTTATTTTTTTATTTACCTTTATTCTATCAGGCATTGCTGCTATTATTTGCTCCGCCAAAGTCAAAACTCTAACTTCTTGTTCCCCTAAAAGCAAAATTGATATAAAATAATAATTATTTAATATGATTATTTAACAAACATATAACATTGATTTAGCACATAGAATAGCATTAATTTTTGCAATTTCTTTTTTATTTTAATTTAAAAAAGAGATTGTATATTTTGATGTACATCCTTGCCAATCTCTTGCCTTGAGCAATATATGTTATCAAAATTTTAATAATACTTACAGTAAGTAGGATAGAGCAAACATGCAAAAGCGTAACAAGAAACCAAACAGAAGACTATCTACAAACAAGCGAAAGTAAATAAAAAAATGACGTTAAGTGAACAATTGAAGTATTACCGTTACAGCGCTGTACAATCTGTGTTAAATTGTTAACTTTACACCGTCGCAACAAGTGACAAATTACCCTAAATTATTGGAAACAAATGAAGACTTGTATGTTAAACGCATGTCTGTGAATTGTTAACTGAAAAGTGAGACACCAAGGCACCAACAATGACGGATAATACACATGAACTAAAATATAACATTATATATATTCAAAGTGGAGCAAATTCATTTTGTGTTTCATTTAAAATGTCAAATTATTCTAATTGAAGGATAATCATAGTTTTTGATATACAGGATCATGAAAAAGACAAAATCAAACAAAACACTATATAAAATTTTGTTTTGGCTTGCATTTCGCAGCTGTACGCACGAACACTGACAAATAAACCAATGGAAGCCTATTTAGGACGCCGCACGGTGTTTATTGTATTTATTTATAATTAAATTGATTATTATCCATTTTATATACAGTAGAAGTAATAAATATCCTTTCCAAAGATCCTGTAGTTTGATTACGAAATAGTATTATCAAATTAAACATAAAAGACCACATCGAAATTACGTATAACATATAATATAAATAATTCTAAAACATCAACTGTAGAGAGAGAAACAGATAGAAGACACAGATAGTTAGACAGTTAGTTAGAACGAGACAGAGCGACTAACCTACGACATTTTGTTGTTTGTCGTCCTCGTCATCGTCAGATAGGGCTTCCACGTCCACAAACGGGCTTTCGCAGCGAGATGCCTCTGCTGAAATTATCCGCAAGAAACAACAAAAGAAAATAGAAAAATAATACAATAACGACAAGCAATAATCGAAAAATTAAAGTGTGCATGCGTTCATTGATTTTAGATGTCGTTAGGCATTTGTTACAGCGAGCGGGTTTTGTTTTTCTTTATTTAGGAGTGTTTTGTTAATGTTTTAAAATAAAAACTGATGAATCTATTTTTAATTTCCATGTTTATTCTATTGTTATTTTAGTGAAAGTTGAAATATTGATTTATATTTATACTCATTTTAAATTAATATTTTATACCTACCAATTTATAGGAAGTAACTTGTGTTTCTAACTACAACAAATTTCACGTAAACATACGAAAAAACCGTGCACCAATTTTGTAAATTGCAAACCGATTGGCAAAAACTTACCTTCAACTTTCACTAAAATATTTGCGTCTATTAAACCTAATTATACGCATAAAAAAAAATAAGTGTTCTTTGATAGGATTGTGATTTAATGTGAGACTTACACAATGTGCTGTAATCCATTCTTTTAGCTGGAGATTTCGCGATTAAATCAGAAGAGCCATCGAAGGAATTGTCTCCGTATAGAGGCGAATTTAGAGGGAGAGACATGCTCCGGTCAAACCTAAAAAAACTGTTTCCAATTAGTTTTTTTAATACATTGAATTCTTTTATTACTAACCTGGATAATTTAGGAATTTCTCTGCTATTTTTATTTGTTCGGCTTCTTAAAGACGGCAAACTATCTGAACTCGTGCCTAAATTAATTCCACTGTCTACCGACGGCCGTTTTTGTAATTTTTGGCCAGAACTTTTGTTGCTAAAGGAATCGTTGTTTCCAAAATGGTACGGACTGTTTCCATTATGATTATAGTTGTTGTAGCGTCCTAAACTTGATACACTACCAGTCATACTGCAATATCAAAAAAATTATTATTGTTTACCAAGTAATCCGAAAGCAGATCGTGAAAAATCGAGCCAATAAACCTACAAAATAAAATCATCAAACTAAAATTAATTATCAATTGTAATTAATAATTTTTTGGTATTTTACAATAAATGGCAAAGAACATACATGGGACACAAAAGATCAAGGGATAACGAAAGCAAAAAACGATGGAAGGGGGCAGTAGCCCCAACAAAAGAAAACAAGGAAATATTGATGACAACGAAAGCAAAGTACCAAGCAAATGAGAAACCAAAATATGATAAAACTAATAAAAACATATCAATAAAGAAAGACAGCAAGAATACAAGAACAGAATGTGAAAAAGCACGTAATAAAGAATGCATAAGGGTAATAGCAACCTGGAATAAGTAACAAAGAAGTGGAATTAACAGAAGAATTAAAAAGAGCGAAAATAGATTACATAGGAATAACAGAGATGAAAAAGAAAGGAAAGGGATACTGGATGTTTTGGTCGGGAGTAAAAATGAAAAAAAATGCTAAAGCAGGAGTAGCATTTGTAATAAAAGAGGAATTAATGAAATGTATAGAGAAAGAAAACTATATAAATGAAAGAATTTTAACAAGTACAGATAGATAAAAGCAATAAAAACGTTATAATAATGGGGGATCTAAATGGCAGAGTAGGAAACAAAAACAACGGTATAGAATGGTGCTTAGGTAAATATGGAGAAAACAAAAAGAACACAAACGGAGAAAGATTAATCGAATTCTGTACAGAAAACGAACTAATAATAGGAAATACACACTTTGCGCACAAAGAAATACATAAAATAACAAGAGAAGTGAGAAGAGGAGTAGAGATAGAAAGCGACCATTACCTAGTCACACTGACCTTTGAAGACAAGAAATACAGAGAACCAGAGCAAAAGAAAAGAAAGGCAACAAACAAAAAAATAAGATGTTACAAACTTAAAGCTAAAATACCAAGAAAAATTAAACCAGAGTCTAAGAGGAACATGTAAACAAGAGGAAATTGAAGAAATGTGGAAAACTTTTAAACAAAACATCATAACAGTGGCAGAAGAGTGCTGCGGAACAACAAAAATCACGAACAAAGAGATAAAACAAACGCTTTGGTGGAATGGAAAAGTAAAAGAGGCAATTAAGAGGAAGAAAGAGAAATGGAAAAGATACATAAATACGAGGAACGAAAAGAATTATGAAGCTGAAAGCTGAAAGAAAAAAGGCAAAGAATGCCGTAATGGAGGCAAAAAAGAACTCATGGACAGAATTTGGCAAACTAATGAAAACAGCATATAAGGACAATCAAAAACTATTCTTCGGGATAATAAAGAAAACAAGAAAGAGAAAGACACAAATGTTGCATAATATTAAAAACAAGATTGGAGAACTGATGACAAAAGAGGAAGAGATAATGGAAACGTGGAGACAGTACTTCAAAGAGCTATTAGAAGGAGAAGATATAAGAGAAAACAAAAGTACACAGGAAAAGAGAGAACCCATACCACAGGAGGAAAAACTTGAACAAGATGAGGAAATAACTCTAGATGAGATAAAAGGAGCACTAAAGAAAACCAAAGCAGGTAAAGCCCCAGGACAAGATAAGATAACGGCAGAAATGCTTAAAACAGCAACAGATATAGCGCTGGAAAGGTTGAAGGAAATTTACAATAAAGTAATTAGTTCAGGAATTGCACCGGAAGACTGGCAAATAGGTATTATATGCCCCATATATAAACAGAAAGGTGACATAAAAGAATGCCAAAACTACCGAGGAATAACACTCTTAAGTACAGCGGCGAAATTGTTTGCAAGAATCCTGGAGAAGAAACTAAGGACCCAAGTAGAAAAATCTCTAGAAGATAACCAATATGGCTTCAGACCAAACAGAGGAGTTAATGACGCAATAAGTATAATGAGGCAAGTGAGTGAGAAAACAATAAAACAAGGAGACAAGGTACATCTGTGCTTCATAGATCTAGAGAAGGCGTTCGACAGAGTGGATAGAGAAGACATATGGAACACGCTAAGAGAAAGAGAAGTAGATACTAACATAATAAGGGGTATGCAAAGTTTATACAAAAAGACCAAAAATTATGTAAGAACAAAGAAAGAAACATCAGACATGTTCGAAACTACAAAAGAAGTAAGACAAGGCTGCATATTAAGTCCGTTACTCTTTATACTAGTGATTGACAAGACAATAAAAGAAGCAAGAAAGGAAGCGAAAGAATACATAATAGGAGAGTGGAAAATGAAGAAGACATCTTGAAAAAATTAACATGAAGATTAACCGCAATAAAACCAAATCGATGGCCATAAGCAGAAACGAGGAAAAACACACAATTAAGTTAGAAGGAGAAACTTTAGAACAAGTCAAGAAGTTTAAATACCTAGGAGCAATACTGACTTATGACGGAAAACTAGATGATGAAATAAACGAAAGAACAGGAGCCACAGGTAGACTTTTTAACGCTTTGAAGAATACTATACTAACAAATAAAAAAATACCGAAGGAAACCAAAGCACAAATATACAGAAAAGTAGCTGTGCCTATCCTGTCCTACGGATCAGGAACCTGAACAACAGAAAGACAACGTAGTAAATTGAACAGTACAGAGATGAGATTCCTGAGAAAAATAGAAGGGAAAACAGTTTTGGACAAGATAAGAAACAAGGTATATAATGTAAAACCGATAGAAAACATAATAGAAGAAGGACAATTAAGATGGTGGGGCCATAATCAAAGAATGGAAGAGGAGAGAACGACAAAAAACGTGTACGAAGCAAGAACAGCAAAAACAAAACAGAGAGGAAGACCCAGAAAAAAATGGAAAGAAGAAGTGAAGAAAGCACTGAAAAAGAGGGGCTGTAAATGGGAGGAAGCAGACCACAAGCAAAAAGAGAGAAAAATGGAAGGAGATCTGGAAGCGGATACCAATAGAAGAAGAAGAAGAATGAACAAGAAAAATAAAAACCACCAGCCTGACACCTGAAAAAGTAAGGCACTAAATACATGAGTATTATCATCCGCCATTCTGTGTCCTTATAAAGCGCTTTAGCATATGTGAACAGCGCAGGAAACCCATTGATTGAGTCGAAATAGTTTGATCTTTAGGTAAAAAACGTGATAAAATAATATCGGAGCCTATCAAACTGTCTATTTTTGGCATGATGTATTATTTGTGATCAAATCACATGCTTCAATTAAGAATTTTCAGTTTTCGAATGTTGAATCAAATTATTTGGTTTTCAATCATATATAATTAGAGTAATACTGAGTACCTACTCAGAATATCATTATGGAATTTTAATTATATTCTGTAATACAATTTTTAAAAACAATCTGACAAATTCATTGCATTTTGGGATCTCTAAATATGTAAAACTCTATTGTTTATCTTCAAACTTTGTAATCTTTAATTTTCCTAGAAAAACTTTTATGCATATTTATTGGAAGATTCATTATTTTACTGCTCTCACCCAAGGGATAAAAATCATGGAAGTCTACTATTTGCAATTTTTTATATCACATGTCTTGATAAAAATTGTGGGCTCGTAATATTTTACTTATTAAAGAAATTATTGATTATATATATAATACCTATAATATATTTATATAGGTATATATGTATAATAGGTACCTATAATACATAAATATATTGATCAATTATTGCTTGAAATTGAGGTTAGATTCTATGATTGTGTCTAAAAATTTTGATAAAAATATATTTTCAAATGAACTGAGATAACTTCAATCAAAATTTTGATCTGATCATAACTTTAGATGGAAATTTTGACTGAATATACGTACTTTTATATGAAATACTTATAATTCGTCTGTGAATCTCACAGCCACAATTGCCGCTAAAAATGATGATAAATCATTCGACACATTAATGAGTCACTCCGATACTATTTTCTTTAGTTTTTCAAGTTATTATAACATTTTATCCTCGTCAAACAACGCATTTCCTGTGATGTTTACATTGGATTACATATGCTTTCTTTTATTGACAGGACACAGAATGGCGGATGATAATACCTGTGTTTTTAGTGCTCTAGAAAAAGTAGATAGGCTTTAGGTTTAAGTAAGTAAGTAAGTAATTAATAATTAAGAAGTTATTTGAAGGCATTTTTCATGCATCGATTCATTCATTTAATACTGACCATATAATTATGTATAATTATTCAGCTTTTCATCACATCAAATGATCTATTATCCTTCCTTTCTTCCACTTTCTACTTACTGATTAAATTAAAATTAATATACATACATTTTAGTACTCAAAATCCACGAATTTACTAATAATAATAAAATTTATTTACATTACGACCAACAACAGTAAATAAATGTCAAAATATCCACGGATAATCTAATTTATGGACTCGAATTCATTGTTAGTAATAGTGTACAATTGATTTCGCTACTCATCACCAGGTGTCGCTAGCGTTGTGTCCTTATTATTAATTGCAGTTGTACCGTCTACCAGGGGTATATTCAATGACTTATGTCAAACGCGATTTTAGTCCTTATTAAAATATTACATAAAGAACAACAAACGTCAATTGATACAAGTGACAAATAATCAATATTTAAATATAAAAATCAAGTAAATATTGCATTTTACAGGCAATTAAACTAACAGAAAGTTCTGTACTCTTAGCCTAGCCGATATTGGGAATGAAATGTCAAAACAAAATTGTGAATAACTATTTATCGGCTCGATTTATTTAATTTATTTGATTACTTACCTATTAACTGCTCCTGGTCGCAAAAATACCCCATCATGGCTCTTGCTAGTCGACGCAACTGACGCAATACTGATAATACTACTAGCAGGCGAAAGATTCAAATCTTGTTCTCTTCTTGTTTCTAATTTTTCTAATTCTCTAACTAAATCTGCATGATTATTGGCTCTTGCACATTCAAGAGCTGTTTGTAACGTTGTGTTTCTTAAATTAAGAGCAGTATGATTCCATCTGTATAACATTATTGCGGTATCAACGTGGCCCTTGGCACATGCCCACATCAGAGGTGTGTACCCCTCTTCATCTTGACTTAATGCATCTACTTCAGTGTCTAAGAGAAGACTAGAATTTTCAGACCTCCATTGAAGCATTGTTGCGATTAATTTTGAAAAGCCCAAACTAGCAGCTAAATGTAATAAAGTCATTCCTCGTAGACCAATCAATTGGTGATGAACTGGTTCTTCGTGGGATTGCCTCCATTGCCTTGCAGTTAAAGCTTGGCAATAAGTTACAAGCCGATCTTCAAAAGCAGGATTTTGCAATAAAGCTGAATCTTCAACCCCATCAGATCCTGCATCTGGTTCTTGTTTGATTTGTAGTCTTTCATCCATGGCTTCTAATCTATGAAGTAAAGTAAAACGCAGCAAACTATCTCCAGCTGTTGATCGTTCAAGTTTTGTATCAGAAGCTGGAGATGAGGTGTCTTCATGAGGAGGTAGCTTATATTCAAACATAACAGAATTTGAAATAACAAAGCCTTCACAAGCAACTTGTAATGTTGCTAAACCTGCTTCGTGAGCAGGGCAGTAACAACGAAGTACTCCACTTTGAACTAAAGTAGTTGGGACTGGAAAGGTGTCAAAAAGGACAGTGTACGGAGATGTAGTGCTGTACCAAGGGCCTGTTACTAATACTTTAACACCTCCTTCAGGGTACGCCCATTCTGGAGAATAATCTGTGATGTTGGCAGTTCCTTCACGGTAATCCATATGAGGAGACACTTGACCTCTTTTGTCAACATCTGCTAAAAGTCCAGCTGCACCACCTCCTGATTCCAAAACTTCAAGTTCAGGAAAATCGCCTAGCATATCAAACGCATCTAAATTCACAAATACGTCATCATCAACAACATGGGTGGGCGATACAACAATATCAGTTCCATCCATAAAATCCATTGGATTCATTTCAGGTACAATAACACTTTGATCATGAATGTCTTCTTGAGGTTTATCTACTCTATCTACTCCTCGATTATGATTTTGGGATTCATCTCCACTACACATCGGCATATTGGCGGATAAAGTTCGCTGGATGTCTTCGTGGGATAAGTCTAAAGTTTCGTTGAAATATGAACCTGCAGATGCGCCAGCATTGTTATCATTAACATTATTACTAGGATTATTTTTCGCTAATAATATAACTGATTGATCACACGCATTTGTAAAAGAATCTGTATGATGAAGATCTTCGCTTGTATCCATACGTTTACTGGGAGTAGAATGACTACTTAAGGTAATAATTTCGTTACTTGGGGAATGGTGCATGTGTTTTTCATGGCTGAATGTCAAACCTTCATACAATTCAGTGACGTTTCCGTTAGTCACATCCATTTTATTTACAACATCTCTTTCGTGAAGACAACTGTTAGTATCCATAGCTTCTTGTTTCAAAACTAGTTGTTGTTTTTTGCTGTGATTTCGTTGCGTCCCGGCTGGACTACAAACAAAAGATGCGACTTGTACTGGTTGTTGCGCCGATGTAACAGCTCCATTGCTGTTTAAAATTAAAAGTCCACCGCCCCCTTGCAGTTGTGATAAAGACAAAACCAGAGGTGGTGTATTACCGCTGTTAACATGCTGTCTTTCTCGGTGGTGATTGTAGACTCTTCCATGAGGTGATGACAGTAACATTCCTGCACTACCAGTTGTGCTGGAAACTTGATTATTGGCATCATCTCTAGTTTGATTATTGGAAATTGTGGCTTGGGAAGTGACGGGTGGTTGAGAAGCATTACCAGCACCGCGAATGCGGCGCATGGGATGAGCACACTGTTTGCCATCGGTAGCGCTGCAGGTACTATCAGGACAGCCACATTCTAGTTGTTTAACTAAAGCTGCTTGTCGAGCCATGCGCTGTTTTTCCATCAATTGAGTAACAATTGCTTCAACTGTTTCAGCGGTGGATATTTCTAGTTCATTATTGATGTCCGGCTCGTCCTCACTGAAAACTATTGAACAAAAATAAATAACAGAACATCAGATAATTTAAATCGCATACTCACACATTGGTTTCAATTGCGACACCAGTTCCTCTTTCGTCCACTCCTTCTTATCCGCCCACAGCGCCAAAGAAGGCGTAATGCAGCTCAGTTTATTGTCATCCGGATATGGCACATTGAGATAATGCACAAGAACGATGTCCGGGTTCTGCAGCAGCCAATAACACCTCCGGTGAAAAGTGGGCAAAATGGCTGAATGTACATAGCATCCGTAAATGCATTCCGTGCCTTGTACTTTGAGCTTCATGTGATCTTCTCGTGTTGTCTTGCCGTCTTTGCGCTTCTTCCAGCAGTAACCGTCGCGGCGGTAGCGGACCTTCTTCCGGCTGTACAACAGCATGGAGCCGGATTTCGGCCGGATGCGGACTTCTTTGGATTGCCATTCTGAGTGACGGTCGAACGAAATCAGAATTGCTGCGATTTCCTGGAACAAAAAAATAAATTAGTTTATGTTACATTTAATTATTGCATTATTAAATCGGAATAAATGAGCGATAAATCAATAAATAAATAAATTGGTCCCATTGTGGTGACGCAACTTTTACTGCTTTGCAATCAAAATATTTAATACTGCAATAAAATCAAAAATATGCGCTCAAATTTATAACACATAAATTGCCAATTATGTTGCCAAAAATTAGTAATTAAATCAAAAATAAATATACAATTCTAAAACTAACATTAAATATTTTCATTGAGAATACAAACTTTTTAATTACGTGCAGAGGAAAACTACAAACAAATTATATTATTTTTAATTTTGTTTAAGGTGTTTGTATAGTTTCGAGTGGTGTATACACGCGCTTTCTGTTTCAGCCTTAAAAACCTCGTTTTACGGGACTTATCGCTTGAATAAAAAACAATTTAGTGTGACAGTATAGTGCAAAGAAGGGCTAGTTTTAGTGTATCTAAAGTGGAAAACTAAATAAACAGTGCTAAATAAAATATAAAATATTGAAACTCTTGCTCAAAAAATTTGGGACCCAGTTTAATATAAAATTTAATATCAGTGCGGTAGTTATTCACGAATAAATAAAGTGGATGATGTCGAAGAGAGAACGAGAAAAGGGAGAAGATTATAGCGCAATATTTAATAAAAATAAAAAGATAATAAGATCGCCCGAACAAAGGCAAAGGGAAGAAAAATCTTTAAGCAGAACAGACACTGTAGAGAAGAATCGAGAAAATAAGAATATGGAAGAAGTAAGAATAATGATACAAACCATGATGAACAAGATGGAAGAAAATACCAAAGAAATAAAGCAAGAAATAAAGGATTTGAGAAATGAAATGGAAAAGAAAAAATAGAATAGAAATCCTTAAAAGAAAAGTAGAAGGAGATGAGAAACAGAAAAGGAGAAATAATATAATAATTACAGGAATTAAAAACATACAGGACCCAGAAAAGGAAATACGAAAGTTATTGGAGGAAAAATTACAAGTGAAAGTAGGAATAAAGAGAATAGAAAAGCTGAAAAACAACGCTAATATTATACTAGCTGAAATTCAAAATTGGGAAGAAAAACAGAGTGTGATGGCTGCTAAAAGTAAACTGAGGAATACGAACATATATATAGAAAATGATTTGACTTATGACGAGAGAAGAATTCAAAAAGAAATAAGAAGCATTGCTAGAGTAGAGAGAGAGAAAGGAAAGCGAGTCAAAATTGGTTATCAAAGAATTATAATAGACTCTAAAGTATATCAATGGGACAAGCAAGAAAACGGGGTAGTATTTAAAGAAAAAATTCAAAAAACTAAGAAATTGGAAACCGGAAACTCAACAGACGAAGACGAAACGGCTAAAGAAGAGGATAATGCAAGAAGAAGAACTGATAGAGGAATTCGACAAAATAAATTTAGACTTATTAGCTATCACAGAAACAAAAAAGAAAGGAAAAGGCACAAAAAAGATAAAAAATGGACATATAATGATATACAGCAGAGTGGAAACGAATAAGAGAGCAAGAGCAGGGGTTGGACTCTTAATTAATAGTAAAATAACACAATTAATAAAAGAATGGCAATGCGTAAATGAAAGGATAATGATCGTTAAAATAGAAAGTAATAACATTAAAGCAAACGTGATGATAATTTATGGCCCTTCGGAGGACGAAAATAAAGTAACTAAAGACGAATTTTGGGACCTGCTACAACTAGAGTACGACAAATTAAAAGGGCCAATAGTTATAACAGGAGACTTTAATGCAAGGGTAGGAAATAAAAATATAGGATTGGAAGAAATAATGGGAACAAACGGAGAGCTAGTCAAGAATAATAATAGACTTTTGCGTCATAAATCAACTTCTAATTTTGAATACATTATTTACACATAAGGACTGTCACAAATTTACAAGAGAGGTGAAAAGTATTGACTACTTTTTGGTAAATAGAATACTAAGAAAATATATAAATGATGTAAGAGTCAAAAGAGGCAGTGAAATAGGAAGCGATCACTATTTGACTATATTAAAGTTAAGAGTAGAAAAGGAAAAAGAGACAGAACAAGCACTGAAAGATGACAGTAAAAAGTGCAATTAAATTAAACTCAGAGTACATAAATTAAAAGATACAAAGATAACTATCAAAGTACTATAAAGGATTTGATAAAGTTAACACTAACACCAGATATGAAAGACGTGAAGATATATGGAATAAATTCAAACACATTATAATCGTGGCGACCAAACAAGCATGTGGCGGAAGTAAAACAACAAATTGTATAAAACAGACACACTGGTGGAGTAAGGAAGTAAAAGACGCAGTAAAGAAAAAGAAAATAAAATGGATTAAATATTTAAATACTAAGAGCAACGGGGACTATAAAGACTATAAAGAACAGAGAAAATTGGTAAAAGATTTAGTTAAAAAATAGGTAATACAAACGAAGGATTAACAGAAGTAATGGGAATATATGGAGAACCAACTAGAAACAACTTATTGATTTTTGCATCATAAATGAACTAAAAATTCTAAACACTCTCTTCACACATAAAGACATTCATAAGTACACTCGAGAAGTTAAAAGTAGAAACGAAAAATCTTTAATAGATTATTTTTTAGCCAACAACAAATTGAAGAAAAATGTGATGGATGTAAGAGTTAAAAGAGGAAGTGAAATTGGTAGTGATCACTTTCTAACTATAGCAAAAATTAAAGTTAAGGAGGAGAGCAAACAAAAGCATGATGTAATCATAAAAGCAATAGAAACACCAAAGCCGAAAGTAGACAAATTAAAAGATATTCAAACTAGAATAAAATACGAAGAAAAAGTAAATGAACTAATAAATAAAACACCAACACCAGACATAAACAATATAGAAGAAATGTGGACTATTCTTAAAAGAACTGAATGCGTGTGTGGAACAACCAGGACCATAAAAAATAGAAAACAAACTCATTGGTGGAATGAGGAAGTTAAACAAGAAGCAAAAAGAACGAAACAGAAATGGAAGAAATATCTTAATACCAAGAAGGACGTGGACTATGAAGAATATAAAAAGCAAAGAAATAGACCGAAAGAAATAATAAAAAACTCAAAGAAGAAAACCTGGGAAGAATTTGGGAATATATTAGAAACCAACTTTCAAGAAAATCAAAAACTATTCTTTAGAACCCTCAAAAGTTGTAGAAGAGGAAAAGAAATGTCGTTGAAACAACTAAAAGATAAACATGGTAACGTAATAAATGAAAACAAATATATAATGGAAAGATGGAAAGAGCATTTTGAGGCTTTACTTAAAGAAAATGAAACTATTGATACCAATCATCGGACAGAGATCAAATAGATAGGGAAAGCGAAACTATAACTGAAGATGAATTGAAAACGGTACTTAAAAAACTAAGAAATGGAAAAGCACCTGGTCACGACAAAATCAAATCGGAACAAGTGAAATACATGGGAGAGGATGGCGAACAAATTCTTTTGCAGATGTTAAATAGGATATGGTCTATAGGAAGAATACCTAAGGAATGGGAAAAGGCATACACAAAAAAGGTGATACCAGGAATTGTGATAATTACAGAGGAATATCGTTGCTTTGTACTACAGCTAAAGTGTATGAGGCAATATTGGAGAACAAATTTAGGCAGGCAATAGAGTCAACGATGGAGAAAGCCCAAAGTGGGTTCATGAAAGGACACTCCACTCAGGACCACATATTTACAATTAGAAAACTTATAGATAAGGCGATAAGCCAGGACAACAAGCTCTATATAACATTTATAGATATGGAAAAAGCAGAGTATCGCGTGAAAAGGTGTGGAAAATTTTAAAAGAAGGAACAATTGATAAAAGCCATCAAGAGTGTATATAGACGGACAATTAGTTATGTAAGAACTGGAAATGAAGTATCGGAAGAATTTACCACCTCACAAGGGCTAAGACAAGGAAGAGCTTTAAGCCCTATCCTGTTCATAATATACTTGGACAATATCCTAAAGGAAGTAAAGATTAAAACGAAGAAAGTGGAAATTGGATACCACAATCTAGCTATTACAACGATAGCTGAATGTGCATTTGCTGACGATCTAGCAATACTACCTAAAAATGAAACAGACATGCAATATAACTTAAATGTATGGAACACAACATGTCAATAAATGCAGACAAAACTAAAACCATGTTAATAGCGAGAGAAGATACCACAGTCAAATTATTTTTAAACGACAGAGAAATTGAGCAAGTTAGTAACTTTACATACTTAGGAGCATCATTGAATGATAAAGGAAGTATAGAACAAGAAATTAATAGAAGAATACTTGCAGCAAATAAGTGCTACTATGCAATAAACAAAGTAATATTAAACAATAAACAAGTATCAACGAAAACGAAAATAACACTATACAAGACAATATACAGACCAACATTAATATACGGATGTGAATCGTGGATAATGAACAAAAGAATAAGAAATGAACAAATAAGAAATAACCTACAAATAGAATCTGTCCACAACACAATAGATAAAAAACAATTAGTATGGTATGGACACTTAACAAGAATGGCAGAAGACAGACAAACCAAACAAGTATGGAAAGCCGGAATAATAAGGAAAAAGAGAAGAGGAAGGCCAAGAAAAACGTGGGATAACAACATAGAAGAAATACTGCACAGAAATAATATTAACAAACAAGAAGCAAAAAGAACAGCAATGAACTGGAAAGAATAGTATAAAACTAAAATAAAAGATTAAACATACAAAAATTATAGCATAATCTCGACACCCGTAAGGGTATTAAGAAATTTAAAATGATTATAATAATAATAATAATAAAAAATCAAAGATGGCAACATGGCAAGAATTCGGAGATATTATGGAAAGAAATTTTAAAGATAATCAGAAACTGTTTTACAAAACCTTGAAAAGCCACAATAAAATAGATAAAATAAATTTAAAACAAATAAAGGACGAAAGAGAAACAATAGGAGATATGGAAAATATTACAGCAAAAGAGCTGAAAGCAGTACTTCAAAAACTTATTAACGGCAAAGCACCAGGACATGACCAAATAAAAGCGGAGCAACTGAAGTATATGGGCGAAGGAGAAGAAATTTTACTGGTGCTATTAAATAAGATGTGGGAACTAGGCAAAGTACCTTCTGATTGGGAGAAAGCTGTTATATTTCCAATACACAAAAAGGGCGACACAAGAACATATAGTAACTACAGAGGAATTTCCCTCCTATGTACAGCTGCAAAAATATATGAAGCAATTATTGAGAGCAAACTTAGAATGAAGTTAGAAACAAAGTTAGAAAAGTGGATTCCAAAAGGGGCATTCAACGCAGGACCACAAATTTACAATAAGAAAATGGGACATGGCGGTAAACTTTTCATTTTGTTTTTAGACCTTGAAAAAGCATTTGATAGAGTACAAAGGGATACATTATGGGAAATCTTGAAAAAGAGACAAATAACTGGAAGACAATAAAAAGTATATAGAAAAACAAATAACTATGTTAGAACGGGCAACGACATTTCTGAAGAATTCGTAACAACACAAGGGCTAAGACAAGGAGGCGCCTTGAGCCCATTTTTGTTCATCATATTTTTAGACGAAATATTAAAACAGATAAAAGGAAAGACAAAACAAATTGAAATTGGTAACTATAAACTAAATAGGATAACGATAGCAGAGTGTGCATTTGCGGATGATCTTGCCATATTCGCAAAGAGCGATTTGCACATATGGCATCAGGAATTACAAAAATACGACATGTCAATAAACACCGAAAAATCCAAAATCATGGTGGTATTTAGGGAAGATATATGCACAAATGTAACAATAAAGGGCGAAGGAATACAACAGGTAGAAACTTACACGTATACAATAAGGGAAGCCTAGATTATGAAATTAATAATAGAGTACAAGCTGCGAATAAAAAATTCTTCATGATGAACACAACAATTCTTAATAACAAATATGTAATGGATACAACGAAAATGAAACAATATATAGACCAACACTTATATATGGAAGTGAAACGTGGGTTTTGAACCAAAGGAACAGAAGTAAAATACAAGCGACAGAAATGAAGTACCTAAGAAAAGTAAAAGGAATAACTAAATTAGACAAAATAAGAAATAATCAAATTAGAAACGAGCTGCAAATGGAAAGCATACAAAGGGCACTTGATAAGAATGGCAGATAATAAGCAGGCGAAAATCATATGGAATGCTAGAACAGCAGCTAAGAAGAGAAGACATGGGAAAACAACGTAGAAGAAATATTGAGAAGAAACAAAACCAATAGTTACACTGCAAGAGAAATGGCGAAACAGAGGAAAATATGGAAAGATTTTATTGGCAACATTGAATAAATAATTAATCTCGACACCCGAAAGGGTATAAAGAGATGTAAATAGACTATAATAATAATAATTTTGTTTAAAAATAAATAAAAAGATAGTAAAACAATAAATAAAATTGAAACAAAGCAAGTTGATTTTATGGGCTACTGAATCATTTTTTCTATTTACTCTTTCAGATTGAAACCACGATAAAATTAATTTTTCTTTGTGTATATGATCAAGGGGATGTTGCGCCTTCAAAAATTCGCACGTGTATTATCCACGTGACCTAATAAACTGCTGACGTCACAATCAATCTTTTTTACTATACAATCTGAAGTCGTGTTGCCGGAATTGAGAATTATGCGTGCAAATCACGCAATTCTAATGTTTTCAGTTACTTACCTAGCTTATTTTAATACTTGGTTAGTTCCACTAACCAGAACCGTATTTACGTAAATATACAGCAAAATTTAAATTGAATGTTGTTTCCGGAAGCCAATTAAGATATTCGTGCACTTAACGCATCCGGAAGTTTTTATCAGTACTTCTAAATCAATTCTATGTGCTTCCTTTTTCTTACAGATTTATTCTGTGAAAGGATAGCGAAAAAATATTGTTAAAATTATGTGAATAAGAGTCTCACAATTTGTCCGCGGTTTTTATGGCTGTAAAAAGTGCGAGAAGGAAAAAGTTTTTCTGTTTTTCCGTAACCAATTTTTCAGTAGTCACAAGAACGTTTTGATCTTTTAAAATTGTCTGTCGTTCCGCCTACTAATTTTTTACAGCCTCAGGGACTTATCTGTAACTAATTGTAACAATTATCATTTATTTTTTATTCTTTTGTAATAACACGCGCAATTTATCTTCTTTTTCTTTTACAATGTTTCGCGGTTGCTTTTTGTATCTTTTTTAATGTAAAGTTTATTTTAATTAAATGAATTTAATTAATATGATTAATAGTCTGAAAATAACGTGATGTATTCTGATTTAAAGGAAATATATTGTAAACATAATAAAATATTAGCTCAGTAAACGATTCCAGGGTGTAACATTTCCAGCTGAGTGGGTATCATTTCGTGAATCGAACATCGGAGGCTTGTAGGGGCGTTGAAACGATAATTACCGGTTCGGGATGTCGGATTAGCCGTTCGATTTGCAAGCGCCCAGCAGACACAGGATAACTCTAACGATCGCTAATTCATTTTGCTGAATCGGTTCACTTCCATTCGGGAATCAGAAATTGGTCATTCAAACGGAAATAGCAAAAAACTGCCAAATTGCAATTCGGGATTTATTAATTTTGAAATTTTTGCTTGATTTGTTCAAAAGTAACCTGTCTATTGACATGTTATGGAAAAATTGTGCTATACGGAGATGGGGTGGATATTTGAGAGGACTCTTCACTGTAGAAGAGTTTTGTTTTACTTAGGCCAGAGGCCGAATATCTTTTTAATGAGCTTGTCAAAAAGAATTAGACTGTATTTTTTAAATTTCAAAGAAACGGAGTGAAAATGTTATGAGTACACAACACACTTTACCTTAAAAGTATGGTCCATGATTTGTACGTCAACGAAACACAAAAATAATTGTAATATCTTGAAAATTGCCAACATGAGCTTCAAAACGTTTTTCAGGGCGTGGAAGAATAGAAAACAAAATATTCCCCAACTGAGGGATTAATTAATGACATTAAATGCCCAAAAACTAAAAATAAATTCAAACTATTCCTTTGGTACAACTTTTATTAATTGATGTTAATATTGATTTTATTTGAATTTATTTATGTTTAAAATGTGATGAAAGCGCATTTTTGACAGCTCATGAATGCTTGTTACTTCAGAGATTTCGCAAA
The DNA here is from genome assembly GCA_963989225.1 of Dromius quadrimaculatus. NCBI lineage: Eukaryota > Metazoa > Arthropoda > Insecta > Coleoptera > Carabidae > Dromius > Dromius quadrimaculatus. The sequence continues at coordinate 2,814,889 of OZ022329.1, forward strand.
ATACCATCTCCCACAATTACTGAGCTTGAAATCAAACAGTTTGGGCAAACTTACGAAACAGCAGCTTCCATTTAGTACTAGTTTCAAGTTGACTATTTGATAGGTACATAATTTATGCATGTACAAACTCAAAAATACTTTTTAATATTCATTGTTTAGTTATTGACTGACGGGAGGTCAAGTGCTGTACCTCAAAATGATAATTTGATCTTTATCAAAGCTATATAAAAAAAAATACACTAAAAGTCAACAAATTTTCATCCAATAATAATAATTCATTCTAATAAGCTTCAAATTCGCGTCAAACAAGTCATTGAATGAATCCCGTACAGATTTGACAACTGTACATAATAATAGTGACACCCACGGCTAAAGTTGTAACTAAATTTTCATCTACTTGAATAAACTTTAGTTGCCATATCCCTAATGTCATATATATCTATGGGCATTGTCTCACTTGAAACAAGCAACTGAATAATTTAATCTTCCACAATCACTAAGCTTGAATTAATGCAATTTGTGTACACCTACGAAATAGCAGCTTTTATTTAGTATCAGTTTCAAGTCTGTAAATAGTATAGTTGCTGAGAACTCAGCGTCACGCCAGCCAGCCAGCCAGCCAGACAGCCAAAGTGAATATAATATTTTTCCAAAAAAATGCGCTAAAAATGTGAAAACAACTGTCAACCAATTTTTGAATCAACAACAAAATTTTTATTACAGAATTTTGTGTTATGTTTCCTGTTTATAAGAATAGAAACTATCAGAATTATTGTGGCAATATTTTCAATTGAATGATTCTCCTAATTCATAACCTATTTTAGAATTGAATTCCATTTAATATTCCATCGATTTTATAAAATGAAATGAAAAATTATTGGAGCCTGTTTTCTCATATTATATAAAATATAGAAAGATTTTTTAAAAAAATCGAAAATAGATAATAAACTCTGACTAAGTTGTTGAATTTATCGCATTGTAATGTGCGAGAGTGTGGAGGCTCATTTAAGTGAAATAGGCTTGGACTTGACCGCGCCTGGGCGAAGCCTTTCGTCCTCCCTGCATCGCGCCGCACTGCATTACATCACCGCTCCCGATGGAAGCCTCTAACAATATTTCAGAAATGTTGTAGAACATTCGAGAAATGGAAATTTCCATATATAAAGGCAAGCAAACGACTTGAGAGAGTGGTGTAATGGTGAATCTAGAGCAGTGAATATCAAATAGTGATGTGAACAGTGTGAATAAATAATTAAATATAAATATCTGCGACTTTGTTTGAGATAGTAGTGAGTGATAAATAAATAATATAGTGTTGTTAGTGATATCCGGAAGAATAAAACTTTTATTTTATTTTCAATTATCAAATAGTGATTTTTATTCAATTATAAACAATTTCCAAGCAATAAACATTACAACATTATAGTAACTGTTACGCTTCGGCTTGATCTCGTGATTTGAATTTTATTCTCCTCCTATAATATAACCTACATTATCTATATATTAATACGTCAAGAGAAAACTTTCGGCCTCCTTTTCAAGCATATTGCATGCACGAAGGAGTGTGAGATTTGGCATACTTCAAGTTCATATGGAGAAGGAGTACAGTAAGCTAAAATTATATCACGAATGTCTGATTTTGATTTTATGTTGAGAGAAAACTTTGTACCGCGCACACGAAGAAATGTGAGACTTGGAATACTTGAAGTTTAAATGAAGAAGGAGTGCAGGAAGCTAAAATTTTATACAAGATGTTCCATTTTAATTTTACAGGATAAGAAAATGTAGCATCGTGCGCACGAAAGAATGTGAGATTTTGTAAACTTGAAGTTTGAATGAAGAAGGAGTGCAGGAAGCTTAAATTATATACGGATAGAGAAAGCTTTGTAATGCCTGCACAAAGGACTGTGAGATTTAGCATTCTTTAAGTGTGCAGAAAGCATTAATTCTATGTACATGAAGAGAAAACTTTGTAACGCGCGCATGAAGGAATGTGAGACTTGGAATACTTGAAGTTTGAATGAAGAAAGAATGCAGGAAGCTAAAATTATATACAAAGTGCCCTATTTTAATTTTACCAGAAAAGAGAGCTTTGTACCGCGTTCACGAAAGAATATGATATTTACCATACTTGAAAAGTCTATATGGAGAAGGAGTGCAGAAATCTAAAAGTATATACAGGTGTCCTATTCGAATTTACCGCCGAAGACAATATAATTTTTTGCTGGAATATATCAAGAAATATGCACTGAATGAAAAAATGTCTAAAGTAAATGTTTAACTATATTCACTTCCTTCGAGGTGCGAGGGTAGGGGAAGTCCCTCCAAAATCTTGAACGGAAACAACTATTTTTTATTCAAGATTCAGATAGAGTGTCCCTGAGGATTGAAGAGTTGAATTCAATAACGTTCAAATTCAACAATATTGTAACGTTATTTACTTTAATTTAGGGAGCAAAAGTTAGTAAACACTACTATTCATTTTTATGATTTATTAAAATAATAAATTAGATAACTAACATTATTTCTAATAAATAATTCTAATTATTACACTAAACTATAACTTAACTTCAATTATTTATGTCAATATTGATTTATTTTGATTAACACAATTTATTTCAACCACTAGCAGTCCATATTATAAGGTCCCTGAGCCAAAATCAATAATAATCCTCGTTGAGTCAGCCACTGATATATGCCGTGGGTCTCTCCCCACTACGTTTTTCCCGCAAACGTCCAGGCTTTTCTAGAAAGCGCTAGAAGGTACCAGCAATTTTCTAGAAAACAAATATATTCGCTTCTATTTCTTGATGTAAAATATTTCCACAATAATTCTAAGCACCAGTAAAGCCGAAATGACTAATTTATAGACTTAAATTCGTTACAATATAATGAATAATCGACGATTTAATAAACTACTTGTTGATCCTCTTTAATATTCCATGTGCTACCGAGCAAATAGAAAGTGAAATACATTTTTGATTCAAAACACAGCTTTCGACTGCCTAAAAGAAGCTTTTAGAATTGTGGCAGTATTTTCAATTGAATTATTCTTTAAATTCATCATTTATTTTGAAATTCCATCGTTTTTTTTTAAATAAAACTTAACTTTTGAGAATAGTTAGTTTATTCGCAGCTCATAGATGGCAGCACAGACTTCAACTGTTTTCTCCAGCAGTTTTTGTAAAAGTGCAATGAACTTGTGCAGACAATCTAATTTTCAAGAAATGTCTATACATAAATCAATTTATTCGACAGTTTCTTATAATATATGTGAAAACGAATCACCGAGGTAAGCGTACAAATATTTTTTCAGTATTTTAATAAATTATTGACACTGATTTTGTTTTTGTTGAGAAAATATACAAAGACTCAACAAATTGATAATTTGCATTTTTAGCTGGATTTATTTGACAAATAGAAACAAAACAAATATGTATTTGTATGTTGGCATTACATTTTAAATTCCTTTGTTCGTATTTATCAAATATACTAAATATCAATATGTTAGAATTTACAGGGAGAACTCCTGGAACGTTTATGATTATGATTAATTTGCGTGGAATAATTGTTCCCATTTATTTAGCATAAATTTATTTACAAATAACAGGCTGAAAGTGAGGAAATAAAGTTGTATATTAATTTCATAATTACGTCATTAAGCTTGTCTGTCCGTATAATATTCATTAAAGCGAAAATTTCAGTTTAGTTCCTTCCTTTATACTTCACAAGTTACACCAATAAAAAAATTCAAAGTACTTCGGCTGAAGTTTCAAACTCTTTAGCTTCTCGTCCGTATCCGTCATTTTAAATAAAAAACTTACGCCATAAAAGCTCAAATAAGAAGTACCAACACTCTGTCGACAAACTCTCTTCTATTGAATATTTAAGTTCTCTCTTTTCCCGCAAAGGGTGCGTTCATACACTGCTGCAAAATTGATGAAGCTGCGATTTTATAATTAGTTGACACTCCTGAGATTTAGGTGCAAGGAAATTGCAAAGAAGTGCGTGCATTTTTAATTTTAATGTTTTTTTTGTTTGTTTGGAAGTTTGGAAGAAATTTTAATGATATTCGCTGGAAATATGAACTTTCTAAAAGTATTTAGCAAGTTTTATGTTTTATTTATTGCTTTACACCGGGCGTTTTTCAAATTCTTTAAATATTTAAAAGTCTGCATAAACTGGGAACTTACATTTTTAATTAAAAATAAAAAGAAAAGCTGCACGCTTCGTAACGAAACTTTAAGAATGCAATTATTCAATTAATTTTTGATACAATCTAAAATTGCTAGAAAAATCCTGATTCAAAATAACAAAACAGCTTCGTATCTCCGCTGCGTTCAAGTCGAAAATTTATCGCGTCATTTGTCCACAAGAGAGAAAGAGAAAGATATACAACGCAGATAAATCCTCTCCGATCGAGAATCGAACCCCGGACCACTAGACACGCGTCCGTTCAACTGTAAAGATAAAATTACGATTCATTGTTTTGTGGAAATCTAGATTTTGTTTTATTCTATTGAATACACTGGAAATTCATGCGTGCTTGCTTGCTAGAAGAGACAGAAAATTAAATAGCATTTAATATTTGATGATATTGAATTAATAATTATAAAAGGGATATTAAGCATGAACTGGATATCCAGAGGGCTTATAGGGAAAAGTTATAAAGAAGAATTGTTACACTTTTGTAGATGGCTCAATAAATAACAGTTTATTTATTTTCACTTTTCTGAATCTCAGTACACAGCGCAATTCCGACATAATTTTTCCATTAAGCTGTAAAAAATAAGCTAACAATCATTGAAGGCAACATATATTTTCAATTTCCTCTAATTCCTCGTGATAGCAATTAGGTGTCGGTTGGCGTGAACTGTACTGATTCCGGCCCATTTGTCGAGGTGAGTGACATGAACGCGAATGAAGTGAAGGGCCTAGGCACCCACTGGGCTGTAATTGAGGGCCTAAACGCTCCATTTAATGTGAGGAAATAAAAGTAATTGTAAAAGTAATTATACCGAGACGTCAAGAAAATTATTTTTTCTTTTCATTTAAAATAGTAATATGCAAAAAGGGTTAGTAAAATTTGAATGAAAACAGTTCCTGTGGTGTCATTACAACATTAGTAATGTTATACTTGAAAATAGTCCGGTGCAACAACAAAATATTTTAATATAATCCACATGCAATCTCTCGGGAGAGATCTACAAGCGTCTAGTCGATCCAGCACTTGTCGTTTGCATATAATTTACTTAAAAATGCCATAAATTCATTTGTAAATATACAACAAGCAGTGTGACGTAGTGCCAGCCTCGTAAACAGGGCCTCAAATTCCCCTAACAGGGATGCAGAATGATTTTGAATATTCATGGAAGGAACTTCTTGAGAATGCCAGCAAAATACATTTAAATGTGCGCGAAAAATAATGAGAATTCATTAAATTTTAAAATATTAAACAGTTGCCTGAAAAGTTTTTTATTCTTTATGTTTTAGGAATGTTTAATTGCATTCCAGCGGACGAGCAACCAAAATTTATCTTTTAAAACAAATCAAACTGAGTTTTGTTGGACCAAAATGGAAATAATTTTTTATTAGATTATAATCCTCAAATTACTCTTAAAAATTGATTCCTGTATTGCAACTTCGTTTAATTATTACAGAATATTATGATGTCTTCTTGAAAAATTATTGTGGAAAAAAGAGAAGCAGAGTCAGTGAAAAGGTGTTGTTTTTGCAACACATCGAGATTTTTCAAGTAAACTTCGAGTTGGTCTTCCTTATTCTTTCTTCCATTCCATTCCATTCTAGGATTAACTTTATTTTGTCTTGTTCTATGTCTACTCCTTCTCATTTTCTATTTCGTGATTCATTTTTAGTTAATATTCGGTTTTTGATACTTCTGGTTCTATTATTGTATTTTTTCGTTGTCTTTGTATCATCCTTATTATTGTCTTATATATTTTCATTTTTTGTTATTTTTGACACAGTTTTAATTTTCAATAGTTTTTTATTTGCGTAGAAAGCTCTGTTTGTTGTTACTATCTTGTCTTTCATTTCTGCTTCTCTTTCCTCTTTTTTTGTTATTGTGACTCCTAAATATTTTATTCCGCCTACCCATTTAAAAGCATATTCTCCAATCATTATTTCTTTATCCTTTGTTGTTTTCTTGAATTTTATTATTTTTGTCCTATTAATATTTTTTCTTCCCGCTGGGTTCCACATCCTAGGATTGACTTTATTGTGTTTCCATACGTGTGCGAGCCGTTTTATTCTTTGTTGTTTTATTTTCTTCACTTTGTCTATTCCTTATAATTTTTTGTTTGCTTCGTGATTCATTTTTATGTAATATTCGATTTCTGATACTTCTTCTGGTTCTATTTTTGTTCTTATGATGTTTATTTCTAGGACTTTTTTCGTCATTGCCTTTGTTTCGGCCTTATCATTGTCTTATATATTCTCATTTTTTGTTGTTTTTTGCCGAGTTTTACTTTTCAATACTTTTTTATTCGCATAGAAAATTTTGTTTGTTGTTACTATTTTCTCTTTTATTTCTGCTTCTCTTTGCTCTTTATTTGTTATTGTGACATCTAAATATTTTATTCCGTCTACCCTTTCAAAAGTATATTCTCCAATATTTATTTCTTTATGCTTTGTTGTTTTCTTGAATTTTATTATTTTTGTCCTATTAATATTTTTTCTTCCCGCTGGGTTCCACATCCTAGGATTGACTTTATTGTGTTTCCATACGTGTCCGAGCCATTTCATTCTTTGTTGTTTTATTTTCTTCACTAGTTCTACTCCTTCTAATTTTTTCTGTTTGTTTCGTGATTTAATTTTATTTAATATTCGATTTCTGACACTTTTTCTGGTTCTATTTTTGCTCTCTTGATGTTTATTCCCATTATTCTTTAATCTTCTAGGTCTTTTTTGTCATTGTCTTTGTTTCGGCCTTATTATTGTCTCATATATTCTCATTTTTTGTTGTTTTTGACCGAGTTTTACTTTCAAATAGTTTTTTATTTGCATAGAAAGCACTGTTTGTTGTTACTATCTTCTCTTTTATTTCTGCTTCTCTTTCCCTTTTATTTATTTCAAAAATATATTATCCAATTTTTATTTCTTAATCCTCTGTTGTTTCTCCGAATTTTATTATTTTTGTCTTAGTGATATTTATTTTTAGTCCTGTGTTATTACTTTACATTATTATTATCGCATTTCTTTCATTGCTTGTTTATTTTCATCTTGCTTTTTTTCTGAATGCTAAATTGAATAGAGTTGTTTATTACAAAAACTTTTGTTTCTCCTTCTCTGTTATAATATTAATTATGTTTTCTTCATTGTCATTACTATCAATTTTTCTGGAATTTCTAGTTCTTTTAAAGCTGTCATCAGTTTTCCTCTCTTATTTTCTTTACTATGTCTACTTCTAACTTTCTATTTCGTGATTCACATTCAGTTAGTATTTGTTTTTTGATACCTCTTTTGGTTCTATTTTTGTTTTCATGATATTTATTTTTATTATTTTTAAATCTTCTAGGTCTTTTTTCGTTATTTATTGTCCTACATATTTTCATTTTTTGTTGTTTTTGACCGAGTTTCACTTTTAAATAGTTTTTTATTTGTGCAGAAAGCTCTGTGTATTGTTACTATCTTCTCTTTAATTTCTGCTTCTATTTCTCATCTTCAGTTCTTTATACTTTGTTGTTTTATTGAATTTCATTATTATTGTCTTATTGATATTTTTTTTCTTCCTGCTGGGTTCCACTCTAGGATTGACTTTATTGTGTTTCCATACGTTCCCAAGCCATTTTATTCTTTTGTTGTTTTATTTTCTTCACTTTATTTACTCCTTCTAATTTTTTTTCTATTTCGTGATAAATTTTTAGTTAATATTCGATTTCTGATACTTCTTCAGGTTCTATTTTAGTTCTCATGAAGTTTATTTCCATTATTTTTAACTCTTCTAGGTCTTTTTTCGTTATTGTTTTTGTTTTGGCCTTATTATTGTCTTATATATTCTCATTTTTTGTTGTTTCTGACCGAGTTTTACTTTTCAACAGTTTTTTTATTGCGTAGAAAGCTCTGTTTGTTGTTGCTATCTTCTATTTTATTCCTGCTTCTCTTTCTCCTTTATTTGTTTCAAAAGTATATTCTGCAATCTTTATTTCTTTATCTTCTATTGTTTTCCCGAATTTTATTATTTTTGTTTTATTAATATGTATTTCTAGTCCTATGTTATTACTTTCCGATATTATTGTTATTGTCACAATTATGAAATATTTGTAGTAATTAGTTCATATAATTATTTATTTGAATTCGTTGAATCGTTGTAACTGTAATCCTAGTAAGCATTGACAGGGTCCATGTTCAATTGTCGGGCATGATTGACAAGCTATGGTCACTAGATGTTCGGTGGTTGCCAGGCAGCAACTGTGCTTAGGTATATAAGAGCGTGAGTTAGGAGGAGAATTCATTCAATCATTCAGTAATTCAGTGTTTCAATACGAGTAACTGTGAGCGGGATTGTGATCATACGTGTTCAAAAAATAAATATTTGCGCTGTAACCTGTGTAAACAAATTATTCTGAATAAAATTTGTGACACTATTATTTTTCTAACTTTTGTTCTTAATGCTAAATTGAATAGAGTTGTCTAACTCCTTTGTTTATTACAAAACCATCTGTTTCTCCTTTCAGTGTTTTTCTTATTGTCATTGCTATCAGTTTTCCTGACATTTCTAATTCTTTTAAACTGTCATCAGTGTTCCTCTTTTGATTGAGTCAAAAACTTGTTCGAAATTTACAAACAGTATTCATGTCATATTCTATGGTTTTTTCGATAATTTGTTTTACTATATGCAGAGCCGGAACTAGGGCGTGGCGAAGGTGGCCCCTGCCATGGGCGCAGACTTCTAGGGGGCGCAAAACCCTATGAACTGCATTAAACAAATCATTTAAATTCAAATTTAAGGAATATTTTATGACGGGTTTTGGTTGAGAAAGTTTATACCGTTATATTACCTGCTACCCATCTCATCTTAAGGTCAACTATAAAACTTTACATGTGTTAATTGGTTATTGGAGATGTACACTGCTCTATCAGCAAATAGTCTAGCTTCTGCATTTAGTGCATTGTGTTAGGAATGCCGAGCCACCCGCGACGCTTGATTTGTTAAAGAAGAATATATATTTATCTTTTAACATTTCATCTATTGTTCAAAATTAATTAATTCTGGTTTTAGACCCTACTGAACCCAAAAGACATAGCTTGAGAAAAGTGGGTCTGTCTGTCGGTTCGTCTGTGTGGAAGCACGATAACTTGAGAACGCGTACGAATTTCCGAACAAAATTTCATATTCAAGTTTTTCATCAAAAAGCTAAGATAAAGTTCGTAGATGAGTTTTTTTCAACCAGTGGTACCAAAACTTTATTGACGGAACCTTTTAATTTTTTGCTTTTATTTTAGAAATGATAGTATTTATCATAGGATATAAAATGACTAGAATTGATGCTCGAATAATTTGGCACAACATTCACCCGGAACATTTTTCGAAATTATCAGCGGTCCATTTATCATTATTAAAATTTAAATTTTCATGAAATTCGTTGTTTTTCTGAAGCAAATAAATAATGAGAATCATAATGTGAAATAAGAATTATTATCACTCATATTCGGACATCACATGCAAACGTTCGTCAATTGTTCCTTTAAATTAGGTAATTTAGCTCTATCGTGTTTGGTATCAAATTAAAGCTCTTGCGGAGATATGTAATTGTAGTGGAAGTTTTAAAGAAGATATTTAAACGATCATCAATTGTTTCTTCTACAAATTATTCAAATGATATCTAGTTTGATATCAATTTAAAGCTCTCGGGAAGATAAAATTAGTAGATATCAAGAATGAATATTAATTGGTGGAATTCACGTTACCATCTTTGAATTATACTTCCGGCGATCAAATGTCAAAACTTTATGTTCCAATGAACTGAAGATTCCGAAAATCTAGAAAAGAACTATTTATTTTCAAGAATACTTATTTTAAATAGGACTAAAATATAACTGCCATCTGTCACTTTAACATTGACAGTTATCTCTTTGACAATGACAGCTGTCACTTTGACAATGACAGATGTCACTTTGACAATGACAGATGCCACTTTGAAATATGCAATTAATTGATGCGACACCCTAAATTTCTGAAACAGTGATGAAACTGGGCAGGGACTTTATGGTCGGGAAGTACCGTGTGGCCACAGCAGTTGTTTTTTTGTATTATGAGATCGATTTTTGATTCATTTTTTTGTATTCTATCTTTTTTGCCTCATATTCATAATAATACTCTATACAAAAATAGGGGCGCAATTTTATGATTCGCCACGGGCGGCCAATACCCTAGTTCCGGCTCTGACTATATGTATGGCGTCGGTTGTTGATTTTCCATTGATACTGTCCGACGGTAATTTTTGTTACATTTGTTAACCTTCTTTGTATTATTTTTACTTACTTGTACTTACTTACCGACAAAATTCACATATCGAGATTTTGATGGATATATCCGTTTTGAGCATTCCTGAATCCATTTTGACTATTTTCGGCTTGATGTCGGTACGTATATATGTACGCAAATCTCAAAACCCGTCAAACGTATCAAGTTGAAATTTTGTATTTAAGACTGGTAGAAGGTCTAGTTGTGCACCTCGCATTATGGTGGCAGTCGTCTATACCGGAAGTGTACTTTACTTGGAACTTTTTTTGAATTTTTCGCATAAATCCAAAACGGTTGAACGTAGAATGTTGGAATTCAGTATTTAAGACGATTGTACCATCTAAATGCTCATATCCTATTTTCATTGAGATCGACTGAGCCGGAAGTGCACTTTACTTGACAGTCTTTTGGAATTTTTCGATTGGCTGTAGAGTATTAAAATTTAGTATTTCAGTCTGTTGTACCATCTGAATGATTGCCAACTATTCTCATAACAATCGACTGAACCGGAAATGCACTTCAGTTGATTTTTTTTTCAATTTTGCGTATAAATTCAGAACTGTTAGGCATAGAATCTTGTCCTTTAGTTGGGTGGTCCACCAAGAGTTTCTCGAAGTCTGTAGAAAGTTCTAGGAGCTTCCAAAAATTCAACCAAACACTACACCAATGGTAAAATGAAGTGAAGATTGTTTTTCAGTAATACAATGTAGCAGTTTTAGTCGACAAATTATTTCAGAATAAGATATCATGTTAAATATAGTTTTCAAGTGGCGATACTTAACACAATTTTATTGGTAATAAAATGTTCATAAAAATTGTCACATATGTATATTAACAAGTACTAATAATATGCACTACGTAGTACTTATAGGGAGCTGTAAACATTTATATTTCAAAAGGAAGTTCTAAAAACTTAATTATTAATTAAAATAGACATTTCTTTTCCTTTGAATACATTATTATTTAATAACCTATTTTAAAATTGGACAATGGAAAAAACATCATAAAGACCGATTCAATATAATATAATAAAACTGCTCTAAAAATACATTTCTAATAAAGTCTACCACCCTCATAAGCTGAGAAAAAAACCAACATCATAAAAAACAAAAACGAAACAAACCAGTTAATCGTAATTTACAAACCCTGCGTGTCGTGTGTACAACAAGGATAGCACCACCCAAAAACACGCAAAACTTTAGCAAAGAAAGAGAAAGGAAACGTTTATTATTTTGAGAAACTACTGTGCTGCCCTCTGTACAAATACCGATGAGAGAAAAAGATGGAATGATAAAGAACGAGGACAAAACGGAAGAAGGAAGAAACAAAGATGGAGATAAGAAATCTGGAAGCCGTTAACGAGATACACACACAGAACTGTATTTGGGGATTTTTCTAATGCAATAAGTCACTTAAAAATGAAATGGGAGTTTTTTGGTGGCAGCGCAATATCTTTTCATATTGCCATTGAAGTTTAACTTTGTAACTTTCCTGAAAAATGTAAGTGAAGTCTTTTGGAGGACAAATTATTGAAGGAAACTGTCTCCATACGGTTCTGTGAAAGCAATTCACAACACTGGTTGGCCGTTTCACACATAATGTGCTGGATTTTCATAAACGCTGCCAGTTTTTCTCCTCGCTTTGTCTTGGTTTCTTCTGAAAACACCGACGGGGCATTGTATTTCGTGATGCTATTGGTCAGGAATAATAAGCCGAGCCCTATGATTGGCCAGCTGGAGAAGACGCTGCTTTATTAGCTGTCGTAAAGGACAACTGGAGTCTGATATGAGTTGCTTAGTCCAGAGACCGGATTTCAAATTGTTATTGTGATATTTGAGGATTATTATGAGAATAAGACTAAATTGTGCTTTAGTTTTGTAATATAATTTCATAAAAGTTATTATTAATAAAAATTTATAGCTTTTATATTTAGTTTTCCGTTGTGCGCACAGTGCATATTCTTGAATACGATGCGTAACTTTGCTTCCATGTTTGCACACAAACGCCAGCAGCAAACAATCATATAATAATTGTTGAAAATAGAAAATTTAAAATATTTCGCTCTTCTTCCTCTTAAAGAACGCGTAAAATTCAAATACTCGCAGCGCAAACCATAAAAATTTATTCGATAAAAAATAATTGAATAACATTTCCGGGTATGGAGGTGTGGAGCCCAAGTTCAGCAATAAATCAGCTCAGCAGTTACCCGGAGCAGGAACGGGTGACTTGAGGTCGATATGCTCCACGTACAGAGACGTAAAAGTATTGGTGTGAAAAGTGTCGGTTTGTGTGCTTATTTTCAGAGTGTGTGTGTGAACGAGGCTTCGCCTAACAGGATAACGGACGGGATTATCACCTGACGCCGACGGCAGCAGGGGCGCACAAGGAAATTATCGCTAAGTGGAAGGGAAGAGGAAAATAAACGCAACAATAGAACAATTGACAAATATTAACAGTGGGACTGAATAAAGATGGATTACTAAAGCAGAACAATTCGTGCAAATAGTTTTAGACAAATTTGCTATGGAATTCGCGGAATGGAGCTCGAAATTTAATAAATTATTTTCGGTTGACGCGTTAAATTCGAGAATAAGCCATGTGGAAAAAGGAAAAACTAACAGTGCCAGTACACAAATTTACCACCACTTATTGGAATGAATATGTAAAATACTTCAACACAAAATATTGATATTAATGAAATATAATTAAATATTGATGATAATTGAACAGTCGGAAAATCGATATGAAAAATTTAATTCTAACTTTCATTCCGCAAAAACAGTGACAAGAAAATCCAAAATTTTTGGAAATTAGATAAGGTTTATTTGAATATCCTAAAATAATGATCGCACAGTAAAAATCACTTGAAAATAAGGAAAATATTGGGCAAATTTAAAATTTGCTGATAATTGGCAGTCTGTAACACACTCATTAACTTATTATCGATCGATAAGATTTTTGACAAATAGAAACAATTGTAACAAGCGAATATTCAGAATTTTTGTCAGTGCTACCTACGTTCATTGGCTGAAATAGATAATGATCGATGGAAATTTATCGATTGAGTTACAGAATAACCCCAAATGTCTGAGTTAATAGAAGAAAATATTAGAAACTTATAAAAGAAAAGTGCAAAGTTGGAAGAAATAGCAGAAAAAGTAGGTTTGAAAATTGACGTGAAAAAATATAAGGTTCCATCAATAAATAAATCAGAAGACATAAAAATTAAAATTGGAGATGACAAGATAGAAAATGTTATATTTGTTTGTAAATATTGTAACGTGCGAGAGTGAGGGGGGAGCTCGTAAAGACGACGTAGTATGGGGAGGGGCTTCTTGTCGTCTCTTACGCCGCGCCACGTCGCAGCACATCACCCCTCCCAATGGAAGCCTCTAGTGATTCCTGGAAATGGAAAGAGTCGAGAAATCGAAAATTCGAGAAAACAATATTTCTCTATATAAGGCCAAGCCAAAGACGTGTAGAACAGTACAGTAGTAAGAGTAGTAGTGTGAAATAAATAATGAAACAGTGACAAGTAAAATGAACAGTGTATATAAATAGTGAAATATAAATATCTGTGACCTTGTTTGAGTTAGAATTAAGTGACAAATAAATAAATATAGTGTTATTAGTGACATAAGAAGAATAAAGCTTTTATTACATTTAGATTATTAAATAGTGACTTTTATTTAAGTACAAACTGAGTCATCAAGCAATAAACATTACAATACATAGAAAATTTAGGGAATAAAGAGAATATAAAGAATTAAAACAATATAGAAAATTTAAGGAATACAAAGAATGAAGAGAATTTAGAAAATATAGAAAATTGAGAGAGTAAAGGGAATTTAGAAAATATATAGAATAAAGAGAATATAGAGAATTTGGTGAATATAGAAAATTTAGGGAATACAGAGAATAAACAAAATTCCGAGAATATAGAAGATTAAGGCTATAAAGAGTAGAGAATATAGGAAATTTTAAGAATAAAGAGTATTTAGAAAATTTAAGGAACAAAGAAAATATAGAGAATTTAGGGAATAAAGAGAGTGTAGAGAATTAAAAATTATAGAAGATTTAGGGAATACAGAGAATGAAGAGAATTTAGAAAATATAGAAAATTAAGGGAGTAACAAGGATTTAGAGAATATATAGAAGAAAGATAATTTAGGCAACAAAGAGAATATAGAGAATTTAGTGAATACAGAAAATTTAAAGAATACAGAGAAAAAAAATGAATAGAATTTAGAGAATATAGAGGATTAAGGCAATAAAGAGTAGAGAATATAAAAATTTGAAAAATAAGGAGAATATAGAAAATTTAGGGAATAAAGAGAATTTTGGGAATAGAGTATAGAGAATTAAAAATTATACAAAATTCAGGGAATACACAGACTAAAGGGAATTTAGAAAATATAGAAAATTAAGGAAGTTAAGAGAATTTAGAGAATATATAGAATAAAGATAATTTAGGCAATAAAGAGAATATAGAGAATTTAGTGAATACAAAAAATTTAAAGAATACAGAGAGAAAGTAAAATAAAGAGAATTTAGAGAATATAGAGGATTAAGGCAATAAAGAGTAGAGAATATAGAAAATTTGAAGAATGAAGAGAATATAGAAAATTTAGGGAATAAAGAGGATATAAAGAGTTTATGGTATGGAGAGAAAACAGAGAATTGAAAAATTATAAAAAAATTAGGGAATACAGCGAATGAAGAAAATTTAGAAAATTATGGGAGTAAAGAAAATTTAAAGAATATATAGAATAAATAATATGTAGGGAATGAAGAGAATATAGAGAATTTAGTGATGAAGGAAATTTGGAGAATACAGAGAAAAAAGAATATAAAGAGAATTTGGAAAATATAGAGGATTAAGGCAATAAAGAGTAGAGAATACAGAAAATTTGAAGAATAAAGAAAATATAGAAAATTTAGGGAATAGAAAGAGTATAGAGAATTTAGGGAATAAAGAGAATTAAGAAATTATAGAAAATTTCGGGAATACAGAGAATGAAGAGAATTTAGAAGATATAGGAAATTAAGGGAGAAACAAGAATATATAGAATAAAGAGAATTTAGGGAATAAAAAGTATATAGAGAATTTAGTAAATATAGAAAATTTAAGGAATACAGAGAATTTAGAGAATATAGAAAAATAAAGGAGAAAACAGTAGAGAATATAGAAAATTTAAAGGATAAAAAGAATACAGAGAATTAAAGGAATAAAGAGAATATAGAGAATTTAGAGAATAAAGAGAATATAGAGAATGTAAAAAATATAGGGAATGAGAATAATATAGAGAATTGAGAAAATATGGAGAATTTAGGAAATAAAGAGAATATGGAATCTAGAGTAAAGTAAATTCAGGGAATAAAGAGAATATAAGAGGTTCGAGTACAAAGAATTCAGAGAGCTTAGAAAATATATAAAAATTTCAAAAATAAAAAATATATAGAGACTAGAGAATAACGAGGATATAGAAAATTTAACGAACAAAGAGAATATAGAGAATTGAAAGGATGAAGAAAGTATAGGAAATTTAGGGAATAAAAAAAGTTCAGAAAATATAGACAGTGAAGAGAAAATAGGAAATTTGAAGAATTTAGAGAATTCAGAGAACGAAGAAAAGAGTTTTAAGAGAATAACGAGAATATAGAGAATTTAGGGAATAAAGATAATACAGAGAATGTAGGAAATTAAGAGAATGTGGAGAATTCAAAAAATATAGAGGAAAAGAAGAATACACAAAATCAAGAAAGTAAAGACGTTATGGAGAATTTAGAGAATACAAAGGACTAAGAGAATATGAGTTAGAATTATGAACGATTATTTCGAAAACCCTGAAGACGATACAAAAATTTGCAAGCAAATGCAAATGTACAATATTAAAAATATATTTTTTCGAAAACTATCATTGGAATTGAACATTTACAAGGCAACTACAAACATGAGAAATGATTGTTTTGTTTACAGGACGCGAAATATTTCGCATCCAGGATGCGAAATATTTAGATAAACTGTATTGGTATCATAGCAACATTAAAAGAGACATTGATTCGAAATGTCAAAATTTTCTTTTTACATTTTTATTATAATTTTAAGACATGGTTTTCGAAAAAATGTTATTTGATACATGATTGCGAAATTCTTTTGCATTCTCAAATGCAAAAGTGACATTTCGCAATCTAGAATCAAAAATAACTAATCCAGAAATTATATCGAACGAAAAACTATGAAAAACGTGCAATATTAGAGTTGAATTAACCATCAAAAGGAAGAAACTGAACTGAGAAAAGCAAAGATCGACATTACCAGGAAGGCAGTGGAGTACAAAATAAGAGCAAAAAAAAATTCATAGACAACAAGACGAGGAATGACCAGAAAAAAGAATCCAAAAAGAAATTGAGATAAAAAAGGCTGGCAAAAAGAGCGAAACTAATTGTTAAAAAAAAACATTACAACAGTATGAAAGCCAAATGATTTTGTTCTTAATAATGATCGTGGAATAATGAACTAAACGCGAAAAGAAAATTTTACATGTCATTTATTCCGAAGTCAGTTCCAAACCTTGATCTATCTATTTATATGAGTCAACCCTTGAATATGGAAGCGTCGAGACACCGCCGGTTGAAAACAAAACTACTGTTTCAAGCTACGCGAGATTCCAAACGTCGTGCTTGGTCAGAGCGGGCGAAGCCCACCCGTTTTAGTGCCACTGACAAAGCTTCGTTTTGCTAGTGAGCTACCTGAGGTTTCGCGGAGGAATTCGGAATTCAGTGAACCCTCAAATTTAGCTCCCCTAAAATAGGGAAAGGTTATTTTCGAGTCACCAATTAACGCATTGTGTAACTAAAAAAAAACCCTATGATTATTATGAATTGAAGTCAATTGCTTCACCCCTTCTGAAGGAAAACTGACTGACTGAATAAATAAAAATGGAAATGGAATTAATCAAGAACTAAATGTTCTATAATTTTTGTATTGGCTGGCAAATATAGGGATTCAGAAAGCAGTTAAGTAGAACATTTAATGGAAAGTTCTCAGAACTAAATTGGAACTTTAATATTAATTCATTAATTATTGTTATTTGCTCCAAATTCAACGAACGTCTGATTATACTTATATTATTTCGAAAGTTCCATAAAAAAAAACTGTCTCCGCCTATGAGTGAAACTTTGCACGAAAGCAGTGAGGGCTGACTGTGGTTTTAATATTTCTTCTTTACGAACATGAGCTTAATTCGTTCTCCTTTGTAATGTGGGCTTTACTGACATATTACTCTGGTTTTATTCCTGTTTTTTGAGAGGTACTAATCCTTTTCAGCAATGTTTCACCAATTTTTAATTTGATGTTAATCGCTGGTAATTTGCAACTTATCTTCGTTAAATGCATTAGGAGTTTTTCAGGGAATTTTAGCTTCAATCGGAAACTTTAATCCTTCATTTCACCAGGTGTCTACTCAATTTTTGGCAAAAAATATACCATTTTTCTGTGTTTCTGAATATTTGAGTGAAGAATTATAATTATTAAGCGAGACATTTGTTAGCTAAAAACAGGCCACAGCGAAGACGGATATCTAGTATTAGTGAGGCACTTAAGAGAAAATAGCTACATAAAGAAATTACTGCTTAATAAATTGAAAATAAAAAAGGTTAATTTCCGTATTTTTCTTTTTTATGCTTTTACTACTAGCTCTGGCAACGGGATAAAATTTCTCAAGGGTTTACTGGTATCCTAGCAACGACCCCGAGCACCGAGGGATGTCTAATGTTTGATGTAATGAAACAAAATGTTAACATGATAGTAAATACATCGCTGGAAATTTAGCTCTATTTACCCGACCCGCGGCAGCGCGCACTGTTGCCTTTAATATAAATACAAACTTTCCGTCTATGTTATGCACATTTATTTACATTAGATTTACATGAGATCCGAGCGGTAGATATATACACAATATGAAGCGTTCTAATAATAATCATAATGAGCAAAAATTAATGTAAAAATAATTGCAATAAAAAAGACTGAATGTCACGAAGCGTTTTAGAATTTTAGGGACTTGTGTTTATGGTAATTTAATGCACTTAAATTTCACGGGATATTTTTCAGACATCTTTCAGTTCCAAACATGAATTGTCGTCGTTTCCGGTATTCAAATAACGCGATTGTATCGCGTAAATGATTACAGTCTAACACGACAGACAACGAATTTGAAACATGTTTTCAAGGTAGATTTTCAGATAATCTTGTACTCGGAACTAACTTAAATGAATTTTATGCTCCAATCAACTATTGGCTAATATATTTGAAAAGATTTGCAATTGATTTCTTCCAGCACCACTAAAATGATTAATTTACCAAAATGTTCTTGAGATATCATCTTTGAGATAATTTGATTTTGACATGATATAATTTAGTATTAACTTTTGACAAGGGTTCACCGTTAGACAGCAAATTCCAGATTTCAGAACTACAAATTCTTGGCAAGTTAATTAATATTACCTCTTGTTCTGGGCTAGATACAAATTAAATAATAACCACCAAATTCCGTGCAGATTTAAAGATCAAAATTTACAAAATTTTAGACTTATTTCGCTGAGACAGCTATACAAAGTGCCCCTTGGTATCCGACACCAGAAGACAGCACTGCTAGTATTGCACGATTTCTTACCGGACGTCAGAATCTCAAAAAGGTTTTTTTTACCTATTTTACTTCCCTTATAATAATAGGGGAAGTATTGTAATCGTGATTGTTGACAGTTCGAGATTTTGATGAATCTTCACGTTTTAGACCCTACTGAACCCGAAAAACATCATATTGAAAAAAGCACGATAACTTAAAAAGTTATTATTAAGTTTTTCATTAAAAAGCTAGGTTCAAGTTCGTAAATGAACATTTATAAACCAGTGATATTGAAACTTTACTGACGAAACTTTTCAGTTTTTAGCGCATTTTTCGGAAAAAAGCGTTATTATATTCACTTTGGTTGTCTGGCTGGCTGGCTGGCGTGACGCTGAGTTCTCAGCAACTATATTATTTACAGACTTGAAGCTGGTACTGAATAAAAGCTGCTGTTTCGTAGGTTTGCACAAATTGCTTTAATTCAAGCTCAGTGATTGTGGAAAATTGAATTATTCAATTACTTGTTTCAAGTGAAACAATGCCCATAGATATATATATATGATATTAGGAATATGGTAACTAAAGTTTATTCAAGTAGATAAAAATTTAGTGACAACTTTAGCCGTGGGTGTCACTATTATTATGTACAGTTGTCAAATCTGTCCGGGATTCATTCAATGACTTGTTTGACGCGAATTTGAAGCTTATTAGGATGAATTATTATTATTGGATGAAAATTTGTTTACTTTTGGTGTATTCTTTTTATATAGCTTTGATAAAAATCAAATTATCATTTTAAGGTACAGCACTTGACCTCCCGTCAGTCGATAACTAAACAATGAAGAATAAAATGCAATTTTGAGTTTGTACATGCATAAATTATGTACCTATCAAATAGTCAACTTGAAACTAGTACTAAATGGAAGCTGCTGTTTCGTAAGTTTGCCCAAACCGCTTGATTTCAAGCCCAGTAATTGTGGGAAATGGTAACTTGCGAAATCTCTGAAGTAACAAGCATTCATGAGCTGTGAAAAATGCGCTTTCATCATCTAAATCTAAATGATTCTTCAATTTTTTGCGTTTATTTTATGAACGGTAGTATTTATCATAAAATCTGAGATAACTAAAACTAATCCTTGAATGATTTGGCACAATATTTACATGAAACATTTTTTAAAATTAACAGTGGTTCATTTGTTATCAAAATTTTAATCATTATAAAATTCGTTATATTTTTCTGAACCAAAGAACTAATAAGAATCATAATTTGGGGTTAGAATTATTATCATTCATATTTTGACATCTCATGCAAACGTTTGTCAATTGTTTTTTTAAAATAGATAAATTGGCTCTACCGCCTTATTGATAGTGTAACGTGCGAAAGTGTCATAATTCGTAAAAATACAAGCGACATTCGAGTGGCTTACTACAATGATGTAGAAATTTCTAGATGTATAGACATTCGTACATATAAGGGCGAACAATCTGACTGACAATAGTGAACATCAAGAGGAGTGAATATTCAGAGCGTGATCAGCTAAGTGTAATAAATAAATAAGTTGTTGTAAATAAATATTAGTGGCTTTGTAGTTGAAGTTTAGTAGTAATGAGTGACTTTTATTTTAACAATAAACAATTACCGGATTCTAATTTTCCTATAATTCTCGCTTTAGCCTGCCTTAATTTTTGTTATTGGAGATACAGAGCTTATTAAAAGCAATCAATCATTGAAGTAAATGCGATATAATTGGCTCTCTACTCCAATAATATGAAATAGGCGTCCTAGAAGGAGAAATTGGAGCCTGACTTATTTGTTACACACTAGATGCGATTAAGAAATGAACCTCAAATTCTGTTTATTTTTTGAGCCTACTAGTAGTTCATAACCGTCAAGAAAAATGAAATTGAAGCAACATGTTATTATAAAATTATATATTTATTATTTTTCAAGTAAAAACTATCATGCGACACACTTCAGGAAAGCCGAGTTTAGCCCAGCGAGGGAGAAATTCATTCTTGTGTCTGACTGTTTACAATAATTATACTTAATTGTTGATTTGTCTATATCAATACTGAAACGAACAAGGCCCCTACAGAGTAGTCTTCCATTGTATCGCATCAGTTAGACGGGTGATATACGCAATAAAAATAATAATAATAATAATAATAATAACTTGTTAAGGATAAATGATGTCAGACAGAATAAAAATTTCTGGAGATATTGGAGAATAAACCGCAAACTGAGTCGAGAAAGGCAGACAGTAAGACAAAAAATGGAAGAATCATCTAGATGATGCAAGCGCATTTTTGACAGCTCATGAATGCTTGTTACTTCAGAGATTTCGCAAATTACCATCTCTCACAATTACTGAGCTTGAAATCAAGCAGTTTGGGCAAACTTAAGAAACAGCAGCTTCCATTTAGTACTAGTTTCAAGTTGACTATTCGTAAGGTACATAATTTATGCATGTACAAACTCAAAAATACCTTTTCATATTCATTGTTTAGTTATTGACTGATAGGAGGTCAAGTGCTGTACCTTAATATGATAATTTGATCTTTATCAAAGCTATATAAAAAAAATACATCAAAAGTAGACAAATAATAAGAATTCATTCTAATAAGCTTCAAATTCGCGTCAGACAAGTCATTGAATGAATCCCGGACAGATTTGACAACTGTACGTAATAATAGTGATACCCGCGGCGAAAGTTGTAACTAAATTTTTATCTACTTTAATAAATTTTAGTTGCCATATCCCTATGTCATATATATCTATGGGCCTTGTTCGACTTGAAACAAGTAATTGAATAATTTAGTCTTCCACAATCACTGAGCTTGAATTAAAGCAATTTGTGCAAACCTACGGAACAGCAGCTTTTATTTAGTACCAGTTTCAAGTTTGTAAATAGTATAGTTGCTGAGAACTCAGCGTCACGCCAGCCAGCCAACCAGACAACCAAAGTGAATATAATAGCGCTTTTTTCCGAAAAATGCGCTAAAAACGAGAGAGTATGGAAGCAGGAGGATAAATTGGAGCGCGTAGAAGTAATATAAAGACAAAAATAGTATGATTCAGCTACAAACATCATTTTATACGTATGTAATAATAAGAAAACGACATGTAATTCATCACAAAGTTCCCAATACTTCCTTTGTAATGATCGTAATATAATAAGAAAAACTCAATAAACGATTAATTTCTTTGTGAGATATGTTATATATCAGCAGTTTTATTACATATCGTTACGTCAATAAAACGCTCTGACGTCATTATCTGTGTTCTCTTCCGTTTTTATTATCTTTGTTATTTACTTTTTCGCTTCAGTTCTACTTATTTTGTTTGTATGTATTTCTTTCACTAGATTTCACAGAGTTATTAGAAATTTGTTTCTTCATTCGTTTCTAAAAATTGTTTTATCATCAATAAATATTGGAAGAGTTGAACTATTGCAATTAGTATTGACATTACATTACGATTCAATTGGTTTTAACTAATTAATGATAAATATTTTTCTTTAATTTGCAGTGCAAATATAAAACGTTTTAAATTACAAGCAAATATCAATTTGGTATTTCATTTTATAATTATATCAAAAACCGAGAGATTTTTTCGCCACACCCTGTAATTGTCGTAAAATATTTATTGAAGTTGTGAATGTTTTTAATTTTTGTAAATCCAATTACACTTTTTTCGTTTTAAAAACATCCACAAAGTATTTTAATTAAAAACAAAAAGTTAATATCAAACCAACATATGCAAAGCATTCTTTGAATAAAATCGCAAACAAATAAAAATAGGAAACATTAATAAAATAAAGCAAGGTATAACGAACCATATTTTCCCTAATTGTGTTACAAAGCTTGAGGGTAAATTTCCAACTTTCACATTGATGCGGTCCATTAACTATGAGTATGGAGATGTTGAAAGCCAGGCCTCGAGAAGCACGGAAATTTGGGAAAATGGAAAGACGTTGAGGTCAAGGTTTATTTAGGATATTTGCCTCAGGGTTGAAGAAAATAGGGACATTTGTGACCTTATTTTAACGGGATTATCCACTTTGGGAAACATATTCCCTCAGTTTTAAATAATGTGTCATCATGGTTCCCTCATCTGAGAGAATTGCCAAGATTCACAAAACTGCCCGAAGAGGACAATTAGGACCTAAAAGAAAACTATTACATGATTTCTTGAGAATAACAGTTAGTTTATTCACCATTTATAGATGCCAGCACAGGTTTTGACTGTTTACCTCAGCTGTTATCTGTGAAAGTGCAATTAATTTAATTTTTAGAGCATTTTTTGGAAAAAAGCGCTATTATATTCACTTTGGCTGTCTGGCTGGCTGGCTGGCTGGCGTGACGCTGAGTTCTCAGCAACTATACTATTTACAGACTTGAAACTGGTACTAAATAGAAGCTGCTGTTTCGTAGGTTTGCACAAATTGCTTTAAATCAAGCTCAGTGATTGTGGAAGATTAAATTATTCAATTACTTGTTTCAAGTGAAACAATGCCCATAGATATATATGACATTAGGGGTATGGCAACTTAAGTTAATTCAAGTAGATAAAAATTTAATTACAACTTTAGCCGTGGGTGTCACTATTATTATGTACAGTTGTCAAATCTGTCCGGGATTCATTCAATGACTTGTTTGACGCAAATTTGAAGCTTATTAGGATGAATTATTATTATTGGATGAAAATTTGTTTACTTTTGGTGTATTTTTTTTATATAGCTTTGATAAAGATCAAATTATTATTTTAAGGTACAGCACTTGACCTCCCGTCAGTCAATAACTAAACAATGAAGATTAGAAGGTATTTTTGAGTTTGTACATGCATAAATAATGTACCTATCAAATAGTCAACTTGAAACTAGTACTAAATGGAAGCTGCTGTTTCGTAAGTTTGCCCAAACTGCTTGATTTCAAGCTCAGTAATTGTGAGAGATGGTAATTTGCGAAATCTCTGATGTAACAAGCATTCATGAGCTGTCAAAAATGCGCTTGCATCATCTAGATGATTCTTCAATTTTTTTAAGCTATCTGAAAAATTGTGATTATAAAATACTTGTTTTATTTCACGAAGTAAATATAGGAAAGGAAATGAATTTAATTTTATTCTAATGTAATGAATGGCCGCAGTATATAATTGCTTGTAATATTTTTGAAGGTGTAGGTAGTTTGCGGTGAAATTAATTCAAGCAGCGAATATACACTAACAGTGTAAACTAGTGAAATAATTTAAACCTACGCTGTTGTAGCGTTCCTTCCATGCTCCCTGTAGACGCGAAGCGAAAACAGAACTTCTCTCGCAAATTTTATACACAATTTCAAACTTTCATCTGCACAACATAGCACAGATTCAAACAAATAAAGTTAACTATTCGTAGCTTATTCATTTATTTCTTGTATGTTTCAAAGTGTTCTCTGTTTTTGTTAGAAACAGAACTATTTAGCGGGGAAATCTGATTTGAAAATATGCTTTGAGAAAATTCATTTACCTTAAGATAGTACACCACAAAGATAATTTTCTGAAGTTTCAACTTTTATTCACTGGAAATAAAGTCAAAATTGTTATCTCTTTTCTGTGTTCTGCACATCTTTGTTTTAAAATGTATGATCACGCTAAAAACACACGTGGAGCACATGATTTTCTCAAAACTAGAGTAGAGGGACAAAAGGGGACTGCAAGACGAAAAATCAACTGTATTTTATTTCATTGTTTACTATGAAACTGCTTCGAACACCACAAGGTGATAATTGCAGACCATCTACGTCAAGAGAAACGAATTGAATAAAAAGTCCGTAGTTGGATCTGAGTTCCGAATACGAGAACCTTCAAAAACTACAGCTACGATCTTTCAAGTATAAATCTATGTTTAAAGTCTAAAAAAGGAAACTATCAATATTAGG
Source organism: Dromius quadrimaculatus (assembly GCA_963989225.1). Lineage (NCBI taxonomy): Eukaryota > Metazoa > Arthropoda > Insecta > Coleoptera > Carabidae > Dromius > Dromius quadrimaculatus. The sequence goes on from OZ022329.1 coordinate 2,839,921, forward strand.
TCTGACAGCAAAGCTGCTTCAGAAGCAACAGGTAGTTTCTCTTATCAATCAAAGTTAGTTTGTACTTTACAAGGCAAAAAAAATTGACGGCTGGTCAAACAAAAGCCAAAATACCATTTCAGGGCTCCGAGCCTTAAAAGGGACTATTAAAAAGCCACATCGCTTCAAAATTTCAAATAATTTATTGCCACCCAAAATATCCTAGCTTTGTAGTCACCGTAAGTTAAGACCATCTGTTCCTTTCCTAGTTGCGCCATTAATCAATCAAATAAATAAAAAAAAAACACCCGAAACTAACCAGTCTATAACCGGATCCTTGTAATCGAACCCTGTTCGCGGAGTAAATACTAAACAGTTTACAAGAAATACTCGACAGTGTCATAACTCACAACTTCTGCTTCGCCATTTGGTGGAGGCGCTTGGCCTATTTGATCGAGAGAAAGAAAGAGATAGAGATTTGGTCACGTGGTTTGGTGCACGTGCACTAGCGGTTACGGTATAAGGGTTGATGAATGGACGCAACACTTGGTGTGGTCTGAGAGGAATCTTTTTTGGGAGTGAAAACGAAACTGAGATACATTGAAATAATAAAACTCGATTATAATTGAATATTCTAGAATTTTGTTAAGGGAACAGAGGAAAAGAGACATTTCCGTTCCCAATAGCACCATAACCTATAGCATTTTGTGTGTAGTGTGCGCTATCATTTGCGTTATGTATGACCCTCTAACATACATATGTGCTCACTTTACGATTGGGAACCGGAAGTAGATGTCGCCACCGTCACTGGCAGTTACGGTTGCTCGTAACTCCACCGGAATCACCAATGCCTACAGGAAGCACACTTGCGACACCTACACCAACTTACAAACACAACAAGAAGTTTTGTCAAAAGCTCTTTCTTTTTTTTGAGTGCCATTGTATACTCAGTCATTTACTGCTAGCTTTTATCTGCTTTTAATCGTGCAATAGTAAATATTTGTTTTGCTGTATTCTTTCACTGTTTTGTATGCTGAAAGCATCTTGAAAATGTATGATCACGCTAAAAACACACGTGAAGCACGGGCTTTTATCAAAGCTAGAGCAGATGGACAAAGAAATCAACTGAAGTGCACTTCCGGCACATCCGATTGTTATAAGAATAGTAGACAATCATTCAGATGCTACAGCAAACTAAAATACTAAATTTTAGTACTCTACGGCTGATCGTTTCAAATTTATGCGAGGAATTCTAGAAGATTGTCAAGTAAAGTGCACTTCCGGCTCAGTCGATCTCAATGAAAATAATATATGAGCATTGCAATGGCACAACCGTCTTAAATACTGAATTCCAACATTCTACGTTCAACCGTTTTGGATTTATGCGGAAAATTCAAAAAATGTTTCGAGTAAAGTGCACTTCCGGTACAGACGATTGCAACCATATTGCGAGCTGCACAACTAGACCCTAAACCAGTCTTAAATACAAAATTTCAACTGTATACGTTCGACGGGTTTTGAGATTTGCGTACATATATACGTACCGACATCAAGCCGAAAATAATCAAAATGGATTCAGAGATGCTCAAAACGGATATTTCCATCAAAATCTCGAAATGTGAATTTTGTTGGATCACAATTTCACAATAACAACCCTTGTATAAACTATGTGTCCGTTGGTTCTAGTAGTTTCACCAGATTTCGGTGTAGAGAATCTGGAGAATCAGCGACCGGAACGACATGGACCAACAAACACAGGGTACAAGTGCACATCGTAAACTTCTGTAACTTCTTCTACCTTTTCTCACAAACCAAATTTGTCATTTGTATTGTTTACAGACAGTAGGTAATAATTTTTTTCCACTAATTTTATTTTACATCCCTCTGGTGGCGCAAGAAGCAATGTTATAAATTATAAACAGTTGAAACATAGCTTGTTAATACTAACTTTATTATAATATGGGCAATGCAAACTGAACTATATTTTTAGACTAAAATTTAAGAAACACTTGCAGCTTCACTCGTAATTGAACTTAATGCTTTATCTGCTTCAATAGATGAAGCTTCCAAAGCTGAAAGTTTTTTCTGACTCATCGTACGTCTCAAATAATTTTTTATTAGTTAAAATTTCGAAAAACTCCTTTCGGCGGTATTATTAACAAAATCGAATAGACTATGTAAATATTTTGATAAATTTCTTAAAAAGTTATTTTCCATTTTGTATTGAAACAGTCTTTTCATATTTTTAATAAAGTCTGGTACATTTAGGGTCATACAATTCGTAAAATGGGAGGTCATTACTTTCACCCCCTTAATTTCTAAAATATGAGACCTAAATGTCCTCAAATTTGTATATTCTAAGATGAAATATATGAAGAAGAATCGATTCTGATCATTTTTGTTGTTATAAACATCATAAGGATGCTACGATTGCCCGCTGTATTACTTGAATAGCGGACGGAGGAGAGAATAGCCGAATCAGACGCACACACTGTTTGACTCTGTATCTCCTGAACGAATTGAGATAATTGAAATCTGTAAAAAGTATTTTATTCTGCACGATTCATTCTAATGTAATAAGAATTATTATTGAAATATCTCAAAAAATACAAATACCATCACCTGATAAATAACATTTAGAGTTTGTAGCTGTATTTTTCGACTCAATCGACGTAATTAAAATGTGTGGGAAGTATTTTGATCTAAATATTTAGATGTAACGCGGTGGAGAGTTTCATTAGAATATCTTCAGAAATACAAATATGATCGATTGTAATTTAATACTCATAGTCCAAGAGCCCGCTCGGAAATACTACCTTGAATCGTCAGACGATTCTTACGTATTCTAAACGATTCGTCGTGAAAACATTATCCTTAAAAGTCAACGGTGCCATTTTTAATTCTGCCAGAAACAATTAATATTGATTATTCATTATGTGAATTTGACGCACAAACTACCTTCTTATGTTAGACACTAGGAACATGTATTTTTATGTGTAAAACAAGAAAAACTCACGGTGCCGAGTCTAATTCTGCCACAACCCCCAGCATCGTGGCTTCAAATTGGTTGGAAATATCAATAAAATACCTTTTTCTGTTAGACGAAAAAGTTCTATACAAAAATTGTAACCAGAGACCTGACGAATTCAAAGAACCAACGGTGCCGACTCTCATGTTGCCAGAAGTCCTCGGCACCGTGGATCAAAGCGGTTGCTCGCGCGACCTATTTTCAGTCTGAATAAAATTTACATACATTTATTTTTGATGCAACAGTACCTTAAAAGGGAGAGTGTAAGATGTAGTATGGAATAATATATGATATAAGTACTTCCATCCTATCATCTAAGAATGATTAAATCTAGAGTAACTAAGTTTTTAGAATAAATGCATACCGTTTCAATTCCGGTAAACTGATAAAAGCAATCGGAGAACAAATGTGTAAATGAAATGAAATCAATCAATCATCGAAGCATACCAATAAAAAAATTGGATTCAGTGAGCTTCATACTAACTTAAGTATTGTGAAACCGACAAAATTCACATTTCGAGATTTTGATGAAAATATTCGTATAATGTTGAATTTTTGTATTTTAGACTGGCTCAGGACCTAGTTGTGCTCCTCGCGATTTGGTTGCAATCGTCTGTACCGGAACTGCACTTCACTTGAAACTTTTTTTAATTTTCCGTATTAATCCAGAAAGATTAATCGTGGGATACTGAAATTTAGTATTTAAAATTGCTGTAGCATTTCAATGGTTATCTCTTATTATTAAACTAATCGACTAAACCGAAAGTGCACTCTATATAACAGACACTCCGAATTTTCCACATAAATTGGAAACAACCAAAAATTCTGAAACATTATTTGTTCCACAAAATTTCAAATCTTAGAATCGGTTTTGACACCATCATCTCAGATCGGGAAGCAACTGTATAAGTACATCTGTTTCATCCTTATTAGGACTCGTAAGTACAGTTTAGCCAAGAGCCCAAGATAGTCAGGGCTTGGATCCCACAGTGTTTAAACTCATATGGATAGATGGACTGTAAAAGTAAAAACTATATGCAGCGCCATCTATAAACTTTGTCACAATTAATTTGTGACCTCTACTTTATTCACATGCCTTAACTGGCTTTATGTTCGATAGATGGCGCTGCATATAGTTTTTACTTTTGACGTCCATCTATCCATATGAGTTTAAACACTGTGGGATCCAAGCCCTGACTATCTTGGGCTCTTGGCTAAACTGTACTTACGAGTCCTAATAAGGATGAAACACATGTACTTATACAGTTGCTTCCCGATCTGAGATGATGGTGTCAAAACCGATTCTAAGATTTGAAATTTTGTGGAACAAATAATGTTTCAGAATTTTTGGTTGTTTCCAATTTATGTGGAAAATTCGGAGTGTCTGTTATATAGAGTGCACTTTCGGTTTAGTCGATTAGTTTAATAATAAGAGATAACTATTGAAATGCTACAGCAATTTTAAATACTAAATTTCAGTATCCCACGATTAATCTTTCTGGATTAATACGGAAAATTAAAAAAAGTTTCAAGTGAAGTGCAGTTCCGGTACAGACGATTGCAACCACATCGCGAGGAGCACAACTAGGTCCTGAGCCAGTCTAAAATACAAAAATTCAACATTATACGAATATTTTCATCAAAATCACGAAATGTGAATTTTGTCGGTTTCACAATACTTAAGTTAGTATGGAGCTCACTTAATTCAATTTTTTTATTGGTACGCTTCGATGATTGATTGATTTCATTTCATTTATACATTTGTTCTCCGATTGCTTTTATCAGTTCACCGGAATTGAAACGGTATGTATTTATTCTAAAAACTGAGTTACTCTAGATTAAATCATTCTTAGATGTTGGGATGTAAGTAAGTATATTAAATATTATTTCTTTCTACATCTTACACTCTCCCATTTCAGGTACTGTTGCATCAAAAATAAATGTATGTAAATTTTATTCAGACTGAAAATAGGCCGCGCGAGCAACCGCTTTGATCCACGGTGCCGAGGACTTCTGGCAACATGAGAGTCGGCACCGTTGGTTCTTTGAATTCGTCAGGTCTCTGGATACAATTTTTGTACAGGACTTTTTCGTCTAACATAAAAACGTACTTTATCGATATTTCCAACCACTTTGAAGCCACGATGCCGGGGGTTGTGGCAGAATGAGACTCGGCACCGTGAGTTTTTCTTGTTTTACACATAAAAATACATGTTCCAGTGAAATTTCCAAGTGTCTAGCATAAAAAGGTAGTTTGTGCGTTAAATTCACAAAATGAATAATCAATATTAATTGCTTCTGGCAGAATTAAAAATGGCACCGTTGACTTTTAAGGATAATGTTTGTAAAACCGTCAATTGTAGTAGCACAATGTTTGTTGCTGTATCTTCTGAACGAAACAAGATAATTAAATTTGTAAGCAAATGTGCAATACATTTAATAAAATCAATAAAAATGTCTTGGTAATTGAATTGACAAGATATTTCTGTTTTAAAAATGAGAATAAAAAACTATCAACAATAACAAAATTCGATAGACAATGTGAATATTTGAATTTTATTCAAGATATTTTCTATTATGTATTGAAGCAGTTTTTTCACATTTTTAATGAAGTCTGGTACATTTAGGATCATACAATTCGTAAGGTTCGAAGTCATTACTTTCTTCCACTCGCAGGACTGTGTATAAATTATTATTTGCTCTTTTGGTATATCTCTCAAATTATATAGGAAATAAAATTTATTTAAATGTTCATTTAATGACATAAATCTCTAATTCAAATTGCTTATTAAATAATCAATCATTGTGTTAAGAAAATCTGACTTATATCGGCTTGAGGCGCGAAGCCTCTCGCCGCCAGTGAGAATTCGGGCCTCCATTTTCTAAAATCGTGTGGAATTTAGGATACGATTTTCGTCCTTATGGAATTATCCAATCAAGCGTCAGAACGATTTAATAAGGGCTATATTCCTTTGCTTGCCTTGCAGCTGGAGCTAATGAGCCTTTTTTCTGAGAATAGTGTAGCTAATTGGTCACGAGAGGCAGCACTTGTGGGAGGGACAAATACTGAACCCTCCCTATTTACTATAGCGTTATTAGAGTCGACTACATTGATTATTTGAAATTACCAAATATATTCAACAAAATTTTGTTTGTAATTTATGGAAGCCGTTATAATTATTACAATAATTTATTGAAGTGATATGAAATAAAGTGTCAATTCTTCCCATAATTATTTGACGTTGATTAAAAAAATTGAAGAATCATCTAGATGATGAAAGCGCATTTTGACAGCTCATGAATGCTTGTTACTTCAAAGATTTCGCAAATTACCATCTCTCACAATTACTGAGCTTGAAATCAAGCAGTTTGGGCAAACTTACGAAACAGCAGCTTCCATTTAGTACTAGTTTCAAGTTGACTATTTGATAGGTACATAATTTATGCATGTACAAACTCAAAAATACCTTTTAATCTTCATTGTTTAGTTATTGACTGACGGGAGGTCAAGTGCTGTACCTTAAAATAATAATTTGATCTTTATCAAAGCTTTATAGCAAAAAATATACCAAAAGTAAACAAATTTTCATCCAATAATAATAATTCATTCTAATAAGCTTCAAATTCGCGTCAAACAAGTCGTTGAATGAATCCCGGACAGATTTGACAACTGTACATAATAATAGTGATACCCACGGCTAAAGTTGTAACTAAATTTTCATCTACTTGAATAAACTTCTGTTGCCATATCCCTAATATCATATATATCTATGGGCATTATTTCACTTAAAACAAGTAATTGAATAATTTAATCTTCCACAATCACTGAGTTTGAATTAAAGCAATTTGTGCAAACTTACGAGACAGCAGCTTTTATTTAGTATCAGTTTCAAGTCTGAATAGTATAATTGCTGAGGCTCAGCGTCACGCCAGCCAGCCAGACAACCAAAGTGAATATAATAGCGCTTTTTTTAAAAAAATTCGCTAAAAATATCTATTTTTCATTAAAACATATTTAATTATCATAATGAATTGAACTTTTCTTATTTACCAAGTATGTACTCGCAGGACTGTATGTAAATCTTTTTAAGTAATTTTTTTCTTATTACTGCTTAATTTCTAAAATATGAGACATAAATATCTTGAAATTTGTATATTCTAAAGTAAAATATATCAAGAACAATCGATTCTGATAATTTTTGTTGTTATAAACATCATAAGGTTGTTACGATCGCACGGTGTACTACTCGAGTAACGGACGGAGGAGAGAATAGCCGAATCAGAAGCACACACTGTTTGACTCTGTATCTCCTGAACGAATTGAGATAATTGAAGTCTGTAAAAAGTTTTGTATTCTGCACGGTTCATTCTAATGTAATAAGAATTATTATTGAAATATCTCAAAAAATACAAATAATATTTCGATTCAATTATCCTTTCTTTAATGAAAATAAAATCTCTGAAAGCACCCCCTTAAAAGTTCATAATAAAAGCGTAAAAATGTTAAGGGTTATTTACTTTTTTTCTAATTAAGAAAAGTCGTGGAAATATGTTTGCTTATTAAATTTTAATTTTTAATTTATCTCTGCGTAAAATCTGTCCCCTTTCCAAGCGAGGATTTTTTATATTCTGTCGTGTCTGGAAATAAAATTACGCATGTATCCCGTTGGCAGGAAATTGAAGAGATTTGCAGGATAACGTGTAAATCCGGGTCAAGTTTGCAGGATAAACAGCGAGATGTGAGATGTGTCAGTGGCGGAGATAGCGACCCATTAAAAGGGAACCTTCATCCACACATGGATAGTTTATAACGAGGATTAACTGTGATTTAACCCCAATCCTCAAGAGGAGCCACTGTCTTTTGTGCGTTTATATATAACATACAGATTGAGTTTTTATTCAACAAAATAGTCGAAGTAATTGTGCAAACACGAAAACAAGTAATGGTCTTTTAGAGTCCCGTATGTTGTCGATATCTTCATCCCTGTTAAATAATTCATAGACTTGTGTAATAGAAACATCAGCCTGTTTCCTACAACAATCAATCACCCTAGCACACCAACAAACAACACAGAATCTAATAAACAACACTTACAATGCAACAAGGTACATCTTCTATTGAGATTGAGTGCTTTGATTCGAAAACAATGAACAGTAAGTGATTCCATTTAGGAAACGGACTGAATTAAATCGATATTTGTCAACAATTTAAGATGTAATATAACTGAAAATAGCAAAAAGTTCCTAAATCTGTTGGTGACACAAACATCTGCCCTATATCAACTTCTTATTCTTGCAAGACAAAAGGAAAGTGAAAACTCGGGCGTCATTGTTCCACTTCCGTTTTCCGGCACCGGAAGTTACGTCATCAAACATTCACCAGTCCCTCCTGACATACACATACAAAATCACGCATACCAACATACAAATAGCCCCAACTATATCTTCAAAGCTGCGCTTTTGGTGACTTTTATCATTCTTTGAGTTGTGTAGTGTGTTTGGTGCTTCTGTCAAGATATTTACATAGTTACGGATCTGCAGAGATATGTGTGTGTGGGATAGACAGATTAACAGGACCGTAACAAAGTTTTTATGTGTTTTCTTGTTTATATAGGTCAGATGATAATTTTCAGCTGGGCAAATTGTGAAGAAATGTTTGCACTTCAAGTTAAACTGCAAGCATAAAATTCTATTCAAAAACAGAATAGCCGAAGACAGCGTGACAATTAATTGTGTTATAATTTAATAAACTAACTGAAACGCATCCCATATTCATATTTCAACCCTGATAACGTCACTGGCCCAATTTCTCCTCTTCCGGTCTGAATGGTTCTCCTTCGGAGAGCCGGAAATGCTAGCAGTATTAATAGATGTGTTATTTATGTGTTGGTGAGCTTTCCCAGCTCTGATCTTCTATTCTGTATAGGGAAATCAATCTGTTTCGGTTGTGCGTTGGTACACCTGCTTGTGCAACTCGCTATTATTCTGTACCAACCTACAGGAGATTAATTGTTTATTCATACGTATTCCATTATTCGAACTACAGTAGAAACATATTATAATTTATAAAAATAAAACTGGCCCTGAATCCGGCCCTGTCTGGGTGCGGGCGCACGGTCGAAAATTCTAGTAATGTGCTCTCGACTGACCTAGAACATTTCCAGAAACAGACATCTGTATATATATGAGCAAACGACCTGACTGAAAACAGTGAACAGTAAAACAGTGAAATAGTGAATATCCAGTGAGTGATATTTATTGAACAGTGATTTTTATTTAAACAATAACAATATTTTTCTACTCTGATGAGTGTGTGCGTATTCTGCCAACCTGAAAAAGGCTAAACTCAGTTTTACCTGTTCTTATTTTTGATTTGTAGCAGTGGCGTGCAGTCCATATGTGTAGGGTGTGCACTGCACACTCTATGAAAATATTAGATTACGTAAATAAAATTAATATAATGGTTCATTGAATACTTCATTTTATTTCACAAATTTTCATTATAAAATCAGAGAAAGAGCGTATTTTATCTATTTATGCAACCAGAAATACGAGGGCGCCTCGCGGGCCACTCTGCTATATATTTGAAACGAATGTCGACGCTTGAGGTGCAGATTTCTCGCCTGCACGGCGAGCGAGGTCTGTTTAGCATAGTCAGTATAGGGAAAGTGAAGGAATAGAGTCTGATAGAGAAAAAGCATACCGAAATTAGCGATTTTCTATCGCTCGTTCTCTTTCGCTGGGTGCAGGCAGACTTTCTGCACCTGGAGCTGAATATTCAACGTTTAGCTGAGTTCTTTTTCAAACGCCTTTTATTAGTTTGTTTTAAAATAGTTGAAATATTGTTATTCGTTATTTTAGACAACAATATTAGGTAAACACTTACTTTATACGTTTCTTAAATTATTTATTTTTGTGAAATTGTCATTTGTAGAATGACAACTGAAAATAGATCTATAATTTGTGATCAACTGGAAAATCCTTTTTCGCGTCGTGATGTCGGAACAAAAAATGAAATTATGAAAACAAGACCAACGCCAGACATAAAATTCACTCAAAATATAAAAATTAAAGGCCAGCAGTCCGTGCGACATTTCCGAATTGAAATATATGAAAAATTTGAATAGATTGCTGGTTGTTGCAAGCAATATTGTTGACCATGTATATATTCCCTTCCTCACCACCGACTGTGCACACCTATCACAGAAAGTCACCGCACGCCACTGATATGTAGCATTCTGTTGTGTTTTGATGGTGGCGAACAATGCCCACTTCCCTAGAGGTGGAAAAATGTGCTCCAAAGTTCGAAATAATCTACACAAATTGAAAAAAAACCTGTGGCAATTTTTTGAATGGTTTTATTTAGCTTCAATGTTTTACTTTTTAAGCATTTTGCATGCATGCACGAAGGAATGTAAGTTTTGACATATTTGAAGTTTATATAAAGGAGTGCAGAAAGCGAAATTATGTACAGACTGTCCCATTTTAATTTATAAGTCAATACGTGAATAGAAAACATTCCACCCCTTTTTGAAGATATTGCATGCAATAAGGAATGTGAGATTCAGAACACTTGAAATTTACATAGAAGAGGAGTGCAGAAAGTGAAAATTAAATACAATGTTTTCCATTTTGATTATATTATTTATTTATTACACTGATCACTCACTGGATATTCACTGTTTTACTGTTCACTGTTTTTCAGTCAGGTCGTTTGCTTATATATATACAAATGTCCGTTTCTGGAAATGTTTTAGGTCAGTCGAAAGCACGATAATAGAATTTTCGACCGTGCGGGGCGGTGCGGTGCGATACAAAAAGACGAAAAGCCCCGCCCAGACAGGGTCGGATTATTATTGGAGAGAAAACTCTGTACCCTTATGAAGCATATTGCATGCACGAAGGAAAATTTAAATAAAGAGGGAGTGCAGAAAGCTTGTCCCATTTTGATTTCACGTGAAGGGAGAGCTTTGTATCGCGCGCACGAAGGAATGTGAGATTTGGCATATCTGAAGTTTATATAGAGAAGGAGGGCAGAAAGCCACAATTATATACAGAGTCTTATTTTTATTTCACGTGAAGGATTTTAATGATTTCTTTCCTCTTCACTCAAAAATGTTGAATAGGAACCACTATTTTTTATTTCAGATTCGGACCATAGGGCGACATTGATACATGAAAATAAATCTCTGTACCCCTTTTTAAGCATACTGCGCGCACGAAGGAATGTGGGATTCGACATACTTTAGATTTATATGGAAAAGGAGTGCAGATAGCTGAAATTATATAAAGGGGGTCCTATTTCAATTTTACGTGAAGAAAATTTTTTGTACCGCGTGAAAAGACAGCACTGATTGAACTTTATATTGCACAATTTGTTGCCAGACGTCAGAATCTCAAGAAGATCTAGTTTTGAAAGTTTTAAATGCAGACAGTAATCGATTCCTTTTTTTTAGCGCATTTTTTGGAAAAAACGCTATTATATTCACTTTGACTGTCTGGCTGGCTGGCGTGACGCTGAGTTCTCAGCAACTATACTGTTTACAGACTTGAAACTGGTGCTAAATAAAAGCTGCTGTTTCGTAGGTTTGCACAAATTGCTTTAATTCAAGCTCAGTGATTGTGGAAGATTAAATTATTCAATTACTTGTTTCAAGTGAAACAATGCCCATAGATAAATATGACATTAGGGATATGGCAACTAAAATTTATTAAAGTAGATGAAAATTTAGTTACAACTTTCGCCGCGGGTGTCACTATTATTATGTACAGTTGTCAAATCTGTCCGGGATTCATTCAATGACTTGTTTGACGCGAATTTGAAGCTTATTAGAATGAATTATTATTATTGGATAAAAATTTGTTTACTTTTGGTGTATTTTTTTTTATATAGCTTTGATAAAGATCAAATTATCATATTAAGGTACAGCAATCGACCTCCCGTCAATCAATAACTAAACAATGAAGATTAAAAGGTATTTTTGAGTTTGTACATGCATAAATTATGTACCTATCAAATAGTCAACTTGAAACTAGTTCCGTAAGTTTGCTCAAACTACTTGATTTCAAGCTCAGTAATTGTAAGAGATAGTAATTTAAGAAATCTCTAAATTAACAAGCATTCATGATCTGTCAAAAATGCGCTTTCATCATCTAGATGATTCTTCCATTTTTTCGTTTATTTTAATAAGTACAATCAGAAGTGAAATATTCTCAGAATCAATATAATAGTGGTAAGTATGTCAAACGTATTCATATCTACAAAAACTTGTACTATTTTCAACCTTTCCGCCCCACGCTCCCAAAACTTAAACAAAAGTTGTGAATTTTCTTTCGGCGTTTCCTCCAATTTTTCTTCCGTTTCACGAACTTTCCATACATTTTATTTCGATACATAAACACTGTTTGTGAACATGTGTGTGAATATATGTATGTCTGTGTATAAGGCACATATTCTCTGGCTAATATAATACAAGTTGTGCTATTGATCGAGTAGTGTCGGCGGCGGCCGCCAGAGGAGCTGAGGTCGGACGACCCTGACCTCTTTCACACACATATACACGCAGGAGTCGAGTTGTCCTTTTAAAGTGAATGGCTAATTTTATTAGCCATGGTATTGTAAGAGTATGCGTACCGGAATTATTTCAATGAGAACTATTTTAATTTATTGCGAATAGAGACAAGTTTTGGGGCTAATTAGATTTTGAAGGAATAATGGAGAGATATATAACAATAGGATAACTGTTTTTACCTAATGATTCACATTGGCTGGCTAGTGCGCTGAGTCTTCAGCAACTACAGCACTTACAGACTTGAAACTGGTACTAAATAAAAGCTGCTGATTCTTCATATTGGCTTGAGGGTACGTATTAAATTGCGTGAAGGAAGAATCAAATTCTATTAGAAAGTTAAGCTTAGGACGACAACATCTAAGAATGAATTTATCTCTTATCCAGTTCGCTCTGCTCTTTCTGTTTAATGAAATACGATCGCCTGACTTTTATAACGAAATAAATCGCTCTATAAATACGATCAGCAGTAGCAAAACTTTATCTACCTTTATCACTTCTATTTTGTTGTGTTTTAAAGTTTTATAACTTTTATAAATCTCCTATTTTAAGGTGCTTCCTTCGATAAACAAATCATGTATATAAGTATATAATAAAAGCTTATCTTGACCCACGATATTTTCATGGCGGTAAATAAAACTAGAATTAATTTGAAATAAAGAGATGACCGCCTGAATTTTTATACCTCAATTGACTCAAAAGAATAACTAAAATATCCGTGGAGAGTGAAACAAGGTTATTCACCGAAAGCTCAACATTCGTGTATAATTTACTCATTTATACCATATATTTATACTGTCACTCACGTTGTTCTGTTCACTATAATGGCACATCGTTCTTGACATTTATATTAAACAATTTGATTTACATTTTCGTGTCCTTAATTTCAACTGTTCATAGCCCAAAAAAATCATGCAACTAAAATCGTTGGAACTTATTGTCTTAGCTCAGCAATTACTTTCAGCAAAAAATAATTGTACACCAATTGGCAGTAACAGTTCTTCGGTCTTAAAAAGGAATTGTTGCTGTATAATCTGCTTTTGAGACAAATGTCGCGACCATCGAGAACGGATGACTCTTGTCGGATTTTCTTTATTTTGTTTGTTTTAAAGGGCTCTTCTTCTAATATACAGCCTCTATAAGGATCTATTCTTCGATAAATTGAGTCAAATGAATTTAAAAAAAATACTTAGAGGGTGAAACATCCCTTCAAATTATTAAATACGCATATCTTAAAAACTGTCGGAAAATTTGAATTTATTCCTTCATATTCTATTGTATAGGCCTTGATATATATGAAAATATATTTTTCAACCCTAAAAACTTCCAATTAAAGGGCTGAATAAATTAATAAATATAACATGGGATTGGCTCAACAACGCTATACTAAAAGTGCGAATTCTGCAAGAACTGGAGTCCCTATTTGAATTCGGATTGTAGATTCGGATTCTAGAGGGTCGAATTAAGGGGATGACATGCGTAACACATTTTTTCAATTTTCATTATTCATTTTAAGAGGGTGGACTATAGTCTTAGGGCTTTTTTCAAGCAAAAAAGGACTATTCTCTCTGATTTTTTTTCAAATTTGGTATGAAGCCTCTATAAGAATCTATTCTTCGATAAATTGAGTCAAATGAATTTTTAAAAGATACCTAAGGGGTGAAACACCCATTTAAATTATTGAAGGACGCATATCAGAAAAACTATTGGGAAATTTGAGTTTATTTCTTCATGTTCTGCTTGTATAAACTTTGATCTATATGAAAATATATATTTCATCCCTCAAAACTTCCAATAAGAGGATTAAATAGATTAATAAATACAACATGAGATTAACCTAAAAACGGCATATTGAAAGGGCGAATAATGCAAGAACCAAAGATCCTATTTGAATTTAGATTGTAGATTCGGATTTTAGAGGGTCGAATTAAGGGGATGACATGCGTCACAAGCTTAAAAAGAAATTATTATTCATTTTGAAGGGATGGATTATAGCTTTGGGGGTCTTTTTAAGCGAAAAATGACTCTTGTTTCTGATTTCTTTCAAATTTGGCATACAGCCTATATAAAGATCTATTCTTTGATATATTGAGTCAAATGAATTTTTAAAAAATACCTAGGGGGTTAAGCACCCCTCCAAATAATTGAAGGACGCATATTTTAAAAACCATCAGAAAATTTGAATTTATTCTTTCATATTCTGTTTGTATGGACCTTAATCTATATGAAAATATATTTTTCATCCCTCAAAACTTCCAATTAGAGGGTTAAATAAATTATTAAATATGACGTGATACTGGCTTAAAAACGCCATATTAAAAGGGTGAACTATGCAAGAACTAGAGCCCCTATTTGAATTTAAATTGTAGATTCGGATTCTAGAGGGTCAAATTGAGGGGATGACTTGCGTAACGCATTTTTTAAAACTTTTATTATTCATTTTAAAATGGTGGATTATAGTCTTGGGTTTTTTTAAACGAAAAAAGGCTCTTCTCCATGATTTCTTTCAAATTTGGTATACAGTCTCTATAAGGATCTATTCTTTGATAAATTGAGTCAAAACAATTTTTAAAGAATACTTGGGGGATGAAACATCCCTTCAAATTATAAAAGGACGCATATCTTAAAAACTTTTGGAAAATTTGAATTTATTCCTTCATATTCTGTTTGTGTGGACCTTAATCTATACAAAAATATATTTTTCATCCCTTAGTACTTTCAATTAGATGGTTAAATAAATTAAAAGATATAACATGGGCTAGGCCTAAAAATGCCATATTAAAAGGACGGATTATATAAGAACTAGAGCCCCTATTTGAATTTAGATTATAGATTTGGATATAAGAGGGTCGAATTAAGAGGATGACATGCGTAACACATTTTTCAATTTTTAGTATTCATTTTAAAAGGGTGGACTTATAGCCTTAGGACTTTTTTCCAAGCAAAAAAGGACTATTCTCTATGATTTTTTTTCAAATTTGGTATGAAGCCTCTATAACAATCTATTCTTTGATAAATTGAGTCAAATGAATTTTTAAAAGATACTTAAGGGGTGAAACACCCCTTTAAATTATTGAAGGGCGCATATCAGAAAAATTATTGGGAAATTTGGGTTTATTTCTTCATATTCTGTTTGTATGGACTTTGATCTATATGAAAGTATATATTTCATCCCTCGAAACTTTCAATTAGAGGGTTAAATAGATTAATAAATACAACATGAGATTGACCTAAAAACGGCATATTGAAAGGGCAAATAATGCAAGAACCAGAGCCCCTATTAGAAGTTAGATTGTAGATTCGGATTTTAGAGGGTCGAATTAAGGGGATGACATGCATTACAAGTTTTAAAAAAAAATTATTATTCATTTTAAAGGGATGAATTATAGCTTTGGGGTTTTTTTTAAGCGAAAAAGCGCTCTTCTCCATGATTTCTTTCAAATTTGGTATACAGTCTCTATAAGGATCTATTCTTTGATAAATTGAGTCAAAACAATTCTCAAAGAATACTTGGGGGATGAAACACCCTTTCAAATTATAAAAGGACGCATATCTTAAAAACTATCGGGAAATTTGAATTCACTCCTTCATATTCTGTTTGTATGGACCTTAAACTATATGAAAATATATTTTTCATCCCTCAAAACTCCCAATTGGAGGGTTAAATAAATTAATGTATATAACATGATATTGGCTTGAAAACGCCATATTAAAAGGGCGAATTATGCAAGAACTAGAGCCCCTATTTGAATTTAAACTGAAGATTCAAATTTTAGAGGGTCGAATTAAGGAAATGACATGCGTAACAACTTTAAAAAAATTTTATTATTCATTTTAAAAGGGTGGACTATAGCCTTGGGGTTTTTTTTAAGCAAAAAACGGCTCTTCATTCTGATTTCTCTCAAATTTGGTATGCAGCCGCTATAAGGATCCATTCTGTGATAAAATGAGTCAAATGAACTTTTAAAAAATATTTAGGGGGTTAAACACCCCTCCAAATAATTAAAGGACGCATATTCTAAGAACTATCTGGAAATTCGAGTTTATTCCTTCATATTCTGTTTGTATGGACCTCAATCTATATGAAAATATATTTTTCATCCCTCAAAACTTTCAATTAGAGGGTTAAATTAATTAATAAATATAACATCAGATTTCCTTGAAAACGCCATATTAAAAGGGCGAATTATGCAAGAACTAGAGCCCCTATTTGAATTTAGATTGTAAATTCAGATTCTTGAGGGTTAAATTAAGGGGATGAGATCCGTTACAATTTAAAAAAAAAATAGTTATTCATTTTAAAGGGGTGGACTATAGCCTTGGGATTTTTTCAAGCAAAAAAGGGCTCTCTCCTTCTGATTTTTTCCAAATTTGGTATGCAGCCTCTATAAGGATCTATGCTATGATAAAATAAGTCAAATGAGTTTTTAAAAAATACTTGAAGGGTGAAACACCCCTTCAAATTTTTAAAGGACGCATATCTTGAAAACTATTGGGAAATTTGAATTTATTCTTTCAAATTCTGTTTGTATGGACCTTAATCTATATGAAAATATATTGTTCATCCCTCGAAACTCCCAATTAGAGGGTTAAATGAATTAATAAATATGATATTGGCTTAAAAATGCCATATTATAAGGGCGAGTTATGCAAGAACTACAGCCCCTTTTTGAATTAAGATTGTAGATTCGGATTCTAGAGGGTCGAATTGAGAGATGACATGTGTGATACATTAAAAAAAAATTATTATCAATTTTAAAAGGGTGCCTTGGGGTTTTTTTCAATCAAAAAAGGGTTCTTTTCTTCGATTTCTTTCAAATTTGGTATACAACCTCTATAAGGATCTGTTCTCTGATAAACTGAGTCAAATGAATTTTAAAAAATACTTAGGGGGTTAAACAACCCTCCAAATAATTAAAGGGCGCATATTTTAAAAACCATTAGAATATTTGAATTTCTTCTTTCATATTCTGTTTGTATGGACCTTAATCTATATGAAAATATATTTTTGATCCCTCAAAACTTTCAATTAGAGGGTTAAATCAATTAATAAATTCTTGAGGGTCGAATTAAGAGGATGACATCCGTTACAATTTAAAAAAAAAATATTATTCATTTTAAAGGGGTGGACTATAGCCTTGGGATTTTTTCAAGCAAAAAAGGGCTCTCTCCTTCTGGTTTTTTTCAAATTTGGTATGCAACCTCTATAAGGATCTATGCTATGATAAAATAAGTCAAATGAGTTTTTAAAAAATACTTGAAGGGTGAAACACCCCTTCAAATTTTTAAAGGACGCATATCTTGAAAACTATTGGGAAATTTGAATTTATTCTATCATATTCTGTTTGTATGGACCTTAATCTATGAGAAAATATTTTTTTCATCCCTCAAAACTTCCAATTAGAGGGTTAAATAAATTAATAAATATGACATGATACTGGCTTAAAAACGCCATATTAAAAGGGCGAATTATGCAAGAACTAGAGCCCCTATTTGAATTTGCAGATTCGGATTCTAGAGGATCGAATTAAGGGGATGACTTGGGTAACACATTTTTTCAATTTTCATTATTCATTTTAAAAGGGTGGACTATAGCCTTAGGGCTTTTTTCAAGTAAAAAAGGCTCTTTTTTCTGATTTCTTTCAAATTTGGTATGCAGCCTGTATAAGGATCTATTCTTCGATAAATTGACTCAAATGAATTTTTAAAGAATACTTAGAGGGTGAAACACCCTTTCAAATTATTACAGGACGCATATCTTAAAAACTATTGGGAAATTTTAGTATATTCCTTCATATTCTGTTTGTATGGACGTTAATCTATAGGGAAATATATTTTTCATCCCTCAAATCTGCCAGTTAGAAGGTTAAATAAATTAGTAAATATAACATGAGATTGCCTTAAAAACGCTATATTAAAAGAGCGAATTATGCGGAAACTAGAGCCCCTATTTGAATTTAGATTGTAGATTCGGATTCTAGAGGGTCGAATTAAAGGGATGACATGTGTAATACATTTTTCTATTTTTATTATTCATTTTAAAAGGGTGGACTATAGCCTTAGGGTTTTTTTCAAGCAAAAAAGGACTCTTCTCTCTGTTATCTTCCAAATTTGGTATACAGCCTCTATAAGAATCTATTCTTTGATATATTGAGTCAAATAAATTTTTAAAAAATATTCAGGGGAGGAAACATCCCTTCAAATTATTAAAGGAAGCATATCTTGAAAACAATTGGGAAATTTGAATTTATTCTTTCATATTCTGTTTGTATGAACCTTAATCTATATGAAAATATATTTTTCATCCCTTAAAACTTCTAATTGGAGGGTCAAATAAATTAATAAATATAACATGGGATTAGCTCAAAAACGCTATAATAAAAGAGCGAGCTATGCAAGAACTAAAGCCCCTATTTGAATTAAGATTGTAGATTCGTATTCTAGAGGGTCGAATTAAGGGGATGACATGCGTAGCACATTTAAAAAAAAATTGATTATTCATTTCAAAAGGCTGGACTTATATAGCCTTGAGGTTTTTTTGAAGCGAAAGAAGATTCTCCTATTTCTTTCAAATTTGTAATCAATTCGACGTTTCGCTGCTGTAAAAATTCAGTAGTTTTGCGAGCTGTGTTCGAACTTGTATTGTCTTAGTGGAGGCTGATTCGTCGTCAGCAATTACTTCCGGTAAACAAATGATTGTATAACAATTGGCAGTAACAATTCTTCGATCTTAAAGAGGAATTGTTGCTGTATGATCTACTTTTGAGACAAATGTCGCGACCATCGAGAACGGATGACTTTCGTCTGATTTTCTTTATTTTAATAGAATAGTTCCTTGATAAGATCAATTTCAATTATGAATTATTTATAATTATCAAGGAAGTATTCTTGTCAAAGAATCGATTTACATATCGAGCTGCGAAGCTTAGGGTTTCGGCCTGCGTAAAATGACAACCCTCGTATTCACAAAATATAAATTTGGTTCATTAGAACAGTTAGTGAGTAACTATTCCAATTTTGCGTGAGTAGTTTAAGAATTTTGTTTAGCTAATTTTAAACTGTTCACTTCACTCGAAATTTCTAAATCTTCAGCAACATTACTTCCAGGACAAATGTCGTCATTAAAAACAATTAAACAAAACAACTAAAAACCTATAGCCATCTCTTTCCAACAGCAAAGAGCAGTGGAAGCGACACAACAAATAACTAAAGTGAAATTCTTGAGCAGGGAATTTAGCGACATTAGCCAGACGCCGTTTTCGCTGCGACGAGTAATTCCATGTCTCGCCGTCAGAAACTCCGAGATCCAGAGCGCTAGTGTCGGGCACTCAACCGGAAATAGCTCGACTGTGACGTCACAGTGCGTGCGGAAATGGAGAATGGAACGTAAAGACGTTTTACTTAATTTCAACATCTTTTATGTCTAAGGGAATTAGTACGAATAAAAACAATTGAAATAAAAAATTGTTTACCGTTGAGTTAATAGCCTCCTGTAGTTAATTTATGCAAGCAAAAAATTATTTTGCTAAAAGAGCACGAAAAGGCTCTTAGAATGAATTTATCAATGTTACTCTATTTGAATTGACGCATGTAAAATTTTGAAGATTTAAAAATAGTTTCCCGAACGCCAATGGACTGGAGTATATCTCCCATCCCAGCTCTTATCTACGCTAAATATTCACGTTACATTAACTCGCTTCATGGGCGGCTCCTGTAACTTTGTTGGGGGCACATAATCCGGAGATGCCCTTTTAGCATGATTAGACGATAGCATTAGGAGTGGTGGGATCGCGGAAAGAGATTTTGATGGTTTTTTTTGCCCCCGAGTAACGCACGTCCTATCGCTGAGGGTGTGACCGAATAATAACTGTTTTGCGTGCCCCAGAAAGTCAGGAAGGAAATAATAGCGTGAGGACTTCAAGAAGAGGATTATTACAGAAATATCAATTTTATTACTACTTTAGTATAACTTTCGATAATCAGCATAATTTATTTTTGTTTGAAAATGCTCTTCTACGGCAATTGAAAAATGAGCAGGAGCGCCATCGAGCTGGAGCAATTTTTGCTCAAAAAATCCACTCAAATGAAGAGTCGGGCGTTGATCAGCAAATAACAAATGTTTCTTGCGTTGCAGTTTCATATATTAATTTTTCAATGAAATTAACAGATAATTAGTTGAGAGGCCACGCCTTGTCCTAAATTTCACGATATTAGCACTGTTTTATCTTGATGAAATGTACTTACATTGTTTCACATTTTTGCTAAGAGCATAAAATTCATTTGAAATACTAATATGCAGCCTATAGACGAGTTAAAAGTTTTTTCATGTTTCCTTACACATTGAATCGTAAAAGGAGATTGTATCAGGATTTTTTTGTTCCAGAAATTGAAAACACATTTTAATTTCATAGCTGGTTTTAAGCAATTATTAGGTTTTTGTATTATCTTTTAACTGATAAAAAGTAATTATGTTTCAATACAAAATACAAAGGCTCTATGTTCGAAACTTGATTTCTCAATTTTCTACTCGCAAAAACCTAAAATTTTAATAATTTTTTATTGTGTTGCTGAAATAAATTCAATTTACGGAACAAATAGCTTTTTATTCCAAAAAGATCATTAGAATATGTGTTTTAAAAACTAAAAAACTTGCTCCCACGAAAGTAAGAGCAAATGGAAGACTTCATGTTGATTTTTTGAACGATTACAATACTTTTCACACTCCTAAAAGCATCTACATTCTTGTAATTTTTGAATATCACTGGTGGAGTTTCTAGAAACTCAGTAGAACTTTCTACAGACTTCGAGAAACTCTTGTGCTGATTGTGCTGAATTTATGCGAAAAATTCAAAAAAACTGTTAAATAAAGATGCTACAGCAATCCCAAATACTGAATTTAATTCACCAACGATTAACCGTTTTGGATTTATGCGAAAAATTCAAAAAATGTTTCAAGTAAAGTACACTTCCGGTACGGACGATTGCAACCATAATGCGAGGTGCACAACTAGACCCTAAACCAGCCTTAAATACAAAGTTTCAACATTATACGTTCGACGGGTTTTGAGATTTGCGCACATATGTACGTACCAACATAAAGCCGAAAATAGTCAAAATGGATTCAGGGATGCTCAAAACGAATATTTTCATCAAAATCTCGATATGTGAGTTTTGTCGGTTTCACAATATTTCCTTGTACTTTGTACTAATAAAAATTACCTTCAAAATTACTAAGAAAACATCTCAGAACGATTTGGCACATTTTGGAACGTATTGACGCTATTTGAAACGTATCAAGACATCTTGAAACGTCTAAGGACATTTTAAAACGTCCTGACACATTTTGGAACATTTTCAAACCTTCTAGAAGGCTTTAAAATATTCCGCAACATTTTAGGACATTTTGGAACGTTCTAACAAATTCTAGAAGGTTTTGAAATGTCCTGGGAAGTTTTAAATCGTTCTAGAACATTTTAGGACATTTTGGAATGTAGTGACATATTCTAGAATATCTTGAAGCATCCTGGGAGATATTTGAACATGCCGAATTTTTTTTTGGACATTTTGGTACATACTGACACATTCTGAAACGTATTGAGACGTTTTGACACATTCAAGAACATTTTAAAACATCTTGCAACGTTTTAGGATATTTTGGAACGTCCTGATATATTCTACAATGTTTTGGAGTATCCTGAAAAGTTTTCTAAATATTCCAAAACGTTTCAGGATATTTTGGAATGTCTAAAAGATTTTAGAATGTCGTGGTAGGTTTTAAAACATCCCAGAATGTTTTGGAATATTTTGCCAAGTCCAGACACATTCTGGAAAATCTTGAACCATCCTGAAATATTTTGAAACATCCCGGAACCTTTTGGGATATTTAGAAACATTTTGGGAAGTTTTGAAACATTTTGAAACGTATTGACACTATTTGAAACGTATCAAGACATCTTGACATATATTAAAAACGTTTAAGGACATTTTAAAACATCCTGACACATTTTGCAATGTTTTGAAGTATCCTCGAAAGTTTTCAAACATCCCGTAACGTTTTTAAATATTTTAAAACGTCTTGGTACATTTTAGAACATTTTCAAACCTCCCGCAACATTTTAGGACATTTTAGAACGTTGTAACAATTTTTAGTAGATTTTGAAATGTTTTGAAACATTTAAGAATATTTTGGAATGAACTGAGATATTCTAGAATATCTTGAAGCATCCTGGAAAGTATTTGAACATACCGATTTTTTTTGGCCATTTTGGTACATCCTGATACATTCTGGAACGTATTGAGAAATTTTGACACATTTTGGAACATTTTGTAAAATTTTGCAACGTTTTAGGATATTTTGGAACATCCTGATACATTCTGAAATGTTTTGGAGTATTCTGGAAGGTTTCCTAAACATTCCAGAACGTATCAGGACATTTTGGAACGTCTAAAAGATTTTCAAATGTCGTGGAAGGTGTTAAAACATGCCAAAATGTTTTGGGATATTTTGCAGAGTCCTGACATATTCTGGAGAGTCCTGAACCATCCTGAGAGATTTTAAAACATCCCGGAACCTTTTGGGGCATTTAGAAACATTTTGGGAAGTTTTGAAACATTCCAGAACGTTTTGAGACATTTTGGAATGTATTGGCACTATTTGGTACGTATCAAGACATCTTGACATATATTGAAAACGTTTAAGGACATTTTAAAACGTCCTGACACATTTTGCAATGTTTTGAAGCATCCTGGAAGGTTTTCAAACATCTCGGAACGATTTGAAATATTTTAAAACATTCTGATACATTTTGGAACATTTTCAAACATTCTGGAAGGCATTGAAATATTCCGCAACATTTTAGAAGGTTGTAACAATTTGTAGAAGGTTTTGAAATGTTTTGGAACATTTTAGAATATTTTAGAATATCTTGAAGCATCCTGGGAGGTATTTGAACATGCCGAATCTCTTTTTGATAATTTGGTACATCCTGATATTTTCTGGAACGTATTGAGACATTTTGACTCTTTTTGAAACATTTTGGAACATATTGCAACGTTTTAGGATATTTTGGAACATCCTGATGCATTCTGCAATGTTTTGGAGTATCCTGGAAGGTTTTCTAAGCATTCCAAAACGTTTCAGAACATTTTGGAATGCCTAAAAGATTTTGGAATGTCGTGGAAGGTTTTGAGACATCCCAGAATGTTTTGGGATATTTTGCAAAGTCCTGACACATTCTGGAAAGTCTTGAACCATCTTGAAAGATTTTGAAACATTCCAGAACCTTTTGGGATACTTACAAACGTTTTGGGAAGTTTTGAAATATCCCAGAACGTTTTGAAACATTTTTGAACTTATTGACACTATTTGGAACGTATCAAGACATCTTGACATATATTAAAAACGTTTAAGGACATTTTAAAATGTTCTAACACATTTTGCAATGTTTTGAAGCATCCTGGAAGGTTTTCAAACATCTCGGAACATTTTGAAATATTTTAAAACATCCTGATACATTTTGGACCATTTTCAAACCTTCTGGAAGGCTTTGAAATATTCCGCAACATTTCAGGACATTTTAGAATATTTTGGAATGTACTGAGATATTCTAGAATATCTTGAAGCATCCTGAAAGGTATTTGAACATGCCGAATTTTTATTGGACATTTTGGTACATCCTGATACTTTCTGGAACGTACTGAGATATTTTGACACATTTTGAAACATCTTGCAACGTTTTAGGATATTTTGGAACGTCCTGATACATTCTGCAATGTTTTGGAGTATCTTGGAAGATTTTATAGACATTCTGGAACGTTTCAGGACATTTTGGAATGTCCTGACAAATTCTAAAAGGTTTTGGAATGCCGTGGAAGATTTTGAAACATCCCAGAATGTTTTGGGATATTTTGCAAAGTCCTGAAACATTCTGGAAAGTCTTGAACCATCCTGAAAGGTTTTAAACATCCCGGAATCATTTGGGACATTTATAAACATTTTGGGAAGTTTTGAAATATCCCACAACGTTTTGGGACATTTTGGAACGCCCTAGCAAATAAAGTTAGTAAGAATCCTGAAGATTTAAAACTATCAAGTTCCAAGTAAAGTGCACTTCCGGTACAGACGATTGCAACCATAATGCGAGGTGCACAACTAGACCTTACAACAGACTTAAATACAGAATTTCAACATTATACGTTCGACGGGGTTTGAGATTTGAGTACATACATACGTACGGACATCAAGCCGAAAATAGTCAAAATGAATTCAGGGATGCTCAAAACGAATATTTACATCAAAATTTCGAAATATGAATTTTGTCGGTTTCACAATACACATTGAAATCTTCGCTTATTTCGGTGATTTATATTGTAAGATAGGTTAAATTTGTGCTTCCACCTATGAACGTCATTCTCAAACATTAAGAGAAAATAATTTAACGATTCTTTAAACAAGTAGGTAAAAAAAACAGCCCGAATGTAAAGTTTGTAATAACTTCTGAATATTTTCATGAAATTTTTGTTATTCTAGTGCGCGATATTAATTTAAATTTTAAATAAATGTATATTTTATTAAAGTTAATTTGTTATATATGTTAGTATAATAATGGAACACGCTAACATATCCAAATAGAATTAAATTGAAATCCAAACGAAATAAACACAGGGAAATAAAAAGTGCACAATGCATTTTTTTCGTGTTTAAACAGCGGTTAAAATTTGTAACCCGATTTTGTGTGGATTAAAAACTGCTGGTGCAATGTCGAAATTGAATTAATATTCATTTCGATGCAACGTTCAACAAAACGCATATTAAAAATCGTGAAAAACATCTGCATTCGTTTCATGAATAATTTATATCTTTGTTATATTGTTGTAGTTTATTTGGGAATTATTGTTTAAAATTTATTTTATTTCTTGTTGGCATTCTCTGTGGAATCTGCGCTGAGAGGAGAGCTTTTCATTTTAAAGAAAGCTTAAAAGCTACTTTGGTACAAAGCTCGCATTTTGGCATTCGACGGAAAGGATCTCTTTCTTGTTTTTTGTTTGCTCTTTTATATGTTATAAGATTTCTTTAAACATATTACTGGGAATCGAAAAAAATAATCAATCTTCTTGAAGCTTTTATCGAAAAATTCCACTTATTTAGGCGCGAAACGAATTGAAGTTAAATATTCTGTAATATCCTATGACAAATGCTGTCTCAAACGTGAAGAATCTTCTGGGTCGCATATCAGCGCTTCAGAGGCATTCCTTATGCGAGAAAAATAGGAAAATAAATTCCTGAAAGTGGCAATAGGTGACAATTCGACTGTGGAAAGGTACGAAGACAGAGATGGATATGTGCTTCTAGAGACAAGATACATGTTCTTGCATTTGTGTCTGTTGTAGGAAGCTACTTTGATACATTATTCAAGGTGGCAACATTTTGACAGTTTACGAAAGGGTCTACGCTGTACGATATGAAACGGAATGTAAGATGAAGTACTTGTTTCTTGAATAACTACGAGTATTAACAAACTTTCGCATAGATAATGTAGCCATAAAACTTTATTTATTTGGGTATAAAATATTCAAAACTGATTAAAAGTTGATGTCAAGAACTTTTACAATTTTCGGTTTCAAATAATTTATTAGGGTATTAATTTTATAATTGCCAAAGTTTCCCTTTTTGGCTGAGTTCGAACAATAGCATCGATATTTCTGCAATAAATTCTGCTTGCCATTTTAGGTATATTTTGATTCATAAAGAAATGATTTTTTTCAACGAATTTTGTGGTAAATTTGCCAAGAAGCCAAGTGTTTTCGTGAATACAAAAAAAATTGGCTAGGGTCCAATTTTACCACTGTTGTTTTAGTTTATCTATATTCTAGATGTTATTTACTGTTAATACAGTCATTGTCATTTTTTCAGGGTTGATATTTATATTACAATCCCCACAAAATTTCACTTAGCACACTCGGTCCATACTCATCTTGTACTTCTTCATAAAAACACTTCTAGCCTCCTTATGGGATAATTCGTACGACCTTGCTTGTTAATTAACCTCCAGAGGGCACAGAATCTACTTATTCCGCCCTTGAGAGTAACTTACAACCACCGGGTTGAGCCTAAATGATGCTACAATATTTACACTTCGGCTTGCAGAACGAGGGGCCTTTTGTGCCTTTATAGATGGTTATGAGAATAATCAAATACTGAAAAAATGTGTATTACACATTTCATACTTTTTTTGGGGCTTCTATTAGTAAATTATGGCGATTTAAGGGGGGTTGCAACCTCTGAACTAATATCCAGTTTGTCAACCGATTTATCTCTTATTTCAAACCTTTTAAATAATAAATACATTGAATTGTATCCCTCAATCATTACAGCTCATATTTCATTAAAATAAAGTCGCAAATTCATGAAAAAGTTACGTTGAACAGATTTAGAACATAGAGTTCAGATAAGTTGCAGTGTTTAACATCCCGCAACCAATCAAATCGGTGTGTACCTCATAAATCGATGTATGATGTGCTTTCATAAGAATATTAGAGGGAGGGACTTGAGTATACATTGTTCATTAGGACTGAGCAAAGATTCTTAGTTAATTTTTGCATTATTTACATTAATGTAAATTAATTGCTTTTAAATTGCTTATAATTAAAATATCTATCTATACAGTATTCATACAAAATGCACGTGTTTTTGTTAGCTCTGATTTCACATCTTTTTGTGTAGTATTTTGACCATTATTTAATTAGAGTTCAATCGTAATAAAATGAGTACATCATAGTGTACATTTTAATACAATTGTGTTGTGTTTTGTTGCAGCCTTATCTGTGAATTTGTGATCTTAATAAAAATCCATTCGTTTTTTTCTTTAAGTCAAATCATCTTTATTCAAAAGTGCTTAAGTGTGCAAGTTTGCTTATTGTTAATTACACATCGATTACTCCAACAGCGGCCTTCACTTGTTTCAAATACGATGTCTACCGGGTGTGTTATTTGCGAAATTGCTGTTACTAAAAATGCTCCTATAATTTGTGACTCCTGCAAAGGACGCGTCCATGTACAATGCGCCAATCTTAGTAGATCTGAGGTTCACTGTCTAACTGTTCAAAAACGTTCTTTGAAATATTTTTGTCCAACCTGTTCATCGACAAATACGTTGCTGATATTGCGGCAATTGCAAAGTACAATTGCAGATTTACAGCAAGAAGTTCAACAGCTTCGACAATCCCGTAGTTCGTCATCATCCAATAATATTGATACTGAAATAATAATCAATGAAATACAGGATCGTCAGCGGAGGGAACAAAATATTATCATCTACAATTTACCAGAAAGCACTTCTACTGTTATTTCCGATAAGAAGACACATGATTTGAATGAAACTGTCAAAATTTTGAAGGAAGCAGCCCCCATTCCAACAACTGGGTTAAAAATATTCCGCATTGGGCGTTTAAACATCAATTCCAGCAAAGTACGTCCGATAAAGGTAGTTTTAGAAAATCATTCTGATGTTATATCTATTCTCAAATCGAAAAATAGAATAACTAACAAAGAGATCAAAATATCATGTGATCGTACTCCATTGCAAATTGAATATTTTAAGAAAATACAGGAAGAGCTAATCGTGCGCTCCAATAAAGGTGAATCTGATTTAACAATAAAGTACATTAAGGCAAGGCGCAAATTGAGACACGTATAACACGTGTGACATGGCACAGCACAGTGTGTGTTTTTGTAGTCAATAGGATTCAATGAGACAGCGCACGTTGATGACATGACACGAGGTGACGTGATTAGTGCCTTCTGTCGGTCGTGCGGCACAGTGGTCGAGACACAGTTTCTCGTGCCGAGCTGTTACGCGTGTGCGTATATGTGGAAAGTCTACTTATTATATATCAGTATATCTGTATCAGTTGTTTTCTCTTTTTTTAAATGAGAAAATGGCAGAAGAGAAGTTGATAGAGACGGCAAGGCAACACAAGGAGCTTTCTTTGACAAAAGATGCTAATTTTTTTCTTACTCTGATAGAATGTACTTATTAGGTTATTTGAATTACGTTCTTATCAAGAAATAAGAGCAAAATTTTCTCTTCAACATCATCTGATTCTGATTCAGAACAATTGTTTTGTTCGTGTATCAGACATTTCCCAATATGGCGGTTGCGAGTGTAGGTAGAAACTGCATCTCAATATGCGGATCACCACGCAGCCTGTGTGGCACGTACGTGTCGTGTACCTCGCGTCACGTCATCTCATACGTGCTATACGTGTCTCAATTTGCGCCTTGCCTTAGGGTATACCCACCATCACAAAATTAACAAAAAACTAGTTAATTCATCTGATAACAAATATTTAAATATTTATTATCAAAACGCAAGAGGTATAAATACAAAATTGAAAAATATTTATTTGAATATGCTAACAGCTGACCATAATATTATTGCTATTACCGAATCCTGGTTAAATGATAGTGTTTATAACCGAACAATATAACATTTATCGTAGCGATCGTGATTTCAAATTTTGTGGCGTATCCAAAGGAGGTGGAGTTTTATTGGCTATTCACAATGAACTGTCTTCATCTAGAATTAATTTCGGCGCAGCTCAAAATCTCATTCCCAAAAATGTGGACATTGTATGTGCAAAAGTTGAACTATATAACAATAACAGCTTCTATATCTTTGTCATTTACATCCCACCGAACCTAAATATGGATTATTTCTACAATATTTATGAATTCTTTGAATCTTTATCTTTCTTGCATGAAAAGAACTTTATTATACTGGGTGATTTCAATATACCTGACCTAACTATTAAACCTAATTGTATTCAAGTCACTGCTTTCAACGATTTTGTAAACTATATTGATGGCGTCCAGTATAATAATATATGTAATAAAAATAACAAATTGCTAAATGTAGTTATATCTAATGTTGTATGTGATGTTAATCATGCTTATGATAACCTAATTTTTGAAGAAGATCCCCATCATCCAGCTTTATATTTATCAATCAGCTTTAACAATAATCACTGCTTTAATTTCAAGCCAAACATTCAAACCAAAAGCTATGATTTCAAAAAAGCTAATTTTATTGAGTTGTACTCTTTGATCAATGATTTTGATTGGGATCAATTGAAAATATTTAACAATGCTGATCTTGCTTGTGAATTTTTTTACTCAATACTGTATTCATTTATAGACAAATGTGTTCCACTTAAGAATTTTCATCCTCATTCCTATCCAAGTTGGTTTACCAGAGAAATAATTAATGATATCAAAGATAAAACAAAATGCATGGCAAATACCCTTCAAATATGTATTATCTTAAATGTTACAAACATCTGCGTGCCAAAATTAGAAAAGATATCGATGCAGCTTACAAAAACTTCATTTCGCAATCGGAATCTGCACTAATAACTGACCCTAATAAGTTTTGGAGTTTCATTGAAACGAAGAATAAAACATCTAGAATACCAACTGAAATGAATCTAGATAACAATATATTCAAATCCTCCCACGATATTGTCAACGGCTTTGCGTCATATTTCAAAAGCGTATACATATCGCCCGATATTACATCTTTGCCATATGTTCAATCTCTCTCCAATGAAATTATCAATCTACCGACAATTTCCTTGGAAATGATCACAAATTCAATTAAAAAATTGAAGAACAAGAAGTCTACTGGCCCTGATTTGATTCCAAACTTCATGATTAAAGATTGTTGTGATTCATTCGCCAAAGCTTTGTATCATTTATTCAATTTATCATTAGCTTCTTGTACTTCTCCTCGGATTTGGAAAGTATCTCGAGTAATACCTGTCTTTAAAAGCGGTGATACTAAAAACATAAAAAATTACAGACCAATAGCTTTATTTTCAAATTTTATTAAGATTTTAGAGAGTACTTTGTACAGTTTCATTTATCCAAAGATTAAAAACTTAATTTCAATTCATCAACATCTACTACTACAAATTTATTTTCTTTCACACAATTTGTTTCTAGCGAACTTGATAATCACAAACAAGTTGATGTAGCCTATACCGACTTTTCAAAGGCTTTCGATAGCATTAGTCACAAAATAATACTTCATAAATTAGAAGCCTTCGGTCTCTTATCTCATTGATATCATCTTATTTAGATAAAAGATCTTCATTTGTCAGCTACAAAGGATACAATTCTACCTCATATTTTCCTACTTCAGGAGTACCCCAAGGCTCCAACTTTGGTCCATTGTTGTTTTTAATTTTCATCAATGACATAACTAGCGTTATTAATAATAGAAAACTCATGTTTGCAGACGACTTGAAATTATTCACCACAATATCAGATATTTCTGATTGTATTGCCCTTCAGGAAGATTTAAATAGAATTGATAATTGGTGCACCATCAACCTCCTTTGTCTGAATCTATCAAAATGTAAAATTCTAACGTATACAAGAAAATGTCCACTTACCTATGAATATAAACTACAGCATATTCTTTTAGAACGTGTCGCTGACATAAAATAAGATGCTAGGATTTATTAAACGTTAAATCATTCACAAATCTCTACTCGATCAAAGTTCTCTACTATAGTTTCGTTCGTTCAAAATTAGAATACTGTAGCATAATATGGAGTCCCTTCTACCACAAATATGAAAATTTACTGGAGTCGGTACAAAGAAAATTTCTTAAATATTTATACTACAAAAAGACATACATGTATCCTCCACTTATTTATTCATATGATGAATAATTGCAAACATTCAAATTTTCCAAACTCTCTGATCGACGTAAAATCTTTTCAGTTATATTCTTATACAAACTAATTCATAATATGGTCGACGATTCAGAATCCTTAGCTATGTTACGTTTTCATATTCCTTCAGTCTCTACAAGATATACGAAATGTTTTCATTTACCAACTGCGTCCTCAAATCTCCTCCTTAAATCTCCTTTATCTAATTCCGTTATGAAAAGTCAAATTTTACATCAATTTCTGACATTATGAAACGTCCCATTTTTCATAACTGTCCTGCAACAGTTGCGTAAAGTAGTTACGTAATGACTTTACATAACTGGCCATGTTTCAGAGCTAATCAATTATACTTATCCGCGTACAATTAAAAGAATGATTTATTATTTACAATATGCAGCATTGGCAGAGTCTTTAATATCAAAGGGTACTATAGCACTCAGGATATCAATGCTTGAGTATATTTTTAAAAATTATTTTGACGTTTTGTGAAAATTCGATATTTGTTTATTTCAGTGCACTTTTGTTTCTGTAGTAAAAATAGATAGTCATGAATCACAGTCATCTGAATTTTGTGATGTAACGTGAGAGATGTTCTCGTTCAAAAATATAGATAAAATTATTCTGACGGAATTAGATAAAATTTTGTACAGAATACGTCATGAAAAGCCATATTGTTTGACTCACGTAATTTACAAAACTCGCTACGCTCGTTTTGGCAAATATTACGTTTCGAAATAAATAAAATAAATAAATAAAAGTTTCATTTTTCTGGATATCACTAACAACACTATATTAATTATTTATCACTTAATACTAACTTAAACAAAGTCGCAGATATTTATTTTAAACTATTTATACAGAAAAGCACGACCTTTCAAAACTACAAATTGAAGAAAACCAAAAGAAATATGAGGAAGAAATAACAAAAAGATTGGAAAATCCTGGCAAAAGAACGCAACCATAAAGACACTGCCAAAAAAGAAATCAAACAAAGAGAAGAGTTGGTACGATGAAAAGTGCAAGCAAGTGGTAGAAGATAGAAAGAAAGCAAGAGAAAAATTGTTAAAAAGCAACACAAATACAAACAGAAGAATATATAGTGAAAAAAGAAGAGAAGCAAAGCAACTTTGTCGACGTAAAAAAAGAGCAGCTAAACGAAAACCGCCTGAGAATAATAGAAGAGAAATACATAAACAAAGAAATTAAGAATTTTTATCAAGATATAAAAAAAGCGAGAATCGGATATCAAACAAACGCCTTATATTGTAGAAACAAAAATGGGGAGTTAATAGGAGATGAGAGAGAAAGAGCTAGTAGATGGAAGGAATACTTTGAGGAATTATTGAACAAAGGAAACGAAGAAGAAACTCCGGTACAGGAAGCTGACGCTGTAGCAATAATCGCCAAAACTGAAAAAGAATTACAAAAAGTTATAAAGAAATTACATCAAGAAGCGAGTGAAATGGGCCTAAGAATTAACGAAGAGAAATCTAAATTTATGGAAATGGGCGAAAGCAGAGAAAAAACAGAAGATAATAAATACCTTGAAGTAGAAATCGAGCAAACAAAAGCTATAAAATTTGAAAAAGTTGAAAATTTTGTGTACGTAAGAGCTGCATTAACACAAATTCAAGATGTCAACGAAGAAATGGATGCCAGAATTGTAAGAGGAAACAAAACAGCAGGAAGTCTGATCAGCGTACTCAGGGCAAAGCAAGTGTCTCGTAGAACAAAGGTGAGGATATACAAGACTGTCATACGACCAGCGGTGATCTATTCTTGTGAAACCTGGATATTAAATAAACGAGAACAAGAGAAAATCGAGAGATGGGAGACAAAAATTTTGCGAAGAATATACGGAGGACGCAAAGTCGAGGAAAGATGGGAAAGGAGAAGCAATGAAGAATTAATGAGCCTGTTTGGTGAACCGAACATAACAGAAGTTATAAAGGTACAAAGAATCCGATGGTTAGGACACATTCAAAGATTACCGCAACAGAGAGTAACGAAAACTATGCTACGGGCAAGCCTGATAGGTCCAAAGAGAAGAGGCAGGCCAAAACGAAAATGGTTGAACGCAGTGGAAGAAGATCTAAAGGAATTGAGGAATTGGATGAAAAAAACTGGAATTGTGACTCAAGCCTTAGGCCTAAATGGCCTGTAGTGCTAATATATATATATATATATATATATATATATATATATATATATATATATATATATATATATATATATATATATATATATATATGCTGATTACTTCACTGTTTGATATTCACTGCTCTAAATTCACCATTACACTACTCACAAATCGTTTGCTTGCGTTTATATATAGAAAATATCCATCTCTCGAATGTTCTACCGCATTTCTAGAATATTGCTAGAGGCACAGTACGGCGCGAAACAACTAGGACGAAAGACTCTGCCCATCAAGGTTACTTTTACGAGCCTCCACACTCTCGCACGTTACATGAATATTTTTGGAAATCCAAGGAGATGAATAATATCAATTTACTTCAAATATTATTGTTTTGATGGAAAAAGATGTATTTCAATAAAAGAGAAATGTCTATGTATTGGTTTTACCCAATTAAATAGACCAGTAATTGATTTAGTGAGCTTTAAAACCTTCTGAAATCCGTCAAATAGATTCATGATGAGAACAAATCGATATAAAATAATTTAAATTTAACTTGGAGCTCTTTTGAAGCTGAATGCAATGTAATGTATATTTTTAATCACTTCAGTTCATATTTCATTAAAATAAAGTCGCAAATTCATGAAAAAGTTACGTTGGACTGATTTAGAGCATAGAGTTCAGATAAATTGCTGTGTTTAACATCCGGCAACCAATCAAATCGAAGTGTACCTCATAGAGCGATGTATGATGTGCTCTCATAAGAACATAAGAGGGAGAAACTTGAGTATACATTGTACATTAGATAATTTTTGCATTACTTACATCAATAAGTTTAGAAATTCAAGAAGATAAATAATGATAATCTACTACAAATATTATTGAAATTCTGAAGAACAAGATGTGTTTTAATGAGGGAAAGTTCTATGTATGAATTTCACTTAATTATAAAGTTTAATAATTGATTAAATGAACTTCAGGACCTTCCGAAGTCCGTCAAATAGATTCATAAGAAGAATATATCTATATAAAATCATTCTTGGAATAGGAGAAGGCCTTAAGAGATCCAATTTTATTTATTTTTGTATTTGAATGATCTTTCAAATTTAGAACGTTTCGGGATTCTACCGTTCCCATTTTCAGCTATATAACAAATATATGCCTTGTAATTATATAGCTGAAGATGGGAACGGTAGAATCCCGAAACGTTCTAAATTAAAAAGATCATTCAAATACAAAAATAAATAAAATTGGATCTCTTAAGGCCTTCTCCTATTCCAAGAATCATTGATCGGATCCTCAAATTTTCAACAAGTTATATAAAATCATCAGAATCATCCAAAAAGTTCTTTTAATAAAACAATAATTTTTACAATGAAGAAAAAGTATTGTAACGAATTCAAGTCTATAAATTAGTCATTTCGGCTTTACTGGTGCTTAGAATTATTGTGGAAATATTTTACATCAAGAACTAGAAGCGAATATATTTGTTTTGTAGAAAATTGCTGGTACCTTCTAGCGCTTTCTAGAAAAGCCTGGACGTTTGCGGGAAAAACGTAGTGGGGAGAAACCCACGGTATACATCAGTGGCTGACTCAACGAGGATTATTATTGATTTTGGCTCAGATACCTTATAATATGGACTGCTAGTGGTTGAAATAAATTGTGTTATTTAAAATAAATCAATATTGACATAAATAATTCAAGTTGAGTTATAGTGTAGTGTAATAATCTTTAGTTTAAATTGGAAATATTTATGAGAAATAGTATTTGCCATGTAATTTATTATTTTAGTAAATTATATAAATAAATAGTAGTGTTTAGTAACTTTTGCTCCCTAAATTAGAATAAATTCGTATATAAAGTATACAACTGACTTCACTATTGGATGTATTCCATAAACATTGCATTTAAATTCATATTATCAACTTGATTTATCTTTTATTTCAAGCCTTTTACATAATAAATGCATTGAAATGTACTTCAGTTCATATTTCATCAAAATGAAGTCGCAAATTCATGGAAATTACGTTAGAGTTCAGATGAGTTGCTGTGTGTAAGTCCGGCAACCAATCAAAACAGTGTGTACATCATATATTGATGTATGATGTGCTCTCATAAGAATATTAGGGGGAGGGACTTAAGTATACATTGTTCATTGGTACCGGGAAAAAAAATCTTAGTTAATTTTTGCATTATTTACATTAATACGTTTGGAAATCTAAGGAGATAATTAATGATAATCTATTACAAATATTATTGAAGTTTCATTAAAATAAAGTCACAAATTCATGGTAATTACATCAGACAGATTTAGAGCATGAAGTTCAGATGAGTTGCTGTGTGTCACGTCCAACAACCAATCAAAATAGTGTGTACCTCATAGATCGATGTATGATGTGCTCTCAAAGAATAATAGAGGGAGGGACTTGAGTATACATTGTTTATTAGGACTGTAAGTTTCGAAGTAAAAAGATGTGTTTCAATAAGAGAAAGAGCGTTAGCGTAAAGTTGACGTATATAAAGCAAAAGCCCCCTAATTTCTATTAGATATTATCAAGAACATAATAAAAATAAGAACCTAATGATGCATGCATGCAGGAGTCGTATATTCCGATAAAAATAAATACTTCCGTTCGATAAATCCTTGTTTACGTTTCCTAATAAAAATAATACGAAGCTATATATAACATCAATTTAATTTTCGCCTTTTCTGACACATAATTTCTCAATAAAACTGTGAAATCATATTTCTCCATCTTGAACCTAACTACTTTTATAAAATAAAACGGTCCTTAAGCGGTTGGAAAATATAAAAGCGGCGTCATTTGCCGATTAAATTACCGGGTAATTTAGCCGTTAAATAGTCACTAACCGTCACCTTGGTAAATGCAGCGCATTGCTGCCAACCGCCCGGTGATAAAATCACTTTTAATGTCGGTATTAATTCTCGCAAGTTGAACGGTGTCGACTGTGATTTATTTCTTGGGTGGGAATACGACTTGTGACTTTTTATTCCAATTTTGGGAAGTGGAAGTCGATGTTTATGGGACAGTTTTACAAATTAATGGCAGAATAATTGTAGCTACTGTGTTTTTTCAATCACGTTTATATTTCATTGAAATAAAGTCGCAAATTCATGAAAAACAGATTTAGAGCATAAAGTTTGGATAAGTTGCTGTGTTTAACGTCCGGCAACCAATCAAATCAGTGTGTACCTCACAGTTCGATGTATGATGTGTTCTCATAAGAATATTAGAGGGAGGGGCTTAAATATACATTGTTTATTAGGACTGGGAAAAAATTCTTAGTTAATTTTAGCATCATTTACATTAATACGTTTAGGAATCAAAGGAAATGTATTTCGCCAATCACTTCAGTTAACATTTCATTTAAATAGAGTCGCAAATTCATGAAAATTATGCTATTAGAAGCATAGAGTTCAGATAAGTTGCTGTGTTTGCTTTCATAAGAATATTAGAGGGAGGCATTTAAGGCACAATTTCTTACCAAACGTCAGAATCTCAATAAGATTTTAGGAAAGTAAAATGTACTAGTAAACAAAAAGTATTTGAATGTTTTTAAGTTGTTGTGAATTTTTTAAACGGGTCAATTTCGCTGATATTCAACACGCGAAAAATTAGGTAATTTGAATGTAATCGCGATGAAATAATCATAAAAATGTCGAGAATTTAAATACGTTTTCAACAAGTGACGTATGCAAATTTGTTTGGGGCAACTTACATCTTACATTTTATGCGCTGTCGTAAAGTTGAAAAGTATGTAGAGGCAAAGAAGTAATACATAGCTCAGAGCAACACAGAAATGTTATGTTGTGTACATTACACTGGAATTACGTAGCTGTAAAAGGTTTTATATCGAATGAACTACCTGCAAATTTCAGCCCTTATGACGAAAACATTTATTTTTCATTATTATTAGAGGAATTTCCGTTATTTTTAGGCACATTTTCCTGCAGCATTAAAGTGGTTAGGATATTTCATCAAAATAAAGTCGCAAATTCATGAAAATTAGTATTGCTGAGGAGGTTTCGCGAATTTTAAATATTTTTATATCATTGTATGAACTTTTGACAGGAGTTTGTGAACAAAAATGTGGATAGTTTGATTTCCACAGGGAAGAACAATACTATGGAAATAATTATGAATGTAGACGAAACAAAAGCCGGCTAACAAAGGGGAATAGTGTAGATTGACTGATAGAAATTGAAATGGGAATTCGACAAGGGATTTCTTGCCAGTTCAATAAGTAGAAAAGCGCAAATTTTTTGATAGATGTTTTCTGAATGCATAAAGCCCACAAATGGAAGTATAATCTTTCAGATGTTTCCCGCAAAAACTATTTTGGTAAAAAAGGATTTTTCTAATTGCATTTTTATCACTAGATTCGATTTCTGTTATCGCGTTACTAAACTGCATTGACTTTCAGCGCTTCACACGGACTTGACCGGAAGTAATTTCCGTTTGACAGGCGAACAGATTGGCCGAAATTATCGGCACAACTAGGGTGATATATCGTTCCAGGTTTTTACTCTCGTTCCCGGAAAATATTTTTTGACGAATGATGGGCGCAATTTAATGTGAAGCCAATAAGATTACCACTTCACGAAGATCCGCTGCAGCTGGATTAGTCTGACATCTGGAGTTAACCTCACTCAGAAGAACTTTTTAAAGGTAGCATAATTCCACAATTTTCTTGACAGATTTAAGTTTGTAATTTGTTGCAAAATATTTATTTATCTTACCTCGTTTGTATTCCATCGATGTCGCTGGATTGGAAAGTGGTCTGCTTTTGGTAGGCTTTCCAAGTTTTCTGGAAGTTTTATTGGTTCCCCATCTGCAAAAAATTATTCAAAATTAGTTTTATATCAATTTATTAAACTATTTTAGTCCTCCCCCTTATTACGACTCTGCTCACGCACAATTTTACAGCCTGAAATGTACATAAGTAAAATCAGACTACCAAGTTTATATCTTTGTCGTAAAAACTTCTTCGGAGTGGAAATTTGACCAAATCACAAATCAATTTGTAGAGCTCGTAATTTGACTCAGTATTCGCAGAATTATAGAACAGTCGTTTGCCAATTGATGCTAAAAATACAGGTTATAGCAAATTTATGGAAATCGATAAAATTACGAATTGAATTTCACAAAAGTTTGCGTAAAAATAATTCTAGGTGTAAAAATTTCCAATTCTTCTTGATAGAATTCATATCACGGTAATATTCCGACTTTGTTCGGCTCATAAGTCATTCTCAAGCAGTAACATACTTCAGAAGTTTTAACAAAGCAAACTACGTTCATATATCTTCCGTCCATTCTCTTTCTCGTTTGCTATAACCGTTTGGCTACCACTGGCACATCGAATTAAGCCCATAGAATATAAATAGGTTTATTGTGGCTGTAGCGGTCAATAGGGTTGCAGGAAATCTTAGTAAATATTAGTTTTTGGACGTCTCTGAGAGTATTTGAATTTCAAATTACTCGCGACGCGGCGGCACTTTTCAAGACTGTCGAACTTGCCAAACGCAGAAATACTGGGTGTTTCACAAATAACTTTAATGGATATTTGTAAAAGTGATATTATCTTTCAATTCTTTCAAGGGTCTCTTGAGTACTTATTCTATGAAATTTCAAGTATCCTCCAATTCAAATACGGAATAATATTGAGAAAGTTCTTTTCCCTGTAATCTTATTTCTCCAGCGATGAAAGTGAAATATGAATATAAAAAAATATTGTGGTATTCACGGGCGACACAATACAATCTCGCGATATTTTTCATTTTTCAACTTCCTTTAAAAACTAATAAATCTTTTGCGCCGTTTCTTATACTAGCTTCGTCGTGGTACAAGACGAATGTTGCAAGTTTGTCAATGTATGTGTGTATGTGTGTGTGTGGGTGCGATAGATTATATACATATGTTCACAAACTTTATGTATATACCAAATGTCGACGAAAAACTGTAAAGAACATTTGTGTTTGTCGATGACATTGAAAATTCCACTAGTGGAATGAATATAGAGCAGCACCTTGAACTACGTGTTGTCTTGTGAGCTCGTCGAATTTTTAGCGTATTTTTTGGGAAAAATTCACTTTGCCTGTCTGGCTGGCTGGCGTGACACTGAGTTCTCAGCAACTATACTATTTACAGACTTGAAACTGGTACTAAATAAAAGCTGCTGTTTCATAGGTTTGCACAAATTGCTTTAATTCAAGCTCAGTGATTGTGGAAGATTAAATTATTCAATTACTTGTTTCAAGTGAAACAATGCCCATAGATATATATGATATTAGGGATATGGCAACTTAAGTTTATTCAAGTAGATAAAAATTTAGTTACAATTTTAGCCGTAAGTGTCACTATCATTATGTAGAGTTGTCAAATCTGTCCGGGATTCATTCAATGACTTATTAAACGCGAATTTGAAGCTTACTAGAATGAATTATTATTATTGGATGAAAATTTGTTGACTTTTGGTGTATTTTTTTTATATAGCTTTGATAAAGATCAAATTATGATTTCAAGGTACAGCACTTGACCTCCCGTCAGTCAATAACTGAACAATGAAGATTAAAAGGTATTTTTGAGTTTGTACATGCATAAATTATGTACCTATCAAATAGTCAACTTGGAACTAGTACTAAATGGAAGCTGCTGTTTCGTAAGTTTGCCCAAACTGCTTGATTTCAAGCTCAGTAATTGTAGGAGATGGTAATTTGCGAAATCTCTGGAGTAACAAGCATTCATGAACTGTCAAAAATGCGCTTTCATCATCTAGATGATTCTTCTATTTTTTTACAAGTAATCAATGTTCCTTTTCATTCAATTTCTAAATTAACCGGCCTCAACAATTTGGTTGGTTTTGAAGAATGTCCCATGGAATATATTTGATGATGAGGAGTCAAGGTAGGAAACCGTGTAACAAGAATGCAATGAAAGTGTTGGAAAGGATGAGGAGTTTGCGTAATGAAAAGTGCACTTTACTCAAAACATTTTTTGAATTTTCCGCATAAATCCAAAGCAGATAGTAACACTTATTTCAAGCCTTTTACATAATAAATGCATTGAAATGTATTTCTTCAATCACTTCAGTACATACTTCATTGAAATAAAGTCGCAAATTCATGAAAATTACGTTAGACAGATTTAGAGCACAGAGCTCAGATAAGTTGCTGTGTTTAACGTCCGGCAATCAATCAAAACAGTGCGTACCTCATAGTTCGATGTATGATGTGCTTCCATAAGAATATTGGAGGGAGGGACTGAGGTATACATTGTTCATTAGGACTGGGAAGAAAATCTTAGTTAATTTTTGCATTATTTACATTATTACGTGTAAGAATTCAAGGATATAAATAATGATAATACACTACAAGTATTATTGAAGTTTGGAAGTGAGAAAAAGTGTTTCAATAAACGATAGATGTATGCATAGATTTTATTTAATTATATAGGCTACGTGCATGAAGTCTACTAGCGCCTCTAGCGGGCAATGAAGAACGATTGAACTCCATTTTATCATTGTTTCATATCTATAATTTTTTAAATGTACTAATATTATTTAATTCAGCTGTGTGCGTATAATATAACTTGCATAGCGTAAAAGGTACGTTGAAATTATTTACTTTGAGTATTTTTTTCTTCAATTATAAGGTACCTATAAGAGAAAACGTCTTAATTCGTTCAAATTGACAGGTTAAACCTCAAATTATGACGCCGATGATCTTGCAGGGTTGTATTTATTAAACACTGTATCCCTTTTACCGAGGAAGCATTGAAGAAAAGAGTGAAATTAGTTTTGCCATATTAAACATGTTGAAGGATATGTTGCTGACAATATTAACAACAAAATTATTGCAAGTGCATCCGACAAACTTCTATCACTGAAACATATTACAAATTAGAGATAGAGGTAAATTCATATGAATCCCAAATCAATGAAGAATTTCTCTAATTTCACAATTGAATTACAAACATCTTTGTTATATAGATTAATAATGAAAGACAAATAATACTCTATTCACCGCATTGATCCACTTCACTCATTTTTCTATGTTATAACTGCGTACATGAAATCTATGAAACTATATTTCACTTGAATCATCCTTAACACAGCAGACTGAAACAGAACAAGCGTTTTCCTAGGTTTTATATGCAATTATTTTCACTTTTAAACTACAATGCTCAATAACAGCTCAATGACGTATTCTGAGAAATGGAGTTCGATGTTTACAATTGTGCTCACCATGAGCGCTCGCATCGATATTTGTTCAAACTCCGCCCCCTTGCACATAGCCTATAGCCTAATAATTGATTTAGTGACCTTTAGGACCTTCTGAAGTCCGTCAATTAGATTCATAATAAAAATATATCAATATAAAATCATTTGAATTAACCTAAAAGCCCTTTTATGAACTGACAATAATTTTTACATCAAAGAATAAGTATAGTTATACAGTTGACTTCACTATAAGATCTATTCCATAAATATTACATTTGAATTCATAATATTAACTTGATTTGTCTCTTAATTTAGCCTTTTAAATATTAAATGCATTGAAATGTATTTCTTCAACCACTTCAGTACATATTTCATTAAAATAAAGTCGCAAATTCATGAAAATTACGTTAGACAGATTTAGAGTATGAAGTTCAGATAAGTTGCTATGTGTTTAACGTCCGGCAACCAATCAAATCATTGTGTACCTCATAGTTCAATGTATGATGTGCTCCTATAAGAATATTAGAGGGAGGGACGATTGAACGTAGAATGTTAGAATTCAGTATTTAAGACTACTAGTACGTGGGTCACTAAGTCAGTGGCGTCACTTGGAAAGCAGAAGAGAAGCATGGTTCAAAACTACTTTTACATTGGTTCTCACTTTTGAAAATCTTTCAAAAAATATACGTTCCTTTTCTGTTTCAAAGCTTTCACTTCCGCAAGTGGAGAGCAAAAAATTGAAGAATCATCTAGATGATGAAAGCGCATTTTTGACAGCTCATGAATGCTTGTTACTTCAGAGATTTCGCAAATTACCATCTCCCACAATTACTGAGCTTGAAATCAATCAATTTGGGCAAACTTACGAAACAGCAGCTTCCATTTAGTACTAGTTTCAAGTTGACTATTTGATAGGTACATAATTTATGCATGTACAA
Source organism: Dromius quadrimaculatus (assembly GCA_963989225.1). Taxonomy (NCBI): domain Eukaryota; kingdom Metazoa; phylum Arthropoda; class Insecta; order Coleoptera; family Carabidae; genus Dromius; species Dromius quadrimaculatus. The sequence goes on from OZ022329.1 coordinate 2,882,554, forward strand.
ACTCAAAAATACCTTCTAATCAGCATTGTCTGGTTATTGACTGACGGGAGGTCAAGTGCTGTACCTTAAAATAATAATTTGATCTTTATCAAAGCTATATAAAAAAAAATACACCAAAAGTAAACACATTCTCATCCAATAATAATAATTCATTCTACTAAGCACCAAAATCGCGTCAAACAAGTCATTGAATGAATCCCGGACAGATTTGACAACTGTACATAATAATAGTGACACCCGCGGCTAAAATTGTAACAAAATTTTTATCTACTTTAATAAATTTTAGTTGCCATATCCCCAATGTCATATATATCTATGGGCATTGTTTTACTTGAAACAAGTAATTGAATAATTTAATCTTCCACAATCACTGAGCTTGAAATAAAGCAATTTGTGCAAACCTACGAAACAGCAACTTTTATTTAGTACCAGTTTCAAGTCTGTAAATAGCATAGTTGCTGGGAACTCAGCGTCACGCCAGCCAGCCAGCCAGACAGCCAAAGTGAATATAATAGCGCTTTTTCCCAAAAAATGCGCTAAAAATAAAGGTCGACATCAAAATACTTATTTTTGGAAAACTGTCATTAGAAGTGAACATTTACAAGGCAGCTAGAAACATGCAAAATGATTGTTTTGTTTACAGGACGCGAAATACTTCGCAGCCAGGATGCGAAATATTTCGCAGCCGGGCTACGCCCACAAAAAAACCTTTTATTCTCGAATGTAAAAGTGACATTCCGCAACCTAGAATCAAAATTGATAAAAATGTAAAAAGAAAATTTTGACATTTTGAATGAATCAATGTGACTTTTGATGTTGCTATCATACCAATAATAAGTAGGATGCGAAATATTTCACATCCTGCCTGCGAAATATTTCGCGTCCTATAAATAAAACAATCATTTCGCATGTTTCTAGTTTCCGTGTAAATGTCAACTTTTAATGACAGTTCTCAAAAAAAATTATATATGTGAGGGATACCACGGATCAATAAATATCTTTGATTGTCTGTTCTTTCATTTATGATATAAAAATATGTTTATAAGAATCAGCTCGTGGGTCTGTCAAAAAGCTTGCGTGGGTCAGTGTCTCTTCAAATTTTCTGCACTCAAATCGAATGAAATGTAGTATTGAAGTATGGTAACACTTTTGAGTTTATTTATAATAGTAGAGAGTTTAAATATGTAATTTTTTGATTAAATTAGTAATTTTGGAGTTTTCTCAACGTAATGGCAGCATTAATAAGGCCCAAAAGTTGAAAATAGCCCAAAAAAATGATTACTGAAATATTTATGTTTATAGTTGAAATAATGCTGTATTGATGATGTGAGTGTAATCGGACCGAAGAGAGAACACTTGAAATGAATTTTCCTCAATTTTTAAATTATTGAGCAATTCAAATGCAGTTTTTTTGTGATTTTCAGATAACTACATCTAATTATCATTGATTTAGTTCAAATTTGTTGCAATAATACGAAAAATCAGCCCAAAAATGGCGTTTTGAATTTGTCTATACGACAACGTATGAGTTTATAAGAAAATTTCTCTTGAATTTGATATGTTTGTTTGATATTATTGGAAATGCTTTTTGATTGGCGGTTAGTTTGATCTGAACTTGATTAATCAAAATAGGTAGAAAACATGAATGATTTTAATTATTTTAAATTTGCAATAATGTTACAGAATAAATCACAATTCTAAAGCTTGTATCCTCTTGAAATTATCCTCCGGGCCCAAAGGATTCCCTAGAATTGGAAGAAGAGTTGGGTGCTTATAGATACTTCGCTTAATATCAAGCGTACAAATGATAACCTCATTCTCTAATTAATTCATAACGACATTTTAGTTGTGTCTGGGGAGAGTTTGGCTCTTACGATTGGTCTGGCTGCTTACAAAAATGATTGAAATTGTTCTCTGAATATTATATATAAAAATTGGGAGTAAGATTATAAGATGTTTCAAGAAAAATTGTGCTAAAGGTGGTAGGTGATTTTCATATTTGAACAATTGCAACTTTTTCTTCGGTACTAAATTAATGTCACCAGTATTAGCTTTATGTGCTGGTTCTACTGTACAAACAAATTCGTTTAATCTTTTATTTAATATTCAATTATTCCGTAATTAAATTAGCCCGATAATCTTTGATCTTGAGTACACAGTATAATAGACATGAAATACTTCATCATTAGTGTTTTATCTTTTATCTACTTATAGGCTTCAAGGAATGATTATGCAGGAAAAGATACTTAATATTAATTAGAATTACAAAGAAAGTTAATGTCTTCTAACAAAGATTTGTTATTTATGTGAATAGAGACCGAATTAAGTAATTTATTTTAATTTTATTTTACGGTGCAAATATCAATTATGGCCCTTGATAAAACGAAATATCCCATTGCGTGATATTAGCCCCGCCCACCGTCCGATTCGGGCTCGATTTTTCCAAAGTCCCTGTGGATTGTCGCTGTTTTCCGTTTCCGGTCCGGCGGCTAATGTCCAACGGAAATGGCCTACACGGAAATTGCTTGTTTCTAGCTCTTACCGGATTCTGCAATTCTCCTCATATACTCCGGGAGTGAATTTCGAAGGGACTTCCGGACACTCGTGAGCCGAATGTCGAATATCAAGAGGTTGAGCTTTTGTTGTTTTTGGAGGAAATAGTTGCAATCAGTGGTTTGTTCAATGAACGAACGGTCGAAGATTGATTGCCGGCAAATGCTTCCCAAGGAATTTCACTCAATTTGTTGGAATTTACAACTGCACAAAATTTTGCGAATCAAATTGAATTTTAATTTAAAAATTCGTCATGTCAGTTGGAACCATGAACCGTCCTCTTCATGTCTATATTTTTTCCACGTATAGGATGTAGTAAATCGTGACAGAAATAACATATTTCCTCCCTAGAGATGCTAGAGACAGAATAATGTTGCAAAATACAATTCAAATATTAAAAACAAACTATTTTTTTTTTTATAAAACTCAAACAAGAATATTTATTTCAATTGTGACATGCAGACTAAGTTAAAAAATGGGCTTTGCCCTTAAATCCGCCTCCGAACCACAGTTATATACCCCAGAAAAAATCTTATAGCCCTTTCTTGTGTTCAACATTTTTTATTTACATAAAAATTCCATTATTTCCTCGAAATGGCATACTATGAATTTTAAAATCTTATATTTCAAACTGTATGAAATTTTATTGTTGTAAATAAAGGCTTAATCAAAGATGCAAAATAAATGTTCCTTCTTAAAGCTATTGTTTGAATACTTCTGCTTTAAGGATATATCGACGCTCCTACTGTTATATGCAAATGGTCCTTGCTCGACTCACAGGACTCCCGTTAACAAACTCCTACACTAGCCAGTGGCATCCACCTCAACTTTCCCTTCTGTTAATTTCAAATAAACATTATCATTTATTACGCACGCCTATGCCCTATTCTCAAACTTCAAATACCCTCAATCTATTATACGCCCCAAATTATACGCCCAGTGTGTACAAATTTCTGTTCCTTCCCATACATAATGATAATTCAGGACCTATATATTAATAAGTCAAGAGAAAACTTTCGGCCCCCTTTTTAAGCACATTGCATGCACGAAGGAATGTGAGACTTGGCATACTTGAAGCTCATATGAAGAAGGAGTACAGAAAGCGAAAATTATGTACGGGGTGTCCCATTTTAATCTATATTAAGCATATTGCATGCACAGAGGAATGTGAGATTTGACTCAAAGTTTATATGGAGAAGAAATGCAGAAAGTGAAAATTAAAAAAGAAAAAATTGAAGAATCATCTAGATCAGGGGTCGGCAACCTGCGGCCCGCGGGCCGCATGCGGCCCTTTGCAACTTTTTGTGCGGCCCGCCAAAGCACCAATATTTATTTTTAATAATATTTATATTCGTATATGATATAAAAGCACTATTCAAGTTACATTTTACATTTCAATGTGCGGCCCGCATGAAAAATTTTATTGTGAAAATGGCCCGCCGTCCGAAAAAGGTTGCCGACCCCTGATCTAGATGATGAAAGCGCATTTTTGACAGCTCATGAATGCTTGTTACTTCAGAGATTTCGCAAATTACCATCTCTCACAATTACTGAGCTTGAAATCAAGCAGTTTGGGCAAACTTATGGAACAGCAGCTTCCATTTAGTACTTGTTTCAAGTTGACTATTTGATAGGTACATAATTTATGCATGTACAAACTCAAAAATACCTTTTAATCTTCATTGTTAAGTTATTGACTGACGGGAGGTCAAGTGCTGTACCTTTAAATAATAATTTGATCTTTATCAAAGCTTTATAGCAAAAAATACACCAAAAGTAAACAAATTTTCATCCAATGATAATAATTCATTCTAATAAGCTTCAAATACGCCTCAAACAAGTCATTGAATGAATCCCGGATAGATTTGACAACTCTACATAATAATAGTGACACCGACGGCTAAAGTTGTAACTAAATTTTTATCTACTTGAATAAACTTTAGTTGCCATATCCCTAATGTCATATATATCTATAGGCATTGTTACACTTGAAACAAGTAATTGAATAATTTAATCTTCCACAATCACTGAGCTTGAATTAAAGCAATTTGTGCAAACCTACGAAACAGCAGCTTTTATTTAGTACCTGTTTCAAGTCTGTAAATAGTATAGTTGCTGAGAACCCAGCGTCGAGCCAGCCAGCCAGCCAGACAGCCAGCCAGACAGCCAAAGTGAATATAATAGCGCTTTTTTCGGAAAAATGCGCTAAAAGAGCGCTATTGTATTCACTTTGGCTGGCTGGCTGAGCAACTATACTATTTACAGACTTGAAACAGATACTAAATAAAAGCTGCTGTTTCGTAGGTTTGCACAAATTGCTTTAATTCAAGCTCAGTGATTGTGGAAGATCAAATTATTCAATTACTTGTTTCAAGTGAAACAATGCCCATAGATATAAATGACATTAGGGATATGGCAACAACAGTTCATTCAAGTAGATAAAAATTTAGTTACAACTTTAGCCGTGGATGTCACTATTATTATGTACAGTTGTCAAATTTGTCCGGGATTCATTCAATGACTTGTTTGACGCGAATTTGAAGCTTATTAGAATGAATTATTATTATTGGATTGAAATTTGTTCACTTACTGGTGTATTTTTTTTATATATCTTTGATAAAGATCAAATTATCATTTTAAGGTACAGCACATGACCTTCTGTCAGCCAATAACTGAACAATGAAGATTGAAAGGTATTTTTGAGTTTGTATATGCATAAATTATGTACCTATCAAATAGTCAACTTGAAACAAGTACTAAATGGAAGCTGCTGTTTCGTAAGTTTGCCCAATCTGCTTGATTTCAAGCTCAGTAACTGTGAGAGATGGTAATTTGCGAAATCTCTGAAGTAACAAGCATTCATCAGCTGTCAAAGTTGCGCTTTCATCATCTAGATGATTCTTCAATTTTTTGGACTATTCTCAACTTTTGGGCTTTATTAATACTGCCCTTACGTTAAAAAAGCTCCAAAATTACTAATTTAATAAAAAAATATATATATTGGAACATTTGTTACATGCCAATTTGGCTTTTGGTCCTTTTTTGTTTGAGTTAAATTCTGAACTCTAATTTGGGTTAGTATTTTTTTTTTTGGTTATATTAAAAGCGTGCTTATTGTTTACTTTTGTTAATTAATTTTAGTTCATGATTTTTGTTTCAAATTGTCGCTGTTGCAATGCGCGCGCTGCAGTCAGTGACATTACGATTTTTAGCGCATTTTTCCGAAAAAAGCGCTATTATATTCACTTTGGCTGGCTGGCTGGCTGGCTGGCTGGCTGGCGTGACGCTGAGATCTCAGCAACTATACTATTCACAGACTTGAAGCTGGTACTAAATAAAAGCTGCTGTTTCGTAGGCTTGCACAAATTGCTTTAATTCAAGCTCAGTGATTGTGGAAAATTGAATTATTCAATTACTTGTTTCAAGTGAAACAATGTCCATAGATATCTATGACATTAGGGATATGGCAACTAAAATTTATTAAAGTAGATAAAAATTTAGTTACAACTTTCGCCGCGGGTGTCACTATTATTATGTACAGTTGTCAAATCTGTCCGGGATTCATTCAATGACTTGTTTGACGCGAATTTGAAGCTTATTAGAATGAATTATTATTATTGGATGAAAATTTGTTCACTTTTGGTGTATTTTTTTTTATAAAGCTTTGATAAAGATCAAATTATCATTTTAAGCTACAGCACTTGACCTCCTGTCAGTTAATAACTAAACAATGAAGATTAAAAGGTATTTTTGAGTTTGTACATGTATAAATTATGTACCTATTAAATAGTCAACTTGAAACTAGTACTAAATGGAAGCTGCTGTTTCGTAAGTTTGCCCAAACTGCTTGATTTCAAGCTCAGTAATTGTAAGAGATGGTAATTTGCGAAATCTCTGAAGTAACAAGCATTCATGAGCTGTCAAAAATGCGCTTCCATCATCTAGATGATTCTTCCATTTTTTTTTAATGTTAGCTACCTTAGGCGTCCGCTTGTTTTTTTTGCGTCACTGAAAAACGGATTGTTTTAAATTAAGTCAAATCGACCGGATTTGATTTAACTAGTGTAATAAGCCTTGAGTCCTCGTATAGGATTCTAATTTACCATAACAATTTCCCAAAGTATTTTGTTGCCTGTGCAAGCCCAAGTTTGAGGATTCTTTTGGGGGAAAACCTGTGCTTTTGCTGGAGCTAATTTTAGCAATTAGGTACCTCGTGGCTTCACCACGTACTTAGTTTTTTTTGTATAACTCTGCGGTAGGTATCCTTGGTCGCCTTTACCTTTTTTTGTTATGCTTTTTTGCTACGTAATAAACATTACGTCTCGTTGCGAACCAGGTCGATCGATCTCGGGCCTGATTTTCATTATTTTTGTACTTTTGCCGGAGTTGGTTTATTAAATATTAACTACTTGAGTAAATTTGATTACCATTTATTTTGTAAAAAAGTACCTACCACTTTATTTTCAGAAAGTGACTTGTTTAGTGTTTCATTTTACAGCTGTCTCAAAATCCGATATTTTACCCGTTCATCCTACCATATTTTTTTAGCGCATTTTTTGGAAAAAAGCGCTATTATATTTACTTTGGCTGTATGGCTGGCTGGCGTGACGCTGAGTTCTCAGCAACTATACTATTTACAGACTTGAAATTGGTACTAAATAAAAGTTGCTGTTTCGTAGGTTTGCACAAATTGCTTTAATTCAAGTTCAGTGATTGTGGAAGATTAAATTATTCAATTACTTGTTTCAAGTGATATATATGACATTAGGGATATGACAACTAAAGTTTATTCAAGTAGATAAAAATTTAGTTACAACTTTAGCCGTGGGTGTCACTATTATTATGACAGTTGTCAAATCTGTCCGGGATCCATTCAATGACTTGTTTGACGCGAATTTCAAGCTTATTAGAATGAATTCTTATTATTGGATGAAAATTTGTTTACTTTTGATGTATTTTTTTATATAGCTTTGATAAAGATCAAATTATTATTTTAAGGTACAACACTTGACCTCCTGTCAGTCAATAACTAAACAATGAAGATTGAAAGGTATTTTTGAGTTTGTACATGCATAAATTATGTACCTATAAAATAGTTAACTTGAAACTGGTACTAAATGGAAGCTGCTGTTTCGTAAATTTGCTCAAGCTGCTTGATTTCAAGCTCAGTAGTTGTAGGAGATGGTAATTTGCGAAATCTCTGAAGATTCTTCAATTTTTTCTTCATTACTTTGCTTATTTTATCGTGGAAGGTAGAAGATAGTTTTTCTTCTATTTCTTTAGTTTCTTTCCTAGTTTTTCGTGATTTATAAACAATTTTATGTTTCTCTGACTAACCTGATAGTTTCCATTTTTTTATTGTTAGTTTTCGTTGTCTTTTAATCGTTGTGATTTTGTGATGAATGTTTTCACTACTGACTGTAAGTGGGCTGGATGGTGATGAGCATTTAGATTGTTCAATTATTAAAACAGAAATTTATTGATTCTAATAATGTTTTGTTGAATAGTACATTTTCTATAAACAATTGATTCACATGATGAATGTGAGTCAAAATATCTATTCGCAGAGCAAAATGTTTACAATATTTTTTTGCTTTATTTATTTTACCAATATTAGCTACTTTATCAGGATAAAAGAACTCCTCTCTGCTATGCTTTTTTTTATATTATATGTGTTTCAAAGGGATACATGTCCTACTTTCGTTTGTCGGTTTATTGGATCGAAAGCTTATCATCTGAACGGAGGGAAAATTTAGTATGTCCACTAAAACAATAAGCCTCCAGATATTCAGTTCAAAAACATTTTAATTCAATATAAATTGAAGTACCTTCCCTATTTTTTGTATAAAATATCATGAAAGGTGGATTTCCAAGCTTCTAATGAAATGTTCATTCATGGACGTCACTTCTATGCAATTTTAATCAAAATATGTTTTTTTAAAATAAATTCACATCTTTTGAGGTACGGACACACAAATCAAAACATAATGTTGTGCTAAACATTTTTATCGAACAATCGGTAATAAATAATGATTGGGCAATCCTGCAGGGGTGCTATTAATAAATTCCGAAGCTTCATAATCTCGTATGGTGCGACACCTCATTAGAGTAATCCGGGATTCTCCAAAGAGGCTTAACCATTCGGTGTAGCAAACATTATTCGGACATACACAGCAATGCACATAGCGAGTGCAAATACACGATATTATGTCTGTGTATTTGTAACGCTGCCCGAGTCTCACTTCATATATTACGTGATGAAAGTCTGTACATGTGCGAGAATTCGTTATAAAGTAGGATTTTTGCGATTAAATGCTGTTTGCGATGCTAACGAAAAAGCAGCCCAGTATTTGACCGAAATAAAAGCGAACTATTTAAAAAGGTTAATTAAGCATATCGCAAAGCATAAACCACTTATTTTAATGAATTTGGAAAGAAATACGTATTATAATATTTCAGTCGAGTTCAAAAATAGCTGAAACTAATTCGTTTATCGCTCAATCATCCCTGGTATATATCAAGGACGTCCAATCTTCCGAACATAATTTCCAACTTCGGAAAACATAATTTCTAGACTTTTCCTTTCAGACGTAATCCAAAAAGAAGCAGTTTGTCAACTTGGAAAAAGTTTTGCGGAAAGAAAACCAACTGATAATCTGGAAAACTTTAAATTGCGTTGTTAATAATTTAAAAAGCTGAGTTAAGCCTTTTGTGCTTTTAACAAATTAGTTTGTTTTATATATCAGCGGATTAAAATTTCTAATGTGCTTTTGGCACGATTCGCCGACAACAGAGCACGGAATTTTTGTTCTACTCGACAAATACAAAACGCAGTGTTGAAATTACGATGTTTTTTCATACTCTTTCATTTATTTGCCACATTTTCCACTACTATTTTCAGTTTTTATATACAAAAATAATTTTTCAATGAACCAACTACCTCGAAAGTTGATAATAATCTGAAATAACTCACTGTGGTACTTAATTTTGTAATTTTTTCTACAAGATCTTAATCCGAAAATCCTTTGTTACCACCCAAAAATTATACTAAATACTTCCAATCAACATATTTCAAATTTCTTATCTGATTACAAGCCTCGTTCAAATTTCAATACATCTGCTTTTGTTATTCATGCATACACATCAAAGAAACAAAATGATAAATGATGCCAACAAGTTAAGAAAGATTATGGAAATTGAGATATTTAAAAATGTCTATCATGTGAAGAAATATTCACGGAATTGCGAATTCAATCTTTCAAATTTAGATATGTCGAAGAAAAAAGCATTTATAGGCTTTTTTAGCAAAAAAGATTAATGATGATATTCACAATCGCTTGCTGGCGAGCGGAGAATTACCGCATGCACATAGAGTGCAAAGAACGTTCCAAACATTCCAATACAAATCATTTCGCGACGAGCATCAACGAATTTTTGCAAGAGTAACCGATTAGGCATCTAAATCTGTTTGATAAACTACCTCTTTCTGAAACCATTACGAAAAACTAGGAAAGAACTACCTTCCGTACGTTTAAGGCACAACCGACAAGCAGATTACTGAAGAAAAACAAAATCAAGACCATCTTCACCACAGACAAAAAAATCAAAACAAATCTGCCTAATTCGAAGACCAAGATCAACCTTGAGAGCCAAAGAGTGTTCGAAATTCCTTGTCAAAGACATCATCAGAAGAGAGGAACATCAAAATTCTGTAAAGATCGAGAAAACCTCATCTCTGGCACAGTACGTGGAAACAACATCATACAAACAACTAAAAGAATCATCAGAGAGGTCATAGAAATCAAAAAACGACCAAACCATTTGAATACAAGACTACCACCCACTTAACAAATTGGTACCAGAAAAAATAAGTCAAGCAACCAAGACCAACAACCCGGAACAACTCAACCGTTACCAAGCCTCCATCCCCAACGAATTTCATTTCAAGACCTAACACCAGATTGAGAACACGGAATCAATCCAAGACCTGAAGGGAAGCGGGCATTTGGTTCTTAGAAGAACCAGGTTGTTGATGACGTTTCGACACAATCTCTTGTGCCAACTTCAGGTCTTCTCTGCTGGGTTGCTGCAAGTTAGACGAGAACTGACTTCGATGAACAATGAAATGCACAGAAGGCTTATGGGTCTGTGGTTTTGAGGGAACTGTGTGTTCTGTTCTGGTTTAGGAATGACGCACATTTCATCTAGTTTCCAGTTTTGAGGAAAGTAGCGCAAACGGAGTTGAGCGTTCGCAATATTTGCGAGAGCAACGACTCCTTTACGTGGCAAAAATTGAAGTGCTCTGTTCGAAATTTCGTCTTGCCCTGGTGATTTTTTCTTATTTAGGATGTCCCAGACTTTCCTAGGGTTTGTATGTCTTAATTGTTGGTCTGAGGCCTGTTCAACTTTTTGCCGGACGTCCTTATTAATGCGCCTGACAAATGTTACCAAATGTCAACTAAAGCTTTAGCATTGTCAGCGTTTTCTCCGTGGTTTTCAGTCGAAAGCCAGTCCAGCTTCTCCAATCGAAGATCTGAAGGGAAGCGGGCATTATATGCACTGTTGGGCTTCCAGGATCTGCTCCGCGTAGTCAGTGTTTGGTGTTTGTTGACGACGTTTCGACTTAATCTTATGTGCCATCTTCAGGTCTTCTGTGCTGGGCTGCTGTTCTGCTGCGAGTTAAACGATGGCTTCGGTTATTGCTGCTGGTTGTTTATGTATCTGTTTCATTCTTCATTCTGTTGCATTTGGGTGATTACTTCGATGTTGATCTGTTGCGCTTGATTGGTTGTTTGATTAGTTGGTTGTATTCAGTGGGATTGGGCTTTCTTCCACGTCTCTCTTATCTAGATTTTCGGGACGCTTTTCGATTTCGATAGCTTCTCGGATGATGTGTCGTGTCGTGTGTTCAAGTCTGCCTGATGTGTTTGGCTAAAGACGATGTTTCTTCATTTCTTGCTGCTTTCGTACTCGCGTCGGATATTAATTCGTCTGTTGGTTTGTCCCACGTAACTTTCTTCACAACTCTTACATGAAATTTCGTAGAGTCCTCGAGTTTTAGTCCGGGCAATGAACAAATGTGGATGGAAAAGTCGAAAGCAGAAAATTTAACTTTGGAACTCTGTTTGGACTAGTTAGGAGATAAACATATTAAAAGTCTCCACCCCTCGGAGATAAGCCCCAGGAGAGAGGACACAAAGAAGGTCCCATTTTTTGGTCTTTTGTTTACATTTTGAAAACGATGCGTCGGATGAAATTTTTCTATTATGCATTATGGAAGCTGATGAAATTTTCTACAACTTTGGTTTCATACACTTTCTACCTATTCCCCATTTTTGTCTAGATATGAGCTCCATTAGAAACAGTTACTTTGTACAAATAAGTAAAACCGTAGAAACACATTTTTGGAAATCGACCGCTTTTCGGAGCTTATATCTAGACAACGATTAGGAATAGATAAAAATTGTATAGAACCAAAGTTGTAGAGAATTTTATCAGCTACCATAATGCAGAATAACAAAATTTCCTCCGACGCATCATTTTCGAGATGTAAATAAAAAACCAAAAAACGGGACCTTCTTTGTGCCCTCCTCCTAAGGCTTACCTCCGAGGAGTGGGAACTTTTTGTATGTTTATCTCCCAACTAATCCAAACAAAGTTCCAGTGTTAAACTTTCTGCTTTCGACCTTTCCATCCACATTCATTCATTGCCTGGACTATTTCTGATTCCATTTTTGTCTTAGGGTTGTGCAGTACCTGGCCAATTTTTCGTGCTACGTTGAATGTGGTTCCCTTGATTTAAGTTCTTTTCTAGCTCGCAGACCTGAAGATGGCAAGTCGTCTAAATAACGGTACTTATCAAAACCAAACAACGACAACACGGAGCAGATAAGCCTAGCAGTACATATATATTGAAAAAAATGATAAATTTTTTTTATGGCGTATACATTTCGATGTGCTGATTCGCAATCAAAAATAATTTTTTCAAAATTCGCAAAATTTCTAGCGTCGCTGGTCGACACGAAATTCTTCATGAAGCTAATAAATGAGTATGTTGAATAAGAAATTAATTTTATTTTGACGTTTTGTTCTTTAGAACAGCGATAAACAAATGAGTACAGGTATTCGTTAGAATTTATTTGTTTAAATCTCCACACAAGCTCTGCATCTTCTTAAAAAGAATGCTTTTATTCTTCGAAAAATGCCCGGCTTTCTTTGAATTGTTTCACAGCTTTGCACAATTCTTCTAAATTGCGTATTGGTGTTGCATAGACCAAATTTTGAAGATAGCTCCATACAAAAAAATCAAATGGTGTTATCATTGAACGAAACCTCCTCTTCCTATTCATCTTCCAGGGAATCTGTGATACTCTAACGCGAAGCGTAAAATGAGGCGGAGCTCCATCTTGCATGAATCATATATTCATCCTTTGATCAATTAATACATTTTCTAAGAGCACTGGTAACTCATTTTGTGAAAAATCGTGATATGTGGCACCTATTGGGCAAAATTGGTCCTATTCAACTGTCTCCTAAAATGCCGAGCCAAATATTGAGGCTAAATCGCTTCCATTCTGGCTTGATAATCAGAAAGATTGAAAGTGGTACGGATATATTTCTCCTAACTTCAGCTATACCTAGTCATCTTCAAAACCGAAAATTTATCCATTAAATATTACATAATATTCAACATTTTGATTTTTGATTCCGTATTACCTATGCTCACTAGATGTTATCAAGAAAAAACATCCCAGAATGTTTTGGCACTTTTTGGAACTTATTAAGACATCTTGACACATATTAAAAACGTTTAAGGACATTTTGAAACGTCCTGACTCATTTTGCAATGTTTTGAAGCATCTTGGACGGTTTTTAAACATCCCGGAACGTTTTGAAATATTTTAAAACGCCCTGATACATTTTGGAACATTTTCAAACCTTCTGGAAGGCTTTGAAATATTCCGCAAAATTTTAGGACATTTTAGAACATTGTAACAATTTCTAGAAAGTTTTGAAAAGTCCTGGAAAGTTTACAAACATCACAGAGCATCTCAGGACATTTTGGAATGTACTGACATATTCTAGAATATCTTGAAGTATCCTGCGGGGTATTTGAACATGCCGATTTTTTTTGGGACATTTTGGTACACTCTGATACATTCTGGAACGTATTGAGACATTTTGACACATTCTGGAACGTTTTGAAACGTCTTGAAACGTTTTAGGATATCTTAGAGCGTCTTAATACGTTCTAAAATGTTCTTGAGTATCTTGAGAAGGTTTTCTAAGCATTCTGCAACATTTTAGGACATTTTAGAATGTCCTAACAATTTCTAGAAGGTATTGAAATGTTCTGGGAAGTTTTAAAACACTAGAACATTTTAGGACATTTTGGAATGTATTGACATGTTCTAGAATATCTTGGAGTATCCTGCGGGGTATTTGAACATGCCGATTTTTTTTGGGACATTTTGGTACACTCTGATACATTCTGGAACGTATTGAGACATTTTGACACATTCTGGAATGTTTTGAAACGTATTGCAACGTTTTAGGATATTTTAGAACGTCCTAATACATTCTGAAATGTTCTTGACTATACTGGAAGGTTTTCTGAACATTATACAACATTTTAGGACATTTTAGAACATTGTAACAATTTCTATAGAGGGTATTGAAATGTCCTGGGAAGTTTTGAAACATTCCAGAACATTTTAGGACATTTTGGAATGTACTGACATGTTCTAGAATATCTTGAAGCATCCTGGGAGATATTTGAACATGACGATTTTTTTGGGACATTTTGGTACACCCTGAAATATCTTGTAATGTATTGAGACATTTTGACACATTCTGGAACGTTTTGAAACGTCTTGAAACGTTTTAGGATATTTTAGAACGTCCTAATACATTCTGAAATATTTTTGAGTATCTCGGAAGGTTTTCTTAACATTATGCAAGATTTTAGAACATTTTAGAACGTCCTAACAATTTCTAGAAGGTATTGAAATGTCCTGGGAAGTTTTGAAACATTCCAGAACATTTTAGGACATTTTGGAATGTACTGACATGTTCTAGAATATCTTGAAGCATCCTGGGAGATATTTGAACATGCCGATTTTTTTGGGACATTTTGGTACACCCTGAAATATCTTGTAATGTATTGAGACATTTTGACACATTCTGGAACGTTTTGAAACGTCTTGAAACGTTTTAGGATATTTTAGAACGTCCTAATACATTCTGAAATATTTTTGAGTATCTTGGAAGGTTTTCCAAACATTATGCAACATTTTAGGACATTTTAGAACATTGTAATAGTTTCTAGAAGGTATTGAAATGTTCTGGGAAGTTTTGAAACATCCCAGAACATTTTAGGATATTTGAAATGTACTGACATGTTCTCGAATATTTTGAAGCATCCTGGGAGGTATTTGAACATAACGATTTATTTTGGGACATTTTGGTACACCCTGATACATTCTGGAACGTCTTGAGACATTTTGACACATTCTGGAACATTTTGAAACATCTTGCAACGTTTTAGGATATTTTTGAACGTCCTGATACATTCTGAAATGTTTTTGGGTATCCTGGAAGGTTTTATAAACATTCCGAAACGTTTCAGGACATTTTGGAATGTCCTGATAAATTCTAAAAGGTTTCGGAATGTCGTGGAAGGTTCAGCTACACCTAGTCATCTTCAAAAGCGAAAATTTATCCATTGAATATTGCATTATATTCAACATTTTGACATTTTGATTCCGCATTACATATGTTCACTAGATGTTATCAAGAAAAATTGCAATTATACAATAATACATTTGTTAACGGTGAATGATTCCCTAAATGTTCATTACAGAGATATGGAGTCGAATATTTAAAACATATTATTCTCTAAAGAATACTTTACATAAAATTTCATTTTGAAAAATATGTTTTCACAATACTTTTTGAATAAATAGATAAATTGGCAAAGTGATCCAACGTCCTGCTTCGCGGAATTGTAGATGAATCGCAGATTAATTAGAAATGATAAAAGCAAATTGCGAAGCTCAAGTTTTTTATACACAATTTTATAAATTTGCTGTATGAAAATCCTCCTGTCTTTTTTTTCAAATCACGAATGTCACATTTCTCGATAAATCCGTTTACGGAAAAATTTCCGTTCTTAACTTGTCGATATTTTTAACGACTGACAGCAGGAGATATTCGAGCCGCATCGGCTGTTTTCGGTATCTGTTGGATTACAGGAAGATGGACATAGCACACTAAGCTTTGTAACTGTCGAAGTAGAAATGCACTCTACTCAACAGTATTTCAAACTATTTTATGTTAGGGTTTTTGTTTTTTACGAACCGTGATTGCCAGCACTGTCTGGGGATTTCTATGACTGATGGTGTTGGTTGGTATGATATAGGGGGAACTATACATAATATAGTGCTAGGGGATGAAATATTGGTTTGAAATTTTACTTATTGTCAGTTTCGCAGTAATTTTTAAAAATTCTTTTGCTATGATTGAAACAGTAGATTTCATATTCTAATATTCATTGTAAACAAATTCTTTTATCTTGGTGTGCTATTTTTGGCCTATTTGCATTTCTAATTTCTCACATGCTAAGCCCTTTTTCTTTTCTTACTAAATATGTTTTCACGCGACAAATTATCAAGGAAAGCTGTTCACAGAATGGCACTATGTTATCTTAATGTTAAATTTGGGACGTGCATACATTAATGCTTAACGAAATATTTATTTTTTTATGAATACTAGTAGCAAAACAAAGAAAAGCAATTCACCAAATGAAATATATCTCCGAATTTTGTTATCTCATTTCAATATAAATGAAATGCCACCCGAATATATTTAAATTACTTAGCAACATCCCCACAATATTCTGTCAAAAAACTGCCCCAAAAATAAAAATCAGGGCAAACCTAACCACATAACAATAAGAGCAATAAAGACAACACTACAAACCAAGGCTGTTCGAAGGAGAAAATCAATTGATCAGAGAGAGATAAGCTTCCAGTTCTGGAGCAGAAAAAACAGACGCGTAAATCATCGCGGAACTCTGTGAGGAGGGGATTGAGAATGCCGGAACTAAATATCTTACAAAGATCGTATATCACGACTTGTGTTACAGTGTAAATGAGCTTTCCGCGGCTTAACATACACACACAGATGAAATTAGTTCCTAATTGATGAACAACGAAAAAATGCGGAAGTATTGGAAAATACATTTTTAAACGATTTTGATGAAAATATTGACTATTTTCGGCTTGATGTCGGTACATATATAAGTATACGCAAATCTCAAAACCCGTCGAACGTATAATGCTAAAATTTTGTATTTAAGGCTGGTCTAAGGTCTAGTTGTGCACCTCGCATTATGATTGTAATCGTCTGAACCGGAAGTGCACTTTACTTGAAACTTTTTTTCGAATTTTCCGCATAAATTCAAAACAATTGTAATTTTGTATTGAGCACTTCTGTAATGTCTAGTTGTGCACTTTCAGGATGGTTCAAGACTTTTCAGAATGTGTCAGAACTTTGCAAAATTTCCCAAAACATTATGGGATGTTTCAAAACCTTCCACGACATTCCGAAACCTTTTAGAATATCTCAGGACATTCCAAAATGTCCTGAAACGTTTTGGAATGTTTAAAAAACCTTCCAGGATACTCCAAAACATTTCAGAATGTATCAGGACGTTCCAAAATATCCTAAAACGCAGCAAGATGTCTCAAAACGTTCCAAAATGTGTCAAAATCTCACAATACTATTCTAGAACATGTCAGCACATTCCAAAATATCCTGAAATGTTCTGGGATCTTTCAAAACTTCCCAGGACATTTCAATACCTTCTAGAAATTGTTACAATGTTCTAAAATGTCCTAAAATGTTGCATGATGTTTAGAAAACCTTCCAAGATACTCAAAAACATTTCAGAATGTATTAAGACGTTCTAAAATATCCTAAAACGTTGGAGGACGTTTCAAAACGTACCAGAATGTGTCAAAATGTCTCAATACGTTACAGAATGTATCATAGTGTCCTAGAAATTGTTAGAGCGATCTAAAATGTCCTTAAATGTTGCAGAATGTTTAGAAAACCTTCCAAGATACTCAGAAACATTTTAGAATGTATTAGGACGTTCCAAAATATCCTAAAACGTTGCAAGATGTTTCAAAACGTTTCAAAATGTGTCAAAATCTCTCAATACGTACCAGAATATATTAGTGTGCACCAAAATGTTCCAAAAAAAAAATCGGCATGTTCAAATACCTCCCAGGATGCTTTAGGATATTCTAGAACATGTCAGTACATTCCAAAATGTCCTAAAATGTTCTGGGATTTTTAAAACTTTCCACGATATTTTAATAACCTCTAGAAATTGTTAGGGCGTTCTAAAATGTCCTAAAATGTTGCAGAATGTTTAGAAAACCTTCCAGGATACTCAAAAACATTTCAGAATGTATAAGGACGTTCCAAAATATCCTAAAACGTTGCAAAATATTTCAAAACGTTTCAGAATGTGTCATAATGTCTCAATACGTTCCAGAATGTATTAAAGTGTACCAAAATGTCCCAAAAAAAATCGGCGTATTCAAATACCTCCCAGGATGCTTCAAGATATTCTAGAACATGTCAATACATTCCAAAATGTCCTAAAATGTTCTGGGATGGTTCAAAACTTTTCAATACCTTCTAGAAATTGTTAAGACACTACAAAATGTCATGAAACGTTTTGGAATGTTTAGAAAACCTTACAGAATACTCAAAAACATTTCAGAATGTATTAGGACGTTTCAAAATATCCTAAAATGTTGCAACATGTTCCAAAACGTTCCAGAATGTGTCAAAATGTATCAGAGTGAACCAAAATGTCCCAAAAAAAAACGGCATGTTCAAATACCTCCCAGGATGCTTCAAGATATTCTAGAACATGTCAGTACATTTCAAAATGTACTAAAATGTTCTGGGATGTTTCAATATCATCTAGAAATTGTTGAGGCGTTCTAAAATGTCCTAAAATGTTGCAGAATGTTCAGAAAACCTTCCAACAAACATTTCAGAATGTATTAGGACGTTCTAAAATATCCTAAAACATTCTGGGATGTTTTAAAATGTGCCACGATATTCCAAAACCTTTTAGAATTTGTCAGAACATTCAAAAATGCCCTGAAACGTTTTGAAATGTTTAAAAGATCTTCCAGGATACTCCGGAACATTTCAGAATATATCAGGACGTTCCAAAATATCCTAAAATATTGCAAGATGTTTCAAAACTTTCCAGAATGTGTCAAAATGTTTCAATACATTACAAAATATATCAGAGTGTACCAAAATGTCCCAAAAAAAATCAGCATAGTCAAATACCTTCCAGAATGCTTCAAGATATTCTAGAATATGTTAGTTCATTCCAAAATGTCCTGAAATGCTCTGTGATGTTTAAAATCTTCCCAGGACATTTCAAAACCTTTTGGAAATTGTTACAACGTTCTAAAATATCCTAAAACTTTGCGGAATATTTCAAAGCCTTCCAGAAGGTTTGAAAATGTTCCAAAATGTATCAGGATGTTTTAAAATATTTCAAAACGTTCCAGGATGTTTAAAAATCGTCCTGGATGCTTCAAAACATTGTAAAATGAGTCAGGACATTTTCAAATGTCCTCAAACGTTTTTAATATATGTCAAGATGTCTTGATACGTTACAAATATTTGAAAACCTTTTAGAATTTGTCAGGACATTGAAAAATGTCCTGAAACCACTCCAAAATTTATCAAGACGTTCTTAAATATTCCAAAACGATCCATGATGTTTAAAAATCTTCCAGGAGCCTTCAAGACGTTTGAAAATGTCCTTAAATATTTTAAGAATATATCAAGATGTTTTGATGCGTTCCAGGTTGTGTGACGTTCTGGGATGTTTCAAAACCTCCTACGATTTTACAAAGCTCCCCAAAATTTTCTAGGTCGTTCGGAAATGTCCCAAAACGTTATGGGATGTTTCAAAACTTCCCAGAATTTTTGAAAATGTTTCAAAACCTTTCAGGAAGATTCAAGACTTTCCAGAATGTGTTAGGACTTTGCAAAATATCCCAAAACATTCTTGGATGTTTCAGAACCTTCCACGACATTCCGAAACCTTTTAGAATTTCTCAGGACATTCCAAAATTCCTGAAACGTTTTGGAATGTTTAGGAAACCTTCGGGGATACTCAAAAACATTTCAGAATGTATTAGGACGTTCCAAAATATCCTAAAACGTTGCAAGATGTTTCAAAACGGTCCAGAATGTGTCAAAATGTATCAATACGTTCCAGAATGAATGAGAGTGTACCAAAATGTCCCAAAAAAAATCGGCATGTTCAAATACCTCCCAGGATGCTTCAGGATATTCTAGAACATGTCAGTACATTCCAAAATGTCCTAAAATGTTCTGGGATGTTCCAAAACTTTCCAAGACATTTCAATACCTTCTAGAAATTGTTAGGACGTTCTAAAATGTCTTAAAATGTTGCAGAATGCTTAGAAAACCTTCCAGGATACTCAAAAACATCTCAGAATGTATAAGGACGTTCTAAAATATCCTAAAACGTTGCAAGATGTTTCAAAACGTTCCAGAATGTGTCAAAATGTCTCAATACGTTCTAGAATGTATCAGAGTGTACCAAAATGTCCCAAAAAATATCGGCATGTTCGAATACCTCCCAGGATGCTTCAAGATATTCTAGAACATGCCAGTACATTCCAAAATGTCCTAAAATGTTCTGGGATGTTTCAAAATATCCCAGGACATTTCAATACCTTCTAGATATCAAAATATTTTTAAACGTTTCCAAAAATTTTATTATAATTCTATATTGCTCCAAAAGGTTCCAAAATTTATTAGGACGTTCCGAGATGCTTGAAAAAAATCCTGAAATGTTTGAAAACTTCCCAGGATACTTCAAAAAATTTCAAAATCCATCAGAATGTTCCGAAACATTCTAATACGTTCTAGGATGTTTCAAAACTTTTCAGAATGCTCTAAAACGTTCCAGAATATGTCAGTACGTTCCAAAATATCACAGAACATTCTGCGAAGTTTTAAAACCTTATAAAATTATTCAGGACATTCCAAAATGTCGCAAAACGTTCCGGAATGTTTAGGAATCCTTTCAAGTTGCTTCAAAACATTGCAGAATGTATCAGGACGTTCCAAAATATCCTACAACGTTTCAGGATGTTTCAATACGTTCCAGAATGTGTCTAAATGTCTTAATACGTTCCAGGATGTTTCAAAAACTCTCAGAATACTTTAAAACGTTCCAGAATATGTCAGTACGTCCCAAAAACATTCTGAGATGTTTCGAAATCTTCCACGACTTTACTAAATCTTATAGAATTTGTAAGAACATTTCAAAATATCCTTAAACGTTCCGGAATATTTAGAAAACCTTCCAGGATGCCTCAAAACATTGCAGAATATATCAGGACGTTTCAAAATGTCCTAAAACATTTCAGTATCTTTCAAAACGTTCCAAAATGTGTCAGAATTGCATTTCAAAACTTTCTAGAAATTGTTACAACGTTCTAAAATGTCCTAAAATTTTGCGGAATTTCTCAAAGCCTTCCAGAATGTTTGAAAATGTTCCAAAAGTATCAGGGCGTTTTAAAATATTTCAAAACGTTCCGGGATGTTTAAAAACCGTCTAGGATGCTTCAAAACATTGCAAAATGAGTCAGGACGTTTTAAAATGTCCTTAAACGTTTATAATATATATCAAGATGTGTTGATACGTTCCAAATAGTGTCAATACGTTCCAAAATGAGTCAAAACATTCTGGGATGTTTTCTCAATAATTTTGAAGATAATTGCACCAAATTTCCAGGATATTCACTTGTACAAAGTACAAGGAAGTATTGTGAAGCCAACAAATGTCGAACCGTCGAATGTATAATGTTGAATCTTTGTATTTAAGGCTGGTTTAGGGTCTAGTTGTGCACCTTGCATTATGATTATAATCGTCTGAACCGGAAGTGCACTTTACTGGAAACATTTTTTGAATTTTCCGCATAAATCCAAAACGGTTGAACGTAGAATATTGGAGTTCAGTATTTAAGACAGTACCATTTAGCTATTTTCATTGAGATCGGTTGAGCCGGAAGTGCACTTTACTTGACAGTCTTTTAGTATTTTTTGCATAAATTTGAAACGATCAGCAGTAAAGTATTGAGCTGTAGCATCAGAATGATTGCCTACTATTCTCATAACAATCGACTGGACCGGAAGTGCACTTCAGTTAATTTTTTTTTTAAATTTCGCGCCTAAAAGTAAAGCTGTTGGTTGTAGAATCTTGAAAATATTGTTGATATTCTGTGCTCAATTTGCAGCAAAGTTGACATTTCCTTTTGGAAGTGCTACCTCAGCAAGCTAATCTTTTCTTTTCCCACTTCTTGTTCTTTGTCTTTGATCGTCTTTGTCGAGTGTCGCGACTCCAACTCGCGACTTTTTACCTCACCTCAAGTTAAACTTTTTACTCAGCACAATTTATGGCCCTCGAGGGTCGTTCTATCCCTCTCATGCTCTGTGAAGCCTGTCTTGTATGTTATGACGTCACATCCGCTTGCTAGACAAGTGAATGAGTGATACACCCTTGAGAACCGGTCAACGTGTGAATTTTACATGGGTGAGACAAAGAGGGTGCTTTATTATTTTAAGGGGTGGTTCACCTTCAAACTTTGAATGCTAAATTGTTGTTACTGCTGCAATAAATTCAGGACTATTAAATTTACATATGGAGAAATATCTGCATTCATAAGTCATGAAAAAATTCCCCAAACAATTAATCATTGTTTCACCTGGACTAATTACAACTGAGTGTAGTGTTATTTGAATCAATAAATAACTTCATAAAAGCAAACCATTTTAAAAACTGCATAATTCCATATGGTGCAACAAATAAAAACTTGGGAAAATTTGCGGAAATGGCGCTATTTTCTCTCCGAGTTGGCGCGCAAAATCATTTGTCACTAGTCACTGGCGGCGGAAAAATTGGCTTTTAATTTTAATACGCTTGTCAAAAGTATAAGTAACAGTAACATAGTTGAAAATTTGCATAAAAAATAAGAGCCATTAATGTTGCGAACTGTCATATTGTCAAGAAATAATTGGTATCCTAATTGGCTGAAAAATTACTGTACAGTTCTAGAAAATATTGATCATATATTAAATTTTGAATCTGAGTCTGCTTTTCCGCGTGTTGAAGTGTGTGTGTGTGCGTCAAGTGCGTTTGGCGTATGTATATATGCAATAGCAGACAAAGACGGCAATGAAAGAAGACATAAAATGGTGAACGACAGAGTGAGCACGGAATAAAGAAGAATTATTCAAGTGTTGGAGTTTTCCAGGCCGGAAAATCAAGCCTATTTGTATGCCATGCCGGAAAACGCCGGCAAATTTCACTCTTCGATTTGCAGGAAATTGTTGTCGAGAATTGAACTGATTTCTTCTTCTTTCTTTCATTTTTGAAGCCGGGAAAACTTTATTAATTGGCAAATTTCGTTTCCTATTGTTGGTAACGATTGCCAATAAATAAATTTCTTTGAAACGACATTTTTCAGAATGCAAAGTTGAAACAAAACATGAATCAGACATAGTCAGAAAATCAAGCTTTCAATATTTACTTTCAATCACAATAGTGGACTTCATGACCGTTCTAATTTATAATGTACCTATTATACATCAGTAGATCAAAGGGTACATATTCTATAATTAATTAATTCCATTGATTAATTAATGCAGCATCCTAATCCGTGTACTGTTGCGTGTTAGCCTATTGGACTCTACAGTTTTATTCCTCGTCATAGACACTCGATTTTTTGCGCAATTTCAAAGAAAATTAATGAACTTGATTTTATGGGTCGTGATTTTTTTTGCACCCTGTAAAAGTTGTCAATGTTTGACATTTTTGACATCAAGAACATTTTTTTTTTCAGGGGTGGGTAGAAAGTGTGATAAACTTTGCGACGTATTAACTTACATGCCCTGAAAGAGAAAGCTTCAATTTTTACAAAACTAAAAGATTTATCTATTTTCGATCAAAATCAACCAAGTTATGGCGGTTTGAAAAATTGGTATTTTTGATGCATATTCTGCGTTTACTGGGAATTAATCTTTTGGTACAGCTGATATATTTCTTGCATATAATAATACGATAATTAAACTCAAAATCGCATTTTTTCACGGATAATAATTTTGTATTTATCCAAAAAATCTAAAAATTTGTCAAGTAAAATGCGCTTTCGGCGCAGTCGGTTGCTATGAAAACAGTAGGTCATCGTTCTTATGCTACAACATTCCTAAATACTGATTTCCAAGATTCTAGGACTAACAGTTCCGAATTTATACGCAAATTGGAAAAAAAACAACTGAAGTGCATTTCCGGTTCAGTCATTTGTTATAAAAATAGTAGGCAATCATTCAGATTGCTACAGCAGACTAAAATACTGAAGTTCAATATTCTACACCGAATCGTTTCGAATGTATGCGAAAAATTCTAAAAGACTGTCAAGTAAAGTGCACTTCCGGCTCAGTTGATCTCAATGTAAATAGGATATGAGCATTAAGATGATACAATAGTTTTAAATACTAAATTCCAACATTCTACGTGCAACCGTTTTGGATTTATGCGGAAAATTCTAAAAATGTTTCGAGTAAAGTGCACTTCCGGTATGGACAATTGCAATCATAATGCGAGGTGCACAACTAGACCCTAAACTAGCCCCAAGTACAAAATTTCAACATTATACGTCCTACGAGTTTTGAGATTTGCGGACATATATACGTACTGACATCAAGCCGAAACTAGTCAAAATGGATTCAGGGATGCTCAAAACGGATATATCCATTGAAATCTCGAAATTGAAGTATTGTCGGTTTCACAATACTTCTTTGAACTTTGTACAAGCAAGTTAAAAATTATTAGGAAAACATTTCAGAACATTTTGGCTCATTTTGTAACGTACTGACACTATTTGGATCGTATCAAGACATCTTGACATAAATTAAAAACGTTAAAGGACATTTTAAAACGTCCTGACACATTTTGCAATGTTTTAAAGTATCCTGGAAGGTTTTTGAACATTCCGGAACGTTTTGAGATATTTTAAAACGTCCTGATACATTTTGGAGCATTTTCAAATCTTCTGGAAGGCTTTAAAATATTCCACAGCATTTTAGGACATTTTAGAACGTTGTAAGAATTTCTAGAAGGTTTTGAAATGTTTTGAAACATTTAAGAATATTTTAGAATGTACTGGGATATTCTAGAATATCTTGAAGCATCCTGGAAAGTATTTGAACATGCCGAATTTTTTTTGGACATTTTGGTACATCCTGATACTTTTTGGAATGTATTAAGACATTTTGACACAGTTTGGAACATTTTGAAACATCTTGCAACGTTTTAGGATATTTTGGAACGTCCTGATACATTCTGCAATGTTTTGGAGTATCCTGGAAGGTTTTCTAAACATTCCAAAACGTTTCACGACATTTTGGAATGTCTAAAAGATTTTGGAATGTCGTGGAAGATTTTGAAATATCCCAGAATGTTTTGGGATATTTTGCAAAGTTCTGATACATTTTGGAAATTCTTGAACCATCTTGAAAGATTTTGAAACATCCCGGAACCTTTTGGGACATTTAGAAACATTTTGGGAAGTTTTGAAACATCTCAGAACGTTTTGAAACATTTTGGAACGTATTGACACTATTTGGAACGTATCAAGACATCTTAACATACATTAAAAACGTTTAAGGAGATTTTAAAACGTCCTGACACATTCTGCAATGTTTTGAAGCATCCAGGAAGGTTTTTAAACGTCCTGGAACGTTTTGACAAATTTTAAAACGTCGTGATACATTTTGGAACATTTTCAAACATTCTGGAAGGCTTTGAAATATTCCGCAACATTTTAGGACATTTTAGAACGGTGTAACAATATCTAGAAGGTTCTGAAATGTCCTGGGAAGTTATAAATCATTCTAGGACATTTTGGAATGTACTGACATATTCTAGAATATCTTGAAGCATCCTGGGAGGTATTTGAACATACCGTTTTTTTTTGGGACATTTTGGTACACCCAAATACATTTTGGAACGTACTCAGACATTTTGACACATTCTGGAACGTTTTAAAACATCTTGCAACGTTTTAGGATATTTTGGAGCGTCCTGATACATTCTGAAATGTTTCGGAGGTCTTTTAGACATTCCCAAAACGTTTCAGGACAAATTCTAAAAGGTTTTGGAATATCGTGAAGGGCTTTGAAACATCCGAGAATGTTTTGGGATATTTTGCGAAGTCCTGACACATTCTGGAAAGTCTTGAACCATCCTGAAAGATTTTGAAACATTTTCAAGCATTTTGGGAAGTTTTGAAACATCCTAGAGCGTTTTGGGACATTTCCGAACGACCTAAAAAATTTTGGTTAACTTTGAAATATTGTAGGAGGTTTTGAAACATCCCAGGACGTTCTGACACAATCTGGAACGTATCAAGACATCTTGACATATTCTAAAAATATTTAAGAACATTTTCAAACGTTTTGAAGCCCCCTGGAAGATTTTTAAGCATCCTGGAACGTTTTGGAATATTTTAGAACGTCCTGATACATTTTGGAATCGTTTCAGGACATTTTTGAATGTCCTGACAAATTCTAAAAGGTTTTGGAATATCATGGCAGGTTTTGAAACATCCCAGAATGTTTTGGGATATTTTGCAAAATCCTGACACATTCTGGAAAGTCTTGAACCGTCCTGAAACTTTCAAGGATATTTTGAAACATATTGGAAAGTTTTAAAACATCCCAGAACGTTTTGAAACATTTTGAAACGACTTAACAAATAAAGTAAGTAAAAATCCTGGAAATTTGTTGCAATTACCTTTAAAGCTATTAAGAAAACATCCCAGAAGGTTTGGCACATTTTGGAACATATTGACACTATTCGGAACGTATCAAGACATCTTGACATATATTAAAAACGTTTAAGGACATTTTTAAACCTCCTGACACATTTTGCAATGTTTTGAAGCATCCTGGAAGGTTTTTGAACATCCCGGAACGTTTTGAAATATTTTTTAAACGTCCTGATACATTTTAAAACATTTTTTAACCTTCTGGAAGGCTTTGAAATATTCCGCAACATTTTAGGACATTGCAGAACGTTGTACCAATTTCTAGAAAGTTTTGAAACATCCCAGAACATTTCAGGACATTTTGGAATGTACTGACATATTCTAGAATATCTTGAAGCGTCCTGGGAGATATTCTGAAACGTATTGAGATATTTTGACACATTCTGGAACGTTTTGAAACATCTTGCAACGTTTTAGGATATTTTGGAACGTCCTGATACATTCTAAAATGTTCTGGAGTATCCTCGAAGGTTTTCTAAACATTCCAAAATGTTTCAGGACATTTTGAATGTCCTGACAAATTCTAAAAGGTTTTGGGATGTCGTGGAAGGTTTTGAAACATCCCAGAATGTTTTGGGATATTTTGGAAGGTCCTGACACATTCTGCAAAGTCTTGAGTCATCCTGAATCTTTTAAGAATATTTTGAAACATATTGGGAAGTTTTGAAACATCCCAGAACGTTTTGAAACATTTTGGAACGACTTAACAAATAAAGAAAGTGAAAATCCTGGAAATTTGGTGCAATTACCTTTAAAACTATCAAGAAAATGAGTAACGGGTGGTCATGTACTGGCCTAATCGATCATAAAAACAAAAGTTCAATTAATTCTGATACTAACATCAAAAACTGCACGTCAATATCTTGTGTAACTCGCGAGATATTGAGATAACTGGTTTCTACCCTAAAATGGATACTAACCCATATCGATTCGAAATTCAAGGTATAAAATTTAATGACTGACATGTTGCTCATTCTGTGCAGCAATTTTCAGATGTCAATTATGCATAGTTCAGCAGTAATTATTTTTTGAATTTTCATTTAATTTTTTACCCAAAATTGGGTGCATGAATA
Source organism: Dromius quadrimaculatus (assembly GCA_963989225.1). Taxonomy (NCBI): domain Eukaryota; kingdom Metazoa; phylum Arthropoda; class Insecta; order Coleoptera; family Carabidae; genus Dromius; species Dromius quadrimaculatus. The sequence continues at coordinate 2,910,152 of OZ022329.1, forward strand.
AAAAATCAAGCAGTTTGGTCAAACTTACGACAGAGCAGCTCTCATTAAGTACCAGTTTCAAGTCTATAAGTGCTGTAGTTGCTCAGAAAAATAAATATTACATGAACTTGTTCATGGCAAATGATTATAAAGTAATTTGTAAGAGAAAGTTGATAAATACAACAAATTGAATTCTATATTTAACGGAAAAACTCCAATCATATTACCAAACTACCCTCCATTTTTCAATCTTACGCCGGAAATAACCAAAACTGAAACAAACGTCTGCAGCCAGCGAGCAAACGCGCAACGATATCGGCGACTCCACCAAATAACGCGTTCGATTTTTTTCTCTATTTTTATTTCCACTCATTTTTAGACATTTCCAATTTACTGACGCTGTGTTACATACTAAGTTTATTTTCATATTAAACTGTATGATTTTATGGAATAAATATTTGAAAGAATGTGAATTTGTGTCAGAATGGGAGACAAGTTATACATTTAAATTGTGTTTAAAATTACATTGTAATAAGATGAATTCGTGCGGGAAATTCAAGCATTTTATTTTAAAATAAATAATAGACTATCTACAATTTCTCAAAAAAAAAAAAACATCAATTAGACTAACAAAATATTATTAAAAATTTTACGAATTCCTGTTTCACAGGATATACTTGCAAGGAATAGTATTTGAGTTTCTATTTTCCTAGATTTCGTCTGGAGTCGAGAGAATCTCATCTCCGGGTTCTAGGTCTTAGCAAATTTCATCAAGTTTTATACGTAATTTTGTAATGAAAACGTACTATTTTTTCTTCAAATTCAATTTTCTGCGACGGAGTATGACCTTATTATTCTCTAACATGAATTATTTGTAAGACAATTGTGTGGAAAGGAAATTATTATGTATATAACTAAATTAGACATAAAATTTTGAATTAGCCAAGATGTATCATAAATTGTAATAGAAAAATTTCTAAACTTCATTCTTTTGAATAATATTCCCTATTTTCACTCCTTTACAAACTGAAATGAAGAAAACAGTTTGAAATGTCGTGGGTGAACGTTTTTTGAGTAATTTAAGACATTTTGGAACGTCCTGGCACATTCTGGAATGTCTTGAAACATTTTGGGACATTTTGGAACATTTTCAAGCTTTTTTAGAAATTTTGAAACATCCCAAAACGTTGAAATGTTTTAGAAAGTCCTGATACATTTTGGAACATTTTCAAACCTTCTGGAAGGTTTTCAAATATTCCGCAACATTGTAGGACATTTTAGAAAGTCCTGATACATTCTGCAATGTTTTGAAGCATCTTGGAAGATTTTACAAACATTCCGGAACATTTCAGGACATTTTAAAATGTTCTGTCAAATTCAATAAGGATTTGGAATGTCGTGGAAAGTTTTGAAACATCCCAGAACGTTTTGGTACATTTTAGATCGTATTGACACAATCTGGAACGTCCGAACATATTTTGAAGCATCATGGAAGATTTTTAAACATTCCAGAATGTTTTGGAATATGTTAGAACGTTCTGGTACATTTTGGAACATTTTCAAACCTTCTGGAAGGCTTTGGAATATTCTGCAAAATTTTGGGACAAATTCTAGAAGGTTTTGAAATGTCCTGGAAAATTTTAAAACATCTCAGAATATTTTAGGACATTTTAGAATGTACTGACATATTCTAGAATATTTTGATGCATCCTGGGGAGTATTTAAACATGCCGAATTTTTTTTGGAACTTTTTGGTACATTCTGATACATTCTGAAACGCATTAAAACATTTTGACACATTCTGGAACGTTTAAGAACATTTTGGAAAGTTCTGATAAATACTGCAATGTTCTGAAGCATCCTGGAAGGTTTCATAAGCATTCCGGAACGTTTTAGGTAGTCCTGACAAATTCTATAAGATTTTTGGAAGGTCGTGGAAGGTTTTGGAACATCCCAGAATGTTATGGGATAGTTTAGAACGGTCTGACACATTCTGTTATGTCTTGAACCATCCCAAAAGATGTTGAAACATCCCGGAACCCTTTGGGACATTTTGGAACATTTTTAAGCATTTTAGACAGTTTTGGAACATTTCAGAATGTTTTGGAACATTTTGGAACGACCTCACAAATTCTAGGGAGTTTTAAAATATCGTAGGGAGTTTTAAAACATCCCAGAACGTTTTGCCACATTTTGAAACGTATTGACACAATCTGGAACGTATCAAGACATCTTCACATATTCTAAAAATATGTAAGGACATTTTGGAACATCCTGGGAGATTTTTAAACATCCCGAAACGTTTTGAAATATTTTAGAACGTCCTGATACATTTTGGAACATTTTCAAATCTTTTTAAAGACTTTGAAATATCCCGCAACATTCCAGAAGTTTTTGAAATGACCTGGGAAATTTTGAAATATTCCAGAACATTTTGAAATGTACTGACATACTCTATAAGGTTTTGGGATGCCGTGGAAGATTTTTAAAACATTCCAGAATGTTTTGAGATATTTTGGAACGTCCTGACACATTCTGGAATGTCTTGACCCATCTTGAAATATTTTGAAACATCCCGGAACTTCTTGGGACATTTTGAAACATTTTCAAGCATTTTGGGAAGTTTTGAAACATCCCAGAACATTTTGGGACACCTAACAAATTCCAGGAAGCTTTTTAAATATCCAGGAGCATTTTGGAATACTTTAGGACGTTTTGATACATTTTGGAACATTTCCAAATGTTTTGGAAGGCTTTGAAATATTCCGCAGCATTATAGGATATTTTGGTACGTTCCAACGAATTCTAGAATGTTTCGAAATGTCCTGGGAAGTTTTGAAACATCCGAGAGCATTTGAGAAGTTTTAGGACATTTTGGAACATTCTGCAATACTTTGAAGCATCCTGGAAGGTTTTCTAAACATTCCAGAGAGTTTTAGGGCATATTGGAATATCCTGGCAAATTATATAAGATTTTGGAATGATGTGGAAGATTTTGAAACATCCCAGAATGTTTTCCGATATTTTGGAACGTACTGACATATTCTGGACTGTCTTGAACCATCCTGAAAAGTTTTGAAACAGCCCGGAACCCTTTAGGACATTTTCAACCATATTGGGAAGTTCTAAAACATCCCATAACGTTTTGGCACATTTTGGAACATATTAAGACATCTTAACATATTCTAAAAATGTTTAAGAACATTTAGAAACGTCCTAGCAGATTTTGCAATGTTTTAAAGCTTTCTGGAAGGTTTTTGAACATCTCGGAACATTTTGAAATATTTTAGAACGTCCTGATACATTTTGGAACATTTCCAAACCTTCTAGAAGGCTTTGAAATATTCCGCAGCATTTTAGGACATTTTAGAACGTTTTATCAAGTTCTAGAAGGTTTGAAATGTCCTGGGAAATTCTGATACATCCCAAAACATTTTAGGACATTTTAGAATGTACTGAAATATTTTAGAATATCTTAAAGGATCCTGGAAGGATTTTAAGCATCTCGAAATTTTTTGTGACATCTTGGTACATCCTGATACATTCTGGAACGTATCAAAACATTTTGAAACATTTTAGGACATTTTGGAAAGTTTTGATACATTCTACAATGTTTTGAGGCATCCTGGAAGGTTTTCTAAATATTCTGGAACGTTTTAGGACTTTTTAGAATGCCCTGACACATTTTATAAGGTTTTGGAATATCGTGGAAGGTTTTAAAACATACTGGAACCCTTTGAGACATTTTGGAACATTTTCAAGTATTTTAGGAAGTTTTGAAACATCTCAGAATTTTTTGGCATATTTTGGAACATATCAAGACACCTTGACATATTCTAAGAATGTTTAAGGTTATTTTTAAAAGGCCTGACATTTTTTGCAATGTTTTAAAACATCCTGGATGGATTTTGAACATCCCGGAACGTTACGGAATATTTTAGAACGTCCTGATACATTTTCTCGAAGGCTTTGAAATATTCCGCAGCATTTTAGGACATTTTGGAACATTTTATGAAATTCTAGAAGGTTTTAAAATGTCCTGGGAAGTTTTGAAACATCCCAGAACATTTTAGAATATCTTGAAGCATCCCGGATTTTTTGTGACATTTTGGTACAACCTGATACATTCTGGAACGTATTAAGACATTCTGACACATTCTGGAATGTTTTGAAATATCCTGAAATGTTTTAGGACATTTTGAAACGTCCTGATACATTCTGCAATGTTTTGAAGAATCTTGGAAGGATTTCTGAACATTCCGGAACGTTTTACGACATTTTAGAATGTCCCGAATAATAATATAAGATTTTAGAATGTCGTGGAAGGTTTTAAAACTTCCCAAAATGTTTTATGATATTTTGGAACGTTTTAGAGCATTCTTAAAAGTTTTGAAACATCCTAGAACGTATTAAAATGTTTTGGAACATTCTGATATATTTTGAAAGTATTCTGGGAAGTTTTCAAACATGTCAAAACGTTTTTAAATATCCCGGAAGGTTGTTATAAATTCTGGAATCTTTTGGAGCATCATGAAATTATAATAAAATTTCTGGAAATGTTTAAAAACATTTTGAAACGTTTCAAGACATTTGAGAATTCTTTGATACATTTTGCAATATTTTGAAGCATTCTAGGAGGGGATTTTGAAACATCCCGGAACTTTTTGGGACATTATAGAACGTCCTGACACATTATGGAAGGCATGAAGATATCCTGACACATTCTGAAATGTTGTAAAGCATTTTAGAATGTTTTGAAATATTTTGGAACATCCTGACACATTCTGAAGCTTTTTGAAGTTAAGTCAAATTCGGGAATAATTTATTTAGTTCCACCCTATTAAACAATTCAAATTTCTCCACCCCATAATCTTTCTCTTCGTTAGATCTTCATCAAAGATAGCTGCCCACATATCATTAGCAGCCTCAAGCGTGACATATTGACCTGAAAACGTTATCGTTTTCATCAACAACGAAACAACTGTCAAAGCTCGCGCCTGTCGAGGAAGAGCCTTGTATTTGTAAGTTTTGGACTGCCACGAAATCAAGCAATAAAGAAACAGAATTGGCTAATTATTTTTGAGATTTTGATGGAAAAGATATTTAAATTTCGTGGAGAAAATTGTTTAGATTATTATTATTACTATTTGATTATGATTGTGATTTAATAAATAAAATACTGATGAATCATCCTCTCTGAATATTTTATGTGAAACATATTATTCGTAGGCTCGTTAGGAAGTTTGTCTATTCTCAATATTTTATTTGAAAAGTTAATGATCCTTCTGAAAAAAATTCTTTTCAGGAACTTAAAAATGGAAAATATGATGAGTGAAACGTTACTGATTCGTATTTCCATATCGTCTAATGGTGATTTAATTTCCTTTGTCGTTAAGACTCGAATACAACTCTGTTACTTGAAGAGTATATACAAAGTGCCAGACTTCCATCAGAACAAAGTACATTAGTATATTTGGCTTTTTTATCTGTATTTTGACACTTTGTCAATGTTTTGAAATTTATAGCAGATGTAGCATCACGAAAATTAAATACATTGAATAGATTCCTACCTTCCCCCTTGATAACACCTGATTTTCTACTCCTGCAGGGCTGCCATTAATTCACGTTTAATATTGAATATATTACGATGATATTTAATGTTCAGTGTACATTTGAATCCACAAATTTTGAACTGAAAATGTTAATAAACTCGTAGATATACAAACACTTCACTACTGCATCAAATACAAACTGTAACTGCATGAAGAACGTAAACGTGCAAGCTCAGACCTAAAATATTAATTAAATAAAATCAATATTTAAAATGAACTCAGCGAAATAATTTGATGTAGATGAAACTTTGTACAAGTAATTGAAAATCTTAGAAATTTGGTGCAATTGCCTTCAAAATTATTAAGAAAACATCCTAGAATGTTTTGGCTCATTTTGGAACGTATTTACACTATTTGAAACGTATCAAGACATCTTGACATATATTAAAAACGTTTAAGGACATTTTAAAACGTCCTGACTCATTTTGCAATGTTTTGAAGCATCCTGGAAGGTATTTAAACATCCCGGAATGTTTTGGAATATTTAAGAACGTCCCGAAACATTTTCAAACGTTACGCAAGGCTTTGAAATATTCCGCAACATTTTAGGACATTTCGGGATGTACTGACATGCTTTATAAGATTTTGGAATATCGTGGAAGGTTTTGAAACATCCCATGATGTTTTATGATATTTTGACCCATTCTGGAATGTCTTAACCATCCTAAAAGGTTATGAAACATTTTCAAGCATTTTGGGAAGTTTTGAAACATCTCAGAATGTTTTTTTGACACATTTTGGAACGTATCAAAACATCTTGAATATTCTGAAAATGTTTAAAAACAATTTAAAACATCCTGACACATTTTGCAATGTTTTGAAGCATCCTGGAAGGTTTTTAAACATCTCGGAACGTTTCGGAATATTTTATAATGTTATAATACATTTCAAACCTTCTGGAAGGCTTTGAAATATTCTGCAACATTTGAGGACACTTTGAACGTTTTGAAATGTCTTGGGAAGTTTTGAAACATCACAGAACATTTTAGGACATTTTAAAATGTACTAACGTATTCTATTATATACTAAAGCGGTTTTCAAACATCCCGGAATTTTTTGGAACATATTGAAATGTCCTGATACATTCTGCAATGTTTTGAAACATCATGAAAGATTTTCAAAGCATTCCGGAGCGTATTAGGACATTTGGGAATGTCCTAAAAATTCTATAAGATTTTGGAATGTCGTGGAAGGTTGTGAAACATCCCAGAATAATTTGGGATATTTTGAAACGTATTGACACAATCTGAAACGTATCAAAACATCCTGACATATTCTAAAAATGTTTAAGGAAATTTTAAAACGTTTTGACACCTCCTGGAAGTTTTTTAGATATCCCGGAACGTTTTGGAATATTTTAGAACGTTCTAATACATTTTGGAACATTTTCAAACCTTCTTGAAGCTCTTGAAATATTCCGCAACATTTTAGGACATTTTGAACGTTCTAACAAATTCTAGAAGGCTTTGAAATGTCCTGACATATTCTAGAATATCTTAAAGCACTCTGTGACGTTTCTAAACATCCCGGAAATTGTTGGGACATTTTGGGATGTCCTGATACATCCTGCAATGATTTGGAGCATCCTGGAAGGTTTTATAAACATTATGGATCGTTTTCGGACATTTTGGAATGTCCTGCAGATTCTATGAGGTTTTGGAATGTTTTGGGATAAGTTTGAAACGTCCTGACACCTTCTGAAATGTATTGAACCATTCTGAGAGGTTTTGGAACATTTTTGAACATTTTCAACATTTTGAGAAGTTTTTAAACATAATAGAAAGTTTTAGCCCATTTTGGAACGTATTGACACAAACTGGAACGTATTAGGACATATTGACATATTCTTAAAAAGTTTGGGGGGCATTTTGAAACATTTCGAAGCCTCCTGAAAGGTTTACAAATATCCCGGATGGTTTTGGGATATTTTAGAGTGTCCTGATACATTTTAAAACATTTTCAAACCTTCTGGAAGGTTTTGAGATAATAATATTAGAAGTTTTTAAAATGTCCTGGGGAGTTTTGAAACAACTGATATGTTCTAGGAGCATCCTGGGAGGTTTTTAAGCATCTCGGATTTTTTTAGGACATATTGGTACACCTTAATACATTCTAGAACATATTAAAACATTCTGACACATTTTGGAAAGGTTTTGAACATCCTGAAACGCTTTAGGACATTTTAGTCAGTCCTGATACGTTCTGCAATGTTTTGAAGTATCTTGGAAGGTTTTCTAAGCATTTTGGAACGTTTTAGGACATTTTAGAATGTCCTGACAAATTCAATGAGGTTTTGAAATGTCGTGGAAGGTTTCAAAACATCCAAAAATGTTTTGGGATATTTTGGAACGTCCTGACAGCTTCTAAAATATTTAGAACCATCCTGCAAGGTTTTGAAAAATTTTTGGAATATTTTCAAGTATTTTGGGCAGTTTTGAAACATCTTAGAACGTTCTGAGACATTTTAGAACAACTTAAAAAATTTTAGGAAGCTTTGAAATATCGTAGGAGTTTTTGAAACATTCCAGAACGTTCTGACATATTTTGGAACGTATTGACACAATCTAGAACGTATCAAGACATCCTAACATATTCTTAAAATGTTTCAAGATATTTTGAAACGTTTTGAAGCCTCCTGGAAGGATTTTAAACATCCTGGAACATTTTCAAATATTCTGGAAGACTTTGAAATATACCGCAAAATTTTAGAACATTTTAGGACGTTGTAACAATTTTTAGAAGATTTTGAAATGTTTTGAAACATTTTAGAATATTTTTGAAAGTACTAAGTTATTCTAGAATATCTTGAAGCATCCTGGAAGGTATTCAAATATGCCAATTTTTCTGGGACATTTTGGTACACCCTTATTCATTCTGGAACGTATTGAGACATTTTGACACATTCTGGAACGTTTTGAAACATCTTGCAATATTTTAGGATATTTTGGATTGTGCTGATACATTCTGAAATGTTTCCGAGTATCCCGGAAGGTCTTTTGAATATTCCAAAAAGGTTCAGGACATTTTTTAATGTCCTGACAAATTCTAAAAAGTTTCGGAATATCGTGGCAGGTTTTAAAACATCCCAGAATGTTTTAGGACATTTTGGAATGTACTGACATGTTCTAGAATATCTTGATGCATCCTGGGAGGTATTTGAACATGCCGAATTTTTTTTGGATATTTTGGTACATCCTGATACATTCTGGAACGGATTGAGACATTTTGACACATTCTGGAAAGCTATGAAACATCTTGCAACGTTTTAGGATATTTTGGAACGTCCTAATACATTCTGAAATGTTTTTGAGTATCCTGGAAGGTTTTCTAAACATTTTAAAACGTTTCAGAACATTTTGGAATGTCCTGACAAATTCTAAAAGGTTTTGGAATGTCGTGGGAGGTTTTGAAACATCCCAGAATGTTTTGGGATACTTTGCAAAGTCCTGACACAATCTGAAAGGTTTTGAAACAACCCGGAACCTTTTGGGACATTTTGAAACATATTCGGGAGTTTTGAATAATGAATTTCATTATCCTACTGCTAATTATTCTGGATTAATGCGGAAAATTCAAAAAAAGTTTCAAGTGAAGAGCCCTTCCGGTACAGATATTTTGGAGCATTTTTAAACCTTCTAAAAGATTTTGAAATATTTCGCAACATTTTAGGACATTTTAGAACATTGTAACAATTTCTAGAAAGTTTTGAAAAGTCCTGAAAAGTTTTCAAACATCACAGAGCATTTCAGGACTTTTTGGAATGTACTGACATATTCTGGAATATCTTGAAGCATCCTGGATGGTATTTAAATATGCCGATTTTTTTTGGGACATTTTGGTACACCCTTATGCATTCTGGAACGTATTGAGACATTTGGACACATTCAGGAACGTTATGAAACATCTTGCAATATTTAAGGATATTTTGGAACGTCCTGATACATTCTGGAATGTTTCGGAGTATCCTGGAAGGTTTTATAAACATTCCAAAACGTTCCAGGACATTTTGAGATGTCCTGATAGATTCTAGAAGGTTTTGAAATGTCATGGAAGGTTTTGAAACATCCCAGAATGTTTTGGTATATCTTTAAAACATATTCCGAAGTTATGAAACATTGTAGAACGTACATATACATACCGACATCAAGCCGAAAATAGTCAAAATGGATTCAGGAATGCTCAAAACGGATATTTCCATCAAAATTTCGAAATGTGAATTTTGTCGGTTTCACAATTTCACAATAACAACTCTTGTATAAAATCTGTGTCTGTTGTTTCAAGTAGTTTCACCAGATTTCGGTGTAGGTTCCACTGAGGGCCATAGAAATCCTGACGAAGGGATGTGGCAACCGAGAATCTGGAGAATCAGCGACCGGAACGACATGGACCAACGAACACAGGGTACATGTGCACATCGTAAACTTCTGTAACTTCCTCTACCTTTTCTCACAAACCAAACTTGTCATTTGTATTGTTTGCAGACAGTAGGCAATAATTTTTTTCACTAATTTTGTTCTACACCCCTCTGGTGGCGCAAGAAGCAATGTTATAAATTAAAAACAGTTGAAACATAGCTTGTTACTACTAACTTTATTATAGTATAGACAATGCTTCAATAGATGAAAATTCCAAACCTGAAAGTCTTTTCTGACTCATCGTACGTCTCAAATAACTTTTTATTAGTTTTAATTTCGAAAAACTCCTTTCGGCGGTATTATTAACAAAATCAAATAGACTATGTAAATATTTGGATAAATTTCTTTCAAGTTATTTTCCATTTTGTATTGAAACAGTCTTTCCATATTTTTAATGAAGTCTGGTACATTTAGGGTCATACAATTCGTAAAATTGGAGGTCATTACTTTCACCCACTTAATTTCTAAAATATGAGACCTAAATGTTCTGAAATTTGTTTATTTTAAGTTAAAATATATCAAGAACAATCGATTCTGATGATTTTGTTGTTATAAACAACATAAGGATGCTACGATCGCCCGGTGTAGTACTGGAGTAGCGGACGGAGGAGAGAATAGCCGAATCAGCAGCACACACTGTTTGACTCTGTATCTCCTGAACGAATTGAGATAATTGAAATCTGTAAAAAGTATTGTATTCTGCACGATTCATTCTAATGTAATAAGAATTATTATTGAAATATATCAAAAAATACAAATACTATTAACTGATAAATAACATTTAGAGTTTGTAGCTGTATTTTTCGACTCAATTGAGATAATTAAAATGTGTGGACAGTATTGTGATCTACATATTTAAATGTAACGCGATGGAGAGTTTCATTAGAATATCTTCAGAAATACAAATATGATTGATCGAAATTCAATACTCAATAATGTTTCTAAAATCGACTATTGTAGTAGCACAATGTTTGTTGATGTATCTTCTGAACAAGACAAGATTAATTAAAATTTGTAAGCAAAATGTGCAATACATTTAATAAAATCAATAAAAATGTCTTAGAAATCGAATTGACAATATATTTCTGTTTTAAAAATGAGAATGAAAGATAATCAACAATAACAAAATTCGATAGACAGTGTAAATATTTGGATTTTCATTCAATTATTTTCTATTATGTATTGAAACAGTTTCACGTCTTTAATGAAGTCTGGTACATTTAAGATCATACAATTCGTAAAGTTGGAAGTCATTACTTTCTTCCACACCAAATATGCTGAAATTTGTATATTCTAAGATAAAATATATCAGGAACAATCGATTCTGATGATTTTTGTTGTTATAAACATCATAAGGATGCTTGATCGCCCGCTGTAGTACTTGAGTAGCGGACGGAGGAGAGAATAGCCGAATTAGAAGCACACACTGTTTGACTCTGTATCTCCTGAACGAATTGAGATAATTGAAATCTGTAAAAAGTATTGTATTCTGCACGATTCGTTCTAATGTAATAAGAATTATTATCAAAATATTTCAAAAAATACAAATACTATTAACTGATAAATGACATTTAGAGTTTGTAGCTGTATTTTTCGCCTCAATTGAGATAATCAAAATGTGTGGACAGTATTGTGATCTACATATTTAAGTGTAACGCGATGGAGAGTTTCATCACAATATCTTCAGAAATACAAATATGATCGATTGAAATTCAATACTCAATAATATTTGTAAAATCGACTATTGTAGTAGCACAATGTTTGTTGCTGTTCTTTTGAACGAAACAAGATAATTAAAATTTGTGAGCAAAATGTGCAACACATTTAATAAAATCAACAAAAATGTTTTGGTAATATTCTAAGCGCATTTTTAGCGCATTTTTTGAAAAAAAAGCGCTATTATATTCACTTTGGCTGTCTGGCTGGCTGGCTGGCGTGACGTTGAGTTCTCAGCAACTATACTATTTACAGACTTGAAACTGGTACTAAATAAAAGCTGCTGTTTCGTAGGTTTGCACGAATTGCTTTAATTCAAGCTCAATGATTGTGGAAGATTAAATTATTCAATTACTTGTTTCAAATGAAACAATGCCCATAGATATATATGACATTAGGGATATGGCAACTAAAATTTATTAAAGTAGATAAAAATTTAGTTACAACTTTCGCCGCGGGTGTCACTATTATTATGTACAGTTGTCAAATCTGTCCGGGATTCATTCAATGACTTGTTTGACGCGAATTTGAAGCTTATTAAAATGAATTATTATTATTGGATGAAAATTTGTTTACTTTTGGTGTATTTTTTGTGTATAGCTTTGATAAAGATCAAATTATCATTTTAAGATACAGCACTTGACCTTCCGTCAGTCAATAACTAAACAATGAAGATTAAAAGGTATTTTTGAGTTTGTACATGCATAAATTATGTACCTATCAAATAGTCAACTTGAAACTAGTACTAAATGGAAGCTGCTGTTTCGTAAGTTTGCCCAAACTGCTTGATTTCAAGCTCAGTAATTGTGAGAGATGGTAATTTGCGAAATCTTTGAAGTAACAAGCATCCATGAGCTGTCAAAAATGCGCTTTCATCATCTAGATGATTCTTCAATTTTTTGGAATATATCATAATTTATGTATCGATGTCTCTTGATTTATTCATCTTCAGCTACAAATGCAATAAATTATTTATTACAAAAGAAACAATAATCACAATAGTAAAAATTTGAAGTCCAGTTCCAGCAACAAATCATCCGCCACCATAATTCACTTACAACCAATCAAAAATCAATAACAACCTCAACCCAGTCTGTCTCCAAATACCACAACCGTTGAACAACGGAAATAAATTGCTACTAATTGCAAAGTTACACATGTCATTATGTAGGACACACACACGTATACACGCCATCACAGAGACATAGGATAGCAAGCAGGTAATGATGTATGGTGTTCACAAATCAGGCCTTGTTTAACTGAGAGAATACGGTATGCTGAATACAGTTTAGCTCAATACGTATGAAAGCAGGTAGGTGGTATACGTTGAATGTAAATCGTCCAGCGGAAGATTTATTTATTTGAGGGGTGTGAATTTGAAATGCGATACCGGTTGGTAAATATAGTGTTAGTGTTCTGTAAATAGATCTGATAATGTGTACTGGAAAAATTGAAGAATCATCTAGATGATGAAAGCGCATTTTTGACAGCTCATGGATGCTTGTTACTTCAGAGATTTCGCAAATTACCATCTCCCACAATTACTGAGCTTGAAATCAAGCAGTTTGGGCAAACTTACGAAACAGCAGCTTCCATTTAGTACTAGTTTCAAGCTGACTATTAAATAGGTACATAATTTATACATGTACAAACTCAAAAATACCTTTTAATCTTCATTGTTTAGTTATTGACTGACAGGAAGTCAAGTGCTGTAGCTTAAAATGATAATTTGATCTTTATCAAAGCTATATAAAAAAATACACCAAAAGTGAACAAATTTTCATCCAATAATAATAATTCATTCTAATAAGCTTCAAATTCGCGTCAAACAAGTCATTGAATGAATCCCGGACAGATTTGACAACTGTACATAATAATAGTGACACCCGCGGCTAAAGTTGTAACTAAATTTTTATCTACTTTAATAAATTTTAGTTGCCATATCCCTAATGTCATATATATCTATGGGCATTGTTTCACTTGAAACAAGTAATTGAATAATTCAATTTTCTACAATCACTGAGCTTGAATTAAAGCAATTTGTGCAAGCCTACGAAACAGCAGCTTTTATTTAGTACCAGTTTCAAGTCTGTAAATAGTATAGTTGCTGAGATCTCAGAGTCACGCCAGCCAGCCAGCCAGTCAGCCAAAGTGAATATAATAGCGCTTTTTTCGGAAAAATGCGCTAAAAAGAGGGAAGACGCAGATTAACGATAAAACAAATATTTCTAAATGTTTTCTACGTTTGATACTCACTTGCATTAACGGGCATTTGATGCTGATGATGATGCCGGGCGTAGGCCCCCAGCACAGGGGCAGGATGCCCTCCATGCTGGTAGAGCACAGCCCCCGGCGGGCGGAAGCCCGCCACCGCTGCCCGTCGAGCCGCCACTGCCTCGCACTACACTACACTAACGCACGGTTAACGTTAACCGCGATTTCACAATGTGGACCACCACCGAAATACGCAACATTGTCCATCCAATTATCCATACAAAATGTACATCTTACAAACAGTATAAAAGTTTCGTCTTTATTGTCCGATATCTGGAAATCAATCAGACTAATCAAATCGAGCCTCAAAATTAGAATAAGAAATAGTTATTCATATTTCTTCCACTAATATATAAGAAAACGAAGTACTTTTAAGTAGAGGAGTGTAGAAAATATTGAGACATGTCATACTTCTTGAGATTCTGACGCCTGGTAATAAATAGTGCAGTGAGATAAAAATAAAAATAGGTAAAAAACTTATAAGATTTAGTATAAAATCATCAACTTCACCAAAAACTAGAATAGTGTATTGTTTAAGGACATTTTTGAAAGATTTTTAAGCATCCCGGAAGGTTTTGGAGTATTTTAGAACGTCCTGGAACATTTTCAAACGTTCTAACCAATTCTAGAAGGTTTTGGAATGTCCTAGCAAGTTTTGAAACATTCCAGAACATTTTAGGACATTTTGGAATGTAATGACACATTCTGAAATGTCTTGAACCTTCCTGGAAGGTAATGAAACATCCGGGAAACTTTTAGGACATTTTGGGCAGTTTTGAAACATCTTAGAACGTTTTGGCACATTTTGGAACGTATCAAGACAACTTGACTATTCTGAAAATGTTTAAAAACAATTTGCAATGTTTTGAAGCATCCTGGAAGGTTTTTAAACATCCCGGAATGTTTTGGAATATTTTAGAATGTTATAATACATTTTGGAACATTTTCAAACCTTCTGGAAGGCTTTGAAATGTTCTGCAACATTTTAGGTCATTTTTGAACGTTCTAACAAATTCTAGAAGGTTTTGAAATGTCCTGGGAAGTGTTGAAACAACACAGAACATTTTGGAATGTACTGACATATACTAGGATATCTTAAAGCACCCTGAGTGGTTTTCGAACAGCCCGGATTTTTTTGGAGCATTTTGGTACATCCTGATACATTCTGGAACGTATTGAAACATTCTGAAACCTTTTAGGACATTTTGAACATTCTGATACATTCTGCAATGTTTTGGAACATTCTGGAAGATTTTTTTAGCACTCCGAAACATTTTAGGACATTTTGAAATGTCCTGAGAAATTGTATGAGTTTTTGGAATGTCGTAGGAGTTTCGAAACATCCCAGAATGTTTTGAAATATTTTGGGACGTCCTGACACCTTCTGGAATATCTTGAACCATTCTGAAAGATTTTGAAACATTCCGAAACCTTTTGGGACATTTACAATCATTTTGGGAAGTTTTGAAACATTCCACAACGTTTTGGGACATTTTGGAACAACCTAAAAATTTTAGGAAGTTTTAAAATATCGTAGGAGGTTTTGAAACATCCTAGAACGTTATGGCACATTTTAGAACGTATCGACACAATTTGGAACGTTTCAAGACATCTTGACACATTCTTAGAATGTTTAAGAAAATTTTGAAACATTTTGAAGCCTCCTGGAGGGTTTTTAGATATCCTGAAACGTGTTGGAATATTTTAGAATGTTATAATACATTTTGAAACATTTTCAAACCTTCTGGAAGGCTCTAAAATATTCAGCAAAATTTTAGGACACTTTGAACGTTCCAACAAATTCTAGGTTTCAAATGTTCATTCTGCAATGTTTTGAAGCATCATTAAAGATTTTCAAAGCATTCCGGAGCGTATTAGGACATTTGGGCATGTCCTACAAATTCTATAAGATTTTGGAATGTCGTGGAAGGTTGTGAAACATCCCAGAATGTTTTGGGATATTTTGGAACGTTTTGACACCTTCTGAATTGACTTGAACTATCCTGGGAGGGTTTGAAACATCTTCAAGCATTTTGAGAAGTTTTGAAACATCCCAGAACGTTCTGACACATTTTGGAACGTATTGACACAATCTGGAACGTATCAAGACATCTTGAAATATTCTAAAAATGTTTAAGGACATTTTAAAACGTTTTGACACCTGGAAGGTTTTTAGATATCCCGGAACGTTTTGGAATATTTTAGTACGTTCTAATACATTTTGGAACATTTTTAAACCTTCTTGAAGCTCTTGAAATATTCCGCAACATATTAGGACATTTTGAACGTTCCAACAAATTCTAGAAGGCTTTGAAATGTCCTGACATATTCTAGAATATCTTAAAGCACCTTGTGAGGTTTCTAAATATCCCGGAAATTGTTGGGACATTTTGGAATGTCCTGATACATTCTGCAATGATTTGAAGCATCCTGGAAGGTTTTATAAACATTTCGGAGCGTTTTCGGACATTTTGGAATGTTCTGCAAATTCTATAAGGTTTTGGAATGTAATAGAAGGTTTTAAAACATTCCAGAATGTTTTAGGATATTTTGGAACGTCCTGACACATTCTGAAATGCCTTGAACCATTTTGAAAAGTTTTGAAACATTTTCAAGCATTTTGAGAGGTTTTGAAATATTCCAGAAAGTTTTGGCCCATTTTGGAAAGTATTGACACAATCTAGAACGTATCAAGACATCTAGACATATTCTTAAAATGTTGAGGGACATTTTAAAATGTTTCGAAACCTCTTGGAAGGCTTTTAAACATCCCGGAAGGTTTCGGAATATTTTAGAACGTCCTGATACATTTTGGAACATTTTCAAGCTTTGAGATAATCCGCAACATTTTAGGACATCTTAGGACATTATAGAATGTTTTGAAATTTCCTGGGGAGTTTTGAAACATTTTAAAATATTTTAGGACATTTTGTAAGGTACTGATATGTTCTAGAAGCATCTTGGGAGGTTCTTAAACATTTCGGATTTTTTTGGGACATTTTGGTACACCTTGATACATTCTAGAACATATTAAGACATTCTGACACATTTTGGGAAGGTTTTGAACATCCTGAAACGTTTTAGGACATTTTGATCAGTCCTGATACATTCTGCAATGTTTTGAAGTATCTTGGAAGATTTTCTAAGCATTTCGGAATGTTTTAGGACATTTTAGAACGTCCTGACAAATTTAATGAGGTTTTGGAATGTCGTGGAAGGTTTCGAAACATCCCAGAATGTTTTGGGATATTTTGGAACGTCCTGACCCCTTCTGGAATATCTTGAATCATCTTACAAGGTTTTGAAACATTTTGGAACATTTTCAAGTATTTTGGAAACATCCCAGAAAGTTTTGACCCATTTCGGAACGTATTGACACAATCTGCAACGTATTAAGACATCTTGAGATATTCTTAAAATGTTGAGGGACATTTTGAAACGTTTCGAAACCTCCTGGAAGGTTTTGGAATATTTTAGAACGTCCTGATACATTCTGGAGCATTTTCAAACCTTCTGGAGGGCTTTGAGATAATCTGCAACATTTTAGAACATCTTGGAGCATTCTAAAAAATTATAGAAGGTTTTGGAATGTCCTGGGGAGTTTTGAAACATCCCAGAATATTTTAGGACATTTTGGAATGTACTGACATATTTTAAAATATTTTGAAGCATCCTGGAAGGTTTGTAACCATCCCGGAATTTTTTGGGACATTTTGATACATCCTGATACAATTTAGAATGTATTAAATTATTCTGACAGATTCTACAAAATTTTAGGACATTTTGGAAGGTTCTGATATATTCTGCTATGTTTTAAAGCATCCTGGATGATTTTCTATGCATTTCGGAGCGTTCCAGGACATTTTACTTTGTCCTGACAAATTTTCTAAGTTTTGGAATGTCGTAGCGAGTTTGAAACATTTCAGAACATTTTGGTACATTTTGGAACGTATCAAGACATCTTGACGTATTCTGAGAATGTTTAAGGATACTTTGAAACGCCCTGCCAAACTTTGCAATGTTCTGAAGCATTCTGGAAGGTTTTTCAATATTTCAGAAGGTCCTGATATATTTTGGAACTTTTCCAAGCCTTCTGAAATGTCTTGGGAAGCTTTGGCACATTCCAAAACATTTTAGGACATTTTGCAATGTACTGACATACTCTAAAAGGTTTTGGAATGTCGTGGAAGGTTTTGAAACATTCCAGAATGTTTTGGGATTTGGATTGAATGATTTGGAACGTCCTGACACATTCTGGAATGTCTTGTACCATCCTGAAAGGTTATGTTACATCCCAGAACCTTTTAAGACATTTTGAAACATTTTTAAGCATTTTGGAAAGTTTTGAAAAATCCCAGAAGGTTTTAGCACTTTTTGGAAAGTATTAAGACATCTTGACATATTCTGGAAATGTTTAAAGACATATTAAAATGTCATGACACATTTTGCAATATTTTGAAGCATCCTGGAAAGTTTCTAATTATTCCGGAACATTTTCGAAATATTTTAGAACGTGCTGATACATTTTGGAACATTTTCAAGCCTTCTGAAAGGCTTTGAAATATTCCGCAACATTTTAGGACATTTTGGAATGTTTTAACAAATTCCAGAAGGTTTTGAAATGTCCTGAAGAGTTTATTAGCATCCCAGAACATTTTAGAACATTTTGGAATGTACTGACATATTTTAGAATATCTTGAAGCATCCTAGGAGATTTTTAACCATCCCGGTTTTTTTTGAGACATTTTGGTACATCCTGATACATTTTGGAACTTTTTAGAACATTTTGAAGAGTCCTGATACATTCTGCAATGTTTCAAAGCATCCTGGAAGGTTTCCTAAGTATTCCGGAACGTTTTAGGACTTTTTATATTGTCCTGACAAATTATATAAAGTTTTGGAATGTCGTGAAGGTTTTGAAACATATTGACATATTCTGAAAATATTTAAGGACAAATTTTGCAATGTTGTGAAGCATCTTGGAAGGTTTTTGATTATTTTAGAACGTCCTGATTCATTTTGGAACATTTTCAAACCTTTTGGAAGGCTTTTGAATATTTCGCAAAATTTTAGAATATTTTGGAACGTTCTAAAAAATTTTAGAAGTTTTTGAAACATCCCAGAGCATTTCAGGACATTTTGGAATGTACTGATATATTCTATAATATCTTGAAGTATCCTGGCATGTTCTTAAACATCCTGGAATTTTTTGGGACATTTTAGTATATCTTAATACATTCTGGAACGCATTAAGACATTGTGATACATTCTGGAACATTCTACAATATTTTGAAGCATCCTGGAAGGTTTTCTAAACATTCCGGAACATTTTAGGAGGTTTTGGAATGTTGTGGGATATTTTGGAACGTACTGACATATTTTGGAACGTTTTAAAGCATTCTGAACGTTTTTGAACATTTTTTACCTTCTTACCAGGCGTCAGAATCTCAAGTAGGTCCAGGTTTGTATTCTAATTATTTTTGCCTAATTTAGGTAAAACTAGACGAAATTTGCGTCGTGGGAATCAAGCTTCAAAAATAAATCAACAAAAATATTTTAGGACAGACTACAATAAGCTTCTATTTTCAAACAGTCATTTTAAAATTGAGAGACTTCAATGAGAGAATAGAATGGAGTTTAAGTGTGGAAGTCAACATTTTTTCTTGTAAATTTTCTTTTCTTTAAGAATTTGTTTGTAAAATTCCTCTGGCACCAATAGTTTTCGAGTAATTTTCAAAAAAGTAGACCCCTTTTTTTGGAATCTTCAATTGTTTATAGCTTTTGCAATTGTTTATGTGCAGGTTTGAAATTTGCGCACATTTTTTTAGACTTTATAACGAGTTCAACGAACTATCGCACGTATTTTAATTCGCAGTAGCAAGAATTGGCACATTTTTTAACTTGTTGACTCGACTCGAATTTTCTTTGATTTAAAACATCAAATGAAGAGTCGTTGAAGATTTTGATATGAGGACTGGCTGGGGAGGTTTTTCAACCATTCATTCTGTTTCAGTCATATAAAAATGATTTAGGGAGGATCTAGAAACTAATAGAAAAAAAATTTGATTTGCTGGACAAGACTGTGAATTTTTTGGGCGTGATGTAACAACATGATTATCCAATTTAGTTAATTGCCAAATAAAATATACAGCACAATAATTTTCCATTCCCTAACATATGTTATTGATAATAATAATCGCAGACAGGCAATTACTAGCTCTGCTAATTAGTCGTAGCAATTAATAAAAACCTATTCACTAGTGGTCCAAGTCGAGTAAAAATTTCATTGGCGGTGTTTATGTAAACCACATAGCTACATTTCCCGCCCGTTTTAATTGAAAATTTAATCATTCTATGAATATGGAATCAGTGCAATTTACGTCGTCAATAATTAATAATTTATCAAGCCAATGAGTGAACCAATTAAACCATTGTAAATAATAATAATTATATTTCACATTGAGATCATTATTAGTCCGGCTTGTTTACAGGGTAAATTAATTTTCATTTGTTACTTTGCGATTATATTAATTTTAATCTGTTCTAATATTAATCACGGGATACTGATTAATTATTGAGATTTTAATTGGCAGGTAACAAAACGTGCTCCAATACCGAATTTACTGTTTGTGAAGATTAATATTGAATTTTCTTTGCATGCAAACTTTTCGCTTTTCGTTTTTATCCAAAGAAAAGACAAACAATGACTGTGTCATCATTTTATGTTCGTGTTTGAAGAAGAGCGTCGCTATTATCTGTAATTGCATTGTTTGTGTTAATTGTGTAAGTTGATAGCTGTGTTTAAATTTACTGTACACGTATACTCCATACCAAAATTAAACAGGATTTCCTCACATTTCAGACTTAGTACATTAAGAACATCATTGTATGTACAATGTCACACAGTTGGAAAAAAATACCTACAGTATTTCTGGATAAATAATAATAGTTAATAAAATACTTTGAAACGCACAATTCAGGTTATTTTTGAGGACCCATACCTAATCTAATTCGATTCAGCTCTTAAATTTATTTATAGGTACGATTCATTGTTATTTTATGTGCAAAATAATTATTGAAATAATTTTGTATGTAAATCTAAATTTATGTTTTGTAAATACAGAATTGTGGTTAATATATTACTGTTTTCAACTGAACCCCTTTTATTATTAAAATAATCAGAGTTTTGCACCCTTTATATACAATTTTTTCGCAATTAATTTCTCGTTAAAACAATTGATATTTCGTGGCACGATTTTAATTATATATAATGAACAGAAAGCGCCTATAATCTAGAAACTTGTTTTACCAATAAAATAATATGTTTCTAGGAAAAAGTTTTCCTCTAACAAATTTTTATGGAAGTTAACATGCTAATTTATGTATTCCCATTTTTAAAGGCTCGCAAAATACCACAAACCTTAAAGATCAATTTTCTAATGTCAAATTTCACATTATTCCTTTGGTTCAGAAAATATGACGAATTTTATAATAATTTTGATAATAACAAATGAACCGCTGATAATTTTGAAAAATGTTTCAGGTAAAAGTTGTGCCAAATTATTCAAAGACTAGTTTTAGTTATTACATATTTTATGATAAATACCACCGTTTATAAAATAAATGCAAAAAACTAAAAAGTTTCATCAGTAAAGTTGTGGTACCACTGGTTGAAAAAAGCTCATCTACTAACTAGAACCTAGCTTTTCGATGAAAAACTTGAATATAAAATTTCAGCCGAAAATTCGTACGCGTTCTCAAGTTATCGTACTTCAAACCTTTTTTTTATATTGTTTTTTGGGTTCAGTAGGGTCTAAAACGTGAAAATTCATCAAAATTTCGAATCACTATTACAATATTTCCCTTATTATATTACAGGTCTGTAACATCGCTAGTAGATCAAAAGCCAACGTCCTTCAGACCTTCCTTATTGTTTTGTTACGACTTACGAGGTGATAAATATTATTCTCGAAGGACCATTAATGAATAACACGTTTATTAAAAATTAACAACTTTGTTACCTCAAAAACTATGTTGAGGGACATTTTTAAATGTTTCGAAGCCTCCTGGAATGTTTTGGAAAATTTTAGAACGTCCTGATACATTTTGGAACATTTTTAAACCTTCTGGAAGGCTTTGAGATAATCCGCAACATTTTAGGACATCTTAGAACATTTTGGAGTGTACTGACATATTCTACAATATCTCGAAGCATCCCGAGCGGTTTTTAAACATTTTTGGGGACATTTTAGAACATTTTGATACATTCTGGAACGTATTAAGATATTCTGGGACGTTTTGAAACATCTTGAAACGTTTCAGGACATTTTTGTACGTCCTGATATATTCTGCAATGTTTTGTAGCATTCGGAAAGTTTTCTAAACATTCCGGAGGTTTTGTCAAAACATTTTGGGACATTTTGGAACATTTTCAAGCATTTTTGGAAGTTTTTAAACATACTAGAATGTTGTGGGACATTTTTGAACGACATTTGGGAATGTCTTGAAAATGCTATAAGATTCTGGAATGTCTTGAACTATCCTGAAAGATTTTGAAACATTTTCAAGCATTTTGGAAAGTTTTGAAACATCCCAGAACGTTCTGACACATTTTGGAACGTATTGACACAATCTGGAACGTATCAAGACATCTTGACATATTCTTAAAACGTTCTAATACATTTTGGAACATTTTCAAACCTTCTTGAAGCTCTTGGAATATTCCGCAACATTTCAGGACACTTTGAACGTTCCAACAAATTCTAGAAGGTTTTCAAATGTCCTGGGAAGTTTTGGAACATCACAGAAAATTTTAGGACGTTTAAGAATGTATTGACATATTCTAGAATATCTTTTCAAACATCCCGGAATTTTTTGGGACATTTTGGAATATCCTAAAACATTCTGCAATAATTTGAGGTATCCTGGAAGGTTTCTTAAACATTCCGGAGCGTTTTGAGACATTTTGGAATGTCCAGCGAGTTCTATAAGGTTTTAGAATGTCGTAGAAGGTTTTAAAACATCCTAAAAAATTATGGGATATTTTGGAACGTCCTGACCCCTTCTAAAATGTCTTGAACCATTCTAAAAGGTTTTGAAACAATTTTGAACGTATTGACACAATCTGGAACGTATCAAGACATCTTGACATATTCTTAAAATGTTGAGAAACATTTTGAAACGTTTCGAAGCCTCCTGGAAGGTTTTTAAACATCCCGAAAGGTTTTGGAATATTTTAGATACATTTTGGAACATTCTTAAACCTTCTGTAAGGTTTTGAGATAATCCGCAACATTTTAGGACATCTTAAAAATTCTAGAAGGTTTTGAAATGTCCTGGAGAGTTTTGAAATATCCTAGAACATTTTAGGACATTTTGGAATGTACTGATATATTCTAGAATATCTTGAAGTATCCTGAGTGATTTTTGAACATTTTGGTACATTTTAATACATTCTGGAATGTATTAAGATATTCTGGGACGTTTTGAAACATCTTGAAACGTTTCAGGACATTTTTGTACGTCCTGATATATTCTGCAATGTTTGATAGCATTCGGAAAGTTTTCTAAACATTCCGAAAGGTTTTGTCAAAACATTTTGGGACATTTTGGAACATTGTCAAGCATTTGGGAAGTTTTGAAACATCCTAGAGTATTTTGGGACATTTTTGAACGACCTAACAAACTCTTGGGAGCTTTGAAATATCGTAGAAGGCTTTGAAACATCCCAGAACGTTTTGGCACATTTCGGAACACATCAAAACATCTTGACAAATTCTGGAAATGTTTAAGGACATTTTGAAACGTCCTGACAAATTTTGCAATGTTTTGAAGCATCCTGGAAAGTTTTTATCATTTTGGAATATTTTAGACATTTTCAAATTTTCTGGAAGACTTTGAAATATTCCGCAACATTTTAGGAACGTTTTGTTACGACTTACGAGGTGATAAATATAATTCTCGAAGGACCATTAATGAATAATACGTTCATTAAAAATTAACAACTTTGTTACCCCAAAAACTATGTTGAGGGACATTTTGAAATGTTTGGAAGCCTCCTGGAAGGTTTTTAAACATCCCGGAAGGTTTTTGAATATTTTCGAACGTCCTGATACATTTTGGAACATTTTCAAGCCTTCTGGAAGGCTTTGAGATAAGCCGCAACATTTTAGGACATCTAGGAACATTCTAAAAATTATAGAAGGTTTTGAAATGTTCTGGGGAGTTTTGAAACATCTCAGAACATTTTGGAGCATCCTGAGCGGTTTTAAAACATTTTTAGGAACATTTTGGTACATTTTGATACATTCTGGAACGTATTAAGATATTCTGGGACGTTTTGGAACATCTTGAAACGTTTCAGGACATTTTTGTACGTCCTGATATATTCTGTAATGTTTTGTAGCATTCGAAAAGTTTTCTAAACATTCCGAAGGTTTTGGAATGCCATGAAAGGTTTCAAAATATTTAGGGACATTTTGAGAACATTTTCAAGCATTTTTGGAAGTTTTGAAACATTCTAGAGTGTTTTGGGACATTTTTGAACGACCTAACAAACTCTTGGAAGTTTTGAAATATCGTAGAAAGTTTTGAAGCATCCTGGAAGGTTTTTATCATTTTGGAATATTTTGGACATTTTCAAACCTTCTGAAAGATTTTGAAATATTCCGCAACATTTTAGGAACGTTTTGTTACGATTTACAAGGTGATAAATATGATTCTCGAAGGACCATCAATAAATAACATGTTCATTAAAAATGAGCAACTTTGTTACCCCAAAAACTATCGGCGTCTCTAGCAGAGTCACCCAATTCTACAAAACTACCTCTGTTTAAGAAGTTTCGTCCACTACCCTCTGACGGTGTGGTTTGTGCTTGACAAAATAAAAGAAGGGGAGGCTGTAGCTTGAACACTTATTTTATAAAAGCTGAAACTTTCTGTATGTATGTCCCCAATACACAAAACAGGTAAAAATTGGATCATTTGGATCAAAATATCTTTCGGGTTTAGATTTCCGACAGACTTTCAATATGTCTGACAAGGTGTAAAAACAATCGAAACTGTCTGGCAACTTGGAAAACATCTTTTGATGGCTCCCCAAGTAACATATATAAAATTCAGCTTTTATACTATTATACGGAAGGTATAATTACAATTTATTATAGTTAAAGGGTGTCTGACAGAGGGTTGGAGCCTTGCAAACCGTCTGGCAATGGACGACGAGACTTCTAATATTATTCCGGATAAAATATATAAAAACTGAATTTTATACTGTGAGGAATTTAAGGTGCAATTTTTTTTTACCTGCCACCTTGATCCAAATTAGTGTGGAATCGTTTTTATCTAGTCTACTAGTGATGTTATTGAACTTTTTACTTCCTCTTATAATATAATTTTGATTTTTTGACAGTTCGAGATTTTGATGAATCTTTACGTTTTAGACCCTACTGAACCCGAAAAACATAATTTTAATAAAAGCACGATAACTTGAGAACGCGTACGAATTTTCGACTGAAATTTTATATTTAAGTTTTTCATCATAAAGCTAGGTTCAAGTTCGTAAATGAGCTTTTTTCAACCAGTGGTACTACAACTTTACTGATGAAACTTTTTAGTTTTTTGCGTTTATTTTATAAACGGTAGGATTTATCTAAAAATATGAAATAATTAAATTGATCCTTGAATGATTTGGCACAACTTTTACTCGAAACATTTTCCAAAATTATCAGCGGTTCATTTGTTATTATGAAAATTATTATAAAATTCGTCATATTTACTGAACCAAAGAAATACTGAGAATCATAATGTGAAATTAGAAGTGTCAAAGAGGATATTTAAACGATTGTCAATTGTTTCTTTCACAAATCATTCAAATGATGTCTAGTTTGGTTTCAATTTCAAGCTTTGAGGGGGGAGATAAACTTAGTAAGTATTAAAAATAAATAATTAAATAGTGGAATTCACGTTACCATCTTCAAATTACACTGCTGGCAATCAAATGTCGAAACTGTATCTCTCGCGCTCGCACTTCTGTCAGACTTTTAATGTGTCTGACAAGGTGTAAAAACTATCCAAACTGTCTGACAACTGACAAAAAATTTTTTGATAGTTTCCCAAGTAACATATATAAAATTCAGCTTTTATACTATTATAAGGAAGGTATAATCACAATTTATTATAGTTTAAGGGTGTCTGACAGGGGGTTGGAACCTTACAAACCGTCTGGCAATGGATGACAAGACTTCTAACATTATTCCAAATAAAATATATTAAAACTGAGTTTTATGAGGAGTTTGAGGTGCAATTTAATTCACCTTTGCTACTTTCAAAAGACACTTTTGGAATTATGAATCGTCAAACGTAAAGCCTGAATTTTTAGGATTTGATTCGTCGAAATTGATTATGGAATATGCAAATTCCAATACAGTGTTATAGAAAATTGTTTACAGATCGGTTTTGACCAATTAATAAATCAAAGACTTTTATCCCTCAAATGTTTACAGTTTGTAATGAAATATTGACCTCAATATTTTGTTTAAGGAGTTGGTACATGAAAATGGACAAGATTTTATCGTAATATGAAATATCAACGAGAATGTACATAAAATTAATAATTTAGTAAATAAAAATACCATAAATATATGGGGAAAGCTAAATTTGAAAATTTTCAATGAATTAGTGACTAGAAATGACCGATTTCATGACCGGAAGTTGAATTACAGTGATGGAAAGTGGTTAACTTGGTTTATCATAAGCGTAATTCAACTGCAAGGGTAACAAAGTGATTGAGCTTTGCTTAAGGTTAAATTTTGGGATGACGATATTTGTCAACCTATTTGTTTTCAAAAGGGGAAGTAGTAAAGAAAATAATGCCATAAAATGTCAATGAATTTTTAGATAGATTCGCCTAGAATCCTACCTTAAGTCAATAAATGATTGAAAGTGTTTATTTATTAAAAAAAATACTACAGCAACATAAAAATCAACCACTAAATAAAATCATCCACTACACACTCACAATATCTTTCACCCACTTTTCATCCCCTAACACTGTGCGATGTTTTGGTCGCGGTTGACGCTTGCTGGTGTTCAAGTATGTTGACAGTTGAGCAGCGACTAAACTGACCCACGACGCCTGCCCGCGAGTTGATCGCGTGGCTGTGCCGCTCGACGCCGTGACGTCATAAGGATCAGGAGGGGCGCGCATGTGCCCCTAACTCGAGGGCACATGGCGAAAAAGAGATTTTAGGCTACGATTGATGAGGGGTTCAAAAACAAATTTTGATGAATAAGGGTATTTTATCCAACAAACTAATTTACAATTGATATTGCATGTAAAAAAATCAATAGATGACAGATTACACCGCCCAAAATCCATTTGAAACTTATTTCGAACGGTAAAAATTTAAATAGAGTTTGGATAATTGGGTAATTCACGAATGTGGAAAATAAATTGAAAAAGTTATGTACCACACACTGAAGTTTCAAATTAAGGGTGGTTTGGATGTATATGTGTCCATCAATCCTACACCCAAACTGCTGCGCCGATTTTGTTCAAAATTAATACGAAATCTTCCTCCAGTAATAAAACAATAATTTCATCTCACAGTATTTGAATTCAGTTGCAAAATCATTGTATTTCAAATGATAATTTATTGGAAATATTACAAAATATTGATATTTCGAAACATGTTTTGATGTATTCGGAATATAATATAAAGCCTGGAAGGCTTTTGTACATTTGATGTGACCGAGGCAAATGTAGACATTTTTACTTCAACAAACACAATTAATTATTCATGGAAAACACACATTGATCAACAAGCTTTATTACATCAAGAATACAATAATTATTGGACTGGTCAATACGGAAACAATTGAGTGACGCCTATATGCCGTTTTTACTTGTACAAAGTATATATATATATATATATATATATATATATATATATATATATATATATATATATATATATATATATATATATATATATATATATATATATATATATATATATATATATATATATATATATATATATATATATATATATATATATATATATATATATATATATATATATATATATATATATATATATATATATATATATATATATATATATATATATATATATATATATATATATATATATATATATATACTTATAAGTAAATTAATTTTTGAAAAAGCCCTGTGCAGCGCCGGAATTCGAACCCGAAACCTCATGCTTTCCAAGCATGCGTGATAACCGCTACACCACGCTGAGACAACTGAGTAAATTTAGTTGGTCAATCCGTAATAAGCCAGACGGCTGAATGAAAGTAAATTAATATCTGAAAAAAAAGACTTGGGAGACTTACTCAGTTGTCTCAGCGTGGTGTAGCGGTTATCACGCATGCCCGGAAAGCATGAGATTTCGGGTTCGAATCCCGGCGCTGTACAAGACTTTTTCAAAAATTAATTTACTTACATATACATATATATATATATATGCAAATCTCAAAACACGTCGAACGTATAATGTTGTAATTTTGTATTTAAGGCTGGCTTAGGGTCTATTTGTGCACCTCGCATTATGGTTGCAATCGTCTGTACCGGAAGTACACTTGACTTGAATTTTTTTTTTTAATATTCCCCATAAATCCAAAATAATTAGCCGTGGGATATTGAAATTCAGTATTTAAAATTGATGTAGCATCTAAATGTTTATCTAATATTATAGTATCAATCGGCTGAACCGAAAGTGCACTTTATTAACAAACTTTTTGAGTTTTCTGCCTAAATTCAAAACAATCTGTCGCAGAGTATCGAAATTCTGTATCAAGCACATCTATAACATCTAGTTGTGCACCTCGCATTATGATTGCAATCGTCTGAACCAATAATGCACTATAATGAAACATTTTTTTGAATTTTCCGTATGAAGCAAAAACTGTTGGACGTAGAATGTAGGAATTCAATGTTTACAATAATTGCACCAGCTAGATGCTCATATCTTATTTTCATTGAGATCCACTGAACCGAATGCATATTAATTGACAGCCTTTTCGAATTTTCGCATAAATTCAGAACAATAGTCGTAAAATATTAAAATTTTGTATTAGGCACTTCTATAACATCTAGTTGTGCACCTCGCATTATGATTGCAATCGTCTGAACCGGAAATGCACTGTAATGGAGCATTTTTTGAATTTTTCGCATGATGCAAAAACTGTTGGACGTAGAAAGTTGGAATTCAGTGTTTACAATAATTGTACCATCTAGATACCTACTCATATCTTATTTTCATTGAGATCGACTGAACTGGAAATGCACTTTACTTCACAGTCTTTTCAAATTTTCTGCATAAATCCAAAACGGTTGAACGCAGAATGTTGGAATTCAGTATATAAGACGATTGTATCACCTAGATGCTTATATCCTACTCTCATTGAGATCGACTGAGCCGGAAGTGCCTTTTACTTGACAGTCTTTTCGAATTTTTCGCATTTTAGAAAAATCAGTCATAGAATATTGAAATATTATACTTTTAAAACATCTAGCTGTGCACCTCTCATGATGATTGAGATCGTATGAACCGGAAATGCACTTTACTCGAAACATCTCTCGAACTTTTCGCATAAATCCAAAACGATTGAAGGCAAAATATCAGAATTCGGTATATAAGACGACTGTATCACCTAGATGCTTATATCCTACTTTCATTGAGATCGACTGAGCCTGGAAGTGCATTTTACTTGACAGTCTTTTCGAATTTTTCGCATAAATTCAAAACAATCAGTCGTAGAATATTGAAATATTGTACAAAACACTTCTAAAACATCTAGTTGTGCACCTCACATAATGATTGAAATCGTCTGAACCGGAAATGCACAGTATTGAAACATTTTTTGAATTCTTTCGCATGAAGCAAAAATTGTTGGACGTGGAATGTTGGAATTCAGTGCTTACAATAATTGTATCATCTATACGCTCATATCATATTTTCATTGGGATCGACTGAACCGGAAATGCACTTTACTAGACAGTCTTTTCGAATTTTTCGTATAAATTCAGAACAATCGTCGTAAAATATTGAAATTTCATATTAAGAACTTTTATAACATCTAGTTGTGCACCTCGTATCATGATTGCAATCGTCTGAACCGAAAGTACATTTTACTCGAAACATTTTTCAAATTTTCTGCATAAATCCAAAACGGTTGAACGCAGAATGTTGGAATGCAGTATATAAGACGATTGTATCACCTAGATACTTATATCCTATTTTCATTGAGATCGGCTGAACCGGAAATGCACTTTAGTTGAGAGATTTTTTGAATTTTCCACATAAATCCAAAACGATTTAACATTGAATGTCAGAATTCAGTATTTGAAACAAATGTATCATCTAGATCTAGATGCTTATATTCTATTTTTATTGAGATCGGCAGAGCCGGAAGTGCTCTTTACTTGACAGTCTTTTCGAATTTTTCGCATAAATTCAGAACAGTCAGACGTAAAATAATGAAATTTCATATTAAGCACTTCTATAATATCTAGATGTGCACCTCGAATTATGATTGCAATCGTCCGAACCGGAAACATTTTTTTGAATTTTTCGCATAAATTCAAAACGGTTGAACGTAGAATGTTGGAATTCAGTATTTAAGACGATTGTACCGTCTAGACGCTCATATCTTATTTTTATTGAGATTAACTGGGCCGGAAATGCTTTTTACTTAACAGTCTTTTATTATTTTTGGCATAGATTCGAAACGATCAGCCGCAGAGTATTGAAATTTGGTATTTCAGTTTGCTGTAGCATCTGAATGATTGCCTACTATTTTCATAATAATCGACTGAACCCAAATTGCACTTTAATTGAAACTTTTTTTGAATTTTTCACATAAATCTAAAACGATTTAACATTGAATGTCAGAATTCAGTATTTAAAAAAAAGGGATCATCTAGATGCTCATATTATATTTTCATTGAGATCGACAAAGCCGGAAGTGCACTTTACTTGTCAGTATTTTCGAATTTTTCGCATAAGTTCAGAACAATCAGTCGTAAAATATTGGAATTTCATATTGAGCACTTCTATAACATAATAAGGGAATAGGGAAACCCAAGTGTGACAATTTTAATTAGGTAACCGGTTTCGATCACTGGGTGATCATCCTCAGACTACCGGAGAGAACAATGGAATTACAGGAGCTTGGATCTTGTTGAACAGATTGGATATATCGTTTTACTTCATTTCAAATTTTTTTAGTGCTTTATTACCGCTTTTTCACATATTTTTTTTACTAACATAACACTAGCGGGTTACTTGACGCCATTTTCTTTTGTGGAGCTCCTGTAATTTCATTGTTCTCTCCGGTAGTCTGAGGATGATCTTCCAGTGATCGAAATCGGTTACTTAATCAAAATTAGAGAACAGTGTGATTCTGAAAGCCCTCACCAATTCCACCTTCTATAACATCTAGTTGTGCACCTCGAATTATGATTGCAATCGTCTGAACCGAAAATGTTTTATGAATTTTCCGCATAATTTTAAATCGGTCGAACGTAGAATGTTGGACTATCTTAATACTAATATGTTATTTTCATTGAGATCGGCTGAGCCGGAAGTGCACTTTATTTGACAGTCTTTCAAAAAATTTCGCATAAATTCGGAACGACTAGCTGTAAAATATTGAAATTTAGTATTTCAGTCTGCTGTAGCATCTGAATAATTGCCTACTATTCTCATGACAATAGACTGAACCGGAAGTGCACTTCAGTTGTTTTTTTTTAAATTTCGCGCATAAATTCAGTACTGTTGGTCGTAGAATCTTGGAAATCAGTATTTAGGAATGTTGTTCCATAACAACCGAATGGACCAAAAGTGTACTTTACTTGACAGATACTAGCTATAAAATATTGAAAAGTTTTCAGTAGTGTAATTTCACATTACAGCAGAATGAAACTGGGGTCAAAATTAAAATTCATTTAGTGGTAGGAAATACCTGCGCACTAAATTAATCTAGTAAATTAAACGATGTGATAGCGGCCAGCTGAAGCCCAAGTAGCTCCTGCTCCTGCAAACAGGGTTAGCAGGAATAGCACACTGCTCTAAACAGGACTGCATTCAAAACAATTCCAAAACATATTATCAACTAATACAAAATCTAAGAAGGAATACAGGGAAAAAAACTGCTACATATAGTTCCAGATAAATCAATAACAATTATGTATAAAATATTCATAGAAAAATAAATATGTATTGAATGTCGGGCAACCTCGAAGCGCGAGCTACATTTACACGACCAGATTTATTACTTTGAAATATAGCTGGGAATCGCAGGATGCTGAATAAGACAAATAGGTAAGAAATCGTGTAATACTAGCAGTGCTGTCTTCTCGTGTCGCTACTAATAATAATAACTAATAATCCACGATTTTTAACAGACTAAAATAAAAACGTAGGGCACTATATAATTATTTTTATTTTATTATTTCTTCTAAGACAGCACTGCTAGTATTGCACGATTTCTTACCAGACGTCAGGATCTCAAGTTCGGATATACTACAAAAGAAACTAAATAGTTTGCACATGTTCGTATTCAGAAAAACTGAAACAGTTAGTGAGAAGGATTTTGACAAGATGTAGCAAGATGGATGCACAGCGGGTCATAAAGTATTTACACAAAACACAACCAGAATATTTGCTTCCCTAAATACAGTTCTGCCCTTGTTCCGCTTGTTTGTTTATTTGCAACGGCTAACGCACAGGCTAAATTAAAAATAATACATTGGTAGATGTTACTCCGGAATAAAACAGGCCTGTATTCATTTTTTTAGGGAAAAAGTTGAAAGTGAAATGGGTGTATAAACTAGGACATGAACTCGAGATTTTTATATTTTTTATGTGGCATAAAACGGAATTAAAAGTTATAAATCATTGTCAAACATTTTTTCGGCAAAAACATCCCTGAATTAATTTTGACTATTTTCGGCTTGATGTCGGTACGTATGTGCGCAAATCTCAAAACCCGTCGAACGTAAAACATTGAAATTTTGTATTTAAGGCTGGGGTAGGGTCTGGTTGTGCACCTCGCATTATGATTGCGATCGTCTGAACCGGAAGTGCACTAAGCGGCTAAATATAGGATGTTATAATTCACTATTTAAGACAATTGTATCATTTAAATGCTCATACGTTATTTTCATTGATATCCACTGAGCCGAAAGTAAACTTTAATTGACAGTCTTTCAGAGTTTTAGCGTGACGCTGAGTTCTCAGCAACTATACTAATTACAGACTTGAAACTGGTACTAAATAAAAGCTGCTATTTTGTAGGTTTGCACAAATTGCTTTAATTCAAGCTCAGTGATTGTGGAAGATTAAATTATTCAATTACTTGTTTCAAGTGAAACAATGTCCATAGATTTATATGACATTAGGGATATGGCAACTAAAATTTATTCAAGTAGGTAAAAATTAAGTTACAACTTTAGCCGCAGGTGTCACTATTATTATGTACAGTTGTCAAATCTGTCCGGGATTCATTCAATGACTTGTTTGACGCGAATTTGAAGCTTATTAGAATCAATTATTATTATTGGATGAAAATTTGTTTACTTTTGGTGTATTTGTTTTATATAGCTTTGATAAAGATCAAATTATCATTTTAAGGTACAGCATTTGACCTCCCGTCAGTCAATAACTAAACAATGAAGATTAAAAGGTATTTTTGAGTTTGTACATGCATAAATTATGTACATATCAAATAGTCAACTTGAAACTAGTACTAAATGGAAGCTGCTGTTTCGTAAGTTTGCCCAAACTGCTTGATTTCAAGCTCAGTAATTGTGGGAGATGGTAATTTGCGAAATCTCTGAAGTAACAAGCATTCATGAGTTGTCAAAAATGCGCTTTCATCATCTAGATGATTCTTCAATTTTTTCGCATAAATTCGAAACGATCGGCTGTAAAGTATTGAAATTAAGTATTTCAGTCTGCTGTAGCATCTGAATGATTGCCTACTATTCTCATAACGATCAACTGAACCGAAAGTGCATTTCAGTTGTATTTTTTTTAAACTTCGCGTGTAAATTCAGAACTGTTAGTTTTAGAGTTTTTTTTTATCTTTCATCTTTCTTCGAGATGAAAAATTTCCAACAAAATTGAATAATTATTGATTCACAAGATTTTACCTCCAGGCACACAAATTCTGATCAAATTAGATTAGTTTAACCTGAATAAAAAGAAGATACGATAAATTCAAAACGAACTCTCCGAAAATTATTTTAAATTACATTAAAACCACTTTATAGATAAGAAAGAATAGATATAATGATATTTTGATATAAATTGGGTCTATTTATCATTGAATGACTATATTTGCAAGATAAATCTATAATTGCAATAACTAGAACCATTGTGACCATAGATATTATCTTCTAGATGAATTCATCTAGTAGAAAGGTCGATTTTAAATTGGCTATGTTCATATTGCACCAATATTCGAGATATCACAAAGAAGATAATATGCTCATCATTCTTAGTGAGTTTTAAAATGTTGTATTTTTTCTACATCTGTCAAAATGATGGATCGATGTATTTTAAGTTCCACATTTTTTAAACCAACCCCAGAATCTTCTAATATCTTGTTCTATATATTATTTTTTATGAGAAACCAATAAAAGCATAGGAAACAAGCCAAAAATTTAAAGGCTTGTTCATCATTCATTTCCTGAAAAAAATTTATCATGTTTGACATGAAAAAAATCTAAAATAATTTGGTTTCGTCTTTCTAGATTCTCTTAACTTTGCTCAACTGTCTCTAATATCTTTCCAACTTTGAGTAACTTACTTTACATTTCACACCTTGTATTTCATCTACTCTTACATGTTATGTAATGTACGCCATTCTAGCATGTATCAAGATACACGTTACATTAGTGCTGTACATGTCTTGCTCTGGGCCTTATTCTGGGTATATTCTAGACTAATACGAAATTCCGGACTATCAGCGCTGTATTAGCTTGTTCCGACGACCGTCGTACGTCGTAGTGGCGCCACCATCGATCGCCGGAAGGACACTAACATGTTATGGAATAAAAGAATTGAAGAATCCTCTAGATGATGAAAGCGCATTTTTGACAGCTCATGAATGCTTGTTACTTCAGAGATTTCGCAAATTACCATCTCTCACAATTACTGAGCTTGAAATCAAGCAGTTTGGGCAAACTTACGGAACAGCAGCTTCCATTTAGTACTAGTTTCAAGTTGACTATTTGATAGGTACATAATTTATGCATGTACTAACTTAAAAATACCTTTTAATCTTCATTGTTTAGTTATTGACTGACGGGAGGTCGATTGCTGTACCTTAAAATGATTATTTGATCTTCATCAAAGCTATATAAAAAAAATACACCAAAAGTAAACAAATTTTCATCCAATAATAATAATTTATTCTAATAAGCTTCAAATTCGCGTCAAACAAGTCATTGAATGAATCCCGGACAGATTTGACAACTGTACATAATAATAGTGACACCCACGACTAAAGTTGTAACTAAATTTTTATCTACTTGAATAAACTTTAGTTGCCATATCCCTAATGTCATATATATCTATGGGCATTGTTTCACTTGAAACAAGTAATTGAATAATTTAATCTTCCACAATCACTGAGCTTGAATTAAAGCAATTTGTGCAAGCCTACGAAACACCAGCTTTTATTTAGTACCAGTTTCAAGTCTGTAAAAAGTATAGTTGCTGAGAACTCAGCGTCAAGCCAGCCAGCCAGCCAGCAAGCCAGCCAGCCAGCCAGCAAGCCAGCCAGACAGCCAAAGTGAATATAAAAGTGCTTTTTTTCCAGAAAATGCGCTAAAAAAAATTACCATATCGAGGTTTTGACGGAAATATCCATTTTGACTATTTTCGGCTTGATGTTGGTACGTATATATATATACGCAAATCTCGAAACCCGTCAAACGTATTGAGCTGAAATTTTGTATTTGAGGCTGATGTAGGGTCTAGTTGTGCACCTCGCATTATGGTTACAATCGTCTGTACCGGAAGTGCACTTTACTTGAAACTTTTTTTGAATTTTCCGCATTCATCTTAAATGTTTAGCCGTAGCACACTGAAATTCAGTATTTGCAATTGCTGGGGCATCTTAATGACTATCTTTAATTTTTGTACCAATCGGCTGAGCCGGAAGTGCACCTCATAAAACAGACTTTTAGAATTTTCCGCATGAATTCAAAACAGTCAGTCGTAGAGTATTGAAATTTCGTATTGAGCGCTTCTGTAACAACTAGTTGTGCACCTCGCATTGTGATTGCAATCGTCTGATCCGGAAGTGCACTTTACTCCAAACATTTTTTGAATTTTCCGCATAAATCCAAAACGAATGAGTACAGAAGGTTGGAATTCAGTATTTCAGACGATTGTACCATCTAAATGCTCATATCCTATTTTCATTGAGATCGACTGAGCCGGAGGCGCACTTTACTTGACAGTTTTTCAGAATTTTTCGCATAAATTAGAAACGATCAGCCCTAGAGTATTGAAATTCAGTCTGCTGTAGCATCTGAATGATTGCCTACTATTCTCATAACAATCGACTGAACCAGTAGTGCACTTAAGTTGAATTTTTTTTTTAATTTCGCGTATAAAGTCAAAACAATTAAAAATGGAATGATAGAATCAAGTATTTAAGACGAATGTACCATCTAGATGCTAATATCCTATTTTCATTAAGATCGCCTGAACCGAAAGTGCACTGTAATTGGCAGTCGTTTGGAAAATTTCGCTAAAATTCGGAACAATTAGTCGTGGAATATAAAAATTCCGTATTAGGCTCTAATAGAACATCCAGTTATGCACTCCGCATTATGATTGTAATCGGCTGAACGGAATGTGCACTTTACTCGAAACATTTTTTGAATTTTCCGCATAAATTCAAAACGGTTGAACGTATAATGA
Organism: Dromius quadrimaculatus; assembly: GCA_963989225.1. NCBI lineage: Eukaryota > Metazoa > Arthropoda > Insecta > Coleoptera > Carabidae > Dromius > Dromius quadrimaculatus. The sequence continues at coordinate 2,947,121 of OZ022329.1, forward strand.
TGAAATTCAGTATTTAAAACGATTATACCATCTAAATATCCTATTTTCATTAAGATCGACTGAACCGGAAGTGCACTTTACTCAACAGTCTTTTAGAATTTTTGCATAAATTCGAAACGATCAGCAGTAGAGTATTGAAATTCAGTATTTCACTCTGCTGTAGCAATCTGAACGATTGCATATTATTCTCATAACAATCGACAGAATCGGAAGTGCACTTCAGTCGAATTTTTTTTTAATTTCGCGTATAAATCCGAAACAATTAAATGTGGCATGTTAGAATCAAGTATTTAAAACGGTTGTACCACCTAGATGTTAATATCCAATTTTCATTAGGATCGACTGAACAGAAAGTGCACTTTAATTGGCAGTCGTTTGGAAAATTTCGTATAAATTCGAAACAATTAGTCGTAGAATATAAAAATTTCGTATAACGCACTAATATAACATCTAGTTATGCACTTCGCATTATGATTGTGATCGTCTGAACGTGAAGTACACTTTAATAACAACATTATTTTTAATCCAAAACGATTGAACGTAGAATGTTGGAATTCAGTATTTAAGACGATTGTACCATCTAAATGCTCATATTCTATTTTCATTGAGATCGGCTGAGCCGGAGGCGCACTTTACTTGACAGTCTTTTAGAACTTTTTGCATAAATTCGAAACGATCGGCCGTAGAGTATTGAAACTTAGTATTTCAGTTTGCTGTAGCATCTGAATGATTGCCTATTATTCTCATAGCAATCGACTGAACCGGAAGTGAACTTCAGTTCTAGTTTTTTGAAAATTTTGCGCATAAATTTAGAACTGTTAGTCGTAGAATCTTGGAAATCAGTATTTAGGAATGTTGTAGCATAAGAATTGTGATCGACTGAGCCGAAAGCGCACTTTATTTGACAAATTTTTAAAATTATTTTGTAAGTGATAAATGTAAATATGACCTCAATTCAAACTGCAAATGTCTAATCCAGTCACAAAAAGTATCTTCTGGCGCTTTCGCGCTGCACCCGATAATAAAACAATTATCCGCTTGAAATTTTCGTCCAATCAAGTGCTTATAATTATGACGTCACGTCCCGTACGCTTAATTAAATTTAATTCGTTGGAGGGTTACAAAGAGGCGCTAATTAAAAATTCTATACACGCTCTTTACTTCAAACACTTTGCACTTCGCTTAGCGACTACAGCGCCTTGGCGGCGAAAAAATACCCAACTCCATCTTGAGTTGTTGGTTACGACACATCCTCTGTATGATAATTAGTCTTGTTTTATGTGCCGTGGTGAAATATAAGAGGCTTGCAAGACGAGCATAAACTAATTAACTTTTCGTTGTTATAATTATGTTTATATATAGATTAAGCCTACATTTATGAATAAATGTTTCATCATTAGCAACATAATTTCTTGTATTTTGCTCAAAGTTCCAAGTGTCTGCCATAAATAAATTTCAAACTCAAGAAATTCGCGAAAGTCTCGCCTGGAGTCTTCCAAACTTGCATGAAAAATCACCAAAAATGATACATTACCAGGAAACTTTAATTCAAACATCAAGTGTCATTTCTGTGTAGGGATGGGGGTGAGGGTGAACATCACTCACTGTTAAGCTACAAACTCACAACAAGCGATGAGAAATCTGAAGATGAGAAGTTTTGATAAGCACTGACAGTTATGAAACGCAGTTAAATGTTTGTGTATGTGTTACAGTGCTGTATCAATCATTTTTATTAGATATTGTTGCATATCGAAAGTGAATTTAGAATCGAATATTAATTTTGTAATAAATGATGTGTGTGGCCACCACAAATGTCAATTTTTTTGGCAAGGATATAAAATTAGAACCGCGATCCGATATTTATAAGTTTACGAGTTTTTAATTAACATTTTGTTACCACCACAATATAATGAAATGTCACCAAATATCAATTAAATGTCAGTGTTTAGGTATTTTAAATCCTTGTCATTTCCTATCTGAACATTATTCGCTAAAAAAATACGGGGTGATCCATTTCGAGATTTGGATGGGAATATCCGTTCTGCGCATCCCTGAATCCATTTTGACTATTTTCGGCTTGATGTCGGTACATATATATGTACGCAAATCTCAAAACCCGTCGAACAAATAATGTTGAAATTTTGTATTTAAGACTAGGCTAGGGTCTAGTTGTGCACCTCGCATTATGATTGCAATCGGCAGTACCGGAAGTGCACTTTACTTGGAACTTTTTTTGAATTGTTTGCATAAATCCTGAATAATCAAACGTAGGATATTGAAATTCGGTATTTGAGATTGCTGTAGCATCTAAATTTTTGTACCAATCGGCTGAGCCGAAAGTGCACTTTATATAACAAACTTTTCGCATAAATTCAAAACAATCAGTCGTAGAATATTTGAATTTTGTATTAGGCGCTCCATTAGCATCTAGTTGTGCACCTCGTATTATGATTGCAATCGTCTGAACCGGAATTACACTTTACTTATAACATAAATCCAAAACAATTGAACAACGAATGTTGGAATTCAGTATTTGAGACGACTGTACCATCTAAATACTCATATCCTATTTTCATTGTGATCGACTGGATCAGAAGTGCACTTTACTTGACAGTTTTTTCGTATTTTTCACATAAATTCGTAGCAATCGATCGTAAAATATTGAAAATTTGTATTGAGCACTTCCATAACATCTAGTTGTAAACCTCGCATCATCATTTCAATCGTCTGAACCGGAAATACATTTTACTTATAATATTTTTTGAATTTTTCGCGTAAACCCAAAACGATCAAACTACGAATGTTGAAATTCAGTATTTGAGAGGACTGTACCATCTTATTGCTCATATCCTATTTCATTGAGATCGACTGAACCCGAAGTGCACTTTACTTGACAGTTTTTTCGTATTTTTCGCATAAATTCGGAATAATCGATCGTAAAATATTGGAAATTTGTATTAAGCACTTCCATAACACCTAGTTGTGAACCTCGCATTATCATTACAATCGTCTAAACCGGAAATGCATTTTAATTATGACATTCTTCGAATTTCTTGCAAATTAAAAACGATTGAACTACGAATGTTGGAATTCAGTATTTGAGACGACTGTATCACCTGAACATTCATATCCTGTTTTCATAAAGATCGACAGAACCGGAAGCGCACTTTACTTGACAGTTTTTTCAAATTTTCTTCATAAATTTGGAACAATCGATCGGGAATATTGAAAATTTGTATTAGGCACTTCCATAACATCTAGTTGTGAACCTCGCGTTATCATTACGATCGTCTGAACCAGAAATGCATTTTATTTAGAACATTTTTCAAATTTTTCGCATAAACCCAAAATGATTAAACTACGAATGTTGAAATTCAGTATTTGGGACGATTGTATCGCCTAGACATTCATATCCTGTTTTCATTAAGATCGACAGAACCGGAAGCGCACTTTACTTGACAGTTTTTTCGTATTTTTCGCATAAATTCGGAACAATCGATGGTAAAATATTGAAAATTTGTATTAAGTACTTCCATAACATATAGTTGTGAACCTCACATTATCATTACGATCGTCTGAACGGGAAATACATTTTACTTATAACATTTTTTGAATTTTTTGCATAAACCCAAAACGATCAAACTACGAATGTTGAAATTCAGTATTTAAGACGACTGTATCATCTGGATACTCATATTCTATTTTCATTACGATCGGCAGAACCGGAAAGGCACTTTACTTGACAGTTTTTTTGAATTTTCCTCATAAATTCAAAATAATTAGTCGTAGAATATTCAAATTCTGCATTAATTATTTTTATAATATCTAGTTGTGCATCTTGCTTTATGAGTGCAATCGTCTGAACCGGAACTGCATTTTACTCAAAACATTTTTTGAACTTTGCGCATAAATCCAAAACGATTGAACGTAGAATATTAAAATTTAGTATTTGAGACGACTGTACCATCTTAATGCTCATATCCTATTTTCATTGAGATCGACTGAGTCAGAAGTGCTCTTTACCTAACAGTTTTTTCGTATTTTTCGCATAAATCCAAAACGATTGATTGTAGAATGTTAGAATGTAGTATTCGGAACGATTGTATCATCTAGATACTTATATCCTATTTTCATTGAGATCGGCTGAACCGGAAATGCACTTTACTTGAAACATGAATTTTCCACATAAATCCAAAACGATTGAACATTGAGTCAGAATTCAGTATTTGAAACAAATGTATCATCTACTAGATAGATGCTCATATTTTATTTTCATTGAGATCGGCAGAGCCGGAAGTACACTTCAAGAGAAACATTTTTAAAATTATTCGCATGAACGTTGAATATTGACATTTAGTACTCAAGACGACTGTACCATCTAGTTCTAGATGCTCATATCATATTTTCATTAAGATCGACTGAACAGGAAGTGCGTTTTATTTGACAGTTTTCTCGAATTTTCCGCACAAATTCATAATTATTGGTTTGGGAACAATAAAATTTCGTATATAAATCTAATTGTGAACCTCGTATTATGATTGCAATTGGCTGAACCGGAAGTGCACTTTACTCGAAATATTTTTTGAATTTTCCGCATAAATCCAAGACAGTTGAACGTAGAATATTGGAATTCAGTATTTAAGACAGTTGTACTATCTTAATGTTTATATCCTTTTTTCATTGAGATCGACTGAGCCTGAAGTGCACTTTACTTGACAGTCTTTTTGTATTTTTCGCATAGAGTATTAAAATTTGGTATTTTGCGCTTAAATTCGGAACTGTAAGCAGTAGAACACATTTCTTGAAAAAATGATAAAATATTATTCCAATTATCACGTCTGTCGTACGAATTTCTAATTTATATTTCAGCGTCGTCTTCAGCAAAATTTAAATTACAAAAATAATTCCAGGAGTCTGTGACAGATGTACTGGATAGTACAGTTCGAATTTTTAAAAGTTCATTAACTAAACTTGTGCTAATTAAATGCAAAACGACCCTCAACTAATTACGTAACTCTGCTCTTAGTTTCGGAGTTAGGAGAAGCTCCTTGGAGACCGAAATAATCTACAAATTGAATATAGTCTAACTGAAACAGAGTTCACTATGAGACTTAACATTTACAAAGTGTTTTAACAGTTTATACAATATTTAGAAACTGACTAAAAATGTTAATGTAGTTTTAAGTAAAAAAATATTTTAAATAACTGAAAATAACAACGCGAAATATAGAAGCCTTGATGTTTAATTATATTTTAATTAAAAACGAGATTCATTTTGAGCGAAACACAAAAATTGAATTAAAGAACAAAAAAAAGCGTATCTCGGTGATAAATTTATGAATTTACAATTTGGTACACAGGTCCGTAATTATGAAATAATTTCCTGTGGATTTCAAAAGCAATTTTTTTAATTTGTTTTAAGGGGAGTGTACACAACTCTTAACAGAGTTATTAAAATTCGTGTGCTTGAGTGTACTTCGAAAAAGGCAGTTCAGTTTGTATATCAGAAAACAATAAAATAAAATTGATGTTGCTTCGTAAATACAAACCATTGCAATCCAGAACTTTAAAAATTCTATTCGTTCTGTTTCTCGGTACAAACGTAGCATTCTATTTTTCTTATTTAAACCCACATAACCGAACAGGCTACCAACTTTCAGGAATAAATTTAACAAACAATGACTGTAAACCGGAAATGAATTGGAAAAATTTTCAAGAACTAAATACTTTTAAATTTTAACAACATTCTAAAATAATTCTTTAAACTTCTATTGGTTTCAGAATTATAAAATATATCAAAGGTAAAAAAGCTATTAATTCTCTCGTCCCTTTTATTTCTACAATCTCGTAAGTGATTTATAGTTGAAGCAAAAGAACATTTCTTTTCAAAAACGGAATCAAAACCGAATCTAAGGAGTCTGTTTTCTGATATGTTCGATATCTAGACAATGCAGGCCGGTAATAAGTCACAGAGTGGCCTCAGACGCCTTGGCACGGACTCAGGGAGATTTTACCAAAAGTTATTAATCAACTGTTAGAAAGGATTGTGTTTTATTTTTCAAAAGATAAGCGAGTGGAAATTTTGTGATTGGAATCTTGACAGAAAAAGGACAATGACGAAAATAAATAATATTTATTCGAAATTTGTCTTTTTGGGCGAGTGAGTTCTAAAGTGCAATGGTTTGAATTTTATTGAGAAGAATATCTTTCCGGTAATCCGGAAATGGCCGTTTCTGCTACAAGAAATGTCGTTTCCTGCCGGTAAACCATGCATCAGGATTTCCAAAATAGATTTAATTCTTCATCCTAAAGAAATCTAGTGATATCGATCATTATAATCAAATTTTTACACCCTTGACCTGAATATCAATAATAAATAATAAAAAAACGGTAAATATTTCGCCATGAAAAGCCACAAAACATTTATAGTTCCGGTGAGCGCCGTCAGAATGGATGGCGTGCTCTTCGCCTGGTACCAACCCCAAGGGATGAGTATTCGTAACCTCATGCGATTAAATCCTCGTAATATAAATAATTACGACGTGGAGCTAATGAAAAGTTGGAAATAAAATTACTTTTCACAAACGATTTACACTTTCTTACATTTCTAGATCAATTTTTTTGCTATATTATTATTATTCTCACTGTTTTCAGACTTTATTCTGTCTCGTTCGTTGTCCATACGTTATTATTCTTCTTTATTTTTTGTTGTTTTATTTTCTCCACAATGTCTTCTTTTTCTAATTATTTTTTTATTTCTTGATTCATTCTTGATTTTCTAATACTTTTTCTGGCCTTATTATTGTTCTCTTGATGTTTATTTTCATTATTTTGAAATCGTCTAGGTTTTTTTTTGTCATTTTGTCCATCCTATGATTGATTTTATTATCTTGTTCTCCAGCTGTCCATATATGTCCGAGCCCTTTTTTTGTTGATCTATTTTCTTCACTATATCTTCTTCTATTTATTTTTTTATTCCATGATTCATTTTTGGTTTTCTGATATTATTTCTGGCTTTATTATTGTTCTTATGATGTTTATTTTCATGATTCTTAAATCTTCTAGGTTTTTTTCGTCATTGGTGTTGTTTACATTTTCAGTTAATTTCTTTGACACTGTCTACTGTGTATTTTCCACCTTAACAAAATTTGAATATTACTATTTTTAAAGAATGTTATTAGTCTTATTATTGTTTCATATATTCTACTTCTTTTATAAATGTTCTTGGTCTTTCTCTTATTCTTCTTTCTGCTGGGCTCCATCCTAGGATTGATTTTATTGTCTTGTTCTCCTGCTGTCTTTTTTTTGTTGTTTTAGTTTCTTCATTATGTCTTCTTCTATTTCTTTTACAATTTCATGATTCATTCTTTGTTTTCTGTTACTTTTTTTGGCCTTAGTATTGTTCTCATGATGTTTATTTCCATGATTCTTAAATCTTCTACGTCTATTTTCGTCATTGGTGTTGTTTACATTTTCACTTAATTTTTTTGACATTGTCTTCAGTGTTTTTCCACCTTAACGACGTTTGGATATTATTATTTTCATAGATTGCTATTGGTCTTATTATTATTTGCTGTATTCTACTTCTTTCATCCATTCTTCTTTCTGCTGTGTTCAATTCTAGGATTGACTTCATTGTGTTTTGTTCTCCAACTGTCCATACGTGTCCAATCCATTTTATTCTCTGTTGCATTATACTCTTGACTACGTCTTTTTCTTCTAAATCTTTTTTCATTTTATGAATTATTATTCGTTTTCTGATACTTTTTCTGGTCTTAGTATTGTTTCAAGGATGTTTATTCGCATTATTCTTCAACTTCTTGGGTTTTTTTTTTCGTCAGTGACATTGTTTACTGTGTATTTCCCGCCTTACAGGCAGTAGAGTATTATTTTTTTTCGGTTTTTGTTATTTTTGGTAGTAGTTTTTCATTTGTGTTTGTTTTTGGCAGTAGTTTTTCATTTGTGTTTGTTGTTGCTATCTTCTTTTTCATTTCTACTACTTCTTACCCTTTATTTGTCATTAAGACACCTAGGTATTTGAATATTTCTACCTTTTCAAGAGTACATTCTCCAATTTTCATTTGATTATTCTTTGTTGTTTCCTTGAATTTTATTATTTTTGTTTTATCGATACTTATTTCTAATCCTATGTTATTACTTTCTATTGTTATTTCTTGTAACTTTTCTTTCATCGATTGTTTATTTCTTGTTTCAATAGCTATAATCTTAAGCTATCATTTGTCCTACTTTTGTTCTTAATGTTCCTTTTTCAATGTTTTGTTTACTTCAATTCTAAATTAAGTAGAGTTGTCCTACTTTTTTGTTCATTGAAAAATCTTCTGATTCACCTTTTTGTGTTACAATACTATATTTGTTTTACTAATAGTCATTGTTCTCCTGATATTTCTAGATTCATAGAGCTGTCATTTATCTTTTGTTGTTTCTTTTAATTTCATTAATTTCTAGGTATTCTGATACTTTTTCTGTCCTAATTATTGTTTTCTTGATGTTTATTTCCATTATTCTTAAATTTTCTAGATCTTTTTTTTGTCATTGGCCTTGTATATGTTGAAATTCTTAGTTAATTTCTTTGACATTGTCTACTGTGTATTTCCCGCCTTACAGACAGTAGAGTATTATTTGTTTTTTGTTTTTTGGAGTCCTTTCGGTTTTGTTCTATCGATATTTATTTCTATTTCTATGTTATTACTTTCTGTTATTATTTCTTGTAAGTTTTCTTTCATCGTTTGTTTATTTTTTGTTTTAATAGCTATATCGTAAGCTATCGTTTGTCCTACTTTTGTTATTATTGTTCCTTTTTTTGATGTTTTATTTACTCTAATTCTAAATTGAATTCATAATTTTCCTGATATTTCTAGTTCTTTTAAAACTGTCATTTTTCCTTTGCTGTTTCTCTCAATTTCATTATTTTCTAGGTTTTTCGATACTTTTTTTGGCCTTATTATTGATTTCATGATATTTATTTCCATTATTCTCAAATTTTCTAGGTCTGTTTTTGTTATTGGCATTGTTTACGTTCTTAGTTAATTTCTTTGTCATTGTCTACTGCGTATTTTTCGTCTCACAGACACTAGAGTATTATTTCTTTTTGGTTTTTGGTAGTAGTTTTTCAATTGTGTTTGTTGTTGCTATCTTCTTTTTTATTTCTATTCTTCCTTACCCTTTATTTGTTATTGTGATACCTACATATTTGAATATTTCTACTTTTTCAAGAGTACATTCTCCAATTTTCATTTGTTCATCCTTTGCTGTTTTCCTGAATTTCATTATTTTTGTTTTGCTGATATTTATTTCTAATTCTATGTTATTACTTTCTGTTATCTTCTTCCATCGTTTGTCTATTTTTTGTTTCAATAACTATATCGTAAGCTATCATTTGTCCTACTTTTATTCTTAATGTTCCATTTTCAATGTTTTGTTTACTCTAATTCTAATTTGTATTGTTTATTATAAAATCTTCTGATATTCCTTTTTGTGTTACAATACTATATTTGTTTTTCTTATTGTCATTGTTTTCCTGATATTTCTAGTTCTCTTAAAGCTATCATTTATCCTTCGTTGTTTCTTTGAATTTCATTATTGTTCTCATGATGTTTATTTCCATTATTCCTTAATTTTCTAGGTCTTTATTTGTCATTGGCATTATTTACATTCTTAGTTAATTTCTTTGACATTGTCTACTGTGTATTTTTCGCCTTATAGACAGTAGAGTATTATTTTTTGTTTGTTTTTGGCAGTAGTTTTTCATTTGTGTTTGTTGCTGCCATCTTCCTTATTATTTCTGCTTTTCTTCACCCTTTATTTATCATTGTGACACCTAGGTATTTGAGTATTTCTACATTTTCGAAAGTACATTCTCCAATTTTCATTTGTTTATCCTTTGTAATTCCCCTGAATTTCATTATTTTTGTTTTGTTGATATTTATCTCTAATCCTATGTTATTACTTTCTGTTATTGTTTCTTGTAACTTTTCTTTCATCGTACGTTTATTTTTTGTTTCAATAGCTATATCGTAAGCTATTATTTGTCCTGCTTTTGTTCTTGATGTTCCTTTTTCGATGTTTTGTTTACTCTAATTCTAAATTAGACTGTTTATTATAAAATCTTCTGATATTCCTTTTTGTGTTACAATACTATATTTGTTTTTTTTTTTGTCATTGTTTTTCTGACATTTCTAGTTCTTTTAAAGCTGTCATTTATCCTTAATTGTATCTTTGAATTTAATTATTGTTCTCATGATGTTTATTTCCATTATTCTTAAATTTTCTAGGTCTTTTTTGTCATTGACATTGTTTATATTCTTAGTTAATTTTTTTGACATTGTCTACTGTGCATTTTTCGCCTTATAGACATTAGAGTATTATTTTTTTTTGTTTTTGGCAGTAGTTTTTCATTTGTGTTTGTTGATGCTATCTTCTATTTTATTTCTACTCTTCCTCACCCTTTATTTGTTATTATGACACCTAGGTATTTGAACATTTCTACCTTTTCAAGAGTAAATTTTCCAATTTTCATTTGTTCATCGTTTGTTGTTTCCTTGATTTTTATTATTTTTGTTTTGTTGATATTTATTTCTACTCCTATGTTATTACTTTCTGTTATTATTTCTTGTAACTTTTCTACCATGGTTATTTATTTTTTGTTCTACTTTTGTTCTTAATGGTTCATTTTCGATATTTTAAATTGTTTATTATAAAATCTTCTGATTTTCCTTTCGGTTTTTTTTACTGTCATTAATATTAGTCTCATCAGTTTTTCTGGCATTTCTAGTTCTTTTAAAGCTGTCATCAGTTTTTTTGTTTGAAATCCACGAACAGTATCACTGTATTTATTTTATATCCAATTCTAATTTCTTTATTCCTTGTTGCTTCTTTGAATTTATTATTTTTGTCTTATTTATACCAATTTTTAATCCTATTGTAACGAATTTAAGTCTATAAATTAGTCATTTCGGCTTTACTGGTGCTTAGAATTATTGTGGAAATATTTTACATCAAGAAATAGAAGCGAATATATTTGTTGTCTAGAAAATTGCTGGTACCTTCTAGCGCTTTCTAGAAAAGCCTGCACGTTTGCGGGAAAAATGTACGATATATATCAATGACTGACTCAACGAGGAGATTATTGATTTTGGCTCAGAGACCTTATAGTATGGACTGCTAGTGGTTGAAATAAATTGTGTTATTTAAAATAAATCAATATTGACAAAAATAATTAAAGTCAAGTTATAGTGTAGTGTAATAATTTATAGTTTAAAATAGAATTAGTTATTAGAAATAGTGTCAGTTATCTAATTTATTATTTTAATAAATCTGTGTTATAAAACAGTTTTTTGTTTCTCTTATTATCATTTTATTTGTCTCCTCAGTATTCCTCATATTTCTAGTTCTTTTAAAGCTGTCATCAGTTTTCTTGCTTGAATTTTTATTTCACCCTTTGTTGTTTCCATTATATTTGTCTTATTTATATTCATTTCACAAATGTGAAATATTTTAAGTAATTAGTTCACATAAATATTTATTTGAATTCGATATAACTGTAATCCTAGTTAGTATTGTCAATTGTCAGATATGATTGACAGTCTACGGTTACTAGATGTTCGGTGGTTGCCAGGCATCAACTGTTGGGCAATTGAATATTGGCCTTTTGTCGACTAGCGCCTGGGAAATCATATCTAGTTATCATATTATCAATCAAACAGTTGATATGGGCCAATTTATGAAGATTGAATAGCAAGAATATCGAATTCAAGAAGAGTATTATTTGCCAGCAAGATTTGGGAAGACTAGGCAGCTCATGTATTGAGGAAATTTAATCACTTATCTTGGAGAATTCCGGTGAAATTTTTATAATAGGTGATAAATTAATTCGGCAGCTTTTGGCAAATTTATAACTTCTTTTGGTGTTGGTGTTGGAACGTACCATCCCCTCGTGTTGAGCTCGCGTGTTCGCGAATGTTTTAGTTAGGGATTTTTCAGTTGTAACTAGATATTTGAAGCGTGTTGTGAGCTGTTTTGCTCATAAACACGATGAATGGGCGGTTTTTATTTCGTTATAGTGTGGCCTAAACTAAATTCACGTTTCTAGATCAATTAAATTCTGACGGAACTGAAATTAATTTATTGCAGTTATCAAACAAAACTTTCATAACTAAAGGAAGACATTATACATGAAATATAATATATACATAATTTATTGAAGATTTTTATTTCTTTGAGAAATTATTTAAGGAAGTTTCTGAAGTTAGTTTGTCGACTGGAAGTGCTCGGAAAAATGTACAGCGAACACAGAATAGTAAATTTTTTAGTAAAGACGGAATCTCAGGTTGAGTATAAATATTTGAAGCAGTCACATGTGCACTTGCAGATCCGAAAAATAAACAGTAAGAAAAATACAACATAAAAAACGTGCGAGCGAAATATACCTATGAAACTTATATACGATATCCGCTCTCTCAATACGACCTAGTCATACGCAATCACACTACGTGAACATTTTTACCAAATATTATGGGGAAGTAACATTTTATTTATAAAAAACCACCAAAAAGAAACTCGAAACAATTTTTACAGGGATGTGACATCTAATAATAAATGAATAAATTAAGGCACGTTACGGGCAAAACAAACGCTGCACGATAAACACGTACAGACAATTATAAAAATTGAAATGATATTAAAAAAGGAATATATTGCTGGCTGTAAATTGTTAAATTTCTTGTTAAAACTCTCGATCCGGGCTTTGCCTTTTCCAATCTTCGTTTTCTTACAATATAAATATCCATTTCTGTATCAATGGAGTCTGCTATATCTACATACATACGTACGTAGATATAAGACGCAGCATCGCGACTTGGGTTCAATATGAGGATGGGTATATAAAATGAAGCTGCGACCCTAGCAAGCTATGTTATAGATTTACGACATGTACTTATTCCGAGCTGAAGGGACACTGTATCTGCTGGAAACTGTTTCCAATACGTTTAACTGTGATCAGACGCGGTTTGTAGGGTTAGAATGCTTATAATGGAGACATTGGACAACAGAGATTCTCAAAATTCTTCAAGCTAAAAATAAAGTCTCTATAGAATTAACCCTCTTCTGTTTAGTTTCTTTATAAATGACAAAGATAGAAAGCGCCATAAATCCAGATCAGATATTTCAGAGCGACGAGACACATTGTCCTGGATTCGAGATTTTTTGGTTTTTTCTCTCCATTTTTCGCAAAGTTTGTTGATGTTTGTTTCCGGATGTTAATGGCGGAGGGAGATTTGGAACTGTTGTGCCTGTATGTGTGCTTATATTTAGAGTTATTTATGATTATTTAACTTTGTCAACATTTGAAGAAGAGCGCATCTTTCAGACGCATTTTTAATCTTGGATTTGTGTATATTTGGAGGATATTTCATTGTTTAGTTCTTTTTGTGGAGAATGTCATACGGTGGGCGATTTTACATGTTTTAAATTAAGATTGATTCATTATTTTATTCTTTCTTAACTGAATTATTAATATTCGCGTGGAATATTTTTGAAGCCCTGTAAAGACGCACAGAATGCAATATTCCTGCAATTCAATCTTCGTGAATTAATCAGCTGTTCGATTGATGACATGATAACTAGGTAAAGATCTAATCTCCGAGGCGCTAGTATACCCAAATCTTGCTGGCAAACAATACTCTTTTTGGGCAATTGTTTGGATGATTCTAGGGCCAAATTATTTAGCTTTCTAAATTCGATATTCTTGTCATTCAATGATTGAAAATTGGTCCTTATCAGCTGTTTGATTGATAATATGATAACCAGGCGCTAATCTTTTCAAATCTTGCTGGCAAATAATACTCTTCTTGGTCAATTGTTTGAATGACTCTAGGATCAAATTAGTTGTTATAGATTTAGCGTCTTGAATTCGATATTCTTGCCATTCAATCTTTGTCAATTCGTCCTTATCAGCCATTTAACTGATAATATGATAATTAGATATATTCTCCTACACTGCAAAGTTTTGAGGTAGTTCTAGAGTCTGTCCATCTTCCTTTTAGTAGCTGTATCTGCTTCTAAGTCATGAGAGTGAAATTGGCAGACGATTCGCAACAGACGATTCAAAAATGAAGTAATTGTGAACAAACCACAAGTCATATGCGCAAGCGCAGATAACTAAGGCTCACTGTATCTTGGTATAATATTTATATTGGACTAAGTGATATTGACTGAATCTGAGCAGAAAAAATGGAAGAATCATCTAGATGATGAAAGCGCATTTTTAACAGCTCATGAATGCTTGTTACTTCAGAGATTTCGCAAATTACCATCTCTCACAATTACTCAGCTTGAAATCAAGCAGTTTGGGCAAGCTTACGAAACAGCAGCTTCCATTTAGTACTAGTTTCAAGTTGACTATTTGATAGGTACATAATTTATGCATGTACAAACTCAAAAATACCTTTTAATCTTCATTGTTTAGTTATTGACTGACAGGAGGTCAAGTGCTGTACCTTTAAATGATAGTTTGATCTTTATCAAAGCTATATAGAAAAAATACACCAAAAGTAAACAAATTTTCATCCAATAATAATAATTCATTCCAATAAGCTTCAACTTCGCGTCAAACAAGTCATTGAATGAATCCCGCACAGATTTGACAACTGTACATAATAATAGTGACTAAAGTTGTAACTAAATTTGTTGTAACTAAATTTTTATCTACTTGAATAAATTTTAGTTGCCATATCCCTAATGTCATATATATCTATGGGCATTGTTTCACTTGAAACAAGTAATTGAATAATTTAATCTTCCACAATCACTGAGCTTGAATTAAAGCAATTTGTGCAAACCTACGAAATAGCAGCTTTTATTTAGTACCAGTTCCAAGTGTGTAAATAGTATAGTTGCTGAGAACTCAGCGTCACGCCAGCCAGCCAGCCAGCCAGCCAAAGTGAATATAATAGCGCTTTTTTCCAAAAAATGCGATAAAAACATAAAAGTATAAGATATATTGGAATTTCACACCTTATATAATGGTCTTGAGACAAATTCTGAATGAACATCCTTGCTAAATCCTTCAGGATTGATAAAATTAAAGAGGGACTTTGCCTATAAGGCATATCATAAGAGTAATTGTTGCAAAATTTAATTCTCGGACTATCATTTATAACAACAGAAATAATTATTTACTTCTTAGATACCTATGCAAATCAAATTCCCTTTTTATTTTTATCAATCCTGAAGGATTTAGCAAAGATGTTCATTCAGAATTTGTCTCAAGACCATTATATAAGGTGTGAAATTCCAATATATCTTTTACTTTTACGTTTTTTCTGCTCAGATTCAGGAAGAGATTTCTGTCAATATCACATAGTCCAATATAAATATTATCCACGCTTGCGCATATGACTTGTGGCCTCATTTTTGAATCGTCTGCCAATTTCACCCTCATTCTAAGTCGATTTTGAGTGCAGAGATCAACTTTGTTTATAGAGGTAGAAATTCTAGGTAAGGTTGAAGCAGGTCAGTTAAGGAAAATACGAGGCACTACATTAGTACTTATTGACCAGAGGTAGTTTCATAATCCCCACAGACAGAAAATTCAAAGAATTAAGGAGGCAGCAAACAATTAAAAAACTTATATTTGTAAAATATTCGGCAATTTATATTTTACCGAAACATAGGACAAGTAGAAATTGTAATATATTCCATAAAAATTTATATTAGCTCGTCATTAAGTTGTTTAGCGCATTTTTTGGAATATATTATTTACAGACTTGAAACTGGTACTAAATAAAAGCTGCTGTTTCGTAGGTTTGCACAAATTGCTTTAATTCAAGCTCAGTGATTGTGGAAGATTCAATTATTCAATTACTTGTTTCAAGTGAAACAATGCCCATAGATATATATGACATTAGGGATATGGCAACTAAAGTTTATTCAAGTAGATAAAAATTTAGTTACAACTTTAGCCGTGGGTGTCACTATTATTATGTACAGTTGTCAAATCTGCCCGGGATTCATTTAATGACTTGTTTGACGCGAATTTGAAGCTTATTACACGAATTATTTTTATTGGATAAAAATTTGTTTACTTTTGGTGTATTTTTTTATATAGCTTTGATAAAGATCAAATTATTATTTTAAGGTACAGCACTTGACCTCCCGTCAGTCAATAACTAAACAATGAAGTTTACAAGATATTTTTGAGTTTGTACATGCATAAATTATGTACCTATCAAATAGTCAACTTGAAACTAGTACTAAATGGAAGCTGCTGTTTCGTAAGTTTGCCCAAACTGCTTGATTTCAAGCTCAGTAATTGTGAGATATGGTAATTTGCGAAATCTCTGAAGTAACAATCATTCATGAGCTGTCAAAAATGCGCTTTCATCATCTAGATGATTCTTCAATTTTTCTGAATACATAATTATAAGACGAGAAAATTATTATAATACGAATTATTTTGTTTCTTCAAATTTGCAATTCGAACGAGTGAATCATCAAACTCAAATGTACGATATACTTTTAGAACAAACAGGTTAAATTTGCGGATAATGTACTTTTTTTCCATTCTCTGTTATCACTTTCAATTGAAATAGGAATGATGCTTTTTTTTCTAAGAAGAACGCATTTCTGTGCATTTCTTCAATGTTTGATTTGCAACTTACAAATTATATTAAAAAGATGCTTAGATTAATAATTTACTAAATCATGTCAAGTATAAAATGTTTTTAAGAAACATTTTAAAAGTTGCAACCTTCCAAGGACGGGCTGGTCATAGACACTGAATACAGGAGGGTGCAAAATTTCAAAAAAAAGAGATACCATGATTGGATAAATCTGTACCTGGATGCATATATACAGGAAAGCACCCATACATCAACGTGAAAATAATTAAAAACAATAGAAAAAGAATAAAATTCTTATAGATCGACTTCTCCGTCCCTGAAAATTGGAAAACCCGGCGCATATGGGGTGGTTGTAAGTACAAAGTGAGTTGCCTGCTGGCAAGTTTATTTAGCAGCATAGTTTAAGAAAGTTATCATTATTGTGTTGTCTACTGAAGAGAAAGAGCCAAAGAGTGAAAACTAAAAATTGTGTATATTTAATTTTGGTGGGACTTAACTTGAAAGTGACCGATTACATTATAACTAGGTAAATATCTACTCTCCTAGGCAGGGGCTGGTCATTCCAAATCTTGCTGGCAAATAATAATCTTCTTGGTCACAACGGCCAAAAATAAAATCAAATGATTTCTCATAAAACCGTACAAAAAATTATGGATAAATCTTTTCCTTGCATTTAGATGATCGTCAAAGAAATTTCGGCGGAACAAACGTTGACATAAATAAATACTAAATCCTTGTTTCGATACGTCAGTACAATTATGTGATCCGACCACGAAAGTTTTGTATAGATTTTGCTGATAGTGGGATAATGGAAATAAATTTGCAGAAGATTGGCTTCTTCTGATTCAAAAAGAAGAGTATCCAGAGCCCGCAAGAGATGCTTCAAAATTATCAGTGTCATTCGCTACTTCCTACCTTCCTACCTAAATGAAATAACATTCTCTCCAATGGTGAACATAAATACTAAGGAAAGAAAAACAGGCTCCAATTAGATAATGATTTGGTTATTTGCGTCCTATGAGTAGAGTCACGATTTCAAAAATTATCAAGAAATTTACTGACACAGCTTTATCACTGAAATTATTGCATTTTTATTATACTGTAGGACCACCTATAATCCTTACTTTCTAGTTCTACTTAAAATGAGGCAGCGACCCCCCGAGCAAGACTTTGTGATTCCCCTGGGTCCTGGGGGTCGCGATCTAGAGGTTGAAAAGCTCTCTTCTAGGCGCAAGTCTTTCCAAATCTTACTGGCAAATAATACTCTTTTTTGTCAATTGCTTGAATGACTCTAGCGCAAATTGAGTTGTTATAGATTTAGTGTCTCGAATTCGATATTCTCGCCATTCAATCTTTGTTAATTGGTCTTTATCAGCTGTTTGATTGATAATATGATATTTACGATGAGAATGAAGCTAGTGGCCGATTCGTAGCGGCTGATTCGCATGAAGACTAGGTTTGGACAATTCTGCCGTCCTTATGACAGGACAATAATTAGTGTAGAAATATCGCATAGGTACGCAATAGTTAGTAGAAATTCTCACAATCCTTTATGAATGTAAAAACATTATTTTCTTGTATAAATAATTGCTGTGTCAAAACTTCGTAGACTTTCTAAATTTGCTGTTGCTGCCTTGATTCACACAGATAATCTTTTCACAGCGATACAATACTGGATTAATATATTAATTGTATTTGGACAAAAATATGTAACACACGATACAAAAGAAAATATAACAGAAATGTTTTTCTTCATATACCTGGCTGTGTTCCACCCATATGTGAGTTTAACGATGCCACTTCGTTACGAAAAAAGTCTCCATTCTACAAATACTTCCATGAAATAGAATCACAGTTCACAAATGATCATAGTACCGAACTTAATTCATTTTAGGTTTGTTCCAACAAGAACAGAAACCAGTCCGGAACTGTCCGACGCATGCGCATTTACAAATAAGTATTCCAGCAGACTTCAAACGTGGATTTTGACTATTAGTCAAGCGTTCCAACAACGTGCGACTCAATCCGCAAACCAGTTTGTGGACAGTCAAAACAGTCCATGGACCAATGCTTGTACTATTCGTCAAATAAGATAACCTCAAATAAAAATAAGTGATTTAAGTGCTGAAAATGAATTTTCATCACAATCTTGCGATGATAAATTTGATTTAACCGCGGAAATACATCAAATTAATAATATTAATTATATAGGCATGTAGAATTATAAGAAAATAGGCATTTTTATTTGATATGTTGAAATGAAAGTTTCAAATGAAATATACAGAATTTAAAATCAAAAGTAATTTATTATTATTCATTAAAATTTGGAAAAATGTATAGATTATTAATTGAAATTTTATTTTGTGTGGTTTTTGAATTTTATTTTAAAAGAAACAGTTTATCTTCAATACTTTGACCTGTTTTTCAAATACTTTCGTCTGAACAGAGAAATTTCTGAGAATATAGCAGAAAATTTCAAGATAAATGATCAGGATAAACAGCACTTTGGATAATATGGAAAACTATCCATCGGAATTCAGGTGTACTATGTCACCATTATTGTCAATTGGAATTTAAATTACATGGTTATATGAGAAACTATTTCATATTTTTAGTTTTCACCTGATTTTACCTTCCATATTTACTACAACTAAATAGTTATAACCTAAAATTATATGCTGATTATATGTTTGACAGGTAACAATCAAATCTTGTCAGAAATGCGTTCCAACACGCGCCACGTCCAACTCAGTCCGAAACTGATTCATTCGACGCGCATACGAATCAGTCAAATTGGAAACTAATACAGAACCAGTCCTGAACTGCTTGTTGGAACGAACCTATTATTTCCCATTATTCATCAAATATTTATTATGATTTCTTCCCATTTTATCCATTATTATCAGGTATTATTCTAAAAAAATTTGGAATCAGAAAAGACTGCAATGCGTATGTCGAAAACTGGTTCAAAATTGTAAAAAAGGACACTTTTGGTTCTAAATTACGCCGTCAAGTCTGAATCTGAATTTTTTCTCCAAGATTATATTAAGCATATGTGTAGTAACAAACCCTGTGAAACTGGTTTTGACACAGCAATTATTTATACTGGAAAATAATGTTTAAACTTTTACAACTACTGCATTCACAGTGAAATCTTGAATTTTCTCTTTTGGATTACATTTAGCATGTATGTATAGTTACAACCCCTTGTTGAACTGGTTTTGACACAGTAATTATCTATATTAGTAATTATTTCTACTTGGAAATAATGTTTAAAGTTTTACAACTCTTGTATTCACAGTGAATTGGAAGAAAAATCAATCATTAAGTTACCCTCATCCCCTGAAATCTTGAATTTTTTCCTCAAGATTGTATTGAGCATATAGTAACAACCCCTGTGAAACTGGTTCTGACACAGCAATTATTAATACTGGAAGATAATGTTTTTACAATCATAGAGAATTGTGAGAATTTCTACAACTATTGCATACCTATGCGATATTTCTACACCAATTATTATGTCTTGTCATAAGGACGGCAGGATTGTCCAAACCTAGTCTTCATGCGAATCAGCCGCTACGAATCGGCCGCTAGCTCCACTCTCATTAACTACGTATATTCTCCTAGGGACTAGTCTTCCCAAATCGTGCTGGCAAATGATACTCTTTTTGTTAAGTTGTTAAAATGACTCTAGGGCTAAATTGAGTTGTTATAGGTTTAGCGTCTTGAACCGATATTCTTGCCAGTCAATCTGTGTAAATTGGTCCTTATCTGCTGTTTGATTGATAATATGATAACTAGGTATAAGCCTCTATGCGCTAGTCATCCCAAATCGTGCTGGCAAATGTTACTCTTCTTGTTAAATTGTTAGAATAACTGTAGGGCCAAATTGAATTGTCATTAGTTTAGCGGCTTGAATTCGATATTCTTCCCATTCAATCTTTGTAAGTTGGTCCTTATCAGCTGTTAGATTGATACCTTGTTACCATGTAATCAATCGAACAGTTGATAAGTACCAATTTACGAAGATTGAATGGCAAGAATATCGAATCGCAGGGGCTAAATTGAAAACAACTCAATTTGGCCCTAGAGTCATTCAAACAATTAACTAAAAAGAGTACTTTTTGCCAGCAAGATTTGGATAACTAGAGCCCTGAAATTTGAACTTTAACCTATCATATTAACAATCGAATAGTTGATAAGGACCAATTCACGAAAATTGAAAGAGGCTAAATTAATGACTACTCAATTTGGCCCCAAAGTCAGCAAGGTTTGGTAAGATTAGCACTTAAAAATTTCAATTTCACTTATTATACATCAAATTAAAGTACAGCAATGTAGAAAAAATATAATCGATATATACTTAAGAGAATTGGGGAGGAAAGAAGTGGAACTTAATAATGACCGTGATCGATTGAACTTTTTTACAATTTGATGTATTACAATAAGTGAGGTATGCCACTTGAAATTTTAAACATATGTCTTCCGCTCATTGAGACCCATATTATCCTTGGAAACTTTTTTTGTTTCACTTTACTGTACTTTTAGAGGATTGATGAGGAAAGTAGATGAAATCCTTGCAGAAAATAAATTATCTTCGGTTTGTTGGCTGAATATTTTCTGCACGGACAATCATTTAATTATGACAAGAATTCCTGGAGATTATTATTCCAGCATCTTTTGTCTGCAAGGAATTGTAGAAACGTCATTCTTGAAAAAATTAATTAACTTCTTTGTCGTGGAGTAATCGCAGTCATCGTAGACGGGTCTGAAGCCCGAACCGCTGAAAGACTGAAACAATGGACAGTCAACTTGTGCATTCCATTCGTGATCATTCTATCCAGCAAGGAATGCTGAAATAATAATTGAGAAATAACTCTCTATATAAAGATGAATTTAGAACGAAAATAATTTGAATTTAAAATGAACTATGGAGCCGTAATCGTTTCATTGCTGTGCTCTTAATTAAGTAGTTTTTATTCGCATTAATGAATTAAGTGTATATTTATTATTTAGGGATATGTAAATTGTTTGAGGCTTTTTGTTTGGTAGAAAAAATGTAAATGTTAAGGAATATAAGTACTCCAAGACTAACAAGGAGATCCCAGCAAGATGTTTGAGACTAACAACCAATTATTGCTTTTATTAAATTCTTTTGTGCTTCAAGAACATTGTACGCTTGGGGTGAATTACCCCTGCTAATGATGCAGTGAGATACACGTGGGCAAATAACAACACAGTTTTGTAATTGACAGAATTCGAATTAATTAATTTAAGTACAGAAATAAATCACTTTGGGATAAAAATAACATACATAACTCTTGAAGCGAAGTTATAAAATCGTTGTAAGTCAGCTGAGAACAATCGGGCATTCGAACTTGTCTGGCTGAAGATAATTTATCACATTTCATGGCAAAGTGTACAAACTTAGTTCCGTGATAGTCGCTACTAGGTGCCACCAACTCGACTTATCGATATTCATAAAGTCATTATGAACACATAGTTTTCTAGTTGTAACTTAGACTCGTTCGACTGTCACATAAATCGCTAAATAGCATCCAAGAAAGGGGGTTATATATAAAGGACACGCTAGCTCAAATGATTTAATGTTGTAAAATTCTAACAAAAATTAATAAATAGCAAGAACTTTTGACATTGTTTCAAGTTTATGAACGGAAAAGTGAATGATTGTTGATTGTTCGAATTCCAAGGTTCCAGATTTGTTCATTCCTATTTAGAAGAATCTACAAACGATAGTTTATGAACTAGATGCGTGCAATTTATTAGTTTATCATTTGAATTACTTTACTTTGCGTGATATTTTCATGTGAAGTCTACTAACACATATCATCAAGCTTGCTAGCAATTTTATGTACTTATTCAAGTGCTGGATGAATATTCTTATGATTCAAACAATGTAACAAGAAGAGTATCATTTGCCAGCAAGATTTGGCAAGACTAACGCCTAAGAGATTATACCTAGTTATCATATTATCAATCGAACAGCTGATAAGGACCAATTCACTAAAATTGAATGGCAAGAATATCGAATTCAAGAGGCTAAATTAATAACAACGCAATATGGCCCTACAGTCATTCAAACAATTGACTAGGACCAAATTGAGTTGTTATTAATTTGGCCTCTTGAATTCAATATTCTTTCCATTCAATCTTCGTGAATTAGACTTTATCAGCTGTTCCATTAATAATATTGTAATGTTTATGCTTGATGAATCAGTTTGTAATTAAATAAAAGTCACTATTTAATAATCTAAATGAAATAAAAGCTTTATTCTCCCTATGTCACTAATAACACTATATTTATTTAGTTGTCACTTAATTCTAATTTAATCAAGGTCACAGATATTTATATTTCACTATTTATATACACTGTTCATTTCACTTGTCACTGTTTCATTATTTATTTCACACTACTACTCTTACTACTGTACTGTCCTACACGTCTTTGGCTTGGCCTTATATAGAGAAATATTGTTTTCTCGAATTTTCGATTTCTCGACTCTTTCCATTTCTAGGAATCACTAGGGGCTTCCATTGGAAGGGGTGATGTGCTGCGACGTGGCGCGGCGTAAGAGACGACAAGAAGCCCCTTCCCATACTACGTCGTCTTTACGAGCTCCCCCCTTACTCTCGCACGTCACAATATAATAACTAGGTAAAGATGCAAGCTCCAGGGCGCTAGTCTTTCCAAACCATGCTGGTAATTAATACTCTTCTTGATAAATTGTTAGAATAACTCTACGGCCAAATTGAGCTGTCATTAGTTTAGCCTCTTGAATTCGACATTCGTACCATTCATTTGTCGTTAATTGATCCTTATCGACTACTCGATAGGTAAATATCCACGGCGCTAATTTTCCAAACCTTGCAGGCAATTAATACTCTTCTTGGTCAATTGTTTGAATGATTCCAAATTGAGTTGTTATCAATTTAGCCTCTGAATTCGATCTTCTTGCCATTCAATCTTCGTAAATTGGTAATTAACAGCTGTTTCATTGATAACATGATAACTAGGTGAAGATCTGATCTCCCGGGCGCTATCTTTCCAAATCTTGCTGGCTAATAATTCTCCTTTTGGTTAATTGTTCAAATGACTCTAGAACCAAATTGAGTTGTCATTAATTTAGCGTCTTCAATTAGATTTTCTTGCTATTCAATCTTGGTAAACTGGTCCTCATCAGCTGTTCGATTGATGACATGATAACTAGGTAAAGCTTTAAGCTCCTGGGTTTTCCAAGCCTTCCTGGCAAATAATACTCTTCCTGGTCAATTTTAAGAATGAGTTGTCATTAATGTATCATCTTGAATTCGGTATTCTTGCCAATCAATTCTCATAAATTGGTCTTTATCAGCTGTTCGATTGAAACATGATAACTAGGTAAAGATCCAAGCACCTGGAGGCTAATCGATCTGATTCTCTAAGTTGTTACCTTTAACCATCATTTTGAGTAACTAATTCGAAGGTCAGTTGTTAATTTTCTAATTGGTATTCACTACATTTAGAATTGTTATTCATCTAACGACGAATCGCTAATATTAGTGGTTAAGCTGACCACTCCTATGTGACCGTAGCTAGAATTTAAGCACCGCCAAAATTCTATGAAATGTATTATTTGGGTTTCAGATATTTAATGAAATTGATGAACATGAAGAAAGGTAAATTGTATTTCACATATGTTCATTGCTTTATTTACTTTTTTATCTATTTATAAATTTCTTCAGACAAATTATTCGACTGGAGTATCGTCAAATAAGAGATGCAAGTAATCCTTTTGACATTCCGACAGAGAAACTATTATGTCTTCATTTTAGAACTGACCTATCTGTCTGATTTTTAGATATATATGTACAATAATATTATAAATAACATATATAAATTGCAGCTTTACTAAAACACTAGTTCCCTGCGAAATGAAAAGTGAGAGAGTCAAAATCGTACGCCTTTATTTGCACGACTGAGAAACTATTGTGTGGTCTGCCCGCATATCAGAACCGACCTATGTGTCTGTTTTTGTAAATATATGTAAATAACAATAATATAACTAACATATATAATTTTCAACTTTGCTGAAATAACGCAAATTTATATAAAATTTTGGCAGCTTTGAAATTCTATAAGATATAGTAGGAATTGGAGTAAGTGTCTGCTATTAAATTTTTCTATAAAAAAAAAAAAAAAATTTTATGATATCAAAACAGCAGGCATGCTACGATCACGTTTTGGGAGTCAATTTTGATGCTTTTCGACTTCTGGCTACGCCCAAAGGAACCTTTGATGGATGAATCTCCATTTCACCTACGGCAGGTGCAATAGTATACCTAGCATTAATATGGAGTTTGCTACTATACTGTAAGTCTGCGGAGCGCTGGCTCTTAGACTAATGTACAGCTTGCCCAACTTTTACGCGCTAACACCGTTTTAGAAATTTAAAATTTTTGTTACCCTTTTCCATTGTTCTGGAGTTTTTTGAGCACTTTCCATAAGTATTTGAATTTGCTCAATGAAATTTATCATTTGAGTATATTTCCTCGCGTGTTATTTTATTACAAGACATGTTATTGAATCTTATAGTATATAGAAGAATGGATATAGCAAACGGGAGAGAATCGTCATATGTTATCATTCAAATGCACAAGCTCTATACCTGCATTCATGTTAGTCTGTAGCGACAGTTGTTACATCTTAAATTTTTAATAACTTCGTTACTAAGTAACATAGAGAATGCAATAATCTGGCAAGTCATTAAACTAGTCTTTAAAAATCGTTGTTATTTTCTAGTGGTTACACAACGACTGATTAACAACTCTGCTTAGAGAATCAGCCCGAATTTTTCCAAACCTTGCTGGCAAATAATACTCTTTTTGGGTAATTGTTCAAATTACTCTAGGGCCAAATTTAGCATATTGAATTAGATCTTCCTGAATTGGCCCTTATCAGTTGTTTGATTGATTAGTCCAGTCGGCATGTCGAAAAATTAGGGCGGATTAGGAAAAAATGCGAACTTGTTTTTTTGATCACCCAATGATGTTATTTCCTTGTTTTCCGACCAAAATTTTGCAAACTAATTTTCAGGGGGAGGAAAAACCACAAAATTCTGGCACTATTTTCAGTTTTCACCCTATAACTTTTTCCCCTTAATTTCTACGCTTCAGATCATCAAGTTCAAATTCATAGAGTATTAAATTTCCGATAAGTTCGACTAGTGAATTTGTTCGTAGATCAACCAAGTTTCAAGATACAGCACGTCAAAAAAATGAAAAATTCCTGAAAATCTAAAAAAACGCCAAATAACTCTTATTGTTCAATATTTCTTAGGGTATTATGGTTCCTAGCTCCATTTTGACCTAGCGGACAATCAACAGCCCACCCCCTACCATGCCTACCTACGCCACCATATCTAGAGGCACGGTAGTGCCTCCGCCATGACGAGCCAAAAAAAGATCCGTCGTTTTTTTGAACCCTCATAACTTGGGTTTGGATTATACCAGATTAACAAAATTTTTGGAATATGATGTCAATACTGGACTTATTAAACAAATAGAGTTTCAATTGCATAGCTCTTGAACTATAGATTTTATTGATATTTAAAAAACCCCGATTTCGTCTCTGACTCGCTCACTAATGATCATCAAAAATCTTAGGGTACTTCTTGGAGTCCTAGAATGCTGAGATTTCGTATGTAAGATAGTATTAGTACACAAACAACAAAAAAATTCTAAAATTTGGAACATCATTGTTTAGTTATTGACTGACGGGGGGTCAAGTGCTGTACCTTAAAATGATAATTTGATCTTTATCAAAGCTATATAAGAATAATACACCAAAAATAAACAAATTTTCATCCAATAATAATAATTCATTCTAATAAGCTTCAAATTTGCGTCAAACAAGTCATTGAATGAATCCCGGACAGATTTGACAACTGTACATAATAATAGTGACACCCACGGCTAAAGTTGTAACTAAATTTTTATCTAGTTGAATAAACTTTAGTTGCCATATCCCTAATGTCATATATATCTATGGGCATTGTTTCACTTGAAACAAGTAATTGAATAATTTGATCTTCCACAATCACTGAGCTTGAACTAAAGCAATTTGGGCAAACCTACGAAACAGCAGCTTTTATTTAGTACTAGTTTCAAGTCTGTAAATAGTATAGTTGCTGAGAACTCAGCGTCACGCCAGCCAGCCAGACAGCCAAAGTGAATATAATAGCGCTTTTTTTCCAAAAAATGCGCTAAAAAGTGCAATCTCACCAAAAACATTTTCATGTAAAATGTTGCCTAGACGAGACCATATGGCTCGCACTGTCAAAAAGTTATCAGATCTCATGTAGAGCCAAGCTTATAATTCTACACGCCCTAACTTCACAAACTCTACACCTTAGTCAAAATATGTGGCAATTCGTTACATTCACATGGGCATAAGGTGAAAAGTTCATCTACTGTTCACTACTTTTCTGTTATACAATAGTACTTGTAGTAACGAAACGGCTAAGCCACATATTTTGAGTAAGGTGTAGAGTCTGTAAATTGAGAGCATGTAGAGTTAGGGCGTGTAAAGTAAGAAGCTTGGCTCTACATGAAATCTGATAACTTTTTGACAGTGCGAGCCGTATGGTTTTGTCTTGGCAACATTTTACGTGAAAATGTTTTTAGTGGAAGACATTCAAGACTCTCATCCATCTACAAGAATTTTATTCATTTATAAGAATCCATTTTGCTAGGACTGATATTATACAGTAGCGTTTCATCCCTTGAATATTCAAGTTGTTTCAAAATTAGAAGAGGAAGATCAACCAGAACATTTCTAATTATTATAGTGGATATCTTTTATTATCACTATTATTATTGATATTCAATGGTTGATAAAAATTAAACACATGATAATAAAAATTAATTTGAAATCTTTTTACGTATAGTTTCCTACTGAATTAGTACCTTGAAGCAAGTGATGGATAGACAGATAGAGAGGAAAGGGGGTTCAATCGACTAAATGATTGATTAATTGCTGTATCAGAATGAAACTAGGTACCATGATACCATAAAAAATTGAAGAATCATCTAGATGATGAAAGCGCATTTTTCACAGCTCATGAATGCTTGTGACTTCAGAGACTTCGCAAATTACCACCTCTCACAATTACTGAGCTTGAAATCAAGCAGTTTGGACAAACTTGCAAAACAGCAGCTTCCATTTAGTACTAGTTTCAAGTTGACTATTTGATAGGTACATAATTTATGCATGTACAAACTCAAAAATACCTTTTAATCTTCATTGTTTAGTTATTGACTGACGGGAAGTCAAATGCTGTACCTTAAAATGATAAATAATTTGATCTTTATCAAAGCTATATAAAAAAAATACACCAAAAGTAAACAAATTTTCATCCAATAATAATAATTCATTCTAATAAGCTTCAAATTTGCGTCAAACAAGTCATTGAATGAATCCCGGACAGATTTGACAACTGTACATAATAATAGTGACACACACGGCTAAAGTTGTAACTAAATTTTTATCTACTTTAATAAATTTTAGTTGCCATATCCCTAATGTCATATATATCTATGGGCATTGTTTCACTTGAAACAAGTAATTGAATAATTTAATGATCTATACATTCTTTCAGAATTATATCATAATAAATAGACTTTTTTGATTTTAATTCTGTATATTTTATTTTATTTTTAACGTTTCGACTCTCTAACCGAGCGTCTTCATCAGAAAAAATGATTTTTTCTGATGAAGACGCTCGGTTAGAGAGTCGAAACGTTAAAAATAAAATAAAATATACAGAATTAAAATCAAAAAAGTCTATTTATTATGAATAATTTAATCTTCCACAATCACTGAGCTTGAATTAAAGCAATTTGTGCAAACCTACGAAACAGCAGCTTTTATTTAGTACCAGTTTCAAGTCTGTAAATAGTATAGTTGCTGAGAACTCAGCGTCACGCCAGCCAGACAGCCAAAGTGAATATAATAGCGCTTTTCAGCGCATTTTTTGAAAAAATGGAAGCTGCTGTTTCGTAAGTTGGCCCAAACTACTTGATTTCAAGCTCAGTAATTGTGGGAGATGGTAATTTGCGAAATCTCTGAAGTAACAAGCATTCATGAACTGTCAAAAATGCGCTTTCATCATCTAGATGATTCTTAAATTTTTCAGTGTTATTGTCGTCTGAAATCTTGTTTCTATATCGTATTTGCTGCCTGTTCGTTTTATTTTTTCGGAAAAGCCTTTATTGTATGGAACATATGATTATTTGCCTTCCCTTTCTTCCTCTTCGTGGGTGACATCTTATGCTTCTTGATTTTATTATCCAGGTGGTCAATTGTTCTTGTTCATTTGTTGATTGTAGCCTTCCTTCGTGTTGCAGTCACTCTTTGCTCTGTCCAGTAGAATTCTGGCCTTCTGAGTAATTGGATTGGAAGTTAAGATATCTTCCTGTATGTGTTGGCTTTCGGTATACTGATATTGTGATATTATTCTCGGTTCTTTTCACCAACAAGTCCAGAAAAGGTAGACGTTTCTGGATTTCTTCTTCCATTGTGAACTTGGTGCTGGTTCTGAGGGTATTAATATGAACGAAAAATTCCTGAAGATTCCAGATGAGAAATGTGCTGTTTCCATGGCCATTTCTCCAAAGAATTCCATGTATATGTTGTCTATAACTGGAGAGAAGTGATCCCATTGGTAGTCCCTCGTCTTGTTGGTAGAAGTCGAAGAGAGCTTGGAAGTAAGTAGTTTTCAAACAGCATTCCAGGAGCTCTACGATTGCATGAGCAGGTAGATTTGTTCTTCATTTTTTCTTCTACGATTCTGATGGATTCCTCGACCGGTACGTTGGTAAATAAGCTTTCTACATCAAAGGTCACAAAACTGTTCCCCTCTTCTAATTCAGTGCTTTTAATAATCTGGATAAAGTGTTTAGGATCCTTAATGAATATGTTACAATATCATTTTAGCGCATTTTTTGTAAAAAAGCGCTATTATATTCACTTTGGCTGTCTGGCTGGCTGGCTGGCGTGACGCTGAGTTCTCAGCAACTATACTATTTACAGACTTGAAACTGGTACTAAATAAAAGCTGCTGTTTCGTAGGTTTGCACAAATTGCTTCAATTCAAGCTCACTGATTGTGGAAGATTAAATTATTCAATTACTTGTTTCAAGTGAAACAATGTCCATAGATATATATGACATTAGGGATATGCAACTAAAATTTATTAAAGTAGATAAAAATTTAGTTACAACTTTAGCCACGGGTGTCACTATTATTATGTACAGTTGTCAAATCTGTCAAGGATTCATTCAATGACTTGTTTGAGGCAAATTTGAAGTTTATTAGAATAAATTATTATTATTGGATGAAAATTTGTTTACTTTTGATGTATTTTTTTTATATAGCTTTGATAAAGATCGAATTATCATTTTAAGGTACAGCACTTGACCTCCCGTCAGTCAATAACAAAACAATGAAGATTAAAAGGTATTTTTGAGTTTGTACATGCATAAATTATGTACCTATCAAATAGTCAACTTGAAACTAGTACTAAATGGAAGCTGCTGCTTCGTAAGTTTACCCAAATTGCTTGATTTCAAGCTCAGTAATTGTGGGAGATGGTAATTTGCGAAATCTCTGAGGTAACAAACATTCATGAGCTGTCAAAAATGCGCTATCATCATCTAGATGATTCTTCAATTTTTTTTATTTTGTTGGTTGGGAAATTTTGGGAGCAACTGATTGGAATGAATGCTTATTCCATCACCAAAATAAACTACCCTATGCGAAAATAAATAACACCTAAATACCCTATACATCACATATGTCAAACGCATCAATAATCCATAATAATATACAGTACGTTTCGTAATCCACGCGTACCGTCCAAAACCACGAAACACCCTTCAACCCTGAATTATCCGTTAAACTTATTTTGGTGTGCGTGTTACTATATTTAACCTTTCACCCCTGTATTTTAGAGGGGTGGGGGTTGTTCTCATCGGATTTGCAAGGAAATTGGTGCACGCGACGGTTATGAAGTGCCCGGTAGCACGATTCAACACAGCACAAGGTGGTTTTAATGCTATAATGGTTGTAAGTTTTTTATAGCGGGGTGTATTATCATAATGTTGATATGTGCAAAGAATTTTTCAAACATTTCAAAGTATCACTTAATGGTTAAAGTTCGGCGATCGCATGAATAAATTATCAAAAATATACACAAGGAAATTTCACGGAAGCAGAAAAGTTTTTTACTTCGAACACTCATTTTATTACATAAAAGAAATTAATATTTCAACTACGATTTGCAATAATTATATCAAAAAAGCTTTCCGTAAATCACCAATAAAAATTATTGCAATAAAAATAATGGTTTTTTAGAGCTTTATTCTGAGCGATAACAATAAATTCCTAAAAGTTAGTGATTTATGTCTTTTAATCAATTTTAAATAACAATTCTGAATAATGGGTCCGCATAAAACAAAAAATCAAATCATTCATTGAAATGCAGTCTTTTTAAATATTAAATAAATAATAAAGATAATAAAAGAATATTTATCTCAAGTTCTCTGCGGTTAATTTTCGGTTGGCTTAAGCAATTTAATGAATTCAAAGCAAACTAATTAATTTCTGCAGGCAATTAAAACTCGTGAATAAAATAAATAAACAATTGTTATTAGTGCTGAAGTAGTCTATTCTAGTATTTAGGAACTAAGATGTGTGCTGGGGTTTGCGTTTGAAATTCGTACCTGACTTTATTACCATTCATATATTCGCAGTTTTCATCAGACTGGCCAGTAAATTTCAGCCGAACAGGATAAAAACAATTACACCAACAAATTTCATTACAATTTAGTACCCAAATTAAAACGACGCTGCAGTAATATTTCGTCTCAAACAGTCTAAACACCGTATGGATCACACGAGGATACAACTCATACACAGGGCTGCTACAAAGAAACACTAACATTATAGATTATTCATATGAAATAAAAATAAATAATAATCCCAACTCCATATATTTTTTTGGTTCAGAAAATTTTATAATAATTTTGATAATAACAAGTGAATGTTGTGCCAAATCATTCAAGGATCAATTTTAGTTATTTTATATTTTATGATAAATATTACCGTTTATAAAATAAACGCAAAAAACTAAAAAGTTCCATCAGTAAAGTTGTAGTACCACTGGTTGAATAAAGCTCATCTACTAATTTGAACCTAGCTTTTTGATGAAAAACTTAAATATAAAATTTCAGTCAAAAATTCGTACGCGTTCCCAAGTTATCGCACTTTTTTTGAAATTATGTTTTTCGGGTTCAGTAGGGTCTAAAACGTAAAAATACATCAAAACATCTAACTGTCTAAAAATCACGATTACAATACTTTCCCCATTATTTAATAGATCGAGGAAGTAAAATAACAAACATTTTAAGACAAAAGACACACTGGTGGAACGAAAAAATCAAAAAAGAAGTGAGGGGCAAAAAACAAAATAGATAAAAATAACCAGACAGCATGACAAATTTAGACAACGAAAAAAAGTAGAAGAGTTAATACAGAAAACTAAAAGACAAAAATGGAATGAATTTTGTAAGCAGTTCGAAGAGAACTATGAAACAAACAATAAAACCTGAGAAAGGAAGAAATAAAAGACAGAAATGGTAACATAATCAAAAATGAAATCAAAATGATGAAAACACTTCGAAGCACTTATAGAAGCACAAATAACTAATAAAGAAAATACAACACACAAAACCTAGAAGAAATAACAACAGAAATAAAATAAATTGGAAAACAAGGCATCGACAAAATTTGGAAGAAAACAATAATAGAGCCAATATACAAAAAGGGAGACAGCAGGATCTGCTCGAACTATAGAAGTATATGTCAATAGTTGCGAAAATAAACGAAACAACAACGAAGCCCAAAAATAAAGTACAAAATAAACTGGAAGAACTACAAAACGGCTGTGCACAATACCTAATATTTATAAAAACACCAAAAACCTCATAAGAAAATGCAACATACAACAAACTAGGGTCTTAAAACAGGGAGGAAATAGGAATAAAAGAAACCACAAAGGCAACTGTAGATATACACAAAGAACACAAGAAAGGAATAGAAAGTTACAATCAAACATTCAAACTAAATGATGAACAGATAAGAGAAAAATACCAATAAAAAAATTGGGAAATTAAAAAAAACTTGAAAATAGAAACACTATCAAATACTATAACAAACTTCAGGCAAAAAATACACTAGTGGAACGAGGAAATCAAAAGAGAGTGAGGGACAAAAAAAAAACAAGAATAAATGAATATAACCAGACAGTATATGATAAATACAGATAAAAACGAAAGAAAGTAAAAGAACTAATACAAAAAACTAAAAGACAAAAATGGATTTAATTTAGTAAGCAGCTGGAAGAGAATTATGAAGAAAACAAGAAAACCTAAGAATGGGAGGAATAAAAGACAGAAATGGTAACATAATCAACAATGAAATCAAAATAATGAAAGCACTGCGAAGCACTTTTAGAAGCACAAATAATAATAAAGAAAATACAACACACACAAATGAAGACCCAGAAGAAATAACAGAGATAAAATAAAATAACTGCGAAAATAAACGAAACAATAAATAAGCCCAAAAATAAAGTACAAAATAAACTGGAAAAACCACAAAACGGCTGTGCACAAAACCAAATATTTATTTCTAGATAACTAACAAAAAGAGTATTTGTACAAAAACATCAAAAACCTCATAAGAAAATGCAACATCCAACAAACCAGGGTCTAAAATAGGGAAGAAATTAAGTACATTTTTATTTATAATAAATTTGAATGAAATATTGGAGGGAATAGATAAAACCACAAAGGCAACAATATAAAACAAAACCTAGACAATGGTGATAGGACAAGAACACAAGAAAGAAAGAGAAAACTACAATAAAACATTCAAACTAAATGATGAACAGATAAGAAAAGGATACCAACAAAAAAGTTGGGAAATTTAAAAAACTTGAAAATAGAAACATATTCAGGCAAAAGACACACTGGTGGAACGAGGAAATGAAAAAGGGAGTGAGGGACAAAAACAAATAAAAATAATTAGACAATATACGACAAATATCGACAAAAACGAAAGAAAGTAAAAGAACTAATACAGAGAACTAAAAGACAAAAATGGAATGAATTTAGTAAGCAACTGGAAGAGAACTATGAAGAATATAAGAAAACCTAAGAAAGGAAGAAATAAAAGACAGAAATGGTAACATAATTAACAATGAAAACAAAATAATGAAAACACTTAGAAGCACCAATAATTAATAAAGAAAATACAACACACACAAATGCAGACGTGATTCAAGACCCAGAAGAAATAACAATAAATTGGTAAACAAGGCATTAACAAAATGTAGAATTAAACTGGAAGAAAGCAATAACAATGGCAAAATACAAAAAGGGAGACAGCAGGATTTGCTCGAACTAAAAAGGAAAGTTTCAATAACTGCGGAAATAAACGAAACAATAACTAAGCCCGAAAATAAAATACAAAACGGCTGTGCACAATACCAAATATTTATTTTTAGATAACTAACAAAAGGAGCATTTGTACAAAAACACCAAAAACCTCATAAGAAACTGAAACAAACAACAAACCAAGGTCTAAAACAGGGAAGAAATTAGGTGCACTTTTATTTATAATAAATTTGAATGAAATATTGAAGAGAATAGAAGAAACCACAAAGGCAACTGTAGATATACACAAAGAACACAAGAAACAAAAAGAAATTACAATAAAACATTCAAACTAAATGATGAACAGATAAGAAAAGAGTACTAACAAAAAAATTGGGAAATTAGAAAAACTTGGAAATAAAAATACTATGGAATACTATAAAAAATATCTTCAGAGTAAAAAATGCACCGGTGGAACGAGAAAATCAAAAGTGAGTGAAGGACAAAAACAGACAAAAATAAATAAAAATAACCAGACAATATATGACAAATAAAGACAAAAACGAAAGAAAGTAAAAGAACTAATACAGATAACTAAAAGATAAAAATGGAATGAATTTAGTAAGCAGCTGGAAGAGAACTATGAAGAAAACAAGAAAACCTAAGAAAGGAAGAAATAAAAGACAGAACTGGTAACATAATCAACAATGAAATCAAAATAATGCAAACACTTCGAAGCACTTTTAGAAGCACAAATAATAATAAAGAAAATACAATACACACAAATGAAGACCCACAAAAAATAACAGAAATAAAATAAAAATTGGAAAACATGGCATCAACAAAATGTAGAATCAAACTGAAAGAAAACAATAATAATGCCAATATACAAAAAATAATACAGCAGGATCTGCTCAAACTAAAAATAAACAAAACAACAACAAAGCCTCAGAAAGAAAAACAAAATAAACTGGAAGAACCACACAACGGCTGTGCACAATACCAAATATTCATTTTTAGATAACTAACAAAAAGAGCTACAACAAACCAGTGTCCAAAACAGGGAGGAAATTAAGTCCACTTTTATTAATAATAAATTTGAATGAAATATTGAAGAGAATAGAAGAAATCACAAAGGCAACTGTAGACTTTCTTAATCTTAAAAGAATCACTTTAATTGATTTGCCTTTCGCAGATGACATGGTTATTATTGAAACCACCAGAGAAAATTGCAAAAAAATTACAATATAAAACAAAACCAAGACAATGATGATAGGAAAAGAACGCATAAACTGGCTACAGACAAAGTAGCATGGAAGAACTTTATAGAGACAAATTAAAATAAACTTGACAGTTGACATTCTATGAGTGTAAAATATATATACATACACAAATAACAGAAGAAAGAGAGAGAAAACTACAATAAAACATTTACAATAAAACATTCAAACTAAAAGATGAACAAATAAGAAAAGAATACCAACAAAAAAGTTGGGAAATTAAAAAAACTTGAAAACAAAAACACTATTGAATAATAAAAAAAAAAAAAATGATACAACAAAAATCCTCAGACAAAGAACACACTGGTGAAAAAACAGAATCAAAAGAGAGTGAGGGACAAAAAAAAATAACCAGACAGTATATAACAAATATAGACAAAAACAATATAAAGTAAAAGAAGTAATACAAAAAACTAAAAGATAAAAATGGAATGAATTTAATAAGCAGCTGGAAGAGAACTATGAAGAAAACAAAAGATTGTTCTGCAAAACTGCAAAAACCTAAGGAGAAAAAAGAAACAAGAACGCACTGCCCCGCCCCGCACAGTCAAAAATTCTTGTGATGTGCTCTCGAATGATGTAGAACATTTCCAGAAATATATATAAGCAAACGACTTGACTGAGGAACAGTGAAATAGTGAATATCCAATGAGTGATCAGTGTGATAAATAAATAAGTTGTTAAAAATAAATATTAGTTGCTTTGTGGTTGAGGTTTGTATTGTATAATATTGTTGAATAACGAATCAGTAACAACTTTATAAAAATATGAATTTCTGTCTTCTTTCTTTTCTCTGGCCACCCTATATATAGCTCCTCTAAATTTGAAGCAATTACGTAAGTAAAAGAGTACAATAAAAGCACGCTATCGTACAATGGAGGGAGATAATTAAACGAATGAATAAATAGGCGCATTTACCGCTTTATGAGCCAGTAAAACCGGAAGAAATTCATAGATCGCAAACGGAAAAGTCGCCATTTTGGGTTAAATACACTTGCTATATTCATTACTGATACAATCAACATATATCGAAGATATATTGCGTGCACGAAGAAGGAGAAGGAGTGCAGAAATTTTAATTTAGCGCTAAAAACGATATTATTTCTCGCTGGAATAGTTCGAAAAATATATACCGAATAGAAAAATGCTCTCCAGGGGGAGGAGGGAGGGGGTTAAAGGTTGAAATCTTGAAAGAAAAAATAATATGGAACTTACCGCTTCCAAGAGGGGTGGTGACGACCTTGACTTCCGGTTCGGACTCGGGTTTGAGCGCCTGCGCACTCGAGTCACCAAACTCACCAACTTGCAACTCATTATTCGTTATGAACGCCACATTTCCGTTCGTCAAGTCACTGGATCCGGTAATCGCAGTACCCGCACTCGTGTAAAACAACACCGGAGTTCCGTTCACCCGCCTCCCGCTTCCGGTTGGCAAAATCACCTCACTTACATTTTCATTATCATTTCGGTCAACTGTTTGAATGCCGCTGGTTAAGTTAGCCGCGCCGTCTGCTGTTTTATTGAGGTTATTAACTGTCAAGACGCCATCTTGAATCCGGATGTTATCATCGCGGGTAAGAATGATTTTGCCATTGTCTGAACGAATACCGCGGAGGAATATTATATGATTGTTTGAGTTTTGTTCGCCTGCCACTGTTTGGATACTACTGGTTGTGTCGGAGGATATAGGGAGGGCACGTAGGGTTGTACCACTGCTTTGGGAACGCTGGGGAGTGTCGAGCTTTTTCGTTGTTTGGTGTGATGTGCTGCTGTTTGGACCTAAAAAAAAATAAACTACATTAATAATAATCAAAATTACGTTCCCCGGAAAGGAGTTTTAAGCTCCATCAGTGAAATCAGCAATATAAAATAAATCTTCCAATTCAAGTAGATATAATTAAAACCTCCTAACTATCCATAAAGACGATCATTCTTTCCTTTCCTAACTTGGTAGAATTAGGTGCAAATAAACAAAAACAAACACCTAATTGTGGACTAGCAACACACACATACATTTATCACGTGTGTGAGGGTGGGTTGTTACACAGGATAACGAAGTTTCGAAACGGAAGCGAATCCCGGAAGCGGAAAAAGGGAATTACACGGTTTAAGACAACAATTAAGATTAAATGAAACTAGTGCCTGCTCAACCGATTCGACCAAAAGACTCTGGTGTGTTGTCTTCGTTTCTATATTCTACAGAGTAACTAGGGTTGCCAACCGTACTACATGATTCATATTTCATTAAAATAAAGTCGCAAATTCATGAATAAAAACAAAATATATGATAATCAAAATTACCCAGAGTAATGAATATTAAATAAAGTTAATTCAAAAATGACAAATAATAAATTAAATGTAAAACAAAATGGCGACGATTCGCGTCCCTAACGCAGACTTCAGCAAGTCTTAATTGAATTAAAATCAGAACAGATACGCTAATGAACCTACTCCATAAAAAGGTACAGAAGAAATGAAAATCAGGCCCGAGATCGATCGACCTAGTTCACAATCGGACGTAACGTTATATCGTAACAAAAGCATAACAGAAAAGATAAAGACGACCACGAATGCCTACCACAGCAAAGTTATGCATAAAAAATGAACCAAATTCGTAGTGGGACCACGAGGTGCCTAATTACATAAATTAGCACCAACAAAAGTCTTGACAGAAAATGAATAAGAAAAGCTGAACAACTTAGCTGGTGACGTCGCTAGAGACTTTAAGTGATCCATCTGCCTAGTATCTGGATCTTGGCAGCCAGGTACTTCCACAGTATTATGCGTCAATTCAGACGACGTTTGATTGCGGATGGTAGCGATATAAAATGGAACGACCACTCACAATTTATACTAATCCCCAACACGTAGGCTGCTCCGCCAAATAAAACAAATGGCCAAACTGCCCCAAAATATTCGACCAAAGCACAGCTTATTCCAAAAGAATTCCCAAACTTGGGCTTCACACAGAATAATTGCAGTGATGAAATAACGAAAAGAGCAATTTTAACGTCTGTTCTAAACGAGAACTTAAGGCTGACTACCTACTCAAGTTAAATCAAATCCGGTCTATTTGACTTAATTGAGAAACGACCGTTTTTCATTGAATAAAAAAAAACCTAGCGGACGCCCAAGGAAGCTAACATTCAAAAAACTCTGTAATGTCACTGACTGCAGCACGCGCATTGCAATAGGACAATTTAAAACAAAAATCTTGAACTAAGACTAATTAATGAAAATAAACAATAAATACGCTTTTATTATAACCAAAAAAAAAAACTGAGCTCAAGAAAAAGAAATGAAACTAAAGATTTAAAGATGAATATCAATATAAAATCATCTTATTCAACTAATAGTATATTATGCTACAAGGACTGAACGACTGTCATTTTTGTCCTGGATAAATTTATCTGCATTCGGTGAAGACGAGGGCAAAGCCCGAGGCGAAGACGAGGGTAAAGCCCAAGACGTAGCTCAGTGCAGCCAAATTTGTCCATGACAATAATGACAGTCGTTCAGTGTCCGTGTTGCATACGATACTTTTTGTAGCAAGTGCACCAAAGTACCCCCATTACTAAATCACAACAGTTCATATTTCATCAAAATAAAGTTGCAAATTCATGAAATTACGTTAGACGGATTAAGAGCATAGAGTTCAGATAACTTGCAGTGTTTAACGTCCGGCGACCAATCAAATCAGTGTGTACCTCATAGTTCCATGTATGATGTGCTCTCATAAGTATATTAGGGGGAGGGGCTTAAGTATACATTATTCATTAGGACTGGGAAAAAATTCTTAGTTATTTTTTGCTTTATTCACATTAATACGTCTGAGAATCTAACGAGATGACTAATGATGATCTACCACAAATATTATTGAAGTTTCGAAGTGAAAAAATGTGTTTCAATAAGAGAAAGGTCTATGTGTGGATTTTACTTAGTTGAATAATAGTCCAATAATTGCTGAGGTAAGCTACGTGAAGATTTGGATAATAGAACTTATGTACATTCAGTAACAAAGCTGCCATCTTCAAAGTACAATAAATCATAGCAGAAAACAAATCTGATACAAAGCACCAGAAGAATATCCAATCAAATCATAGGGTCTACGGTAGGCGGAGCCAAGAGCTACACAGTGAGATTTGGTAAATTTTTGGTTTTGCATTACGTATGTCTCCTTAGATAATCTTCATTGCATAACTTTGATTGGGTTTTACCTATTGTTTTCACTCAGACTTACTGTGTAGTTCTTGGCTCCGCCCACCTCAGATCCTATGATTTGATTAGATATTCTTCTGGTATTTTGTATCATGTTTGTAGTTATATGATTTGTTTTCTGCTGTACTCTGAAGATGGTAGGTTTGCTACTGAAATGTAATTTCAATAAAAAATGAAGGAAAGATTTTATTGTTTTATTAGTCCAATAATTGATTTAGTGAGCTGTAGGACCTTCCGAAGTCTTTCAAATAGATTCTTAATGAGAATATATCAATATAAAATCATCTAGATTAACCAAAAATATTACCTTGCTGTATCTGTTATTTCAAACTTTTTAAATGATAAATGCTTTGGAATGTATTTCTTTAATCACTTCAGTTCGTAATTCATTAAAATAAAGTCGCAAATTCATAAAAATTATGTTTGGCAGATTAAGAGCACAGAGTTCAGATAAGCTGCTGCGTTAGACGTCAGGCAACCAATAAAATCAGTGTGTATCTCATATATCGACATATGATGTGCTCTCTTAAGTATATTAGAGGGAGGGGCTTGAGTATAAATAGTTCATTAGGATTGGGAGAAAAATTCTTGGTTATTTTTTGCACTATTCACATTAATACGTCTAGGAATCTAAGGAGATGAAAAATGATGATCTACCACAAATATTATTTGAAGTTTTGGAATGAAAAAATGTTTCAATAAGAGAAAGGTCTATGTATGGATTTTAATTAATTACTTATGTACATTTCAGTAACAGAGCTAGTATCTTCAGAGTACAATAAATCATAGCAGAAAACAAATCTTATAACTACAAACATGATACAAAATACCAGAAGAATATCCAATCAAGTCATAGGGTCTGAGGTAGGAGGAGCCAAAAACTACACAATGAGTTTTAGTTAATTTTCAGTTTTGCATTACAAATGTCTCCTTAGAAAATCTATATTGCATAACTTTGATTAGTTACCTATTGTTTCAACTCAAACTCACTGTTTAGTTCTTGGCTCCACTCACCTCAAATCCTATGATTTGATTTGATACTCTTCTGGTATTTTGTATCATATTTGTAGTTATGAGATTTGTTTTCTGATAGAACAATAAAATCTTTTCCCACGTATTATTGAAATAACTTATCAACTACAAGCATGATACAAAATACCAGAAGAGAATCCAATCAGATCATAGGGTCAGAGGTGGGTGGAGCCAAGAGCTACACAGTAAGATTTAGTAAATTTTTGGTTTTGCATTACGTATGTCTCCTTGGATAATCTTTATTGCATAACTTTGATTGAGTTTTACCTACTGTTTTCACTCAGACTCACTGAGTAGTTCTTGGCTCCGCCCACCTCAGATCCTATGATTTGATTGGATGGTAGGTTTGCTACTGAAATGTAATTTCAATAAAAAATGAAGGAAAGATTCTATTGTTTTATAGTCCAATAATTGATTTAGTGAGCTGTAGGACCTTCTGAAGTCTTTCAAATAGATTCTTAATGAGAATATATCAATATAAAATCATCTAGATTATCCAAAAATATTATCTTGTTGTATCTGTTATTTCAAACTTTTTTAATAATAAATGCTTCGAAATGTATTTTTTCAATCATTTTAGTTCGTATTCCAATAGAATAAAGTCGCAAATTCATAAAAAAAAAATTCGTTGAATAGATTGAGAGCACAAAGTTCAGATAAGCTGCCGTGTTAGACGTTAGGCAACCAATCAAATCAGTGTGTACCACTTATATCGACGTATGATGTGCTCTTTCAAATATATTAGAAGGAGGGGCTTAAATATACATTGTTCATTAGGACTGGGAAAAAATTCCTGGTTCTTTTTTGCATTATTCACATTAATACGTTCAGGAATCTAAGCTGATGGATAATGATGATCTACCACAAATATTACTGAAGTTTCGAAGTGAAAAAATGTATTTCAATAAGAAAAAGGTCTATGTATAGATTTTACTTAATTGAATATTACTCCAATAATTGCTGAGGTATGCTTCGTGGGGATAACAATAATAGAACTTATATACATTTCAGTAACAAAAGCACCATCTTCAGAGTACAATAAATCATAGCAAAAAACAAATCTTATAACTACAAACATGATACAAAATACCAGAAGAATATCCAATCAAATCATAGAATCTGAGGTGGGAGGAGCCAAAAACTCCACAGTGAGTTTTGGTTAATTTTTTGTTTTGCATTACGAATGTCTCCCTAATCTTTATTGTTCTCATTCAAACTCACTGTGTAGTTCTTGGCTCCTCCCACCTCAAGCTCTATGATTTGATTGGATACTCTTCTGGTATTCTGTATCATGTTTGTAGTTACGGAATTTGTTCTCTGCTGTGATTTATTGTACTCTGAAGATGATAGCTTTGCTACTGAAGTACATATATAATTGTAATAAAAAGTGGAGAAAAGGTTTCATTGTTTTATTAATCCAATAATTGATCTTCCGACCTTCCGCAGTCCGTCAAATAGATTCTTAATGAAAATATATCAATATAAAATCATCCTAATTATTCAAGAAGTTATTTCAAGAACTGTCAATAATTTTTACGATGAAGATAAGTATAATCATACAAATGGCTTCACTATAGGAAGTATTCCTTAAATATTGCATTCAAATTCATAATATTACCTTGATTTATCTCTTATTTTGAGCCTTTCGAATGATAAATGCATTGAAATGCATTTTTTCAACAGCTTGAATTCATATTTCATTAAAACGAAGTCGCAAATTCGTGAAAATTACGTTTAACAGATTTAGAGCATTGAGTTCAGATAAGTTGCTATGTTAGACGTCCGGCAACCTATCAAATCAATGTGTATTCCATAGATCGATGTATGATGTGCTTTCTTAAGAATAGTAGAGGGAGGAGCTTAAGTAGACATTGTTCATTAGGACTGGGAAAAAATTCTCAGTTATTTTTTGCATTATTCTCATTGATACATCTTGAAATCTGAGGAGATGAATAATGATAATCTACTACGAATATTATTGAAGTTTCGATGTGAAAAAATGTGTTTCAATAAGAGAAAGGTCTATGTGTGGATTTTACTTAATTGAATAATAGTCCAATAATTGCTGAAGTGAGCTACGTGAAACTTACAATAATAAAACAATAAAATCTTTTTTCACTTTTTATTGGAATTACTTATAACTACAAACATGATACAAAATACCAGAAGAGAATCCAATCAGATTATAGGATCAGAGGTGGGTGGAACCAAGAACTACACAATAAGTTTTGGTTAATTTTTGGTTTTGCATTACGTATGTCTTCTTAGATAATCTTTATTGCATGGATTTGATTAGGTTTTACCTATTGTTTCATTCAAACTCACTGTGTAGTTCTTGGCTCCACCCACCTCCAACCCAATGATTTGATTGGATATTCTTCTGGTATTTTGTATCATGTTTATAGTTATATGATTTGTTTTCTGCTGTTTTCTGAAGATGGTAGCTTCGGTACTGAAATGTACATAAGTAATTTCAATAAAAAGTGAAGGAAAGATTTTATTGTTTTATTAGTCAAATAATTAATTTAGTGAGCTGTAGGACCTTCCATAGATTCTTGATGAGAATATATCAATATAAAATCATCTAAATTGTCCAATAACTTTTCTTAAGAACTATCAATAGTTCGTATTTTATTGAAATAAAGTCGCAAATTCATAAAAATCACGTTTAACAGATTTAGAGCATTGAGTTCAGATAAGTTGCTGTGTTAGACGTCCGGCAACCAATCAAATCAATGTGTATCTCATAGATTAATGTACGATGTGCTTTCTTAAGAATATTAGAGGGAGGGGCTTAAGTATACATTGTTCATTAGGACTGGGAAAAAATACTTAGTTATTTTTTGCATTATTTACATTAATACGTCTAGGAATCTAGGGAGATGAATAACGATAATCTACCTCAAATATTATTGAAGTTTCGAAGTAAAATTGATTCAACCAACGTGCTTGTATATTAACATTAGAAACAGAACATAAGTAATCTGCATGTGAGAGTAATTGAAATAATTCGTACAAAACTGGATTTTGGCTTGAAACCAAAACATTGTACACAATCCCCGTAATTTATTTGGTGGCAGCGACGAACTGAACTGTTGGTCCTACGAGCATCTGACGCAATGGTTTCCGGTTCTCTGCTTCCGTAATAACCGTAAACCACGTGCGAGGACTGTGGTTTCCCAAAACTTGATTTGTATATCATTATTTTGCAAATAATGTCATTGTGAAATAATAAAAGTTTTAATATATTTTCGAATTTATGTAGCTCAACATTTTTTAGCGAATTCACTTTTCATCGACGCGTTTCTAGATTTAGCCTCGGATGTATGGCACGTGAAAAGCGGAAATGTAAAAATTAGTAATTCTAGTCAGGGGCGTTTTTAATATTCGCGAAATTCGAGCGCGATTTAGGCGGGCAACAAAATCATTAAACTGGGTACTGGGAACAGAACGCCCGAACGACATACCTACCCTATGGGCCTCTGAAAGGAAATCGATAACAACGACATTCACATCCGCCTGAATGAAAAGAAAAAATTCAAATCATCAAATTAGATTCCGAAAATTCTTTCATTTCATTAAAACATTTTTCAAGAGGAAATTTTTAGATATTTTTATATATATTGTAACAATTAGGCAAAATCCACTAATTAATGAGATCTTTACAAATCAGTGAACGTTTCCAACTAATCCATGTTTATTCATTAAATCCCCAAAAGGAGAATATCTCAAGAATGTTCCGCTGATTTGACTTAGTTTCTCTTTCTAGTAAAGTTTGGAAGAGGGCGCGACAAGGAGAAGGGCGATATCATTAAAACTTTGTATCCAATGAATTATAAGTTCAGCGATACGTGATTATCTTGACAAAGTTCTTAGAGACGACTTCCAAAAGTCCAATACCGAAACTGTACCTACGTACAGAATTGCTTATCAATTCAAATTTCATCTGAGACGCTTTACTAGCTTCAAATGGCTCAATGTCTTCAGAATTTACCCAAGGAGCTTTTCCAGGCACTGTTCCAAACAGAAACAAAGTACAGAAGATTTGGATTGTTCGCAATTTGTAGCTGAAAATCTATCAGTTCATATTTCA
Organism: Dromius quadrimaculatus; assembly: GCA_963989225.1. Taxonomy (NCBI): domain Eukaryota; kingdom Metazoa; phylum Arthropoda; class Insecta; order Coleoptera; family Carabidae; genus Dromius; species Dromius quadrimaculatus. Next base: position 2,991,877 of record OZ022329.1, read on the forward strand.
TCAAAATAAAGTCGCAAATTCATGAAAATTACGTTAGACAGATTTAGAGCGTCGAGTTTAGATAAGTTGCTGTGTTTAACGTCCGACAACCAATCAAATCGGTGTATACCTCATACATCATAAATATATTAGAGGGAGGGGCTTAAGTATACATTGTATATTAGGACTGGGAAAAAATCTTGGTAAATTTCTGCATAATTTACATTAATTTTTGAAGTAAACAGATGTGTTACAATAAAAGAAAGGTCTATGTATGAAATTTACTCAATTATATAGCCCAATAATTGATTCAGTGAGCTTTAAGACCTTCCGAAGTCCGTCAAATAGATTCATAACAAAATATACTGATATAAAATCATCTTAATTATCCAAAAAGCTCTTTCAAAAATCAGGATTGCCAATCGTACTATTATATATAGTGTGACGAATCCTTCCTTCAAAGTTCCGCCCCATTTACACATCCTAGAGCCTTCAGCTACCGTCTTTTATTTTGAGGTTACTCACAACTAGTTTTCATATGAATTTCCTGGAATACAACTCTGTAATTGTATGATTTGCGTTCATGTCATGTACTCACCGTAAATGTCTCCGACTATAGTTCTGTAAAACATTTTGTATATTTTTTATTCCTGATTTTGTTCACCGTGACTTTGACTTTGACTTAAATAAATATTTGATGTTTGATACATGATTAAACTACCGACGTAAACAAATGGTTTTAGTCAAAAAGCTGGAAATCAAGACAGAAATAAAGTCCAAAAATTATTTGAGAGACGCAAGTTAAGTAATGTTTCATTAAACTTTGAGTATAAATTAGGCCTTGCTGCCGATTTAAGTCACTTCTTTGAAAATCCAGTCTTCTGAGTAGCCGTTCCAAAGTACGCTTCTGATTCCGATTCTGAGTGTCATCTTCGAAGTGTTTACCGTCCAAGTGAAGTTATGTGCTAAGCCCGATTAACACAACTGTACGACACGATTGATTTTTTATAAGTGCGTAAAAGGAACTTGGATTTGTTTTTCTTTTGCTGTTTTGAACTTATAATTATTTTGCTTGTTGCTGTTTCAACTTAAGAGTCATTTTTGTTTGGAATATCGTAACTTCACCGCTAGAAGAATTGAATTGATTTAATGTAGAGCCACCGCTGAAGAAGTCTTCGTGATTTTGCAGTGTTAGATTGACTAACGTAGCATCACCGCTGGAAAAATCTTTGTTGATTTCACAGTGTTCAATGAACTTGACGTAGCGTCGCCGCTGACGAAGTCTTCGTGATTTTACAGCGTTACACCGTTGAGGAGGTCATTGTTGGTTTCACAGCGTTGAACAAGTTTAACGTAGAGACACTACTTGGAAAGCAGTTTGGTTTCACTAGCATAGAACGATTTTTAAAGTTAATCCACCGTTTGGGAAATCACTTCTCAATTATTGTTTTGAAGTTTCTTGTCGTCTGCGAGCGCTTGGATCCGTACTGCGATAATTGGTGTCGAATATCATGTACAGCCGTCCTATGACCGTCAAACTTAAGCTATACTACCACCAGTGCTAATTCCTGCAAAAAATATGTTGTATGTTCACCTTCGTCGTTATTTATTCTTTTGACAACCCTAGCTCTTCCCTTCTGAGCTATCCAGCCGTCTGCCTTTAGAAACTGCGCAGTTTTGACAGCGACGCCAAAGTCAACAGCCCCACCAGCAGTGAGTTATCGTTACAATAGTATTGTACGTCCTATATACTGTTGAACAAATATATAGTACGCAATAATACAACCAAAATTCAACTGAAGGCAGCGCACTTGGATCAAACACTGAATCTTCAATCACTATAGTTCATATTTCATTAAAATAAAGTCGCAAATTCATGAAAATTACGTTAGACAGATTTGGAGCATAGATTTTAGATAAGTTGCTGTGTTTAACGTCCGGCAACCAATCAAATCAGTGTATACCTCATAGTTCAATGTATGATGTGCTCTAATAAGAATATCGGAGGGAGGGACTTGAGTATACATTTTTCAATAAGAGTAGGAAAAAATTCTTAGTTAATTTCTGCATTATTTACTTTTAATACGTCAAGGAATCTAAAGAGATGAATAATGAATTATATAATAGATATTATTGAAATTTCGAAATAGAAAGATGTGTAAATATATAGCCCAATAATTGATTTAGTGAGCTTTAAGACCTAAGGCATTCAAATTGATAATAGTAACTTGATTTATCTCATATTCCAAGCTTTTTACTTAATAAATGCATTGAAATATGTTTCTTCTATCACTTCAGTTGATATTTCATTTAAATAAAGTTGCAAATTCATGAAAATTACGTTAGACATATTTAGAGCATAGAGTTTAGATGAGCTGCTGTGTTTAACTTTCAGCAACCAATTAAATCAGTGTATACCTCATAGATCGATGTATGATGTGCTCTCATAAGAATATTAGGGGGAGTGGCTTAAGTAAACATTGTCCATTAGGACCGGGAAAAAATTCTCCATTAATTTTTGCATTATTTACATTAATACAATTAGGAGTCTAAGGAGATGAATAATGATAATCTACCACAAATATTATTAATGTTTCCAAGTTCAAAAAAGATCTATGCATGAATTTTACCCAATTATATAATCCAATAATTGATTAAGTTAGCTCTAGGACCTTCCAAAGTCCGACAAATTGATTCATAATTAGAATATATTGTTCATTGCTTTTGAAAGATTTGTTTATAATTAGAATGAAAGTCAGTATTTAATAATTGAAAATGAAATAATAGTGTCATCCTTCCGGATATTACTAACAAACACTATTACGGTTCACTGTTTAACTGTTCATTGTTTTACTGTTTTTCGTCAGGTCGTTTGCTAAAAATGGGCGTGGCGACGCGATACTTAACAAACAATACGAAAGGCCCCGCCCAGGCGACAGAGATAAATTCAGGGCTTATTTACTTTTTACGAATTATGAAACTTTTGCACGTTACAATAACAATATTGAATCATCCAAATCTAAATCTTTTAAGATTTAACAATAACTTTTACAATTAAAAATAAGTATAATTATACAGTTGACTTCATTTTTCTTCCCTTTTTATTGAAATTATTCATGTATATTTCAGTAACAAAGCTTCCATCTTATAACCACAAACATGATACAAAATATCAGAAGGATATCCAATCAAATCATAGGGCTTGAGGTAGGCGGAGCCAAGAACTACAGAGTCAGTTTTGGTTAATTTTTGGTTTTGCTTTACGTATGTCTCCTTAGATAATCTATATTGCAAAACTTTGATTAGTTATCCATTGTTTTCACTCAAACTCACAGTGTAGTTATTGGCTCCGCCTACCTCAAATCCAATGATTTGATTGGATACTTTTCTGGTATTCTGTATCATGTTTGTAGTTATAAGATTTGTTGCTACTGAAGTACATAAATAATTTCAACAAAAAGTGAAGAGAAGGTTTTATTGTTTAATTAGTCCAATAATTGATTTGGTGAGCTGTAGGACATTCCGAGGTCCGTCAAATAGATTTTTAATAGTAATATATTGATATAAAATCATCTAAATTATCCAATAAGCTTTTTAAAGAACTGTCAATAGTTTTTACAATAAAGAATAAGTATAATCATACAAATGGATTCACTATAGAATTTATCCTTTAAATATTGCATTTAAATTCATAATTATTAACTTGATTTATCTCTAATTTCGAGCTTTTCACATAATAAATACTTTGGAATGTATTTCTTCAATTATTCCCGTTCATGTTTCATTAAAATAAAGTCACAAATTCATGAAAATTGCGTTAGACAGATTTAGAGCATAGAAATTAGATAAGTTGCTGTGTTAGACGTCCGGCAACCAATCAAATCATCGTGTTCCTCATAGTTCAATATATGATGTATTCTCATAAGAATATTAGAGGGAGGGGCTTAAGTATACATTGTTAATTAGGACTGGGAGAAAAATCTTAGTATTTTTTTGCATTATTCACAGTAATACGTCTTATTATTGAAGTTTCGAAGTTAAAAAAAGTGTTTCAATAAGAGAAAGGTCTATGTATGGATTTTACTTGATTATATAATATTCCAATGATTGTTGATGTGCGCTACGTGAAGATTACAATAATAGAACTTATGTACATTTCAGTAATAAATTTACCATCTTCAGAATAAAATACCAGAAGAATATCCAATCAAATCATAGGGCTGGAAGTGGGTGGAGCCAAGAACTACACAGTGAGTTTGGTGAGCTGTAAGACTATCCACAGTCCATCAAATAGATTTTAAATAAGAATATATCAATATAAAATCATTTAAATTATCCAATAAGCTTTTTAAAGAGTTGTCAATAATTTTTACGATGAAGAATAAGTATTATCATACAAATGGCTTCACTATAGGATGTATTTCATTAATATTGCATTTTAATTCATTATTTTAAGCAGTTTACGTAATAAATGCATTGAAATGTGCTCTTTCAATCACTTCAGTTCATATATCATAAAAATAAAGTCGCAAATTCATGAAAATTGCGTTAGACAGATTTGCGCATTGAGTTCAGATCAGTTGCTGTATTCAACGTTCGGCAGCCAATCAAATCATAAGAATATTAGAGGGAGGGGCTTAAATATACATTGCTCATTAGGACATTTGTTTTATATTGAATTATATTAGTATTTGGAGCCATTTAAAAAAGATCAAAGGATTTTTTGTTCAGCAGCGTTCGTTCAACCCTTGACAAACAAATCCATTGATAAAGATCACGTATTGGTTATTATTAGTATGCATTAATTGATGGACCAACATCTGAAAATAATTATTCTATGTTTGAACTCTTATAGATAATAAATCAAATGAGACAAAATTGGTAAAATGAGGAAAGGAATATTTTATATCCTTTTGTCCTTGCTCCCAAAAGCTGAACTATCTAGGTAGGTCACAGAGGGAATTACAGACCTTCACCTTTAAATCCAGAAATAAAGCCAGTGCTTTGTGCATTTTGAATACATTTATAGGATTACAACTTGTTAAATAGTTGCCAATACTGGCTTTTCTGATTAAATATGCAAACTTCACATGTAGATTTTAATAGATTTGTCCCAAATAATGTCCTGATTCCAAATTATTCTTTGTGAAACATTTTGATGTAATCTGATTTCCCGTGGCCGTCTGGCGTTCGGCGTCGGTGGTTCCGGGTGTTGGTGGAGGGTCGGGGAAAGCAAGGTGGCCAGTGTTCTGGTACCAGGGGGTGGCGACGGACATGCCATGCGCCGAAACTGAACACTGGAGCGACTAGACAAACCCCTGATATATGGGAATTGCGTTCGCAGTTTTGGCCCGCGACCAAGTACAATTCTCTTCCTGAATTGTAACTACCCCTCACATGGATCAACAGCGGATCTCAAACGGTTATACTACATCCTGGGTATTAACACTAATTTATAATGGGGGCACATTTGCCAAGATCAATACGCTCTTAATCAAAATCGATTGGACAAGATCAAAAGCATTTTTTCAGCACATGTCGATATTTCTCTCTTTCCTGTTTATTGTAATAGGGACAAAACGAACTTAGGGGGTGAGGGGCACGCTAACGATCAGACCAAATCGTAAATCTCCGTATCTGGTCGGACAGTAACGGCCCGTTACGATCATTAGCACCAGCGGCGGATAATTTGCAATTGCCAATTTGATTGAAGCGAAATAATCGAATTGCTGTTTATATTTTTGAGAATTGATTTGATAGAAGATATGTTGACGATCTAGTAACACATATTGGAAAATTGATTAATTAGCAACAAAATATCGCTTTTTTAACAACTAATTACAGTCTGCCATTTTTGTTGCAAAATCGACTGAAAGTCCATTTTGCATGTACACCATGCAAAATCGTTTCCTACTGGCACAATTATATTTATAGGCTCAACTTAGCACGCTATATAACATCTCCGTTCTAATTAACACAAATTCGAAGTTTCGTGTGCGAACTGTCTTTAATTTCACGTCTTAACAGTCACTAATTTACCAAAAACAACAAAAAAATCCTCAAACAAGGGTGCAGTGGTGCCATACACCAAACAGTACGGAATCAGAATCTGTGTATAGTGAAAGATAAAGCAATAAAAATTTTTGGGCTAGCTTAGGAAGAAACTAAGTGCTGAAAAGTACAACAAATAAATTCCAAATGAACGCGTACGAATGACTCTTTGCTCTCAGTCACGGCAAAGAACAAAGTTTTTAATAAGGAAATGTTGCTGTACGTTTTTAGACTTTTTACGTTTGTCACAGTTTTGATGTGTGTTTAAAATTCTGTTAAATTAGTTTTTGAAAGTTGAGTCAGTAAAACAGCAAATCTAGGTTAACAGGGGCGTTTTCTAAGCGAAATTTTATTGATTTAATACAGGTATTGTTCTAAACGTCACGTTTATGACGAGAATAAATCCGACAATAAATTAAAATTGTGCATCCTCAGCTACTCCAGAGATTTTGATGGAAATATCCGTTTTGACTATTTTCGGCCTGATGTCGGTCTAGTTATGCACCTCGCATTATGATTGAAATCGTCTGAACCGGAAGTGCACTTTACTCGAAACATTGTTTTGAATTTATCGCTTTAATCCAATACGATTGAACATAGAATGTTAAAATTCAGTATTAGGACGACTGGCCCATCTAAATATTCATATCTTATTTCCATTGAGATCGACTGAACCGGAAGTGCACTTTACTTGATGGTCCTTTAGAATTTTTCGCATAAATCTAAAACAATCAGTCGTAGAATATTGAAACTTTGTATTGAGCATTTTTATAATATCTAGTTGTGCACCTCATATTATGATTGCGATCGTCTATACCGTAAATGCATTTTACTTCAAACATTTTTTGAATTTTCGCAAAAATCAAAAACGGTTGAACGTAGAATGTTGGAATTCAGTATTTAGGATGACTGTACCATCTAAATGCTCAAATCCTATTTTCATTTAGATCGACTGAACCGGAAGTGCACTTCACTTAAGTCTTTTAGAACTTTTCGCATAAATTCAAAACGATTAGTCGTAGAATATTGGAATTCAGTATTGACTATTTCTGTGACATCTACTTGTGCTTCTCGCATTATGATTGCAATCGTCTGAACCGGAAAACCACTTTACTCGAAACATTTCTTGAATTTTTCGCATAAACTAGCAACGATTAAACGTAGAATGATAGAATCAAGTATTTAAGACGATTGTACCATCTAAATGATCATATCCTATTTTCATTGAGATCGACTGAACCGGAAGTGCACTTTACTTATCAGTCTTTTAGAATTTTTCGCATAAATCCAAAACAATTAGTCGTAGAATATTGAAATTTCGTATAAAGCACTAATATAACATCTAGTTGTGCATCTTGCATTATGATTGCAATCGTCTGAACCGGAAACAGTTTTTGAATTTGTTGCAAAAATCCAAAACGGTTGAACGTAGAATGTTGGAATTCAGTATTTAAGTCGACTGTAGTATCCAAATGCTCATATATTATTTTCATTTAGATCGACTGAACTGGGAGTGCACTTCACTTGACTGTCTTTTAGAATTTTTCGCATAAAATCGAAACGATCGGTTGTAGAGTATTAAAATTTGGTATTTCAGTCTACTGCAGCATGTGAATAATTGCCTAATATTTTAATAACAATCGACTGAGCCGAAAGCGCACTTTATTTGATACTTTTTTTGAGTTTTCTGCATAAATCCAGAATGATTAGCAATAGGATATCGAAATTTAGTATTTAAGATTTTTATAGCATCTTAATGAATATCATCTATTTTTGTACCAATCGGCTGAACCGGAAGTGCACTTTATATAACAGACTTTTCGAATTTTCCGCTTAAATTCAAAACAATCAGTCGTAGAATATTGAAATCTTGTGTTTGGCACTTCTGTAACATCTAGTTGTGCACCTCGCATTATGATTGCAATCGTCTGAGCCAGAAATGCACTTTACTCGTAACATTATTTGAATTTTCCGCATAAATCCACAACGATTGAACGTAGAAGCTGGAATCAAGTATTCAAGACGATTGTACTATCAAGATGCTCATATCCTATTTTCATTGAGATCGACTGAACCGGAAGTGCATTTTACAGGACATTCGTTTAGAATTTTTCGCATGAATCCAAAACAATTAGTCATAGAATATTGAAATTTCGTATAAAGCACTAATATAACATCTAGTTGTGCATCTTGCATTATGATTGTAATCGTCTGAACCGGAAACATTTTTTTAATTTTTCGCATAAATCCAAAACGGTTGAACGTAGAATGTTGGAATTCAGTATTTACGACGATTTTATCATCTGAATGCTCATATCCTATTCTCATTAAGATCGGCTGAACTGGAAATGCACTTCACTTGACTGTATTTTAGAATTTTTTGCATAAATTCGAAACAATCGGTCGTAGAGTTTCAAAATTTGGTATTTCAGTCTACTGCAGCAGGTGAATAATTGCCTAATAATTTCATAACAATCGACTGAACCGAAAGCGCACTTTATTTGACAAATTTTTAGAATTTTTCGGATGAATCCAAAACGATTAAACGTAGAATGCTAGAATCAAGTATTTAAGACGATTGTACTATCTAGATGCTAATATCCTATTCTCATTAAGATCGACTGAACCGGAAGTGCATTTTACAGGACATTCGTTTAGAATTTTTTGCATGAATCCAAAAGAATTAGTCGTAGAATATTGAAATTTCGTATAAAGTACTAATATAACATCTAGTTGTGCACCTTGCATTATGATTGTAATCGTCTGAACCGGAAACATATTTTGAATTTTTCTCATAAATCGAAAACGGTTGGACGTAGAATGTTGGAATTCAGTATTTAATATGATTGTACCATCTTAATGGTCATACCTGAATTTCATTAAGATCGGCTAGACCAAAAGTGCACTTTACTTGACTGTATTTTAGAATTTTGCGCATAAATTCGAAACGATTGGTCGTAGAGTATTAAAATTTGGTATTTAAGTCTACTGTAGCATGTGAATGATAGCCTAATATTTTCGTAGCAATGGACTGAACCAAAAGCGCACTCTATTTGACAGATTTTTAGAATTTTTCGGATAAACCCAAAACGATTAAACGTAGAATGCTAGAATCAAGTATTTAGGACGATTATACTATCTAGATGCTAATATTTTATTTTCATTGAGATCGACTGAACCGGAAGTACACTTTACATGACATTCGTTTAGAATTCTTCTCATAAATCTAAAACGGTTGAACGTAGAATGTTGGAATTCAGAATTTAAGACGACTGTAACATCTTAATGCTCATACCTGAATTTCATTAAGATCGGCTGCGCCGGAGGCGCACTTCGTTAGACAGTCTTTTAGAATTTTTCGCATAAATTCGGAACGATCGGCTGTAGAGTATTGAAATTTAGTATTTCAGTTTGCTGTAGCATCTGAATGATTGCCTAATATTCTCATAACAATTGACTGAACCGGAAATGCACTTCAATTGAAATATTTTTCCAATTTTGCGCATAAATTCAGATATTTCAATCGTAGAATCTTGGAAATCAGTATTTAGGAATGTTGTAGCATAAGACTGGACCGAATTTTTTGAATAAATCCAAAACGATTAGCCGTAGAACGATGGAATTTTGCATGTCAGATTTTTATCACCAAACCAATTTATATTTTGACACATTTAACGCGGACATAAGTAATATATCATTATATGTGCGAGAAACATTGGTTTATCACGTTTTTGAACAGACATTTGTTCAACTTCTTATCGCAGTATGCTCCAATTAATCTAATTCACAGTCATGAAAATGGTTTTGTGTATTATAGATCCATTATACGAAAGTCACGCTATTATTATTAAGATTAAGAAATATTATTCAAAGTAGCCCCTTTGAACAATAATGGGATTTATTATATATTGATTTACACAGCTTGAAAAGTACACATTTCCTTTGTAATTTCTGCCGTCACTTCCCAGCATCTTTGGGAGATTTAAAGTACCGCGGGGACTAGTTCCACCAATTCTTAAATTTTAATTCTACGTCCGGTCCTGCGATGGCAGGCCCGTATCCAGGCCCCACTGGGGTCGTCCCAGCCGCACGTACCAACCTCATAACTCAAAAATACCCAACGAAGAACTGCTCTAAGGAGTAATTAAACTACGAAGATGTTATTATTCTGACGGTGGCAGCTTTCACACTTTCAGGTTTCAAATCCACATGAGCACGTGTCAAGAACTTCGGGAGTTCTAATAGTTATCGTGATTATTATCTTTTGTGATTTGAGTTTGGAAGCAAATTTAGATTAGTAAGTATTACACATCGCGAAATGTGCAATTTATTTTGTCGCCAATTTCTTTTCATGTCTTGTTATTCGTTTTCCGTGTTGGCTAATTCGAAATATATCCAGTAGTTTTACTGCCAGCATAAATACATTTCCCGTTGTAATTTTCAGATGACAGCGGCCCACCTCTTACTCCAACCCTGGAGAATAACGCGCTGACATAAAAATGAATGTGTAACTAGCAGCAATAATTCTGTATTACGACTTTGGAATACATACACACTGCTTAACACAATTTCAAATATTTAATTTTGGACAGATATTTGATTCGAAAAGTACTGGAAAAAATGGAAGAATCATCTAGATGATGAAAGCGCATTTTTGACAGCTCATGAATGCTTGTTACTTCAGAGATTTCGCAAATTACCATCTCTCACAATTACTGAGCTTGAAATCAAGCAGTTTGGGCTAACTTACGAAACAGCAGCTTCCATTTAGTACTAGTTTCAAGTTGACTATTTGATAGGTACATAATTTATGCATGTACAAACTCAAAAATACCTTTTAATCTTCATTGTTTAGTTATTGACTGACGGGAGGTCAAGTGCTGTACCTTAAAATGATAATTTGATCTTTATCAAAGCTATATAAAAAAAATACACCAAAAGTAAACAAATTTTCATCCAATAATGATAATTCATTCTAATAAGCTCCAAATTCACGTCAAACAAGTCATTGAATGAATCCCGGACAGTTTTGACAACTGTACATAATAATAGTGACACCTGCGGCTGAAATTGTAACTAAATTTTTATCTACTTTAATAAATTTTAGTTGCCATATCCCTAATGTCATATATATCTATGGGCATTGTTTCACTTGAAACAAGTAATTGAATAATTTAATCTTCCACAATCACTGAGCTTGAATTAAAGCAATTTGTGCAAACCTACAAAACAGCAGCTTTTATTTAGTACCAGTTTCAAGTCTGTAAATAGTATAGTTGCTGAGAACGCAGCGTCACGCCAGCCAGCCATCCAGACAGCCAAAGTGAATATTATAGCGCTGTTTTCCAAAAAATGCGCTAAAAATTAATACGTGCCTGTTGAAATTATTGCCAATAAATTGCAAATAAAACGAAATATTTCAGTTCTTCTGCTCTATTTCTAAATAAAATAAATCTTTTTTTCCCGGAAAGTGACAAAAGAAAGCACTCATGGGTATCGTAAACACAACATATATTTTTTCTAATAGTAGATGGATATATTTCAATTTTTATTTATATCTTAGCTAGGCTCCATCCAACAGGGGACTATATTTCTTTATATGAAACAGAAGATTACATTTATTATTTCGGTATGAACCTGAAATAAAAATCTTGGGTTAAATTGTACAATACAGCGCTCACAAAGAGGTGCTTTCATCATTTGACACGTCAGACTCAAAAAAGTGAAGTATTATTGCATACCAATTAAATCTAGCAAAACTTCACGACTGTAGTACTAATAAATGCTACCAGCGCCATCTCTTATTACAAAAGTATAGCGAGCACCAGAAATGTTTCCTGGCGTTTCATGCTCGTACTTAACAAAAGTTTATTTGAATTTTATTGGCGCATTTTTTGGAAAAAAGCGCTATTATATTCACTTTGGCTGTCTGGCTGGCTGGCTGGCGTGACGCTGCGTTCTCAGCAACTATACTATTCACAGACTTGAAACTGGTACTAAATAAAAGCTGCTGTTTCGTAGGATTGCACAAATTGCTTTAATTCAAGCTCAATGATTGTGGAAGATTAAATTATTCAATAACTTGTTTCAAGTGGAACAATGCCCATAGATATATGACATTAGGGATATGGCAACTAAAATTTATTAAAGTAGATAAAAATTTAGTTACAACTTTCGCCGCGGGTGTCACTATTATTATGTACAGTAGTCAAATCTGTCCGGGATTCATTCAATGACTTGTTTGACGCGAATTTGAAGCTTATTAGAATGAATTATTATTATTGGATGAAAATTTGTTTACTTTTGGTGTATATTTTTTATATAGCTTTGATAAAGATCAAATTTTTATTTTAAGGTACAGCACTTGACCTCCCGTCAGTCAATAATCAAACAATGAAGATTAAAAGGTATTTTTGAGTTTGTACGTGCATAAATTATGTACCTATCAAATAGTCAACTTGAAACTAGTACTAAATGAAAGCTGCTGTTTCGTAAGTTTGCCCAAACTGCTTGATTTCAAGCTCAGTAATTGTGGGAGATGGTAATTTGCGAAATCTCTTATGAGCTGTCAAAAATGGGCTTTCATCATCTAGATGATGCTTCAATTTTTTATTCCAATGTCAGAAATTGAGTCTCACAGTTTGATGATCATTCATTTTATGGCAACGGAAATAAAAGCGTTATTTATTTTTGAAATTGCGTGGTGGGTCACATGGGAGAGGTCAAACACTGAGTTGTTTGTTTTCGTTTAGACACAAATCCAGTGCACAGTTTCATATCATAACAGCAGTGGGTTACTACCCCATATTGCGTTTTATGTTTGTGTTATTATTTTCGGAAAATACGCAAATTTTGTTACCCTTTCGAATACAGGAATAATCTACTGGGAGTGGATTTATACTCTTGAGGAACGCCTGTACCTATAATTATTCCAAATAATTTTTTTCAAGTGGATTGTTCATCAATTTAGCAAATTAATTTGAACTGTCAGAATTGATTGGAAAGTTTCCAAGGGGCTAGAAAGTACTTAAAGAATGCAATGTTGATATTGTAGCGTTATTTATTTTAATTTAGGGAGCAAATGTTGCTGAACACTACTATTTATTTTTATGATTTATTAAAATAATAAATTAGATAACTAACACTATTTCTAATAAATAATTCTAATTGAAACTAAAGATTATCACACTACACTATAACTTAAATTTAATTATTTATGTCAATATTGATTTATTTCAACCACTAGCAGTCCATATTATAAGGTCTCTGAGCCAAAATCAATAATACTCCTCGTTGAGACAGCCACTGATATATACCGTGAGTCTTTACCCACTACGTTTTTCCCGCAAACGTCCAAGCTTTTCTAGAAAGCGCTAGAAGGTACCAGCAATTTTCTAGAAAACAAATATATTCGCTTCTATTTCTTGATGTAAAATATTTCCACAATAATTCTAAGCACCAGTAAAGTCGAAATGACCAATTTATAGACTAAATTCGTTACAATATCTTTGTTTCTCATTTGAATAGAAAATCAGTGCAAGAACAAATTGAATCTCAATCGAAACAATATAAATCCTATATGTTGTCTGGGCGGAGCCTGTTATCTCTTTACGTCGCGCCACGCGACCTTCGAGAATAACGTAGAAAATTCTGGATGTTTGGTTGCCGTGTATATAAGAGCGAACAACCTGATTGACACACAGTGAAAGGAGTGAATATTCAAAGCATGATAAATAAATATGTTGTTGAAAATTAATATTTTCTACTTGTACAAAGTTTTGAGCATTTTGACTATTTTCGGCTTGATGTCGGTACGTATATATGTACGCAAATCTCAAAACCCCTCAAACGTATAATGCTGGAATTTAGTATTTAAGACTGATATAGGGTCCAGTTGTGCACCTCGCATTATGGTTGCAATCGTCTGAACCGGAAGTGCACTTTACTTGAAACTTTTTTTGAATTTTTCGTACACTGAAATTCAATATTTGAAATTTCTGTAGCATCTAAATCGTCATCTTCTATTCTTGTATCAATCGGTTAAGGTTATTTTGTTTTGTTTCTGGACCGAGGTGAGCGCTGCTATCAGCTCTTTAGGATGAGTTGGTATAGGCTATGTGCAAGAGGGCGGAGTTTGAACAAATATCGATGCGAGCGCTCATGCTAAGCACAATTGTAAGCATCGAACTCATCTCAGAATACGTCATTGAGCTGTCATTGAGCATTATAGTTTAAAAGTGAAAATAATTGCATATAAAACATAGGAAAACGCTTGTTCTGTTTCAGGCTGTTGTGTTAAGGATGATTCAAGTGAAATATAGTTTTATAGATTTCATGTACCCAGTTTTAACATAAAAAAACGAGTGAAGTGAATCAAAGCGGTAAATAGAGTATTGTCTGTCTTTCATTATTAATCTATATAACAAACATGTTTGTAATTCAATTGTGAGATTAGAAATATTCATCATCGATTTAGGATTCATGAATTTACCTCTATCTCTAATTTGTAAGGTGTTTCAAAGATAGAAGTTTGTCGGATGCGCTTCGCAATAATTTTGTTAATATTGTCAGCAACATATTCTTCAACATGTTTAATATGGCAAAACTAATTTCACGCTTTTCTTCAATGCTTCCTCGGTTAAAGGGATACAGTGTTTGATACATACAAACCCGATCCGCAAGATCATCGGCGTCATAATTTGAGGTTATCCTGTCAATTTGGACGAATTAAGACGTTTTCTCTAATAGGTACGTTATAATTGAAGAAAAAATACTCAAAACAAATAATTTCAAATTACCTTTCATGCTATGCAAGTTATATTATACGCACACAGCTGAATCAAACAATATTAGTACATTAAAAAAATTATAGGTGCGAAACAATGATAAAATAGGAGTTCAATCGTTCTCCATTGCCCGCTAGAGGCGCTAGTAGACTTCATGCACGTAGTCTATAGAAGAAATCTAAGTGTATGATAGATAGCCATCTATAAGACAGTTGTCATACTTTTTTCCGAGATAAGAACCTAACAATTAACAGTTAACAATTTGCGTTCAGCTTCACTCTCGTGGGCAATAGACAACTTGCCGCACTTGTTGCACAATATACTATTATTTGATTTTCTCAATAAATTCCATTGTTAATAGAGAAATGGAGAATCTAAATATTTCAATTTTTCCAACAGGAATTTCTTTATAGCTTCCTAAAAATAAATACAAAAAATCTCAAATATTCAGTTTGAAAATTATCAGGGTAATATTGGTGGTAGAGTTTCAGGAGATAGAATTATTTTTGGGGAATTTCCAATTCTTTAACATTCTTTTTTCTGATTTCCGAAATCCGCAATTGTTTTTGAGATACTTGCGAAAAACAAAACCCCCTCTTCGCCGCTAAATCTACTCAGAGCGCCACTTATTGACATAGAATATATTATGGCAGAAATACGTGTCGCAATTGTTATAATTATAAATATCTCTTATATGAAACACAAAACGGTACACAAATTTTCAGGGAGAATATAGAAATGTGTACAGTATGTATAACCGATTACGTTTCAATAAATTAACTCCACACACTCGCAAAAATAAATAAAACTCAATATTTTATTCTTTTAACTATGTTCTCGAAGTTTATTTTCTGATTTTTACTTACTTGTACAAAATACAAGGAAGTATTGTGAAACCGACAAAATTCACATATCGAGATTTTGATCCCTGAATCCATTTTGACTATTTTTGGCTTAATGTCGGTACGTATGTTCGTATGTTCGTGCGTTCGTGCGTAACTCGCAAATCTCAAAACTGGTTGAACGTATAATGCTGAAATTTTGTATTTAAGACTGGTATAAGATCTAGTTGTGCACTTGGCATTATGGTTCCAATCGTCTGTACCGGAAGTGCACTTTACTTGAAACTTTTTTCGAATTTTTCTAATAAATTCAGAATGATAAACCGTAGGATGTTGAAATTCAGTATTTGAACTTAATATTGTATCAGAATGGTTATCTGCTATTTTTGTATTGAATCGACCAAGCCAGAAGTGCACTTTACTTGAAACTTCTTTTGAATTTTTTGCATAAATATAGAATGATCCGCCATAGCATATTGAAATTTCGTATAAAGAACTTCTATAACATCTTATTGTACATCTTGCATTATGATTGCGATCGGCTAAACCGGAGGTGCGCGTTACTTGAAACTTTTTTTCAATTTTCCGCATAAATTCAGAATGATCAGCCGTAGGATACTGGAATTCAGCATTTGAAATTGCTATAGCATCTAAATGGTCATCTTCTATTTTTGTAACAATCGGCTGAGCCGGAAGTGCACTTTATATGACAGACTTTTTGAATTTTCCGCATAAATTCTAAACAATCAGTCGTAGAATATTTAAATTTTGTATTAGGCACTTTTATAATATCTTGTTGTACACCTTGCATTATGATTGCTAGCGACTAAACCGGAAGAGCACTTTATTCGAAACATTTTTTGAATTTTCCGCATAAATCCAAAACGATTGAACGTAGATTATTAGAATTCAGTATTTATTTATTTATTTATTTTGATAATACACTACCCAACAGGTTGACCTAATAATAGGGTAGGAACAATAAAACATGAGAATTTTAAGAAAATACAAGTTTAAACATAAAACGTAGAACATATGAAATTAATGGAGATTACTGATCTCTGAGCAAAATACATTGTAAGTTTGGGAGAATAAGTCTACTGTAGCATCTAATTTATTACACAAAGAGCACATATTGAAAATAGGAGATTGAAAAAGCATATTGGTTCTAGCAGAAGGAAGATAAAAAGTACAAGGAGTTCTAGTTCGAATATTTGGAACAAAAAAGTCAAGCAAACTTAAACAGTAAGGATCGTCTATGATATTATTAACTAATTTATAGAGATGACACAGTGAAGATGTGTAACGCATTTGATGCAGGGATTGGAAGTTAAAGATTCTCAATAAAATATCGCAAGTGATACTGAAGTTAGGGTAAGTACCCATTATCTTGAAATAAATGTATCTGAGAAATTTAGATTGTACAGATTCAATGCATTTACTGTGTACTTCATATATAGGGTTCCATATTACTGAGCAATATTGAAGTTTGTACCTAACAAAGGAATAATATAATATAAAAATTGCTCTTATATCTTGAAATTGACGTGTATTCCGAATGATAAATCCAAGCATTTTGAAAGCTGATGATGATATATGTTGCACATGATCAATAAATGTGAGCTTAGCATCGAATATAACTCCAAGATCTCGAGTTGATTGACATTTGGTTAAAATAAAATCAGACAACTTGTAATCATAAATGAAATTATTTCTTCTACGAGAGTATGATAGAACTTTAGGACGAATATACCGTCTAGATGCTCATATCCTATTTTTATTGAGATCCACCGAGCCGGAAGTGCACTTCACTTGACAGTCTTTTGGAATTTTTCGCATAAATTCGAAACGATCAGGTGTAGAATATTGAAATTTGGTATTTCAGTCTGCTGTAGCATCTGAATGATTGCCTACTATTTTCATAACAATAGACTGAACCGGAAGTGCACTTCAGTAGGAATTTATTTTTTAATTTTGCGCATAAAATCAGATGTGTTGGTAGTCGTAGAATTTTGGAAATCAGTATTTAGGAATGTTGTAGCATAAGAATGATGATTTTTTGTTTCCATAGCAACCGACTGGACCGAAAGCGCACTTTACTTGACAAATTCGGAAATTGATTATGAATTGAAAATGATATGTATTGATGTCTCCAGGGGCAACATATTGCACATACTGTGGTTTCGATTTCCGGCTGCACTTCAACATCCATTGCATGTAATGAAAGCGGAAGTGAATTGACTTTTAGTGTGAGCTAAACACTTCCGGGATTTTTATTTACCTCTCACCTTCGTGCGCTGTTTCAATTGATTGTTTTCCTGAAACACTTTTATCCTCTGATCTAATAATGAAACAATTTTAGTAGTATTATTTTTTTTGAGAATTTAGTTATCGAAGAACTGTTGACAATGCAAGTCAAAATAGTCTACTATTTAAATTTTTCCTTGATTCTTCCATTAGCACAGTAAACAAAAGCTGTTTAATTACATGACTGCGGTACGCACGCAATAACCCATTCTCCTGGTAAATCACAGTTTCCAGTGTTTAAAATATTTTAGCGGGGGCGGTTCGTCGTACCATCACATTACCGGAGTCACCCGTAACTAACGAATTCGTTCAACGCTCGAGGCCGATCAGCAAACCAAATAATTAACACGGTTAAAAGTTTAATTAGAGTTTCACTAGCAGCACCACTGCTTTCTAGCATGACTGGGTGACATTAGTTTCTTACCTTGGAAATAAGTAAGTGGGGAGAAAAGGGAGAAGCTATCACGGAATGGATGATTTTTAAAGTTGAAATGGAAATTTGATTGTAATATGTAAAAAATTCAATTGTTTGTTAATTAACAATTACAGATAAATCTTGGTGGAACTGCAAGTGGAACCGGAATAACAAAACAAAATAAAGGAACAAAATCCACCAAAAGATAAAAGCTACGTGAAGGATTCTAGCATTTCTGTATCACACTAGGATTGAGGAAGGAAGTAGTTTAGTGTTGGAAGGATAGAGAGTAGGGACCGGGAGATACAGGGGAGATGATTAGCCCCTACGGGAACCCAGGTGCTAGCGTCAGCGCCCGCCACTGCGTGACTTGCAATGTAATTCATGAAGGCAGTGACGTACGCTGAAAAGGGTACCGAATATTGGAGAGGAGCTAAATAACCAACAGATTAATCAAATTAATCAAAAATTTATTATTTTTTTTTTACAAACTGCGCAACAAAAACCCGATGTGATATTCAACGGAAAAATAATTATTACATTACAATCAACGCAGATGTTCGTCAGATTAATGGAAAAATAATATTTCTTAATAAAGCAACATGCACATTTTGATTTGCAAGAATAATTTTCGTGTCGATTTTTTTCTGTACTCCGCCCATGTTAAATCCGGCATCCTAGGGGATTCGTGCCCGAAAGTTATCATTACCGATTCCGCGTGCGTCCGGAAACACCCGGACTTCTTCTGTTTTCTTAATCTTCCTTTTGTTTTATCTAAAATTTAATATTTGGGAAAGCGAACGTATAGAAACCTACATTCACATCAAACTCTGAACATCCACCCATAGACAAACTTAACAAGAAGAATGTGAAGAACATGGACCAGAAATATTCCCCGGAAGTCGTTAATAAACTCAGGGTTTATCCGATAAAGGCTCAAATTTCATCATAGAATCTTAATATACAAAAAATAAACTATATATATATATATATATATATATATATATATATATATATATATATATATATATATATATATATATATATATATATATATATATATATATATATATATATATATATATATATATATATATATATATATATATATATATATATATATATATAAATTATGTCGAGCTTTCTGTCTTTATTTGAAGCCTTCATCAGGACGAGAAATGACAATTTCAATAATGAAATATTTTCAGTTCTCGTAAAGATACTTATTGAGTATTTTCTGGGAATTCCTAAACGTTCTAGATTTAATATTTCAGTCCATTTGTCACCCAGTGTTTTAATATATTCGAGCAATCCACGGTTGCCAACTGTTTGAATCGCAGCCTTTCAGCGTCAGCTCAACGCAGAATTGAGCTGCCAACATTCGGAAAATGAAGTAACTAATTACTCCATGCGTTGCGAATTTAATTAATTTCCCACCCAGTACAACTCAATGTCTGAATGTGTGTCTTAATTAAAAAGGAAAGAAATTGTTCTATTTTTTTTGGAGGATGTAAGAAACACATTCAACCCCAAAAATCAGCTTTTCAATATAGAATCAATTTTGTCAGAAAAGGCAAGCAACAGACTGTCATCCACATAGCGCTTGTAATACATAATACTGTACTGCTTGTCAAAATAATTTGGTTTTCGGGCTTTTGAAAAATTAAATTAGGTAAACTGTTACTAATGCTGCCTCCCATTGGAGAACCATTTATTAGTTTGTAAGCGACATTTTAAAAGATGAAAACATGTACTTATACTCACAATAAAAGTTAAATCAGTTAACTCAGTTATCTTGTGTCAGTTTTCAGT
The DNA here is from genome assembly GCA_963989225.1 of Dromius quadrimaculatus. NCBI lineage: Eukaryota > Metazoa > Arthropoda > Insecta > Coleoptera > Carabidae > Dromius > Dromius quadrimaculatus. Next base: position 3,012,069 of record OZ022329.1, read on the forward strand.
GATTCACTGTAAGACAAAAGATTGAGGAGCTAGAAAACAATGCCGAAACATCCAGGGAATACCTACCATTTCACTCTGTTTTCCCTCAATGTTTTTGTCAATAATCTTCGCATTATCATAATCAAAAATATGTTCGGTTGCGATGAAATGTTAAACTAAAGTGTTGTGATAAATATTCCGTGATTTAAAATAGTAATTGTGTTGATATAATATTTTTTAGGGGTTGTCCAATGTAAGAAACACATTCAACCCCAAAAATGAGCTTTCAACAATTGAATTAACTTTGTCAGAAAGGGCAAGCAACAGACAGTCATCCACACAGCGCTCGTAATACATAATATTGTACTTCTTGTCGGAAACAATTTGGTTTTCGAGCTTTTGCAGAACTAAGTCAGCTAAACTGTAACTAAAGCTGCCTCCCATAGGAGAACCATTTATTTGTTTGTAAGTGACATTTTAAAAGGTGAAAACATGTACTTATACTCACAATAAAAGTTAAATCAGTGAACTCAGTTATCTTGCGCTAGTTTTCAGTAATTCACTGTAAGACAAAAGATTGAGGAGCTAAGAAACAATGCCGGAACATCGAGGGAATACCTACCATTTCACTATGTTTTCTCTCAATGGTTTTTGTCATTAATCTTCGCATTATCATAATCAAAAATATGTCCAGTTTCAATTGAATAATAAATCAAAGTGTTGGGGTAAATATTCCATTATTTGGAATAATAATTGTGTTGATATAACATTTTTTTAGGGATTGTTCAATATAAGGAACACATTCAACCCCAAAAATGAGCTTTCAACAATTGAATTAACTTTGTCAGAAAGGGCAAGCAACAGACAGTCATCCACACAGCGCTCGTAATACATAATATTGTACTTCTTGTCGGAGACAATTTGGTTTTCGAGCTTTTGCAGAACTAAGTCAGCTAAACTGTAACTAAAGCTGCCTCCCATAGGAGAACCATTTATTTGTTTGTAAGTGACATTTTAAAAGGTGAAAACATGTACTTTTACACATAATAAAAGTTAAATTAGTGAACTTAGTTATCTTGTGCCAGTTTTCAGTGATTCACTGTAAGGCAAAAGATTGAGAAGCTAGGAAACAATGTCGAAACATCACTATTTCACTATGTTTTCCCTCAATGATTTTTGTCAACAATCTTCACAATATCATAATCAAAAATATGTCCGGTTTCGATGGAATGTTAAATCAAAGCGCTGTGGTAAATATTCCATGATCTGAAATAATAATTGCGTTGATAAAATATTTTTTTAGGGGTTGTACAATGTAAGGAATACATTCAACCCCAAAAATGAGCTTTTAAAAATAGAGTCGACTTTATCAGAAAGAGCAAGCAACAGACAGTCATCCACATAGCGCTTGTTATACATAATACTGTACTGCATGTCAAAAAAGATTTGGTTTTCGAGCTTCTGCAGAATTAAGTCGGCTTAACTGTAACTAAAGCTGCCTCCCATAGGAGAACCATTTATTAGTTTGTAAGTAACATTTTAAAAGGTGAAAACATGTACTTATACTCACAGTAAAAGTTAAATCAGTGAACTCATTTATCTTGTGCTAATTTCCAGAGATTCACTGTAAGACAAAAGATTGAGGAGCTAGAAAACAATGCCGAAACATCCAGGGAATACCTACCATTTCACTATGTTTTCCCTCAATGTTTTTTGTCAACAATCTTAGCATTATCATAATCAAAAATATGTCCGGTTGCGATGGAACGTTTAATAAAAGCGCTGTGGTAAATTTTCCATGATTTGGAATAATAATTGTATTGATATAAAATTTTTTTAGAGGTTGTCCAATGTTAGGGACATATTCAACCGCAAAAATGAGCTTTCAGCAATAGAATCAGCTTTGCCAGAAAGGGCAAGCAACAGACAGTCATCAACATAACGCTTGTTATACATAATACTGTACTGCTTGTCAAAAACGATTTGGTTTTCGAGCTTTTGGTGAATTAAGTCAGTTACAGTGTAACTAATGCTGCCTCCCATTGGAGAACCATTTATTAGTTTGTAAGCGACATTTTAAAAGGTGAAAACATGTACTTATACTCACAATAAAAGTTAAATCAGTTAACTCAGTTATCTTGTGCCAGTTTTCAGTGATTCACTGTAAGACAAAAGATTGAGGAGCTAGGAAACAATGCCGGAACATCGAGGGAATATTTATCATTTCAATATGTTATCCCTCAATGGTTTTTGTCAATAATCTTCGCATTATCATAATCAAAAATATGTTCGGTTGCGATGAAATGTTAAACTAAAGTGTTGTGATAAATATTCCGTGATTTAAAATAGTAATTGTGTTGATATAATATTTTTTAGGGGTTGTCCAATGTAAGAAACACATTCAACCCCAAAAATGAGCTTTCAACAATTGAATTAACTTTGTCAGAAAGGGCAAGCAACAGACAGTCATCCACACAGCGCTCGTAATACATAATATTGTACTTCTTGTCGGAAACAATTTGGTTTTCGAGCTTTTGCAGAACTAAGTCAGCTAAACTGTAACTAAAGCTGCCTCCCATAGAAGAACCATTTATTTGTTTGTAAGTGACATTTTAAAAGTTGAAAACATGTACTTATACTCACAAAAAAAAATTAAATAGTGAACTCAGTTATCTTGTGACTGTTTTCAGTGATTCACTGTAAGACAAAAGATTGAGGAGCTAGGAAACAATGCCGGAACATCAAGGAAATATCTACAATTTCACTATGTTTTTCCTCAATGATTTTTGTCAACAATCTTCGCATTATCATAATCAAAAATATGTCCAGTTTCAATTGAATGATAAATCAAAGTGTTGGGGTAAATATTCCATTATTTGGAATAATAATTGTGTTGATATAACATTTTTTTAGGGGTTGTTCAATGTAAGGAACATATTCAACCGCAAAAATGAGCTTTCAACAATAGAATTAACTTTGTCAGAAAGGGCAAGCAACAGACAGTCATCCACACAGCGCTTGTAATACATAATACTGTACTGCTTGTCAGAAACGATTTGGTTTTCGAGCTTTTGCAGAATTAAGTCAGCTAAACTGTTACTAAAGCTGCCTCCCATAGGAGAACCATTTATTAGTTTGTAAGCGACATTTTAAAAGGTGAAAACATGTACTTATACTCACAATAAAAGTTAAATCAGTGAACTCATTTATCTTGTGCTAATTTCCAGAGATTCACTGTAAGAGACAAGATTGAGGAGCTAGGAAACAATGTCGGAACATCGAGGAAATATCTACCATTTCACTATGTTTTCCCTCAATGTTTTTTGTCAACAATCTTAGCATTATCATAATCAAAAATATGTCCGGTTGCGATGGAACGTTTAATAAAAGCGCTGTGGTAAATTTTCCATGATTTGGAATAATAATTGTGTTGATATAAAATTTTTTTAGGGGTTATCTAATGTTAGGGACATATTCAACCGCAAAAATGAGCTCTCAACAATGAAATCAACTTTGTCAGAAAGGGCAAGCAACAGACAGTCATCCACATAACGCTTGTTATACATAATACTGTACTGCTTGTCAGAAACTATTTGGTTTTCGAGCTTCTGCAGAATTAAGTCAGCTAAACTGTAACTAAAGCTGCCTCTCATAGGAATACCATTTATTTGTTTGTAAGTGACATTTTAAAAGGTGAAAACATGTAAATATACTCACAATGAGAGTTAAATCAGTGAACTGAATTATCTTGTGTCAGTTTTCAGTGATTCACTGTAAGGCAAAAGATTGAGAAGCTAGGAAACAATGTCGAAACATCACTATTTCACTATGTTTTCCCTCAATGATTTTTGTCAACAATCTTCACAATATCATAATCAAAAATATGTCCGGTTTCGATGGAATGTTGAATCAAAGCGCTGTGGTAAATATTCCATGATCTGAAATAATAATTGCGTTGATAAAATATTTTTTTAGGGGTTGTACAATGTAAGGAATACATTCAACCCCAAAAATGAGCTTTTAAAAATAGAGTCGACTTTATCAGAAAGAGCAAGCAACAGACAGTCATCCACATAGCGCTTGTTATACATAATACTGTACTGCATGTCAAAAAAGATTTGGTTTTCGAGCTTCTGCAGAATTAAGTCGGCTTAACTGTAACTAAAGCTGCCTCCCATAGGAGAACCATTTATTAGTTTGTAAGTAACATTTTGTAAGTTGAAAACATGTACTTATACTCACAATAAAAATTAGATCAGTGAACTCAGTTATCTTGTGCCAGTTGTCAGAGATTCACTGTAAAAAAAAAGATTGAGGAGCTAGAAAACATTGTCGAAACATTACCGTTTCACTATGTTTTCCCTCAATGATTTTTGTCAACAATTTTCGCATTATCATAATCAAAAATATGTCCAGTTTCGATGGAACGTTAAATCAAAGCACTGTGGTAAATATTCCATGATTTGTAATGATAATTGTGTTGATATAATATTTTTTTAGGGGTTGTCCAATGTAAGGGATACATTCAATCCCAAAAATGAGCTTTCAAAAATAGAGTTAACTTTGTCAGAAAGGGCAAGCAACAGACAGTCATCCACAAAGCGCTTGCTATACATAATACTGTATTGCTTGTCAAAAATGATTTGGTTTTCGAGCTTTTGCAGAATCAAGCTGCCTCCCATTGGAGAACCATTTATTTGTTTGTGAGTGACATTTTAAAAAGTGAAAACATGTACTTATACTGACAGTAAAATTTAAATTAGTGAACTTAGTTATCTTGTGCCAGTTTTCAGTAATTCACTGTGAGACAAAAGATTAAGGAGCTAGAAAACAATGCCGGAACATCGAGGAAATATCTACTATTTCATTATGTTTTCCCTCAATGATTTTTGTCAATAATTTTCGCATTATCATAATCAAAAATATGTTCAGTTTCGATGGAACGTTTAATAAAAGCGCTGTGATAAATATTCCATGATTTGTAATGATAATTGTGTATAATATTTTTTAGGGGTTGTCCAATGTAAGGGACACATTCAATCCCAAAAATGAGCTTTCAAAAATAGAGTTAACTTTGTCAGAAAGGGCAAGCAACAGACAGTCATCCACACAGCGCTTGTAATACATAATACTGTACTGCTTGTCAGAAACGATTTGGTTTTCGGGCTTTTGGAAGCAGTGGCTTGCGATGACTTTCTGTGATAGGTGTGCACAGTCGGTGGTGAGGAAGGAGATATATACATGGCCAACAATACAGCTTATTTTGCTCGCAACTACCAGATATCCTTCTGAATTTTTCATATATTTTAATTTGGAAATGTCGCACGGACTGCTGGCCTTTAATTTTTATATTTTGAGTGAATTTTATGTCTGGCGTTGGTCTTGTTTTCATAATTTCATTTTTTGTTCCGACATCACGACGTGAAAAAGGATTTTCCAGTAGATCACAAATTATAGATCTATTTTCAGTTGTCATTCTACAAATGATAATTTCACAAAAATAAATAATTCAAGAAACGTATAAAATAAGTATTTACCTAATATTGTTGTCTCAAATAACGAATAACAATATTTAAACTATTTTAAAACAAACTAATAAAAGGTGTTTGAAAAAGAACTCAGCTAAACGTTGAATATTCAGGTCCAGGTGCAGAAAGTCTGCCTGCACCCAGCGAGAGAGAACGAGCGATAGGAGATCGCTAATTTCGGTATGCTTTTTCTCTGTCAGACTCTATTCCTTCACTTTCCTAATACTGACTATGCTAAGCAGACCTCGCTCGCCGTGCAGGCGAGAAATCTGCACCTCAAGCGTCGACATTCGTTTCAAATATATAGCAGAGTGGCCCGCAAGGCGCGCTCGTATTTCTGGTTGCATGAATAGATAAAATACGCTCTTTCTCTGATTTTATAATGAAAATTTGTGAAATAGAATGAAGCATTCAATGAACCATTATATTAATTTTATTTACGTAATTTCTAATATTTTCATAGGGTGTGCAGTGCACATCCTGCACATATGAACTGCACGCCACTGTTTGGAAGATTAAATCAGCTAAACTGTTACTAATGCTGCCTCCCATAGGAGAACCATTTATTTGTTTATAAGTGACATTTTAAAAGGTGAAAACATAAATTTATGCCCGCAGTAAAAGTTAAATCAGTCTATTCAGTTAATTCGTACCAATTTTCAGTGATTCACTGTAAGACAAAAGATTGAGGAGCTAGGAAACAATGCCGAAACATCCAGGTAAGACATAGTGAAATGAGGAACTATGATGAGTCTGAAATGATGTCATCCGCGGAGCAAAACGAATTTTTAATGACTTGAGGTGACTTTTGAAAAACTTCGCTAACTTGTAAGTAATAATCAAGGAGCAAGCAAAAGACAATCATCCACGTGGCGCTTGTACTATTGCTTATCAGAAACCAATTGATTTTCGAAGTTTTATTTTCCAAAGTATTACTAAAAAAACAATATACAATCTTACTCACTATTATTAAAGCCACCAATATTCATTTACAACAACTTATTCATTTACCACGCTCTGAATATTCACTCTACTTCATTATTCACTCAATTCAGTCAGGTTGTTGGCCCTTATATATACGGAAACCAAACATCTAGAAATTTCTACGTTATTCTCGAATGTTGCTTGGCGCGACGTAGAGACATAAAAGGCTCCGCCCAGATTGCAGGGACGGATAATTATGACACTTTCGCACGTTACAATACTATTGCTTGTCAGAACTTTTGGAGGATTAGGTAAGTGACATTTTGGAAGGTGAAACAGCAGGAATTTGTTTAATGAACAAAAATATATGTAATCTCCTATCAGTGATGTCTGACGTGGAATCCTCCGGATATTGATACATATTTACAATTTTCCAGAAAAACAACATTGAATTTTTCATGTAAAATGTCAATTTTGCGGCTGACTGATACAAAAATCTAATCAACTTTTAAATGGAGTTTACAAATACGAAATATGGAATTGCAAAAGGTAATCAAATATTCAAATTATTTCTCAGCAATTTTTTTTTAATGATTTTAATTTTGACTTTCGCAATAAATTTTAAAGTGTCTCACAACAATTGTGCTTGATATAAACCGATTTTTATATTTCGTGACATTTAACTTAATATCGAAGCTTTTTATAGCGGATAAAATATCGCATGTAAGCTGTTTTCCAGCATAAAATTATTTATTGAGTGTACGCTTGCTTCGAAACTAAAATTCAATATTCTGCTGACAGACATCAACAAATTTACAAGATATAAGAGAATTTGGTACTTACGCAATTGAACACTGAGACAAAATACTGTAGGTGACGTCATCCCTGATTACTGGTGACGTATGATATATCGATTGCCCATGGCCGGCAAATCTGAAAAAAAAATAATAATATACAAATGGTTGAAATAATAATGATTGAAGAAAGCAACGGCATTTTATAACAGAACTGCACATCATCAGGTTGCTCACGCAAACGATGTATCACGCATGCGCAAACGATGTCTCGCGCATGCGCAAACGATGTCTCGCGCATGCGCAAACGATGTATCACGCATGCGCAAACGATGTTTCCACAATTACGCTGACTCTGCAGCGGTAGGAATACGTTCTACGACTTGCACAGACCCAATAGCACAATTTTATTTATTTGTAGCAAAATAAAAGTTTACTAAATACCTTTACAATTAACAATTTTCAGTTGAAAATGACCTGATTCGAGCCTGTAGCATTGAAAATTTCGTTGATAAAAGCACGATTAGTTCAAGGGCGAGTGGCGGCGACACATGCAACCAGCAATACTGTTATCTCCACATCGAGGGCGAGTTCATAATTACCCAGAGAAAATGGAACACTTTTTGCATTTTCTTTGAATTGAGTTTTGCACAGATTACGCCTTTTGTTTACACTGCTTGATAGTAGAAATCACCAGAAAACTTATTTGTTTATTAATTGCTAATTATAATGCAGGGACATGTACAAGCATTTGCGGAAGTGATAAATTGTTTATAAAGAGCAAATAATGAAAATATTTGCATTACAATTAATTCATAAAGATTTAACACGAATCGTACTTTTTCAATGGTAGCTTGTAATCTCGATTGTACAATCAATGTATGCGTGTAATTTGATACGCACTGTACACGGGTCTGATTTCTCAGAGGCCCCTGTATACATCATAGACCGTGGGACCCACTATCGTACTTGGATGCTGTTGTGTAGTTAGTTAACACTAATGCAACCAGAATTACACGGTTTACTCCTATCTCAGCGCTCTACATGTGCAGCGATGTTCACTTGTTATCAGGTTCACTTATGACCAGAGGTTTCAAAAGTACACAAAAGTTTGAAGCTTTGTATTTTCATTCGAAATACTTTGTGATATTCCATCACAATAGGAATTATTGACTGTACTGAATGTTTTGATATAGGTTTGTGGATTCATGTCAACCCTATTTATGTACGGTTTAACTAATGGACCAATGTTTATGTATGTAAGGGAACCGTATTACAACAGTATACTCATATCCCAATGTAATCAACATGACGTTCCAAACAAAACACTATACGAGAATGTAAAACGTTGGACAATACATCAAATAAAGAATTATTTAATTGATTAATAGATCATCAACAAAGACAGTTGCAGAATCCCTGTTTTTGTCACTCAAACTCCTGACTCTATTCTACCAGTAACCACACTTTGAAATGTTTTGCGCCACTGGTTTAAAAGCTACTGAATTATTTGTCTTCAAAGAACAACAAAATTTAAATATCTCCATGATCTATTGATCAATAAATCATCATCAGTGATAGTTACAAACTTCCTGCTTTTGTTATTTCAACTCCTGGATCTATTCTACCAGTAGCCACACTTTCAAATGTTTTGAGCTACTGGTCTACAAGATAATAAATGTTTTATCTTTCAAGAACTAAAAAATTCTATAGATTTTCGATTTATTGATCATTAAATCATCATCAGGAAAAGAGTTGACCGAAATTTTAGATTGTGCATCAAATTGTCAGATGTTTTAACACAATATTGTAGAACAGATTTGTGATATCCTGTATACTTTTTAAATGACAAACCATTTTGATACTCGACCCTCTATTGTAACAGAGTTTCCGTAAGCACTAAGTATATATACGAATAAGTGGTGCATTTGTACACATATTTGCACTGGTTTGGTTCCATGGATAGGGATTAGAAGTAGAAGTAGAAGTAGAAGTAGAAGTAGAAGTAGAAGTAGAAGTAGAAGTAGAAGTAGAAGTAGAAGTAGAAGTAGAAGTAGAAGTAGAAGTAGAAGTAGAAGTAGAAGTAGAAGTAGAAGTAGAAGTAGAAGTAGAAGTAGAAGTAGAAGTAGAAGTAGAAGTAGAAGTAGAAGTAGAAGTAGAAGTAGAAGTAGAAGTAGAAGTAGAAGTAGAAGTAGAAGTAGAAGTAGAAGTAGAAGTAGAAGTAGAAGTAGAAGTAGAAGTAGAAGTAGAAGTAGAAGTAGAAGTAGAAGTAGAAGTAGAAGTAGAAGTAGAAGTAGAAGTAGAAGTAGAAGTAGAAGTAGAAGTAGAAGTAGAAGTAGAAGTAGAAGTAGAAGTAGAAGTAGAAGTAGAAGTAGAAGTAGAAGTAGAAGTAGAAGTAGAAGTAGAAGTAGAAGTAGAAGTAGAAGTAGAAGTAGAAGTAGAAGTAGAAGTAGAAGTAGAAGTAGAAGTAGAAGTAGAAGTAGAAGTAGAAGTAGAAGTAGAAGTAGAAGTAGAAGTAGAAGTAGAAGTAGAAGTAGAAGTAGAAGTAGAAGTAGAAGTAGAAGTAGAAGTAGAAGTAGAAGTAGAAGTAGAAGTAGAAGTAGAAGTAGAAGTAGAAGTAGAAGTAGAAGTAGAAGTAGAAGTAGAAGTAGAAGTAGAAGTAGAAGTAGAAGTAGAAGTTTTGTTCAAATTTTGTATACAGGCGCTGTAAGGGTCTAATCATTGATAAATGGAGACAAATCAGATGAAGCATCGCCTCAAATTATTAGAGGGCACATAATTTGAGAACTATTGGGAAATTTAAATATTAGAGGGTTATATAAACTAATAAATATGTCAAAAACTGGTGTTCTATGCTTCCTTGTCAACAATTATTGTATCATATATAACGGCTGACGAAGTCCTTGGGGCAGTTTCCTCCAAATATGAATTTCCACTTGAAATTTACCACAATGCAGTGTTAGTTCCATTCGGGTGAATTAAGTTGGCAGACTGGTATCAGGGTGACCAACAGAACAGCAGACATAGTACCGCAGGCGACTGTTTGCCTAACAATGCTGCCAACATTTGAGCGTGAAAACCACTAAAGTCAGATTAGAAGTTGCCTCGAGCTCTGCACTACACAGATTGTCATTTGTTCATTTGTGATGTGTTATGAACATGTAAATTTGTCATTTGAACTTCAAATAGCTTACAGATTAGATCAAGCGACAAAACCACTATTTTTAATAGTCCATTCACTTTAAAATTTATTAAGATGAACAACGCCCCTATAATGTTTCTTTGGTAATTTCGTAGAGGATGACATTATTCAAATATTTGGTGGTAGTGATGTGCACGACACTACTTGGCACAAAGGGCCAACTTTCCACCCTACAAAGCTTTGCTAACACCACATACCGGACATTCAATTCAATGAGCTTTTATTCGCAGCTTGCTGTTTACACCAGTGACAAGCAAACTTTCCACAGCAGCAGGCGGCGAATTTCCCGCAAAAGTTAGTGAAATTGAAACATAATGCTTCTTGTAGTAGCAGCCTCCGATGGGAGACGCCGATATTTGATTATATTTGAAAATGTAAGTTTGAAAATAGCGTGGAGGAAAGACGAAAGTTCAAAAGCTTTGAAGATTCTATATAGATTGAACGATTGAAAGGAATGTATTAAAAGAGGTACTGAAAAAGACTTGAAAAGATGTTTTCGGATGTATTTCCCCAACGTATTTCTATTTTTATTTTAAAAAGGATTCATTTACATGTAAAACTTTCCTGATTACAAAACCTGAGTAAATTGCTTTAGAAGATTTAACACAAATTGTTTTCATCTACGTATTACCAAATGCATTTTCAGCATCCTAAATTTTTACTGGAAGTAATTTCTCACGCAAAATTAATAACAAACCCTATTATAAAAGAGTACGGTACAGGTTAGCCAACAAGTGTAACTAAATGAACACATAAATATTTGAGGAAGTTTGTTCCTAAATTTGAACCCTTCTCAACTTCATCATATAAATAAAAATGTATATTCCTGTTTGGTCATAACCGATGACCTTGGAAAGTCCTCATCGAGTGGCAGAAGCCCGGAAGTGAATCTGTTGTTCCAGTGCGATGGTAGCGACTCCCACCCGACCGAATTAGATCAATAGACCTGTTTTTTACATGGGACAAAGGATTCACTATATCATCGTGCCACAATTTTACATAAAATGCATCCAAATTATCTCATTAAATATTTCACTTACGAATACTAATTCCTAGAAGTTGTTCAGCTCCTTATTACACAAATAGGCATTTGAAACTAACTGTTCTTTACTAACAAGTTTAAAAAAGCATTTCGCATTTGTTATTATCGTACTGATAAGCTATCGTTCGTGTTTTCCCTTCTACACAATTTTTAACTTAATTATCAACTTCATTTAGATTGTGTTTCAATAGTTTTCAAGTTACCAAAAACTTTTCTAAAAAGTTGGAGATACTTTAAAGTTTTTCTCTTCCAGGTCATCATATTTGATCACAACTGTTTTTGAACGTAAAATCATTTATTTTAATTAGCAATAGTTCTTTTCGGGTTCTAATTTGTTGGCTATTATTAATTGCATATTTCAAAGTGACAGCTGTCATTGTTGAAGTGACAGATGGTGGTTATGTTTAGTTATTTTTAGACATGAAATATTTTTTTTGAAAATGAAGTGAAGAAACAATTGACAATCGTTTAAATATTCTCTTAGACACTTCTACTAGAATTATCTCCACAAGAGCTTTAATTTGATTGACCAAACACGATACTTATTTTGAAAAAACAATTGACGAACGCTTGCTAGTGATGTCAAAATATGAGTGATAATAATTCTAGCTCCACATTATGATTCTTATTATTTCTTTGTTTTAGAAAATATGACAAATTTTATAATAATTTTGATAACAAATGAACCACTAATAATTTTGAAAAATGTTTCAGGTGAATGTTGTGCCAAATCATTCAAGGATAAGTTTTAGTTATTTCGTATTTTATGATAAATACTACCGTTTATAAAATAAACGCAAAAAACTAAAAAGTTTCATCACTAAAGTTGTGGTACCACTGGTTGAAAAAAGCTCATCTACGAACTTGAACCTAGCTTTTTGATAAAATGCTTAAATATAAAATTTCAGTCAAAAATTCGTACGCGTTCTCAAGTTATCATGCTTTTTCTTAAATTATGTTTTTCGGGTTCAGTAGGGTCTAAAACGTAAAGATTGATCAAAATTTAAAATTGTCAAAAAATTACGATTGCAATACTTTTCCTATTATATTATAGGTCGGGGAAGTAAAATATTCTGTAACATCGCTAAAAAAACAAGAGCCAGCAACGATCAGACCTTCCGACAGACTTTCAATGTGTCTGACAAGGGGTAAAAACTATCGAAACTGTCTGACAACTGACAAAACATCTTTTGATGGTTGCCCAAGTAACATATATAAAATTCAGCTTTTATACAATAAAGAAAATATAATTAAAATCTATTGTAACATTACTATTCATTTTTATGATTTATTAAAATAATAAACACTATTTCTAATAAATAATTCTAATTTAAACTAAAGATTATTACACTACACTATAACTTAACTTCAATTATTTATGTGAATATTGATTTATTTTGAATAACACAATTTATTTCAGCCACTAGCAGTCCTCATTATAAGGTCTCTGAGCCAAAATCAATAATCCTCCTCGTTGAGTCAGCCACTGATATATACCGTGGATCTCTCCCCACTACGTTTTTCCCGCAAACGTCCAGGCTTTTCTAGAAAACGCTAGAAGGTACCAGCAATTTTCTAGGAAACAAATATATTCGCTCTTATTTCTTGATGTAAAATATTTTTACAATAATTCTAAGCACCAGTAAAGCCGACTTAAATTCGTTACAATATATAAAATTCAGCTTTTATACTATAAAGAAAGTATAACTACAATCTATTGTCACAAATGTGAAATATTTCAAATGATTAGCTCACATAATAATTCATTTGAAATCGGTGTAACTGTAAACCTAGTTAGCATTGACCAAATCGATGTTCAATTGTCGGACATGATTGACAGGTTATGGCCACTAGATATGTTACACCCTAAATTGGATATAACAAAGAATAAATGGGTTCTTGCTGGATGGAGGGTAAAGGTTATTGCAAATATGAAGAATGCCAAATTTGTATAACAAATAAATATATTAAAGAATAAATAACAAAGATAATAATGACGAATAAATATATAAACAAAGTATAAATATTATAACTTACGACTAGTCGGCTAGGTGCGGGTGGAGCTCTTAATTCCCCTACATTCTGATGCTTCTCGACTTCTACTTCTTCACCCCTTATTCTGCTGCCTTACTCTATATATATACTAAACAAGTGCTGATTCGTAACAATATCAATCTCACCTTGAAAGAGTTGCAAATATTATGTTTATTATTGATACAAATACAAATAACGTAATTTGGAATACTGACTCGACAATTATTAAGTGTGTCTGTTGCATCACGAATTAGCCTTGTTACAGATATCCGGTGGTTGCCAGGCAACAACTGTAAGACCATTGAATGTTGACCCATTGTTGGCTTAGGTATATAAGAGCGTGAGCTAGAAGAGGAAGTCAGTCAATGATTCAGTAATTCAGTACGAGAACTGTGAGCGGAATAGTGATCATACTAGTGTAAAAAGTGAATATTTGTACTGCAATCTGTGATTATTAATCATTTATAATAAAATTTGTGACACTATTATAGTTTAAAGGTGTCTGACAGGGGCCTTACAAAGCATCTGACAATGGACGACGTGACTTCTAATATTATTCCAAATGAAATATATGAAAATTTGAGGTGCAATTTTATATACCTTTGCTACCTGTTACCTGCCAAAGCCACTATGATTCAAATTTCATAATGAGGAATCGTTCTCACCTGTATTGGGGACATACACAGAAAAAGTTTCAGCTTTTATAGAATAAGGAAGAGCTCATCTACGAACTTAAACCTATTCTCAAGTTATCGTGCTTCCAGACAGACCGACTTTTTTTGAATTGTTTTTTGAATTCAGTATGGTCTAAAACGTGAAGATTCATTAAAATCTCGAACTGTCAAAAAATCACGATGACAATACTCCACCTATTGAATCAATTTATAGATCGGGGAAGTAAAAACGCCTGCAACCAGCAGAACAGGGCTGTTAATCTGGTAACGTTCAATTATAATAAAATTGCAATTTTTAAAACAGTTTGCTTATTTTTCGAGCTACTTATTAATTTTAGATGAAAACTAAAATTGGATCTTGAACAAGCCGAAATAAGGAACAATTATAAGAACCAAAATGAATGATTTCCTAACTTCTTTGAAACAGATTACAGCACAGATTTTTTTATACCGAAATTGTGAAACCGACAAAATACAAATTTCGAGATTTTGATGGAAATATCCGTTTTGACCAGCCCTGAATCAATTTTGACTATTTTCGGCTTGATGTCGGTACGTATATATGTGCGCAAATCTCAAAACCCGTCGGGCGTAACATGTTGAAATTTTGTATTTATGCCTGATTTAGGGTCTAGTTGTGCACCTCGCATTATGGTTGCAATCGTCTGTACCGGAAGTGCACTTTACTTGAAACTTTTTTTGAATTTTCCGCATAAATCCAAAACTGTTGAACGCAGAATGTTGGAATTCAGTATTTAAGACGATTGTATCACCTAAATGCTTATATCTTATCTTCATTGAGATCGGCTGAACCGGAGGCGCACTTTTCTTGACAGTCTTTTAGTATTTTTTGCATAAATTCGAAACGATCAGTCGTAGAGAATTGGAATTTGGTTGATTGATTGTCCACTATTTTCATAACAATCGACTGAACCGGAACTGCACTTCAATTGATTTTTTTTTCAATTTTGCGCATAAATTTGTAACTGTTAGCCGTAGAGTCTTGAAAATCAGTATTTAGGAGTGTTGTTTTTTGAATAAATTTCCAGATACTTGGCAATAAGTCCAGGAATTCGTCCAAATATATCAATTTCAATTGGAATACGCGTACTTTTGGTCACATTTTCTCAACTGATGTGATGCATTTAGTAATCCGCCTGGGACTACAAAACTTTGTAATCAGCCGTTATTAGCGAATTAATCCATTTATACTGTTTAACATAATAAACATTAATTAACTAATTAAACCCCACTTGAGTAACTCAACCTACATTATCCATCAAGTTGACTATCATGTTAACATGGACGTCACTTCATATTTTGCACATTAGGCTAAGTCAGCGCACGTGTAGACATGCCTTTATAACTAACATAACTCCAAAAGTGACACACTATAATCCTATATCACAAGTTAATCACCTACAAATATATACAGTGTGCACAGTAATGGAGAATTGAGGTATTAGATAGTGCCATCTATGATTATAAATTAATAATGTTATTTTTTGTGCAAACCCTGTATATTGTACACGTGTGCCAGCACGTGGAGCATGTTCCAGTTCTATTTCTGTCTGCTAGTTGCCTCAAGTCTGACTTCCTGACCCAGAGAAACTAGACTGTCTGTCGGCGGTATTGTTGAATGTTTTACCAGTTAAATATTTATAAGAGTGTGAATTCTCTAAGAGAATTTATTTGACGGACAAATTGATTCATAAAAAGTGCATTAATTTCATCACCCCTTCGTAGCTTGTTATAAGCACGCCCATGGACAGCTCATTAATCACAACTTGTGAATAGCTTCCTTTAGACCCAGCAGCCCCCGCAGGCAGCTCACCCCCGGATCTTGTACATGACGGAAGATAACGAGACATTATGTACAGGTTAAGATGTTGCTAATATTACATTACTTCATAATTAGGGCGTGGAAGATAAAACAAGATGAAATTCTGAGCGAATAAAGGAGAAATTGGATGAAAGGAATGTTGAGAAGTCCAATAATTAAACGGATTTGGTGGATAGTTTAATTAACAGGGTTGAGGGAGAAATAGAATCAAAAAGCGTTTGTGATTGAATTGTTCCAATCATTGGACTTTCTTGGAACAACTTATTACAGTCTGCCATTATTTCAAACGTACGGCAGGTTTACAAAATCGAATAAAAATTCATCGGCAGACGGTCTACATGAGTCCAAAAATCAAGCATTCTTTTGTTTATTTTTTATTTTGTTTGTCACACTTCTTACATTGCTGTTTTGTATGTTGCCAGTCCCATGTTACGACAATTAGCTTTATAACAGTCAAATAAATTAATATCTAATTATTTGAATTTACCGAATTTCCTTGATGAATCTGGAATATTTTGTGATAATTCTGGCAGCCTCTCAAAAGGCGGTACAACAGTTCCAGACCAACGCAAATCAACAAACAAACCTTTCCTTTTGTTGTCACATTTAGAGATTTTGATGGAAATATCCGTTTTGAGCATCCCTGAATCCATTTCGACTATTTTCGGCTTGATGTCGGTACATAAGTGCGTAAATCTCAAAACCCGTCAAACGTATAACGTTGAAATTTTGCATTTGAGGCTGGTTTAGGGTCTAGTTGTGCACCTCGCATTATGGTTGCAATCGTCTGAACCGGAAGTGCACTTTACTTGAAACTTTTTTTGAATTTTCCGCATAAATCCATTATAATTAGCAGTAGGATACTAAAATTCAGTATTTGAGATTGCTGTAAGATCCAAATGATTATATAATATTTTTGTATCAATCGGCTGAACCGGCAGTACACTTTATATAACAGACTTTTCGAATTTTCCGCATAAATTCAGAACAATCAGTTGTAAAATATTGAAATTTCGTATTAGGCACTTCTATAACATCTAGTTGTGCACCTCGCATTATGATTGTAATCGTCTGAACCGGAAATATTTTTTGAATTTTCCGCATAAATCCAAAACGTTTGAACGTAGAATGTTAGAATTCAGTATTTACGGCTATAATACCATCTAGATACTCACATCCTATTTTCATTGAGATCGGCTGAGCCAAAAGCGCACTTTACTTGACAGTCTTTTAGAATTTTTCGCATAAATTCTCAACGATCGGCCGTAGAGTATTGAAATTTAGTATTTCAGTCTGCTGTAGCATCTAAATGATTCCCTACTATTCTCATAACAATCGACTGAGCCGGAAGTGCACTTTATTCAACAGACTTTTCGAATTTTCCGCATAAATTCAAACCAATCAGTCGAAAAATATTGAAATTTTGTATAAGGCACTTCTATAACATCTAGTTGTACACCTCGCATTATGATTGCAATCGTCTGAACCGGAAACATTTTTTGAATTTTCCGCATAAATCCAAAAGTTTGAACGTAGAATGTTAGAATTCAGTATTTACGGCTATAATACCATCTAGATACTCACATCCTATTTTCATTAAGATCGGCTGAGCCAAAAGCGCACTTTACTTGACAGTTTTTTAGAATTTTTCGCATAAATTCTCAACGATCGGCCGTAGAGTATTGAAATTTGGTATTTCAGTCTGCTGTAGCATCTGAATGATTCCCTACTATTCTCATAGCAATCGACTGAGCCGGAAGTGCACTTTATTTAACAGACTTTTTGAATTTTCCGTATAAATTCATAACAATCAGTTGTAAAATATTGAAATTTAGTATTAGGCATTTCTATAACATCTAGTTGGGCACCTCGCATTATGATTGCAATCGTCTGAACCGGAAACATTTTTTGAATTTTCCGCATAAATCCAAAACGGTTGAATGTAGAATGTTAAAATTCAGTATTTACGACTATAATATCATCTAGATACTCATATCTTATTTTCATTGAGATCGGTTGAGCCGGACGCGCACTTTACTTGGCAGCCTTTTAGAATTTTTCGCATAAATTCGAAACGATCGGCCGTAGAGTATTGAAATTTAGCATTTTAGTATGCTGTAGCATCCAAATGATTCCCTACTATTCTCATAGCAATCGACTGAACCGAAAGAGCATTTCAGTTGATTTTTGTTTCAAAATTTGCGCATAAATTCTGAACTATTAGCCGTAGAATCTTGGAAATCAATATTTAGGAATTTTATAGCATTGACAGTTTTTTAGAATTTTTTGGATAAATCCAAAACGATTATCCATGAAAGGATGCGATTTTTAGATTTAAAAAAATTAAATACCAATAAATTTTTATGAAAAAACTAGAAGAAATATTTTAAACAGTAATGAAGCTCTTAGTATTCCTCACAAATTTTGATATCGATTTGCCTTAACTTTGGATACCCCTGGACTAAGTTTATAAGGGTTTACGAGTGCCCGGGTGACCTACTTGAAGTCTACAGGTGTCAACAGGGGTGTTCAATCACTCGCAAAAGAACAATGAATCAAAATAAACAAATTATTACATAATTACACGAAAACAGTCATTGAATTAAATTACACCTCATGTAAATCTTAATTAATGTTTTATGTAATAAAAAATTATACGGTTTCATAATTTATGACCGATTATTTATAGTCTATTGATACGAAATATTGGGCCAAAATTAAAAATACATTTAAGGTCATAATTAATTAGCGTTTAAAGTCTATTTTAAATTTAATGATTTGAAAGTTTTTTGTAGTTAAAAACAAAAGCATAAAAACAGTTGAACGCTGGTAAAGCAAATTTCCATAATATACGAGTTATATCGTATAACACGAAATTTCAATCAGATACAAAATCACATTATTAGCATGAAAAATCACGCAAGAAAAATAAAATAATTCAAAAAAATATATTATAAATGATGAACAATGACAACAATGAGGGAAAACAATGGAATATCGATGTAACGAATAATTTCAAACGCAAACAAAAGAAAGGGCTGCCAAAACTGAATTGTGCCAATTTTTTTTAATAAACAAAAATATGTTCAATGTGTGATTCACTGTAATACGATTGTCAAATGTTTAATGCATTAATTTCTTAGCATATTTAATTATTCATCACCACTTTGTGATGAAAATGCATTTGCAACGATGTCATGACAATTAACAAATTGGTACTTTTTATCAGTAGATTAAATTTTAATAAGAACACGTAATGTAAATGGAATTAATAATGATTAATATCAACGTATATAAGTATTGTAAGAAATGTCAATATTTAAAAATAAATGTAATATCTTACCTTGATTCCCCTCAAATTACCAACCAAAAAACTGTTTGACAGTCACTGATCACTGAACAACCCGGGTACAAAATTGTTTTGTATTTTTCGCCACAAAGATCGAAAGATTGACGTGAACAACATACGGATCTTCACCACAACGATTATATCACTTATATTTTAACAAATTCGATGTTTTAATTATCAACATTTATTCAGAATTAACGATTTTTGAAGCAGAGAAACGTCGACGAACATAACACAACCCGCCATGACAGTCGCCAGATGACAGATCTACGCGTGCGCTTTTCGGCGATTTGAATTTAATTTAAGAAATTATTTGATTTTTCACAGGTTTATTTCTACTTAACTGATCAGAAAAACATATAAATTTAATGCACAAATCTTACCAGTGTATGATTTATTTATTTATTTAAATATAAGTAATTAAAATTCAAATAGTTTTTTGTTTTAGTATATTTTCAATGATAGTTATTTTTACTGTTTTAAATATGAATTATGAAAGTTTTTTACTTAAATTTGCATACAAAAACAGTTTATTTGTCCAACATTCAACAATTGTTATTCAACTGACAGCTCCATCACGTAGTTTGATTTCTCGTCGCACCGTAGAGTGACGGCAGCACCTATTAACACCTTTTTCTCTTTTCAGTTTTAATTATTAATCAATAAATCGGTTAAACTCGACAAATCCTCGCTTTATATTTAGAAATATTTGATGGGATTAGAGCGGAGAAGTGTTTCATTACGTAATTAAGTAGATCAATAATAAACGGCGCGCTTTTCAAAACTTTAATAAATAAAAGCATATTATTTTCGTTTTGTGCGGACGCACAAACTCACAAACGCAAATATATGAAAAAAACAATACAAAATAATTAAGGCAAATATATCTCGGTAATAATTATTGCTGCTAAAACTGTATTTATTCAAAACTTCGTCGCCTTCGGTCAAACATGGAACATTTGGATCCGGAATTTCACAAGCTGAAAAATATTTATTTTTTTGTGTTTTCTGGATAATACGACAAACTTACTGATATTGTGAACATCTTTCCATTGTATTATTGTTAAAGTTTCGGTAGAATACATTAACCAGGAAAGATATTGGGTCCAAGAAATAAACATTGGTAGAGAACTATAAAAAAATCTATTATTAAATGTTTTATTTCTTTTTGACGACTCTCAGACCTCAATTTGATGAATACGCCTTGTGTAATCATCAGGAGAACATCAAATGGAACCAAATAAGCCATGGCAGATGGAACTGAATCAAATATAATGGAAAAAAAACAACCTGAAATAAAAATCAATTTATGTTTTTATTATTTGAATATTTTATTATAAATTACCGCAAGCTATTGAGACATTCATTGTTAAAATTGTCGTAATAATTGTCATAATAATGGCATAAATATTTTTGCGCAGTCCTGACATGAAATATAAAATTAATGCAAATATAAATGGTTCAAATATTATTCCGGGTAACTGCAAAATAAAATATAATTTGTAAGTGTAGGTTGAATTAACTATAAAGGCAAACAAAAATAAAGCCTCCGTGGCGCAATTGGCTAGCGCGTTCGGCTGTTAACCGAAAGGTTGGTGGTTCGAGCCCACCCGGGGGCGTTATTTTTATTTTTGTTCCAAATTCATATAAATGACAGCTGTCACTTTGACAATGACAGCTGTCACTTTGAAATATGAAACAGCTATGAAACTTACTATCGCAAAACATTTGGCTATGTAGTACACCCAAATAGGGTATAATCCTGATTTATATTCCCTTGTAAATAAAGGTAATTCTTGTGGAAATAAATTCAAAACAGAGTACATTGGAGTAAAAGTATTTTCTACAACCATTATAAAAATTGCACCTTGTACGTTCTGTATGCCTGTTTGTGTCAAAGCGTTTGTGCCAAAATAACATAATCCGCATGAAATTGCAATGCCCTGAAAATAAAATAAAAATAAGAGGATAGTTATCATAAAATGTACACACGTACAATTTTTTGTAAAACTCTTAGTCCTTGTACCGCTGGGTCTCTTATGCATTCCAAAAAACTGCGGTGACATAAACAAAATAATTTCGTCCACCAAAATGGTGTCTTCCTAAAAAAAAAAAACCAGGTTCCGTCATTCAAACTATTTATATTTAGATTTCATACTTACACATTCAATTGAATAGGAAAACTTGAATACTGCAACAAAAATAAACCAATAATTTCAATTTAATTGAACGATTTTTCATTTTCTATTTAATGGTATGACAGTGACAATTAATATATTTGTGGTGGCAATACTCTCGGACCAATTTCATTTGTGTAGATTCAATGGAATCTTGATAATCAATTTCGACGAATTTTCTTGACTACAATTTTTATAGAAAATTTTGACATAAACACACTGACAGCTGCTGGAACTACAATAAGAATGAAGTTGAATGCTGAACGTGATTCACTAAAGTCCCTAGATATCATTAAGGTTACATAAAAATGGCCTTAATAAATTAGAAAATGCTTAAGTTCAACTATTTTTACAGCTTCGTATTGAACAATGTCATTTTGTAAAATTATATCACTTCACACGATCAAATTTTGTGAAACTGCGGGTATATAATATAGGCTGTCATCAGATTCTGGACTTTAGAGTTCGTAGCTGCTTCCTTGTGTGAATCACGTTTAGCATCTAACTTTATTCTTATAATATAATGATTTTTGATATAAAAATGTGGGATCAAGAAAATACGTCGAAATTAATTATTTTGTCCAAACAACAACCAAATTTTTATGAAGTGTCTAATAAAACACAAAAAAAGAAGCCAACGAGATCCATCGAATACATTCAACTTTCTGTTCGTAAGTTTTAATCTGGATGAAAAATTAGCTTCATCAGTTAAATGGATAAAAGTTATCAAATGAATTCATAACTTGATAGTTTATATAATAATTAATATTCTTTCTTTTAAAAATTATTGGTGGCTCTTAAAAGAGCCATTTGTTTATTATATAATAATATATTAATAATTCTTATTTTGGGAATATAATTGGCGGACCTGAAAAGGTCCTGTAGTTCACTAATGTTGCATTTGTTACATCAGAAGTACTTTTTCAACCCCATTAAAATTGATTCTACTTTAAACCCAATGAACAACCGATGTGTTCATTTATGCAAAACAAGATTCGTGCCCCGTCAAGCCGGAGGCCGCATGGCTCGCCTAATTACGCGGATGTCAGACCAAGATTTCACACCTACTTCCCAGCAGCCCTAGGAGCTACTGAAAGTGAAGGTCTACGTCTTTTATCTGCATACTCCCGGCACCAAACCGTACAAGAGCATACTGATTCCGTCTGCATCGATACCGCGATGGTATAATTCGAAAATAACCGGAGGTTACCTCAAATTATACCACCGACAGCTGGGGTGAACCCATTATCTCCGGGGGGTGTCAGTAGAGGCTCAGGGGTGCTCACCGGTAGTCCTTTATTACGAAAGGACAACAAAAAAACCAAGAAAATATCGGATAAATTACTTCACAAAATATCGCAAAAAATTTAGAATTCTTAGCCAAAAACCCATTTACTACTCGCGTAATATTAATTCAATTCAAAATTTTGATAGCTACTTTAACCCGAACTTTTTTAATTTACTTAGTATTTCTGATGTAACAAGCACAAAACACTTGTGAACAAAATAGATTCTCGGCACAAATTCAACGATATTTATACACAGCAGAGTGCTCCGTTGATCTGATTGGCCGCGCAATTTCCACCTCCACGTCCAGTCCATATCCTCCAATGAGTAAGACAAAGACAGACTGTGCAAAATGTAATGCTAACATTTAAACGCATTTTAATGAAAAATAGACAAAATCTGATAGAAAATTTGATAGAATTAGGTGCGTATTACTTGGAAAAATCTGTACGTATCAAATTTGCTTAATTTTATAGCAGAAAAATTGAATTACAGACATTTTCATAGATCTCGCCCTTTCATCTGATTTCAATCATCGATTTTAAGAATCAGCGTAAGCAAATTAACATGTAATTAAATTTATCTGATGTATCTCTATTGTTTTCATCAAAATCAATCAAAAGTTGCAGTGTGTATGGCACCATTTTCTTGAAATTCATGAAGAAGTGAGCTGAGTTGATGCTTTCCGTCAAAAAATTTTCACTGTTTCGTCTGTATTTTCTCTAATTCTTATTTTTTCTTGATAGAATTGTTGTTTTCCAATAGAAAGTGAACAGTTCTAAGGATATTAGTTCATTTTGTGTTATTTTACTAGATGGTCTATTAGAAATAATGTTTCCTGTGGAAGGTCCTGGTCCGTTCCATATCTCCAATGAGTGAGACAAGGATAGACTTATGTGAATTATAATGTTAATATTAAAACGTATTTCAATGGAAAATAGATTTAAGTTCATGAGAAACTCGATTGGATTAGGTGTATATTACTCAGAAGAATGTCTACGTATCAAATTTGCCTAATTTTATGGCAAGAAAATTGAATTATAGATATTTTTATAGATCTCGCACTTAGATCTGATTTCAATCATTGATTTTTAGAAAATCCTCGAGCAAATTGACACAAATATGAATGTATTTAATAGATCTTGTTAGTTTCTATCAAAATCAACCAAAAGTTACAGTTTGTATTGCGCTCTTCACCTAAAATTCATGAATAAGTGAATGTTATAGAGCCTTTTTGGAAATATTTTCGCAGTTTTTTGTCTCTCTTTTCTCTAATTTTCATTATTTCCTGATAAAAATGTTACTTTTAAATAGAAAATGAGCAGTTCTAACGATATTAGTTTATTTTATGTTATTTTATTCAAGAGTTTATCAGAAATAATGTTTTTTGTGGAAGATCTTGGTCCGTTCTATACATCGAATGAGTGCGATAAGGATAGACTCATGCGATTTATAATGTTAACATTAAAACGTATTTAATTGGAAAATAGACATAATTTGATGAGAATTTCAATAGAATTACATGAGTATTACTTGGAAAAATGTCAAAGTATCAAATTTGCTTGGTTTTATAGCAAGAAAATTGAATTACAGACATTTTTATAAATCTGGACCTTCGATCTGTTTTCAATCATTGATTATAAGAAAATAAATAAGCAAATTGATGCAAGATTAAATGTATTTGATGGATCATGTTGGTTTCTATCAAAATCAATCAAAAATTACAGTGTGTATAGCACCATTTTCTCAAGATTCATGAATGAGTGAGTGTCATAGAGGCTTTTTGGTGAAAGTTTCACAGAATATAATCTCAATGCTTATTAAATAAACGCTAATAGGAGGCTCATGGGATTTGAATTATTATAATAACAACACATTTTTCGTTATAGAGTTTCACCTCTGTGAGTCTGTAAATCAAATAAAATACTTTATTTCTTTCGCAATCTCAATTTTTCATTTAGAAAGCTCTCATTTAGATTGATTTTGAATATGTTGATGACTTATTTTGGCAGGTGTGCACTCAAAAAGACCTTGAAACACTTTCTTTTCTAGTTTTCTTAGCTAATTAACTCAATTGTATATCAAAATATTTAAGTTAGTTATGACCGATTTGTTTGTTATAATTTCATTATTCATATATTGATCAAAAAATCCTGAAATAGAAATATGTAAAGAAATTCATCTGGTTCTGTTTATAAAACTTGCATTTCTTGGAATTAATTTTTCATGATAATAATAGATAGTTTAATATCTAGATGATTCTATTCAACGAAACTTCCAAGAAAGTGTATCGCCGGATTGTGTAGCCTTGCAAACAACAGAATATACAACAATTTCAAGCTTCGTATCTCTTGAAATAATAACAGTAGAATAATGAACCAAATGCTGATTGAAATTTTATACAGTATCATTTCTTATGAAACCAGTTTCAATCCTGCGTGCTTAGGTGATTGTGAAACAGCACAATATGATGTTAAAGAAGTTGGGGCCAAAGGCCTAGGCAGTTCATAAGACTATTTCATGTCTTTTACAGCAAAAAAATGCATTGAAATGTATTTTTTCAATCATTTCAGTACATATTTTCTTGAGATCAAAATCCAAACTTCCAAAAATTACGTAACACAGATCTAAGGCACTGCCTCCCATAGAGTTGATGACATTGACCAATTAGATTAGATCTTGATTGAGTGTAAGTTGTATGAACTGCAGCCCATATGATTATTAGAGGGTTGGACGGAGTTCTAAACAAGTTTTGAATGACTACTGAAAATTTGATACTGCAAAATCTTTCAACTTTTGCTAGGCTAATTCCGCTCATGAGCCGGAAGAGTGCACTCAACTTAGATAACAAGCGGAGACTGTATCTCACTATCATCAGGCCGCAGATGACATATGCATCGGAAGCATTTGGTCACGCTTCAAATGCACTCCTACTCAAACTGCAAAAACTACAAAACAAGATTCTACGTTGCATAACAGGCGCCCCCTGGTATGTTCGGAACGCCAGAATCCACAAGGATCTGAAGATCCAAACAATAAAGGATTTCATGCTTGGTAAAGCAACAAAAACTTTTGCTCAGTGCGAACATCATACAAACAAATTGATCCGACAAGCTGTCGACTACGATGAACAGGTGCAACACAAATACAAGCACCCAAAACATGCTCTACGCGAGATTTAGAGTAATATAAGAGTGATTCAGGTCTATGAATAGATCAGCGCTTACTTAGGCGCAACAACAAGAAAAACATTACAAATGAACCAAAATTTCAATAAATAGCGGACAAAGAGAGCCTAAGGCTCAAAAATCCAATAAAATGAAACAAACAGTGCAAAATCTTGACTTAGGGGAAATTATTGATTTTTTGCATTAATTACATTTTAATATTTTTTCCAATCCTGAAAGATGAATGATGATCACCCATAACAAATATTAGAGATGTTTTGAAATAAAAAGTTTTGTTTTAATAAAGAAAGCCTAATATTTGAATGTCACTCAATACTAAGCTCAATAATTGATTTAATTAGCTCTAGGACCTTTTAAGACCTTCTAATAGAATAATTATAAGAATATATTAATATGAAACTCATTAAAATTATCCAAAAAGTTTTTTTTGACAATTATCAATAATTTTTACAATGAAAAATATGTGAAATTTTACAGCAAACTAAATTTAATAAATATTGCATTAAAATTCATATCATCCACTTAATGTATCTCCTATTTCATGTCTTTTACAGCAAAAAAGCAAAATAATGCATTAAAATGTATTTCTTTAATTATTTCAGTACATAATTATTTTCTTGAGATCAAAATTCAAACTTCCAAAAATTACGTACACAGATCTAAAGCACTGCCTGCCATAGAGTTGATGACATTGACCAATTAGATTAGATCTTGATTGAGTGTAAGTTATCTCAACTGCTCCCCATTAGATTATTAGAGGGCTGGACGGCGTTCTAAACAAGTTTTGAATGACTACTGAAAATTTGATACTGCAAAATCTTGACTTAGGGGAAATTATTGATTTTTTGCATTAATTACATTTTAATATTTTTTCCAATCCTGAAAGATGAATGATGATCACCCATAACAAATATTAGAGATGTTTCAAAATAAAAAGTTTAGTTTTAATAAAGAAAGCCTAGTATTTGAATGTCACTCAATACTAAGTTCAATAATTGATTTAATTAGCTCTAGGACCTTTTAAGACCTTCTAATAGAATAATTATAAGAATATATTAATATAAAACTCATTAAAATTATCCAAAAAGTTTTTTTGACAATTATCAATAATTTTTACAATGAAAAATATATGAAATTTTACAGCAAACTAAATTTAATAAATATTGCATTAAAATTCATATCATCCACTTAATGTATCTCCTATTCCATGTCTTTTACATTAAAAAAGCAAAATAATGCATTAAAATGTATTGGCGAGTCTTGCTAAGCGATACTCTATCTGGTGGCACTTTGTAGAACTACCGGAAGTGTGATAAATTGTATAAACATAGATGGGATTCGTGTTGTTTTCTTTAAATTTAGACAAATTTAAGCATTAAATTTTATATTGCACTATTTGTCGACATGAGTAATGTTCATTGTTCCGTGTATGGATGTAAATCCATACAAAAAAGGACAGAAACTCAAGTTTTCACTTAAACAGAAAAAATAGATAAATTAGAAGCTTGGAACATGAAATCAGAGAATGGAAAATCAGTCAGTAGGTTTATGAGAGTGTGTTCCCCTCATTTGGATGAGAATGACTACCTTTATAGAGATTAGGAATAGTAAGAGATAATACTTATATTTAAGAGTATAATCTGAAATAAGTTTCTTAAAAACCTCATTAAAATAAGTTTGGGGTGAATGAATAGAATCACTCAAACGGATTCTAATTATAAAAAGGTCAAGTAATTTATTTCAAAATAATATACTGCAATTCCTTGTAGTCATCCTGTAGGCTCTTACATTCGTTTATAATCAAGTGACAAATTGAGCACTTGATACAAAACAAAAGAATAGCGGATTATTTCTGCATGCAGCTAAATATGACTAATAAAGCATCTGGTAAATAATAAAAGTACAGCCAAAACATGTTTGCAACGGCCGCTTTCCCCAGCATTGCAAGAGGATGTCATAGTTGTAACTTTCGAATTATTTATTCCATTTCTTTTTAGTATCCCCTGTATAATGTGCGGATATTTCGCTAGTGTCGATGTCTGACGGCAAAGTGCGTAGATATTAATTTCATCTGTTATATCTTTATTCAAAACACCTCATAATAATACATGTCCGGCATCTGAAACTTCTCTTTCGCACACACATCTAGAATTGTGATCTGCATTTAAATATATAAAATATTACTTTCCATTTCAGCTCTACTGGGATACCTGTAGAAAACAGATTATATTTACTTATCTAATAATTAATAAAGCAACCAAAATACTTACTTTTGAACTTCGAAGATTTTATAAATAATGTTTAAAATTCCCGATATTTCATATATCATATGAAATTTAATCAACTTATAAGATTTCTATGCTTTATAATATATATACAACAAAAAAATTATAGAAATAAAAGTAGTATTTGAGAGTTATTGGTGATTATATTAATATTATACCTTACGGCCAAACACCCTGAATCACAGCTCCGTTAGTTCCTGATATTCTCACTTGGCGCTGCGAGCTTAATCAGACTCGCCAATTTCTTTAATTATTTCAGTACATAATTATTTTCTTGAGATCAAAATTCAAACTTCCAAAAATTACGTACACAGATCTAAAGCACTGCCTGCCATAGAGTTGATGACATTGACCAATTAGATTAGATCTTGATTGAGTGTAAGTTATCTCAACTGCTCCCCATTAGATTATTAGAGGGCTGGACGGCGTTCTAAACAAGTTTTGAATGACTACTGAAAATTTGATACTGCAAAATCTTGACTTAGGGGAAATTATTGATTTTTTGCATTAATTACATTTTAATATTTTTTCCAATCCTGAAAGATGAATGATGATCACCCATAACAAATATTAGAGATGTTTCAAAATAAAAAGTTTAGTTTTAATAAAGAAAGCCTAGTATTTGAATGTCACTCAATACTAAGTTCAATAATTGATTTAATTAGCTCTAGGACCTTTTAAGACCTTCTAATAGAATAATTATAAGAATATATTAATATAAAACTCATTAAAATTATCCAAAAAGTTTTTTTGACAATTATCAATAATTTTTACAATGAAAAATATATGAAATTTTACAGCAAACTAAATTTAATAAATATTGCATTAAAATTCATATCATCCACTTAATGTATCTCCTATTCCATGTCTTTTACATTAAAAAAGCAAAATAATGCATTAAAATGTATTTCTTTAATTATTTCAGTACATAATTATTTTCTTGAGATCAAAATTCAAACTTCCAAAAATTACGTACACAGATCTAAAGCACTGCCTGCCATAGAGTTGATGACATTGACCAATTAGATTAGATCTTGATTGAGTGTAAGCTATCTCAACTGCTCCCCATTAGATTATTAGAGGGCTGGACGGCGTTCTAAACAAGTTTTGAATGACTACTGAAAATTTGATACTGCAAAATCTTGACTTAGGGGAAATTATTGATTTTTTGCATTAATTACATTTTAATATTTTTTCCAATCCTGAAAGATGAATGATGATCACCCATAACAAATATTAGAGATGTTTCAAAATAAAAAGTTTAGTTTTAATAAAGAAAGCCTAGTATTTGAATGTCACTCAATACTAAGTTCAATAATTGATTTAATTAGCTCTAGGACCTTTTGAGACCTTCTAATAGAATAATTATAAGAATATATTAATATGAAACTCATTAAAATTATCCAAAAAGTTTTTTTTGACAATTATCAATAATTTTTACAATGAAAAATATGTGAAATTTTACAGCAAACTAAATTTAATAAATATTGCATTAAAATTCATATCATCCACTTAATGTATCCCCTATTTCATGTCTTTTACAGCAAAAAAGCAAAACAATGCATTAAAATGTATTTCTTCAATCATTTCAGTACATATTTTCTTGAGATCAAAATCCAAACAACCGGTTTTTTACAGCACTAGTTTCAACCCTCCATTTTTCAGCTTTGTCTGAACACACAAATTATTTTTGCTGTTTGGCTATTGAAATTAGCGTTACTCGCTGATATTTTGAATCATCAAAAATGGAATCATATGATTTCTCACAAAACTTTACCAAAAATTATGTATGAATCTTTCACTTGCATTCATAAAGTCGTCAAAGAAATTCAATGGTCAATGGACCAATCGTTAGTGGTACGCTTTCAAATTTCTTGCATGATACAGAGCTTGCATAATTTGGAAGAGAAACCATTAAGCTACTTTCCAGAACTGAACTCTGAAGCTGACAATGGGCATAAATGGGTACAAAATCCTTGTTTGGATACGTTAGTACAACTCTCTCCAGGATTAAAAAATAAAAAAAGGATATCCAGAGCTGGAAAGGAAAGCTTGAAAAGAATCAGTGCCATTTGCTAATTTTTACCTATGTGAACTAATGTTCTCTTGAACGGTAGAACGATGAAAATAAAAACTAACGACAGATATAGTGTAAAACCTACAGACCCTAGGAGGTCGCGACCCACAGGTTGAAAAACATTGTAATAGACTATTAAATATAGATTGTTAGTTCATCCCGATACATGAAAATGACAAAAATTCAATTATTCTACTATAAAAGCAAGCAAATTCCATACATACGAATTTTTTCTTGTCAAAGCACAAATTAATCCATCGAAATTCTCATTAAAATATTTTTATTTCTCATAAAAATAGGCATAAACTTTATGCAGGTCATACATTCCATAACACTTGCATTGTTCAAGCCATCTCAACATGAATTGGACTCACACCATTCTCAAAAACAATAATTTCCATTATACTGCCTACAATAAACACAAAAAATATGCAAATGTTGTTGGAATTATTTACTTCCTATCAATAAATATCGAAATCGTTAGGTAACAATTAGAATTAGAGAGAATGCAGACGAAAAACAATGAAAATTTTCTAAAGTTGAGAAAATCATTTCAATTATTTAGGAATTTTAAGAAAATGGTGGCATGCAAACTGTGGCTTTTGATTGATTCTGATAGAAAACAACAAGATCCATCAAATACATTCATATTTGTATCAATTTGCTCAGGGATTTTCTGATAATCAATGATTGAAATCAGATCGAAGTGCGAGATCTATAAAAATGTCTGTAATTCAATTTTTCTGCTATAAAATCAAGTTAAACTCATTCGTAGACATTTTCCCAAGCAATACACACTTAATTCTATCAAAATTGCCAAAAGATTCTGTTTATTTTTTAGTAAAATGCGTTATTAATGTTAACATTACAATCCGCATAAGTCTTGTTTCACTCATTAGAGGTATACAAAGTACTTGGTCCTACCAAAAGAACATTATTTCTAATGGACTATTCATTGAATGAGCACAAAATGAGCTAATATAGTTAGAACAACTTGTTTTCTATCAGAAAAATATAATTTTGTCAAGGAACGAAGAGAATTAGAGAAAATACATAAGAAAGAGTGCAAACTTTTTGCCGAAAAGCATCAACACAGCTCACTTTTTCATGAATTTAAAGAAAATGGTGCCATACATACTGCAACTTTTGATTGATTTTGATGAAAACAATAGAGATACATCAGATAAATTCAATTTCATGTCAATTTGTTTACGCATATTCTTAAAATCAATGATTGAAGTCAGATCAAAGGGCGAGATCTATAAAAATGTCTGTCATTCGATTTTCCTGTCACAAAATCATGTAAATCTTATCCGTAGATATTCTTATAAGTTCTACACATCTAATTCTATTGAAATTTTGATTAAATTTTGTTGATTTTTTATTAAAATGCGTTTAAATGTTATCATTACATTTTGCATAGTCTGTCTTTGTCTCACTCATTGCGAGATATGGACTGGATGTGGAGGTGGAAATTAGGCGGCCAATCAGATCAACGGAACACTCTGCTGTGTATAAATATCGTTGAATTTGCGTCGAGAAAATATTTTGTTCACAAGTGTTTTGCGTGTGTTACATCAGAAATACTAAGTAAATAAACAAAGTTCGGATTAAAGTAGCTATCAAAATTTTGAATTGAATTAGTATTACGCGAGTAGTAAATGGGTTTTTGGCTAAAAATTCTAAATTTTTTGCGATATTTTGTAAAGTAGTTTATCCGATATTTTCTTGGTTTTCTTGCAGTCCTTTCGTAATAAAGGACTATCGGTGAGCACCCCTGAGCCTCTACTGACACCCCCCGGAGATAATGGGTTCACCCCAGCTGTCGGTGGTATAATTTGAGGTAACCTCCGGTTATTTTCGAATTATACCATCGCGGTATCGATGCAGACGGAATCAGTATGCTTTTGTACGGTTATGGTGCCGGGAGTATGCAGATAAAAGACGTAGACCTTCACTTTCAGTAGCTCCTAGGGCTGCTGGGAAGTAGGTGTGAAATCTTGGTCTGACATCCGCGTAATTAGGCGAGCCATGCGGCCTCCGGCTTGACGGGGCACGAATCTTGTTTTGCATAAATGAACACATCGGTTGTTCATTGGGTTTAAAGTAGAATCAATTTTAATGGGGTTGAAAACGTACTTCTGATGTAACAAATGCAACATTAGTGAACTACAGGACCTTTTCAGGTCCACCAATTATATTCCGAAAATAAGAATTATTAATATATTATTATATGATAAACAAATGGCTCTTTTAAGAGCCACCAATAATTTCCAAAAGAAAGAATATCAATTATTATATAAATTATCAAGTTATGAATTCATTTGATAACTTTTATCTACGAATTGTAATGGCATTCATTTAACTGATGAAGTTAATTTTTCATCCAGAATAAAACTTACGAACAGAAATATGATGGGATTAAATGTACCCTAAAGAATTGGTTATAAACAATTTCGTTTTTTTAAGTATAGTATATGAACTAACCCCTTTTAAATTTCCTATTTTTTTATGTCAATAGACAACTCATCAATTTTTGTTATAATTGTTTGATTAATGATTTTGAAGTGAAAATTTTTAATTTATATTTTAATTTCAACAATAAGAAGCATAACAATTTATATTGTAAATTTATAGTAACATTTTAATTCATTATATTTTGTAAATCAAGAATTGTTTGTATTATCATTTCTCTGTTAAAAATCAAATAACTCATTTGGAATATTCAAATAATCGCGTAATATGATATAGATTTATATATTATTTCTTGCATTAGTTTGTAATTTTTTAGCAGTTAAATTTCAATATCTATGGGCTAATAAGATTAAAAACTGTTACAAACGAAGTTATCCACCAAGTTTCGTGATTTAAAAATACTTCCGTATGAATGAATGATTTGTAATCAAGATAATATTTTATATACTTTCGCGAAAATTGGCTCTGCTGTGCATTTTAGGGTAGAAATACATGAATAACAATTTATTCAGAATTAAATACCGCTCCCAAAAAGTATTTTGTTGCTACAAAAGAATAATTAGGAATCGAGATAATGAATGAATAAATCAGCACTTTGTTCTGAGATTGTCATGCAAATAAAACAAACATAATTAATTGACAGACTGTCCAGTCGTGAATTATGGTGATATTCATAAATTTTCATAACGAATTAAATAAATTCCCCGAATACAAATAGGAAATTTTGGTTGATGTTGACATTCAATCATATTTGCTTTGTTCTCGTAGCCATTTGAATTTAAATACACTTAATTTCAGAATGTTGAAAGATAAGCTGCCATTGTTAAATCCGGTATATTAACAAAAATCTTACCTGACTACTTCGCCCCATATGGAACTCAAATTGCACAACGACATTGATTTCTTTTGCTGGTTCACTGACAGCAAAATGATCGCAAATTCTTGTAATTGTCTGTCGACTTGATTCTTCAAAACCGGGTGCCACTGCTAAAGTACGAATAAAAAAATCCGCAGGGTTGTAGTTACTAGGGCATTGGTAACCTAGCCTAACGAAAAATGACAATCTTTTTAATAATCAATCAATTTTAAAGATTTACCTGTTAAAAAATTTGAGTGCATGTCCAGTGGCCCCCATGAAAGCTACTCGCCCTTCTGCAACAAGCAAAAGCTGCGAAAAAGCTGCAAAAAGTTCAGAACTAGGTTGATGGATGGTACAGAGAACTGTTTTCCCCCTTGCAGCTAATAGTTGCAATTGTTGAACTAGTTGCAAGGCTGATCCACTATCCAACCCAGTTGTGGGTTCGTCGCAAAAAAGTAAAGGAGGGTCTGTCAAAAGCTAAAAAATTAATTCAGGAAATGTAATTTATCAAAACTCTCGAAGTTACTTTTAATTTTGCCAATAAAAATTTAATTCCAACCTCAGTAGCAAAAGCGAGACGCTTCTTCTCCCCTCCAGATAAAACTTTTTGATCGCCTGTTAACCCAATTCTGGTATTGATTCTATGAATTATTCCTAATTGACTCAAAATGTCATATATTTTTGATTTTCTGTCGTATGCTGATGTCCTTCTGTCTAGTTTTAATTGGGCCTAAAGAAACAAATATTTTATTATTGAAAAAATAGAAAAACTAATTTAATTAATTCACCATAATATTCATATGTTCAAGAACTGTTAGGGCACCTACAAATAAATCTTCTTGGTGCATATATCCGCTCAAAGAGTGCATAAAATCACCTACTGGACGACCATTCACCAAAACATCACCTTTCACCAACATACCTCCTACAATTTCAATTAAATTAATTTGTAGCGAATATTTATAGAAAATAATACCTGTATGTCTGTGTGCTAAAGCTGACATTAAAGTACTCTTTCCTGAACCACTAAAAATAATTTTAAAGATTAATTACAATCTGGCAAGTAACTTAAGCTACAACATTCCTAAATACTGACTTTCAAGATTCTACGGCCTACAGTTCTGAATTTATGCGCGAAATTTTAAAAAAAGTGCACTTCCGGCTCAGTCGATTGTTATGAAATTAGTAGGCAATTATCCAGATGCTACAGCAGACTGAAATACTAAATTTCAATACTCTACCACTGATCGTTTCGAATTTATGCGAAAAATTCTGAAAGACTGTCAATTAAAGTGCACTTCCGGCTCATTCGATCTTAATGAAAATTAGATATTAGCATTCAGATGGTACAACAGTTTCAAATACTAAATTCCAACATTCTACGTCTAACCGTTTTGAATTTATGCGGAAAATTCGAAAAGTCTGTTATATAAAGTGCACTTCCGGTTCAGCCGATTGTTATAAAGAAAATAGTTAATCTCAAATACTGCATTTCAGTGTGCTACGGTTGAATATTCAGGATTTATGGGAAAAAATCAAAAAAAGTTTGAAGTAAAGTGCACTTCCGGTATAGACTATAGCAACCATAATGCGAGGTGCACAACTAGACCCTAAGCCAGTCTTAAATACAAAATTTCAACATTATACGTTCGACGGGTTTTGAGATTTGCGCACATTTATACGTACCGACGTCAAGCCGAAAATAGTCAAAATGGATTCAGGAATGCTTAAAATCTTGAAAAATGTTACTTACCTGGCTCCCATGATTGCAACCAAACTTCCAGCTTTAACTGCCCCAGTAACTAAAATATTTTGATTAATTACGTACGCAATTCAATAATTAATTATTACAAACCATTATTAATAATTCTTTTGCAAGTACTTTTATTGTTTTCTTTAATCAAAATATCCACACTTAGGTCTTTCCATGCCAAAGTTGCACCTTCTTCAAGAGGTGACCAGCGGCTGTAGCTACGAGTTAAAATGTTGGGACTTTCGGATTTGTACGAAGAACTATTTTCCGAATTCTAAAAATTAATCCTTTTTATGTATTCCAAACGAGCTACGTGGTGCCACCTCTGTAGCGAAATGTCAACTAATGCCCACTTTACACGATCATATTTAACAATTCATAGCTGCATTTTACACGATCAAATATTCTCAGAACCAACTTCATTTATGTTTCATTTTGTGTTTTTTAGACACTTCATAAAAATTTGGTTGTTGTTTATACAAAATAATAAATTTTGACGTATTTTTTTGATCCCACATTTTTTATAATAAAAATAATTATATTACAAGAATGAAGTTAAATGCTAAATGTGATTCACACAAGGAAGCAGCTACGAACTCCAAAGTCCCTAAATGTCACCAAAATTTGATGACAACTTATATATATTCGTAGTTTTACAAAATTTGATCGTGTAAAGCGACATAATTTTACAGAAATTGTAAAAATAGTTGGACAAAAGCATGTTCTAATTTATTAAGGCCATTTTCATGAAACTTTAATGATATCTAGGGACTTTAGTGTTCGTAGCTACTGCCTTGTGTGAATCACGTTCAGTGTAGCTAAATGTCAACTAATGCCTACTTTACACGATCATATTTAACAATTCATAGCTACATTTTACACGATCAAATATTCTCATAATATTTGATGGCAAGACAGCAACATTTAATATATTTGTGGTGGCAATACTTTGACGACTAACTTCATTTGTGTTTTTGTTTTGTTTTATTAGACACTTCATAAAAATTTGGTTGTTGTTTATACAAAATAATCAATTTTGACATATTTTCTTGATCCCACATTTTTTATAATAAAAATAATTATATTATGAGAATGAAGTTAAATTTTAAACGTGATTTACACAAAGAAGCAACAACGAACTCTAAAGTCCCTAGATGTTACCAAAATTTGATGACAATTTATATATATCCGTAGTTTCACAAAATTTGATCGTGTAGAGCGACATAATTTTACAGAAGTTGTAAAAATAGTTGGACAAAAGCATGTTCTAATTTATTAATGCCATTTTCATTAAACTTTAATGATATCTAGGGACTTTAGTGTTCGTAGCTGCTGCCTTGTGTGAATCACGTTCAGTATGTTATATGTCAGAATTTTATTATAAAAATTGTAGTCAAGAAAACACGTCTAAATTGATTATCAAGTTGGTCCAACAGTATTGCCACCACAAATATATTAACTGTCACTGTCATGCCATTTAATATTCTTGGAATATTTCATCGTGTAAAGTGCTGATATAAATTATTAAATTGTAAAATTACACATATACTCTAGATGAATCATCTTATAATCTTTGTACATTATTTGTTTTGCAGCCAGCAAGACAGAAAGAGAGGTACAAGGGTAGAGGTATGTTTGATCTACTTCAAATATTTGTCACAAGATGTCACTATGACCATCTGTCAGTTGAAATCACTATAAATAATAAATATTGAGGTTAGAAATATGCATCACCATATCTATCATAATGGTCCAAATTTGTGCAACGTATTGGTGTAAGTGCCAATATGTGAAAGAAGGATCAATATCTCTACACGTGTATGTATATAAATTTGAATAATATGCTCGTGAAAAACGTATTTAATAAAATGTTTACGTAGCTAACATCTAGTGAGACAATACTGAAGTAGATCAAACATTTCTCTATCCTTGTACCTTTCTTTCTGTCCTGCCAGCTTCAAATCAAACAGCTTTGTCTAGAATATATGTTGTCAACTTTGTATTTAACAATGCCATTCTGTAAAATTATATCGATTTACACGGTTAAATTTTAGTTTTACAAAATTTGATCGTGTAAAGCGACAGAATTTTACAAATTGGCATTATTTAATACGAAATTGTAAGAATAGTTGGAATATAGCATATTCTAATTTATCAAGGCCATTTTTATCAAACTTTGGTGATGTCTAGGGACTTTAGTGTTCGTAGTTGCTGCCTTGTGCGAATCACATATCAGTTTTTCAGTATAA
Organism: Dromius quadrimaculatus; assembly: GCA_963989225.1. NCBI lineage: Eukaryota > Metazoa > Arthropoda > Insecta > Coleoptera > Carabidae > Dromius > Dromius quadrimaculatus. The sequence continues at coordinate 3,049,788 of OZ022329.1, forward strand.
AAAATGTGAAATCAAGAAAATACGTCGAAATTAATTATTTTGTATGAACAGCAAACAAATTTTTATCAAGTTTCATGCCTGTATTACACGATTCAATTTCTTCATCAATAAATTCACGAAGTTTTATTTTGAATTTATTGCATCGTGTAATACGAAACACTTCGTGAATTTTTTCTTCATGAAGAAATTCATGAATTTATGGACGAATTAGAACGTGTTCTATTTTTCGACAACTTTCTAGGGAATTCTAGGGTTTTTTGTCCACATTTTGTCGTTGCCAACCTTTGAATTTGACATTGTCTTTGTTTATCTCTAACCTTTTTTGAGGTTAAGTTTGTTTCTAAAGAGATACTGTGAAAATTGTAATTTCATTATACTTTTAATTCTACAGAAACTTGCAAGAAACACAATACAAAAATTAACGACAGTAAAATGACAGCTGATATTTAGGTTGGTACTATTAAATTCGTCACAATAAATTGATGGAAATCTTCATGTGTGTAGAAACGAACCAACATTTTTCTGCTTGACAATAAATTCACGAAGAAATTCAAGGACAACTTCATGAATAAATTGAATCGTGTAATACAGGCAAAATAATTAACACAAATGAAGTTGGTGCAACAGTATTGCTACCATAAATATATTAACTGTCACTGTCATCCCATCAAATATTTTTAGAATATTTCATCGTGTAAAATGGTATATAAATTGTTAAATTGTATTAATACATGGGAAATTGTATGTAAAAATATCTATTTTATATTTATACTTTGACAAATAAGAATGAAGTTGAATGCTGAACGTGATTCACACAAGCCAGCAACCACAGACTCCAAAGTCCCTAGATATCACTAAAATTTGTTGAAAATAAATTTGAACATGATATATTTCAAATATTTTCACAACTTTGTATTGAACAATGCCATTCTGTAAATTTTTGTTGCTTTACACGATCAAAATATCATTGATATCTCAGAAACAAAGGCCCCAATCAAAAAAATTGGTTCAAATAAACTCATATTATTTTTTTAAATAAGGCTGAGTGTTTCATATACATTTTTGCGATTAGGGCTCCGGTTTTATAGATAATCGTTAATTTATAATTATAAAAAGGGTAACGCAAATACCTAATTATTTCAAAACAAGTGCAGTACTGCAAAATCTGATAGAATTTATCTGATGGACAATTAAAAACTAAAATTGAAAGTATTCAACAAAATTTTTGATACAAGCAGCCGTTTAGTCATAAATAAATATATTAATTTAAGTTACGTGGTGCCATCTCTGTAGCGAAATGTTAACTAATCTTAGAGCCAAAAAATGTTTCAAATAAACTCATATTTTTTTTTGAAATAAGGCTGAATGTTTCATAGATAATCGCTAATTTTTTAAATATTCGGGTTTGAATATTGAAAACTCACCGATAAATTTGAAGAAGATGACGATTCCTTGCTCTTATTTAAAGACGTCACTTTCATTTCGATCAATTTTTCTCTATCTTCCATTATTTATTTTTTATTTCGTTCATATACAACTAATCATTCATTACACTTTTATTTTTATTGAATTTCGGATAAATTTTGATATTTTTGTACACAGTTAAATAGATTTGCTTGTATTGACGGAACTGAATAGTTAAGAAATGAATAAGCAGTGAATAGAAACCAAAAAAATGTCCCCACCGGTAATTTAATCCTTTACGTTAGGATTTTGTTACATTCCTTCCCCTTCCCGCGTGTTTTAGTTACAAATAATATTTTTTCTTATCTGTAACGATGTAAATTTCAAGCAGGAAGATATTAGTTTATTCAAATATTTGGACAATAATCTCGAATAGTGGAAAAAATATTTATTTCCAGCTTCTGGAACAGATTACAGTGCAAACAATATTTTCAAATCTAATGACTAACAAAATCAGAAAACTATTTTATTTATTATTCTTTCCGGAAAGTTCTGGCAAGTAAAGCTAGAAACGCTACAAATCTAAACCCTAGAATCAGCAGCCCTAAACCAATTAAATCCCATGTGAAATGATCCTGGAAATTACAAATCAATGAAGGGTTAGGGACGTAATATGAATAATTAAGTTTACCTCTGAAAAATTCAGTGCTTCCAAAACAATATGTCCGTTTCTGGGGCAAGTTGAGTTTGAATGGAGGCAGGTTATGTTTTCCACTCCTTGCCATTGATTTATTAGAAGTGCCTCATTTCCATACCTGAACCACGAAAGGTAGGACAGCCATTCGAAGTAGATTGGTACGGACCTGAATTTAAGAAAAATAAAATCAGGAAATATTCCGGTAGCTATTAAGTAACGTATGATTATTTTGTAATTTGAGAAGTAATTTGAGAAGTGTGTTTTAATGACCTGAACTTACCCGGCATTAAGAAAGAAGCCACCAAAAAGTAGAAATGGAATAACAACCGGTGGCCCCACTGATAGCGCCATAGAAACACTACTACTTGCACACGATATTAGGTAACCTAAAAAATAAATACAGCCTAAATTTTATTCTGATACTAACATCGAAAACTGCAACTTTCAAGACTGTAAGTGCTGTAGTTGTTGATAAAAGGTCAGCCATTTTGGTACGTCCGCCATATTAAATTTGTAATGACTACAAATTAATTACAAAATTTTTATTGCATTGTAAAAAAATGTATATCAATTTTCATAAAGAATTCTCATTAAAAATAAACGTTGCGACATTGTTAAATAACAAAACAAATAAATCTCCACTACTTTATTTGTCTTAAATGTCTTTCCTAAAGATTTACAATCGCAAAGAACGTAAAGATAAACTCAGTCAAATAAAAAGAGCACACAAGCAATTGCGAGATCGGTTTACCTGCGGTTAAACAAACGAGAATCACATTTCTAAACAATAAAAACAAATGAGATTGACGTTGAGATCTTAACCTCAAAATTGCTTGAAATTTATGAAAGCCTTCGCACGGGATTCAATTACTTATTACACAAAAATATTTTATTAAAAAAAATGTTACTCACCGAAAGAGGTGGCAACGTTTGCCACCAGGATCAGAATAACCGCTGCAAAAAAAAATCTGGATGGTGGGTCAACGTTAAACCCTACCAGGAAGTAAGAAGCCGTGATGAATAGAACCGGAAGAAGGATGAAGAAAGGCGCCTCCGCCAAAGTTTTACTCAAAAAATAAATATCTACTCGATACATTCCGCTACGGTGTTCTCGCAGAAATAATGGGAGTTCGCCACAAAATACCTGAAATAATCATCAAATAATTTGTCACCGCTGCACCGTCGCTACTTTTCCAAGCGCTCGGACGAAGGAGCAATGTTTAGATGCGTTTTTTGATTACTTATGAGTATTTCCTCTTTCGCTCACTTATTGTGCTTAATAATCACAGTTTTTTACCGGAAGGACAATAATACAAACCTGAAATTAGCTAAGATATGATTTTTTTTAAAATGACCATTCTTCAGAAGTTTTTTTCGGTGAAAAAAACTTATTTTACAGGCCTTGCAATTATCTACAAATTATTTTTGAGATAAACGCAAAAAATGAATGCTTAAACATTACTTAAACAAATTTCTACGGCTAATAGTTTTGGATTTATCCAAAAAGTCCTAAAAATTTGTCAAGTAAAGTGCGCTTTCAGTCCAGTCGATTGCTATGGAAACTTGAGATCATCATTTTTATGCTACAACATTCCTAAATACTGATTTCCAGGATTCTACGGCTAACAGTTCTGAATTTATACACGAAATTGAAAAAGAAATTCAACTGAAGTGCACTTCCGGTTCAGTCGATTGTTATGAAATTAGTAGGCAATAATTCAGATGCTACAACAGACTGAAATACTAAATTTCAATATTTTACGGCCGTTAGTTTCGAATTTATGCGAGGAATTCTAAAAGACTGTCAAGTAAAGTGCACTTCCGGCTCAGCCGATCTCAATGAAAATAAGATATGAGCATTAAGATGGTACAGCTGTCTTAAATACTGATTTCCAACATTCTACATTTAACCGTTTTGGATTTATGCGGAAAAGTCAAAAAATTGCACTTCCGGTTCAGACGATTGCAATCATAATGCGAGGTGCACAACTAGATGTTACAGAAGTGCTTAATACAAAATTTCAATATTTTACGACTGATTGTTCCGAATTTATGCCGAAAATTCGAAAAGTCTGTCATATAAAGTGCACTTCCGGTCCAGCCAATTGGTACAAAAATAAAAGCTGACCATTAAGATGCCACAAAAATTTAAAATACTGAATTTCAGTATCCTACGGCTAATCATTCTGGATTTATGGGGAAAATTCAAAAGAAAAATCAAATAAAGTGCACTTCCAGCCCAGTCGATCCTAATGAACAAAGAATATAGGCATTTAAATAATACAATCGTCTTAAATATTGAATTCAAACATTCTAAGTTCAATCGTTTTAGATTTGTGCGAAAAATTCAAAAAATGTTTCGAGTAAAATGCACTTCCTGCTCGGTCGATCACAATGAAAATAGAATATGAGCATCTCAATGGTATAATCTTCGTAAATTCTGAATTCGAACATTCTTAGTTCAATTGTTCTGGATTTATGCAAAAAAAATTCAAAAAATGTTTCGAGTAAAGTGCGCTTCCGGTAAAGTCGATCTCGATAAAAATTAGATATAAGCATTTAGATGGTATAATAATCTTAAATACTGAATTCTAACGTTGTAAGTCCAATCGTTTTGGATCTATGCGAAAAATCCAAAAATGTTTTGATTAAAGTGCACTTCTGGTTCAGACGATTGCAATCATAATGCGAGGTGCAGAGCTGAATATTATAGAAGTGCTTAATACGAGATTTCAATATTTTACGATTGATTTTTATTTAATTTATGCGAAAAATTCGAAAAGTCTGTTATATAAAGTGCACTTCCGGCTCAGTCGATTAGTACAGAAATAGAAAATGACCATTTAGATGCCACAAAAATTCCAAATACTAAATTTCAGTATCCTACGGCTGATAATTCTGTATTTATGCGGAAAATTAAAAAAAAATTCAAGTAAAGTGCACTTCTGGTTCAGTTGATTGTTATGAAATTAGTTAGCAATCATTCAAATGCTGAAGCAGACAGGAATATCAAATATCAATACTTGACAGCCAATTGTTTCGAATTTATGCGAAAAATTCTGAAAGACTATTAAGTAAAGTGCACTTCCAGTTCAGTCGATCTCAATGAAAATAGGATATGAACATTATGATAGTATTGTCGTCTTAAATACTGAATTCCAACATTCTACGTTCAACCGTTATGAATTTATGCGTAGAATTCGAGAAATGTTCCGAGTAAAGTGCACTTCCGGTTCAGACGATTGCAATCATAATGCGAGATGCACAGCTAGATATTACAGAAGTGTTTAATACGAAATTTCAATATTTTACGACTGATTGTTTTGAATTTATGCGAAAAATTCTAAAAGTCTGTTATATAAAGTGCACTTCCGGTTCAGCCGATTGGTACAAAAATAAAAGGTGACCATTTAAATGCCACAGCAATTTCAGTGTGCTACGGTTAAATATTCAGGATTTATGCTGAAAATTCAAAAAAAGTTTCAAGTAAAGTGCACTTCCGGTACAGACGATTGTAACCATAATGCGAGGTGCACAACTAGACCCTATATCAGTCTTAAATACAAAATTTCAGCATTATAAGTAGTCAAAATCAATTCAAAAATGCTTTAAACGAATATTTCCGTCACCAAATTAAATGGAAAATGAAAAAAAACTTACATTAATGACAGCATACACATTTTGGAACGTCATATTGGTTAGAAAAACAAATAAAGCTCCATTCATATTCATTACACCGTCTTCCGTCAATTCTTGTCCATAATAAATAATTCCAATCAAAAGAGAAACCATCTGAAATTATTATAATTAATCAATCTGGAAATAAAAATGTAATAAAAATCTTACAATAGTTTGAAGCATTCGTACTTTGACCAACATTGGCTCCTTCATAACACTTAACCAGGACCTCCATAATACGGCCCTGAATTGTGCACAACAACTAGCTTTGTATGAATTATAGCCCTGGTTGCCTCCATTTATCCACACTTCGGAATAATTCCATTCTGTTTGAGCCTTAAAAATTATTTACATCAACTTAATTGTACGCACGAAAAAATGTATGTATGGAGAAGGAGTGCAGCTTAAACTATATATACAGGTGTCACATTTTAGGATGCAAGGTTATTTACTGGGTTGTAATAAAATAATTGATCTTACCAAAGTGGATGCCTCCAAAGTTAATTTGACGCCAAAATCGCTAGCCTCAAAATTATCGCAGATTAAATCTATTGCCTGTCTGCAGGACTCTTCTCGAGAAGGAATAACTGCAAGGAGCTGAATGTAGTAATCAGCAGGGTTGTAATTTTTAGGGCATGGTGCTCCCAATCTAAAATATACATTCATCATTATGTCAGACGTTTTTAGAAAAAATGAAGTGATTGAGGTCACAATTTTTTTACGAGCCGCTATAATTATTGAAAACTTATGCATCTGTCATTTCTGGTTTATTAATTATTTGATTTATTGTTCTTACTCGCTAAAGAATGTTTCAGCTTCTTCAGGGCGTCCTAAAAATGCAACCCGTCCTTCAGCAACAAACATAATTCGATCAAACATTGCATAAAGCTCGGAGCTAGGTTGGTGAATGGTACAAATTATGGTTTTACCGGTTTGGGCCAAGCCACGTAACACCTAAAAAATTAAAATTTTGATGATCAAAGCACAAATTGATTAAAAAACAAAATTTTAATTAATTCTGATACTAATATCGAAAACCGCATGTCAATATCTTGTGTAACTCCCGAAATATTAAAATAAATAGCTTCTACCCTAAAATGGTTATTAACACATATCAGCTCTAAATTTAAGGTATAAAATTTAATCACTGATTTTGTGCAGCAATTTTCGGTTCAGCAGTAATAACCTTTTGAGTTTTTATTTATTTTTTTACCCAAAACTGAGTGTGCTCAATATTTTACCTGTACAACATTTGAAGCCATAAAGGAATCAAGCCCAGAAGTGGGTTCGTCACAGAACATTAAAGCCGGATTTGTTAGAACTTCTGAAGCAAAACTTAATCGTTTTATTTCACCCCCTGAAAGAGATTTACTCCTAGTTGGGTCTCCAATTTGGGTATTTTCACATGATGTTAAACCTAGCTGTCAAAAAAATAAATTTGTTCAAAAAAATATTATTTACGACAATCAAACACAAAACCACATCTTCTAAAAATTTATTAAGTAAAGTGCGCTTTCGGCTCAGTCGATTGCTGTGGAAACAGTAGGTCATCATTCTTATGCTACAACATTCCTAAATACTGATTTTTAAAACTCTACGGCAAACAGGTCTGAATTTATGCGCAAAATTTTAAAAAAATCAACTGTAGTGCACTTCCGGCTCAGTCGATTGCTATGAGATTAGTAGGCAATCATTTAGATGCTACAGCAAACTGAAACACTAAATTTCAATATTCTACGGCTGAACGTTTCGAATTTATGCAAAAAAATTCTAAAAAACTGTCAATTAAAGTGCACCCCCGGCTCAACCGATCTCAATGAAAAAAAAATATGAGCATTTAGATGGTACAATCATCTTAAATACTAAATTTCAATATTCTACAGTCAACCGTTTTGGATTTATGCGGAAAATAAAGTGCACTTCCGGTCCAGACGATTGCAATCATAATGCGAGATGCACAACTAGATATTACAAAATTTCAATATTTTACGACTGATTGTTTTGAATTTATGCACAAAATTCGAAAAGTCTGTTATATAAAGTGCACTTCTGGTTCAGCCGATTGATACAGAAATAAAAGCTAACCATTAAGATGTCACAACAATCTCGAATACTAAATTTCAGTATTCTACAACTAATCATTTTGATTTATGCGGAAAATTCAAAACAAGTTTGGAACTGAAGTGCACTTCTGGTTCAGTCGATTGTTATGAAAATACTATGAAATCATTTAAATGCTGCAGCAGACTAAAATACCAAATTTCAATACTCTACAGCCGATGGTTTCGAATTTATGCAAAAAATTATTAAAAATTATCAAGTAAAGTGCACTTCCGGTTCAGTCGATCTTAATGAAAATAAAATATGAGCTTTGAGACAGTATAATCGTCTTGAATACTGAACTCCAACATTTTACGTTTGAACTTCTTGGATTTGAGCGAAAAATTCAATAAAATTTCCGTGTAAAGTGCTTTTCTGGTTCAGTCGATTGCTATGAGATTAGTAGACAATCATTCAGATGCTACAGGAGACTGAAATACTAGATTTCAATACTCTATGAACGATCGTTTCGAATTTATGCGAAAAATTTTTAAAAACTGTAAAGTAAAGTGCGCCTTCGGCTCAGCCGATCTCAATGAAAATAAAATAAGAGCATTTTGATGGTATAATAGTTCTTAATACTGAATTCCAACATTGAACTGTCTTGGATTTATAAGAAAAATTCAAAAAATGTTTCGAATAAAGTGCACTTCCGGTTCAGACGATTGAAATCATAATGCGAGGTGCACAACCAGATATAACGGAAGTGCACAAAGCAAAATTTCAGTAATCTATAACTAATTGTTTAGAATTTATGCGGAAAATTCGAAAATTTCGTTATATAAAGTGCACTTCCGGTTCAACCGATTGATACAAAAATATAAAGTTGCTATTTAGATACTAAAGCAATTTCAAATACTGAATTTCAGCATCCTAAGGCTAATTATTCCGGATTTATGCAAACAATTCAAAAAAAGTTTCAAGTAAAGTGCACTTCCGGTACAGACGATTGCAGCCATAATGCAAGGTGCACAACTAGACCCTTAACCAGACTTGAATACAAAATTTCAACATTATACGTTCGACGGATTTTGAGATTTTCGTACATATATACGTACCGACATCAAGCCAAAAATAGTCAAAACGGATTCAGGAATTCTCAAAACGGATATTTCCATCAAAATCTCGATTTGAAACCAAAAAAATATTTGTATTTTAGCAATACATTGAGATCTCCGCTTACCGCGGTAATGTTGTTGTTAAAGACAAATTTGATCTAGTAAAGTAAAGTTACGTATTTTCCAGACAGTTTTCTTCAAAATTAAATTGCCTTGACAAGTTCATTGCACTTTCACAGTTAACAGCTGGGAAAAACAGTCAAAAGATATGCTGCCATCTATGAGCGGCGAATAAACTATCTATTATTCCAAAAATCAATAAATAATTTATTTGAAGGCTTAATTTAGTGAATAATTTAATTGAAAATATTGCTACAATTTTGAAAGCTTCTTTTATAGAACAGAAAACATAACCTCCTTTTGATTAGTAAATTAAATGTGTTCTGAAATATTAGATGCAATTTTATGTACATTTTTTTTTTATACTTACTTCGGAAATGACTTCATGGACCCTACAAATCCTCTGTTTGTAACTCAAATGCTTATCCATCCTCACAAGAGCCTAAAAACCAAAAAACGCCTCAAAATTCTTGACCACTTTCCACATTTTATTATTTACCTGAAAAGTCAAATGTTCTTTCACAGTTAAACACCCAATAAACAATTCATCCTGATGGACATAAGCACTTTGACTAGTCAAAACCGCTCTAGTTACCGGAACTCCGTTTATGCATCTCAAACCGGTAACAGTAATTCCTCTGGCCGATTGAAAAGTCAAAGCGTTTAGGAGAGTGGTTTTTCCTGAACCACTGGAACCCAAAACCGCCAAAAATTCGCCCGGGTAAGCCGTGCCACAAACTAAGAAATCAATTTATTTTAAAAAATTTTTGGTTTTAACACTGTTACCATTTTTTAAAATATGTTTCCTCTCGTCTAATCGGTCGCATTTTTTGGTAAAAAGGTTTTGGCAAAAGTTTCGCTTTGATTTTTGGACATCTGCGAAAACGTTTATGTCATTCCAAGTGTAGGCGAGTTTTTCAGGACTTTCAGTTGATTTTCCAGGGTTGCTTTTCAAACGAGTTTGTAGTACAGATAATTTTACCTCATCTGGATTCACATTTTCTTCGTTCTAACAAAAAGAAAATTCGAGGGTGGTTCAGAAAGTATTTTATTGCACTTACGTAGGTACTATAACTTTGATTATTTTCATTTTTAGGTAAAAGTGGTTTATGTTCACCATTCGACATTTTATTTACTGATATTCAACAACTTTTAATAATATTTTTGTATATAATTTCGGAGTAAATTGAGCTTCTTGAAATTACGTGTATCACATCGCACTAAAATTGTAATACGGTTCAGTACTTACTAAGGCTTCTCCCCACTTTATCAATTTTTCAGATTTTAGATTAAAACAGAAGTACTTCAATTTTAATTGAAATCAGTCAAGTAAAGTGCGCTTTCGGCCCAGTCGATCGCTATGAAAACAGGAGATCATCTTTCTTATGCTACAACATTCCTAAATACTGATTTACAAGATTCTACGACTAACAGTTCCTAATTTATACGCAAAATTAAAAACAAATGTCAAATAAAGTGCACTTCCGGTTCAGTCGATCTCAATGAAAATAAAATATGAGCATTTAGATGGTACAACTGTCTTAAATACTGAATTCCAACATCTTACGTTCAACCGTTTTGGATTTATGCGGAAAATTCAAAAAATGTTTGACATTGATTTTAAGCGTGATTTTAAGGTTAAGTTCTGGGGGAATTGTGTTGAAGTCACTTGAAGTTGGCAATATTTCACAGTAACAGCTGTCAAAGTTATAATAAAAATAATAAATATTTCTTTATTTTCTATATCTTTCACTTTAAATACAGTTTTTTTTCAACATAAGTTTTCTTATTTTATATTTATTTATGTTATTTTTAATGTCAAAATAAGTCTATTATAAATTATTCAGGTCAACAGTTTGACGTTCCCTGGTTTCTGGCTTAGTTTTCAATAAGTGGCGCTGCTGTAGCTGTCACTGTCTCACGTGTTTGGTTATGTGAAAATTTGCAACACGTTACCGTGTTTTAAATTATTTCAGAGGTTAATATTGCACAAATCAGGGATATATTGTAAGGTATGTACAATAATTCAACTGATCAATCGATAAAATTTTCAAGTTGTTGAAATGGTTTTTAATCATTCCGCGAAAGTCCCGCAAACTTATAAAGATGTTTCAAAAGTTCTAAAAGAAGTTTTGGAGGATGGTCGCGGGCTGAAAAATAGTATTTATGAAAGTAAAATAAATCACAGAGTAAGTTTTGTATGTAAATACGTCAATTGGTATTTTATTCGTTTTCAATTTTGTAGAATAAACAACGTTGTCTTGCTCTAGCATCAAAAATATTAGAAAAAGCTAAATGTATAGAACATATTTTAGAAACCACACAAATTTTATCAAAAGAACCTCTTTTAAATCCGTGGTTAGCACGGATATTAATCCACGAGTTGGTATGGCGTAAAGAATTAAATTATGAATGCAAACCGGTGCAGACTATTCTATCGTATAAGGAAGAAATTAAAAATGCTGCCGAATCTTTCGAAGAAGCACCAATTGAAAAAGGTAATAATTTTATTTTTGTTCTAGAGTGTATGTATAAGAAAACTGCAACGAAGTGAAATTTGTAAAATGGTTGATAATCAAGAAGGTCCTTTGATTCCGGAAGAAACGAAAAGAGCTTCGAGGGCACTTATGTGGCTCTTATTCTATAGTTTTATGATGTTTACTTTTCCCTTCTTGGCTTATTTCGGAACTCAGTATGTTTTGCGGAATTATTTTAACTGTGATGAATTCGCTGTTACTGGATTTTCAGTACTGGCTGTTGTTATCACAGTTAATGCTATTATTTTGTCTTATGCTTATAAAGCATATCATGAAACTGAATATGACGATCAAGGGAATGTGATAAAGTTTGATGAACAGAACAAAAGTGATTTGAACTTAAAAGAAGACTAATTTTACTAAATATGTATTATTTCCCATTTTTTATTATTAATCATACCTTACTCTAATTTGTAATTTAGTGTGTAAATAAAGACATTCCAAGCAATATAATGCATTTATTATCCAACAAAAATAATTATTCCGTTGCAGTTTTCTTCTAATATTATTTTATAATTTATAAGACAAGCGTTTCATTGCTTTTTAACATTCACTGACGTGACCTATTGGTACATCATTGAATATTGCATTTCCGGTTCAGTCGATTGTTATGAGAATAGTAGGCAATCATTCAGATGCTACAGCAGACTGAAATACTAAATTTCAATACTTTACGGCCGATCGTTTCTAATTTAAGCGAAAAATTCTAAAAGACTGTTAAGTAAAGTGCACTTCCGGCTCAGTCGATCTCAATGAAAATAAGATATGAGCTTTTAGATGGTACAACTGTCTTAAATACTAAATTCCAACATTCTACGTTCAACCGTTTTGGATGAATGCGGAAAATTCAAAAAATGTTTCGAGTAAAGTGCACTTCCGGTACAAACGATTGCAAGCATCATGCGAGTTGTACAACTAGATGTGCCTAATACGAAATTTCAATATTCTACGATTGATACTTTTGAATTTATGGGGAAAATTCAAAAAGTCTGTTATATAAAGTGCACTTCCGGTTCATCCGATTGGTACAAAAATATAAGATAAGCATTTAGATGCTACAGCAATCTAAAATACTGAATTTCAGTATCCTGCGACTGATCTATTTGAATTTATGCGAGGGATAAACCACTTTGCCCCGAAGCGTACAAAAATTTTACATGGGATTTTAAAGATTTTATAGAGGATTTTTGAGATTTTAATGATTTTACAGAGAGTTTAAGGATTATCAAGAATATTTTCAGGTTTTCAAATGAAATATTGTGTCTTCAATTCATTCTCTAACATTAAATTAAATTTATGGTAATGTTATCGATGAATGCTCCAAAATGGATGGAATTATGGGAGAAACTTCTACTAATCATGAGGATAATGGGAAAAAAAATGACAGATAGGAGGATCAGGCTCGTGTGACCTTGGAATCACTCATATTGGGCTGAAACCCAATCTGTAAAGAAGTGTTCATTTTAGGCCAAAATCCAGTCTGTAAAATAATGTTCATGCGTATGTCTGTATAGAGCAAACTGGAAGGATGACTGACTTACTAATTGGAAGGCCGCACCACCATAGCAAGGGGTGTCTGTACCTGCTAGTGAGAGATATACTTGGGAAAATTTTGCAATTAGTGTGTGTACCGGTTTAATAAGTCAGCTATATAAAAGGAGTTCAAATATAATTGACTTTATCTTGCATTTTATGGAAGGAAAACCAAGAAAATATTGTGATATTTGCTCGATGCTATGATGCCCGTCCCACCATCCTTTCAGTTAACTCCATACAAGCTATAAGTGCCAATTCACAATGTACGTAAACGTAAAGAATACATAACCGTAAACATAAACATAAAGTTGAACTACTGTATTTCAACGCCCGTGTTCACAATGCTCTTACGTATTTCTTACGTTCACGTATTGACATAAGAGCTACGTAATGAAAACGTAAAGTTGAGATAAATTCAACTTTATGTTATGTTTACGTACGAAACAAATAATAGCGCATGCGTCAACTTTGAACACATGTTTTCATCTGACAGTTGGCAACACCCTGAATCGAAACGTGCTTTAAATATGATTGACATAAAACTATTAATTTAAAAAAACAACCATTTTTGCCTCGTCTTAATATTTCTCTTGTTGGCGACTTTTATAACGCAGTTTCAATAAAAATGAAACAATCGCAAGATCTTTTTCAGGCATCATACAATAAAACAAAACAAACTAAACTCCAAACTAATAAAAGTGAAACCAAAGAAAAACATTAAACACGAAACAGAATCGAAATCAACAGAATATTTGAAGATGACAGTCAGAGAAACCAACACAATACATCAATAACTCTAATTTGTACCAACGTAAAATGAAAAAAAACACTTTATTTTAATATTTTACGTTACGACCACTGTGAACATACATAATTTCTTACGTTTATGTTTTTACGTACTCCTTATGTTTACGCTCATTGTGAATTGGCACTAACAATAGTTATACGTTAGCTCGCTACGCTCGCGCACCCTTCTTGGCTGTCTCTGGTTCAAGCTCTGTACCTCAGGCGCACGGAGCGCAATTCGATGATATTCAGAGATGTTTTACGAAAGCGGGAGCGTAGCGAGCTAGTCCACATCCATTATTACACATGAACACTCATTTAAAGACTGTTCAACATGAAGAGTTCAGCGTTGTCTCATCCTCAAATTCTGTCTCATATCGCACATGGAAGTGAATCGAGTTTTTGCTCGATTTTTGTTGACTTAACTTTGTGAAATGGCATGATTTTATGTATGCATATCTTGAATTGGTGATGCCATTATGTACTGACCATATTCAAAATAACGAAAAGAGACAATCATTTTTAATGCCCTATGTACATGAGCAACAGAACTTAGAAGACGTAGACGAATTCAATATTCATAATAAATTTGCCTTTAATTCTGCAATATGAACAAAATTACTTCAAAAAACAAAAATGTACACGAAACATACCAGCTTGCATATTCAATCTGAATTATAGGTTAGGTAGTGAGTGAGATTTTACTGATTTTACGAGAGATTGCAAGGATTTTATGAAAATTTTACAGATTTTTTGAAGTTTATGCAAATTCTATGAAGATTTTATAGATTTCATTAGGATTTATAAGATTCTTGCGATTTAAGAACAAATTGTAAAGATTGCTGAAAGAATTTACAGAGATTTTCAGCAAGGTGTACAGAGATTTTACTAGTGGTTTACCGCTCGGATTTATGCGAAAAATTCAAAAAAAGTTTCAATTAAAGTGCACTTCCGGTACAGACGATTGCAACCATAATGCGAGGTGCACAACTAGACCCTATACCAGCCTTAAATACAAAATTTCAACATTATATGTTTGTCGGGTTCAGAGATTTGCGTACATATATATGTACCGACATCAAACCGAAAATAGTCAAAATGGATTCAGGGATGCTCAAAACGGATATTTCCATCAAAATCTTGAAATGTGAATTTTGTCGGTTTCATTTGTACTATTTACTAATTTAATATTAATAAAATTTTATTGGTAGGTGTAAAACCGAGATACATCAGAATAAATACCGTGAAGGCAACACTAGCTTCTGTAATCGCTGATCTTAGAGAAAATGGAATGATTTTGTTACCTCCAGCTGCAATCTACAAAGAATATCTGGATCTAGTTGCTAATCTGACTGAAGATCAATTCATAATTGATTTCCACATTAAAGATATGTTAGTTTTTGCACCCAATTTTCCATTCTTTAATTTTGAGTACAACAACAATGGTACATTTGTACTTATGGATAAAGTGAGTAACAGAGAGTTGTTTTTATAAGTTGGGACATATTATTTCTGAAGGTGCTTTTTTGGAAAAAAAAGCGCTATTATATTCACTTTGGCTGTTTGGCTGGCTGGCGTGACGCTGAGTTCTCAGCAACTATACTATTTACAGACTTGAAACTGGTACTAAATAAAAGCTGTTGTTTCGTAGGTTTGCAAAAATTGCTCTAATTCAAGCTCAGTGATTGTGGAAGATTAAATTATTCAATTACTTGTTTCAAGTGAAACAATGCCCATAGATATATATGACATTAGGGATATGGCAACTAAAGTTTATTCAAGTGATAAAAATTTAGTTACAACTTTAGCCGCGTGTGTCACTATTATTATGTACAGTTGTCAAATCTGTCCGGAATTCATTCAATGTCTTGTTTGACGCGAATTTGCAGCTTATTAGAATGAATTATTATTATTTGATGAAAATTTGTTTACTTTTGGTGTATTTTTTTTATATAGCTTTGATAAAGATCAAATTATTATTTAAAGGTACAGCACTTGACCTCCCATCAGTCAATAACTAAACAATGAAGATTAAAATGTATTTTTGAGTTTGTACATGCATAAATTATGTACCTATCAAATAGTCAACTTGAAACTAGTACTAAATGGAAGCTGCTGTTTCGTAAGTTTGCCCAAACTGCTTGATTTCAAGCTCAGTAATTGTGAAGTAACAAGCATTCATGAGCTGTCAAAAATGCGCTTTCATCGTCTAGATGATTCTTCAATTTTTTTATCAATACAAGAAACATTTTCCAGTCAGTCTTCGTCATTTCATTGTTCATGTGGAAAATCATGATGCCGCGATAAAAGAATATTAGTTTATTTTGCCTAATTTTCAAGTTTATAGCTCGTACACCAATAACAATTGATGGCTAATATTTCTTATTATTATATTTACATTTATTTTAATTACGTGTTTATGATTAAAAACTTCTGGAACCACTGGCTTACCCATAAAATATTGTTTTGTCCGATTTGCAAGCCTACAGCTCGTACACCAATTGCGATAAGTAACTAATATTCATTCTACATATATTTACATCCATATTGAGTATATACATAAAATTTACAATTTTTGGGGCCCTCGATTTACTCGAAAAATATTTTGTCTTGAGCGGTCCTGGGACAACTATTGATCAATTCTCAAGTCTATAGCTCGTGCTGCAATAACTATTGGTGTCTAATATCTTTTCTGCTTACACCTACATTCATTCCAAGTACTAATAATTACAAATTTCTGGAGCTACTAATTTATCCAGAAAATATTAGTTTGTCCAATTTGCAAGCCTACAGCTCGTGCACCAATAATTATATGTAACTAAATTTTGAGTACATGTGCAAAATTTGGAATTTCTGCAGCTTCTGATTTAGTCATAAATTATTAGTTTGTTTTGAGTGATAATACGTAATAATTTCAGGCAAGCTGCTTAGCCCCGTTTCTTCTGGATCCCCCTAAAGGGAGCGTAGTTTTGGATTTGTGTGCCGCACCTGGAATGAAAACGAATTATTATGCAAATCAAGTGGGCCCAAAGGGCCGTGTCTATGCTGTTGAATACAAGGAGGAACGTTATGCAACCCTTTGTAAAATGGTCGAATTTCATGGCTTAAAAAATGTGCAGTGTATGCATAAAGATGGCTCAAAAATTACTGGAGATGATTTACCTGATGTGGAATATATTTCGATTGATCCAAGCTGCTCTGGATCTGGTAAGAAATGCTCCACATGTGTCTTCAGCGTGATTATACATTTTAAAACTATTTTACAGGAATGGTAGACAGAATAGACTACAAAGAATCTAAAAGTCGATTAGAACAACTGTCCAAATTTCAAATTCTGCTTTTAGAACGCGCACTTCTGTATTTCCCAAACGTAAAACGTGTTGTTTATTCAACATGTTCAATACATCCTGAAGAAAATGAAGAAGTTGTGGGCACTGTTCTCCAAACTGTCAAGGATTTTCAATTAGTTGATTTGCAAGAAAAATTGAAACCCAATTGGAATAATTTTGGCTCAGAAAAATACGAAAATGTTGGGCCTTCTTGCGTGTACGCTAAATCAGAAAAAGATATGACAAATGGTTTTTTTGTAGCAGTTTTAGAAAGAGTCAGGGAATCTAATTACAAAAAAAGGAAATATGAGAAAGTTCAACAATCACAAAATTACGAAACTTCAGAAAAAAATACAGTAGAAGACGAAATTCCTGCAAAAAAGAAAAAGAAACAAAAAATTGATGATGCTCAACAGCCAGAAGAAAATAATTCGCAATTAGAAGAAACTAAACAAAAGAAGAAAAAGAAACAAAAAACGAACGAAGTTCCACACGCGGAAGAAACACCCGCTAAACAGAATATTGAAGATGAAGATACAATTACAATAAAGAAAAAGAAAAAGAAAACAAAAAAGAAACATTATCTTCAATTAGAAGATATTAAGGATGCAAACACAGAAGAAAACATAAAAATTAAAACGAAGAAAACGAAAACATAAGAAATTTTTCACAAAAAAATGTTGTATAAAATATTTTTGATTATTTCAATAAACTTTAATAAAAACTTCTTACATTTTTTAATAACAATTAATATCGAAAATATATTCTAATTCTAATTTTTTACACTTATTAACGTTTTTTATAATAGTTTCAACGTTACAAACTGAACCAAATTAAATTTAAAAATTATACAAAGGAAACTTAATATTTAGCCAAATGATTAGAAATTAAGTGTACAAAAATTACTTATGATTATTCAATCATCCAAATTGTTAGTTAAGGACGAAGTCGAGGGAACAGAAGTATTTAAAGTTTTTTTGATTGGTAAAATAAAATGTTTATTCTTTTTGATTACTTTTCCCTTTTTGGGTGACTTTACTTTATCATTTAACTTCGGTTTTTTATCTTTTATTTCTTCGAATTTTTTTGTTGTCTTCGGGGAATTTACTCTTCTTTTTGTAATTTTTTTAGTATTTTCAGACGACTTTTTGGTCACTTTTTGATAAATATTTTCGAATTTTTCATAGTCAATTTTACTGTTGAAAAGTTCAGGGTGAGTATCAATCATTTCTTTCACAATATTTTTGTTTAATGATTCGTTTGTTTCAACTTTTTTGGGTTCTGAAGCTGCGCTGTGTCTTCGAAGCTTCGCTTCTTTTTTGGTCCCAAATAAGGGTGCCGATTTATTTAATCTGTCTTTAGTAGCTTTTTTGGCTTTATTTGGCGACCCTTTTTGCTCCTTTTTTTGCGATTTTTTAATTTGCCGACGTTCAATCACCTTTTTTGTAATAGTTGCCATATCCAACCCATCAAAATCAATATCCGACATATCAGAATCATCGCTACTACTAAAATCCGGTAATTCTTTGTCCCATAATGAAATAAAACTGTATTTTCGTAAACGTTCTTTGATAGTAAGTGTAATTGCGTCTGAAGCTTTTTCTTTGGCAATTGCAAGTCGGCGACGAAATTTCTTTGGCACTTTAAATTCTGCATCAAAATTACGGTAATTTTTAAAAGATTTTAATTTATTTGGGGGTAACCAAAGTCGAGACACTTCCTTGTCATCAAAAAATACGACGTGGTAACTAGTCTGCCAAAAAAGTGAATATTAGTAAATATTTATTAATTTGAAATTGATTTATTACCGGTACATCTTCGTCGAAATCATCCAGCCAATAAAACTGTTCAGTATCCGGGCAATCGTCCACCATGGCGGGCCACCAACAATAACCAGGAGCTTTAGCCCAAACTACTGTGCCCGCTGTGTAGCAGTTGTGGATCATATCTATTTCCTTGTAGATAGGAACAGGTTTCTCAGGAACGGAACATGATGCAAATTGCGGATCTAAATCAACAAATTATTTTTATTATTCAAGTCAATCTTATTAGCGTATATTTACCTTCATTCATATAGCAGTACCATTTATCCGGCAAATCATCCGGATCCGGATTGTCCAACCACCTCCATTTTCCACATTCCGGGTTGTCGCACAGAACCCACAAACCAATTCCTCTCCGCTCTTGCAACCAAAGTAATCTTTCCCTCCTGTTTTTAGTTTTTGGCCGTTGCGAAAACGGGCCTGGATCTAAAACATCAACCACTGAATCTCCCAATATCTCAATCAATTCAGTTGAAGTGTCAGGGTCTTCCAGTTTTTGTTTCAAACTCTTAATAGTTTCCCGAAACGTCTTCTTGGGGTTGATATTTCTTTTTTCAGGAGTCGAACAAACGGCATTTTTGTTGATTTTCTCAGAATTTAGCGTAGATTGTGAAGAATCCGTGTTTGTTTTTGCAGCCAAAGGAACGGCTAGCTGCTGACTTTCAGTAGCGCTCAACTGTAATTGAGTATTCTGAGAAGTTTCCGATGCGCTCTCCAGTGGACACGCGGCTTTAATTTCGGCGGAAAGTTCAGCCTTTTTTGCCACCGGAGGCGATTTTATTTCTACTTCCTTTTGGGATGAGGACAGACTGGCGTCACTTTTTCGACGAGGACTTCTTCTTAAATTATCAGTTATTTGTGAGGATTTCACAATTTTCTTCTTTCTCGATAAATAATTCATCTTCTTGTTGAATATTTTTTACCCACAACAAAAAACAATTAAGTATTCTTGTCAACAATAACCAAAACAATTACCTATTGAATGTTACGAGGAAACAAAATTTACTTTTTATTTGCGTTTTACTTGAAAACAAAAAAATGAATTATCAACAAACTACCAATGTGAAACTTACAACAATGGCTTCAATAATTTATGTTTAATATTTAACATTGTGCAAAATAATGTTCTTATTTATTATAAATGGATTATATTTTACATTTGATTCTTTTTAAATGAAACAATACTGCAATAATGCAAATAATGTAATTTGAATTTATTTATTGTTCAAATCGTAAAGCTTCGAGTGTTTCCGCCATCATTCGGCTATTTTGACGCTATGAAAGGAAAATGGCGTCAGTTTCACAGATTCAACTGCAGTCGTTGTTGAAACGTTGGGTAGTGAGGAAGTGTTTAGTGATAGTAATTATTAATTGCGTATGGATATAGTTCAGATGCCACAGATGTGACTTTAATAACGCAGAAATACATCTTGAATACATGAAAGGTAAGTTTTGGGGCTTTTATGTACATACGATTATAAAAACTCTTCAAAATGTGTCAACAGAACGATTGCTTTGAGCAATGCATGCAAAGTGTGCATTGCGCATGCGCTATTGCGGGTAGTCGTAAATATTATAAACTTGTGTAGGGGGGATTGAGTATATTGTAATTAATAAATAATTAGATTTTAATGTTTTGCGATGGTCTAAAAAGGATATAATACCCTTTAAATTCTAGAACGTCGGTTTGATTCCCAACGTTTTAAAACGTTTTCGCGCGGTTTTCTAAATTAAAATTATTTTGATAAAGTAGTACGTAATTTTGTTTTATTATGCTAATTATTGAATTGTTGTACTTCAATCTATTATTATTAAGCTTGAGTCTTGTTGAATTTTAATTAGCAATCAAATACAATGCAACAATAATGCGAATATGTTATTTTTTTTTATTATTTAAATAGCGCATTAACAAGATGGCCTTCCAGAAAATAAGATACATTATTTTAAAACTAAATATTTTTGTTGTAAACTCACTGCCCTAGTTCAATAAATTGAAATATACAAAATGCGCATTATCTGAACGCACTGTTTAAAATTAATGAAATTTGATTAAATGGTATGAAATAGGGTAGTAAACAATATTTTTTACTTAAATAAGACTTTGTGTTTATATTGCAGGTGTGAAATGCCTTTAAAACAAATTCAAAAGCTGTTGAAAATGGATCCCCAAAAAGCTCCAAACCGCAAAGAGGAAAAACATGACAAAACTGCGCACAGAAAGAATTCAAACTTTGCTAAAAAGAAGGATAAATTTGGCCGTAAGCGGTCGCAAAGTTTTTGTTCGGGTGTGAACACAAAATTCTGTCCACCTTATAAATGTCGCAGTCGCAAGCGACCGATGCTCCCGACAAAATTCCTCCTGGGGGGTAACATCTGCGATCCGCTGAATTTAAACAGCCTACAGGATGAAGAAACAAACCGTACGGTAAACGCGGTGACTCCCAAATCCTCACCTGTCCCTACGCCTCCTCAGCGAAGAGGTCACATTGAGGTAATCATTCCTCCTAATATCCACGACCCGTTAAACTTAATCGACTGCTCAAATGACGCAGACTACGAGCAGCAGTTGAGTTCGCAGCAACTTTCACCCCTAAAAAAGGGTAGCAAGCGACGCAAAAAGAAGAAACGCACGTCTTCAGCCACTACCGATCCCAGTGATGCGGATATTAGCAGCGCGTCAGAAGCCCAAACACCTGATGTGTCCGTTGATTCAGCAAAAATTCCAGAAATCGATTCCTCTATTGCTTCTGAATCCAGCCCGAAAGAAAAAGCCAAAGTTACTCGAGATCTTCAGTTAGAACTTTCACCCGCAAAAGACAAAAAGAGAAAAAGCGACACGCATAAAGACAGCAATAAAAAGTTTAGAAGATTGGATTCTATGGATAAAATAGTTAGCCCCGTTGTACCACAACCAGGAGCCTGGCTCAAAAGGCCTGGACAGTACAATAGGAGTCTGCGAAATAATATAAAAGCCAAAGGGGCACTTGCAGAAAAAAAAGCGCCCAAATTCAAAGAAAAAAATAAACTTTACCAGTACGGAAATTATAATAGGTATTTATTTATTTCTGTTTTAAAGAAGTTTTCATTGATTTCTACTTTTGTTTTCAGATATTACGGCTATCGGAATCCAAATCACGATGTTGATCCGCGATTACGGTGCTTTGCAGCATATAGAAATATTTTTGAAGGAAAGGACATCTTAGATATCGGATGTAATATTGGCCATATAACATTGTCCGTTGCCAGAGATTTTGGCGCAAAAAGCGTTGTTGGAATTGATATTGACAAGAAACTTATCGGTAAGTCATATTAACGATTTATAATTGTATTATCAGTATTTAGTTTAAATAACTTTTATACTTAAATTAAAAAGCTCTTAACTCTCAAGTAATTACTGCTTTAAAAATTCATTATTTTATAATTACAGGCATAAAATTGTTTGTACCAATTTTATATAATTTATTTGGTTATTTTTCCACTTATGGCGCAATAAATTTCATACTGCAACTCAATACATTTGGCCGAGTTGCATTAAATTACATTTTATCTATGTATATATAAAAGCAAGTGTCTGAAACTTGAATTAAAATTAAAAACCAATTTTACAATAAATTCTACGATTATTAATTTCAAATTAGTGATCGCCCAGTGGTCGAAATTCGACCGTGAATCATTATGTTGCAAAGTTTGAACGTTATTGAGTTTAATCTTCCATCCTCAGGTATTCGACGCTCCATCCGAATCTAAAATTAGGATTAGTGGTTCCCATTTAAGATTTTGAAATGTCTTTCTCGCCCAAATTCTATAATATCGTTTTCAGCGATAGCTTAAAATTGAACACATCATGTAGAATTAGAATGTATATACTTTCAGCTTTCTGCGCTCCTTTTTTATATAAACTTCAAGTATGCCAAATCTCACATTACTTTATGCGCGCAGTACAAAATTAAAATGAGACACCATGTATATAATTTTAGCTTTCTGAACTTCCTTCTCCACTCAGACTGCAATAAGTATGCTAAGTCTCACATTACTTCGTGTTCGTGCGCGCGGTACTAAGTTTTCTCTTCACGTCAAATTGAAATGGAACACCTTCCTGCACTTCTTCTTATAAACTTCAAGTATGTCGAATTTCAGATTCCATCTTGCGCATAAAATTAAAATAGGACACCTGTATATAATTTTTGAATTCTGCATTTCCTTCTCCAGAGACTTCAAATATGTTAAGACTCAATTAACTCGTGTGTGTGGTACAAAGTTTTCTCTTCAGGTCGTAAAATTAAAATGAGACACCTGTATATGCCTTCAGCTTTCTGCATTTCTTCTTATGAACTTGTATGCCAAATCTCACATTCTCACAACATGCAAACTCTTCACGTATTAATATATGGATTAAAATGGGACACCTGTATATAATTTTCGCACATCGTCTCCATATAAACTTTAAATATGTTAAATCTTACATTTCTTTGTGCACGAAGTATAATATACATAGGAGTTGAAACGAAGCACTTGTACACGGCACAGACTCTTATCGCCGAACGAAGAGAGAGATGGAAAATAGTAGGCATGTATTAACATGGAACTCTAGACAATCACTTATAATTTTCAGTTTATTTATTATTGATCAAGCTGTATTTATTTCAAATCAAATGATTTTTATAATGATTTGTCCTGCGATTTTAGAAAATAAAAATCATGGATTTACTTCAGATAGATACAGAAATTCCTTTTACTTTCAATCCAACAAAGGAACAAACGCGCATTTTGTGGGAGGTCTTGATTTACTCAAATAAATTGACACCCGAAACGTCCTATGTCAATTAATAAATAATAATCTATGCATTTTTCAGATTTGTAATGAATAATAAATAATTTTTGATTTTAAATTCTGTATAAATACTTTTAAATTTTTTCAATTATCACGATTTCCATACATCCTGCTATAACCTGACTTATTTATGATTGAAAATCATTTTCTATTTTTAGAATAGTTCATTTTTTCGGAAGAAAGTGATAGGTAGTTGAAATTAATAAATTGTGTTAGATTATTTATAATTGACTTTCTTCAATATCAATTATATAAATTTCAAAATAATCCAGATGTCTCACGTTACTAGAAATAATTATTCAACAGCATTTGATTGACATAAAAGGAATAAATAAAAGAAATAGTGAAAAATATCATATACATCTTTTTTTTTATTCACATATTCACAAATAAATAATATTATTATTATTATCTATTTAAATCTGTTACCCTTTCGGGTGTCGAGATTGTTAGTTATTTAATTTAATTTTTGAATTATTTCTTTCCATTGCTTCCTGTCCAAAGCCTTTTTCTTTGCTTCGTTATTACTGATGCTATTTCTTTTCAATATTTCTTGTATCGAACTTTCCCAATTCTTTCTCGGTCTGCCTCTTCCTTTCTTTTTTGGGTATCTTACATTCCACACTTGTTTAACTTGTCTGTTTTCTGGCATTCTTATTATGTGGCTATACCATGCTAGCTGTCTTTTATCTATTGTATTTTGTATACTTTCGGTCTGTAGATTCCGTCTTATTTCTTCGTTTCTTACTTTGTCAATCTTCGAACTTCTTCTATCCTTCTCAAAAACCTCATTTCAGTCGCCCGTATTTTACTTTGACCTCTTTGATCAAGGACCCAAGTTTCACTTCCGTAAATTAGTGTAGGTCGGTATATTGTTTTGTATACAGCCATTTTTGTGGTTTTTGAAATATGCTTGTTATTTAGAATTGCTTTGTTCATAGCATAGTAATTCTTATTCGCCGCCTGGATTTCCGTATTAATTTCGGGCTCCATACTTCCCTTACTATTTATTGCAGCTCCTAGATATGTGAACGTTTCTACTTGTTCTATCGTCTTTCCATTAAGTGATATACTATTTGCTATATTTTCTTTAGCTACTACCATGATCTTTGTTTTTTCTATATTGATCTTCATGCCATGTTTATGCAGTTCTTCATCCCACACATTCAAGTTATGCTGCATATCTTCTTCACTTTTAGCGAAAATTGCCAGATCATCTGCGAATGCACATTCTGTCAAAGTAATTCTTTCAAGTTTGTAATGTCCTATTTCAATTGCCTTTGTTTTGTTCTTTGTTCTCTTCATGATATTATCTAGATATATGATAAATAATATCGGACTCAGGGCTTCCCTAAATAAATACTAAGATAACAATAATAATAATCAAAAATATCACAAAAAAAAAATAAGATTAAATGAAAATAACCAATCTTTTCGCGGTATTACACGTCATTAATGTCTTTTTGTCCTTCTGAACACTAAAAATTAATATTTTCTCCTTACAACTTGGGTACCCAGTATTGCAATTGGGACTAAGACGTTTTCTGCCGATTCTAAAGTTAAATAATCAAAAATTCCAAGCTTCAAATCACAAAACTAGCTGCAAACTCAATAGTGGCAAATGCTAAATGCATTGAGAAAGATGCCTACTATCTTCCATCTCACACACTCAACCTCTCTCTCTAACGCGGTAAGATATTGAGACACAGCTGGTATAGGGAGATAGCATAGCGTTTCACCGGCGTGTCTTTGTGCAAGCAATATGCTCAAAAAAAAGGGTCGAAAGATTTTTATTGGCGTATTAATATATGTGATAGAATTTTTGTGACATTTCGCTTCCCAATATCGACTAAGTTGAGATTAAAAGACATTTTGTTTGTTCAATTACCTGTAAAATACATGTAACAATTATTATTTACTTGATTTTTATGTTGAAATATTGAAAAATATGGTTTTGTTGGTTATTTGCACGAAGGAGAATAATAGAGGAGCGGACACTCAGTTGGAAAACATGAAGCCTAAAATGTAATGCGGCAGATGTGAGAGAGATAGCGAGAGCGGGCCTAGCTTTGTGTGCTTAATATGCAGAAATATTATCATTTTCAATAAAATACAATTGCTAGATAAATTTCTTATTCTCATTACGTTAGATACTACATTATTTATTAAATGAAAGGCAAAAATAAACGAAAATTAGCATTTCTATTCATTAAAACCTGCAATGAATTAGTACATTATGATGAAACATGTTTTATAAACGTTTCTTTGGACGCGAGTTTTCTGATTATGAATTATAATAGGTACATAAATAATTTGATGATTATTTTATATTACAATGGGAGTAATAAAATTGAAGAAAAATACACAAACAATTTCTTATTCACTAGAAGAAAGGTAGAAACAGAAAATGCTGCTCTGCAAAAATTTTTGTTTGTTGAACATGAACGAAAAATTTAACAAAAATACAATATACATTTACGATCTCACAAAAAGTAACAGTTTTTGACATAATTTCTGGTGTAAAAAAAAGTTATTGAATTAAACTGCCCAATAAAAGTTTTATTACTTGATTTTATTCTATCAGTAAATTCTTTAAACATAGTTTTTATTACTCACGCAGGATAAGTACTATTTTGCACATATTTCTCCGGGCGGTAAATGGCTCTTTGGCTTTTGCGTGTGCAAAGTATAATTTACCGACCGAAAAAAACAAGCGCAAAATAGTATTTACCCGCATTCGTAATAAAAAATCTGCAACTCGTGCGGTCAGTTGTCCACTTGAGCTTTCGTGGGCAATCGAGAACTTATTGCACTTGTTGCACAATATACTATTGTTAATTTCAATTTTTCGAAAGTAGCACAGGAGAAATAAAAAAACTATTCTAATATACCACAGGGCTGACAAGAACACTTGCTTCGCTCACTTTTGACAGTTGTATTCTCAATAACTTTTATATATTGATGAAAAGTGAAAAAATTAATGTTGTAATTCTGTGTGAATCTATAAGTTTTATGAATTAATAAATTTATTGACAAGAAGTTTCCTCGAAGTGGAATTTTTCACTATCTGCTATTATAATTTTAAAATAATTTCTACTCACTTTTACATCTCTGGACGACCATTCTTTTATAATATCCTCCTCCCTGAAATGTTTTTCACAAACGTAATCTGTAACTTCCAATGTTTTATTTTGTCGTGTTATGTTCTAGCGCCACTTGTTTAATAAAATATCAATTTTGGGTACAGAAAAAAGACAATATTTCTCTTTACAACTTCTGTACCTACTATTACAATTTGGCACAAAATATTTTCTTCCTATTTTACAGTATATTTCCACATGAAAATACTAAATTTTTATAGTTTTATAAGTTTATTTACGTTAAAAACGGTATAACTTTATTATTATAAGTAAATTCGAGTGGTTTGAATGTTAAAATTTGTTATTTTTTTGCAGGAATCGCTCGCAAAAATATTCGACACTACGTGAATTGTAACGAATCTCCCAGAGATGATCAAGAACCAAAAAGCATCGAAAAAACGGATAAATTCTTCCCGATTTCTATGCCGATTTTGTACGGCCCTGTAGATATACCAGGCATGCAAAATGAAAAAAAAGTAACAGGATTTCCGCATAATGTTACCTTTGTTCAAGTGAGTACATTAATTTAATTATCTTTTCATTGTAACCTACTTTAAATAAATACCAAAGTTTACTTTTCGATCGAATTGTTGTCGCCCTTGACTTCTCCATTTTTTTGAACTTGAAATTGTATGGAACAAAGTTTAATTAATTATTTATTTTTGTTTAAGGGCAATTACGTTTTGGATGACGATGCTTTGTTGTCAGTCGAGCAGCCCCAATTTGACGTTATTTTATGCCTAAGTGTTACAAAATGGTTGCATTTGAATTGGGGAGATTCAGGAATTCGTCAGGCGTTCAAACGGATGTACGCGCAGCTTCGGCCTGGAGGAAAATTAATACTAGAGCCCCAAAGTTACCAATCTTACAAACACAAGAAAACATTGACGGTAAGTGATGCATGCATCTGATTTATATTTGCATGCCTTTAATGCTTATGCAATTTTTTGAGAACTGTTCTCTGTATGTTTTTGTTTAAATCAGATCCCTTAAGTGTTTTTTTGGGTCAGAACCAACCAAATGAGCTCAAACTCCCAGGGCTCACATTACAAATAACTGCTGACTCCTGTAAATAACTATTACACATTTTTGTGTGATTCGTAAGTCTACCTGAAATATCCTTTCAAAAGATACTCAGCTAATGTCCATCAAATAGTGCGAATACTTGCCGGAGGTTGCATGCTTCCTTGTTCTTTATTAAAAATTACTAATAGTGTGCTTGAAGCTTATTTAGTTGAAGATTATTTGCTTGAATACTGTAAGTGGCTTTTCTTTATTCATATTTTAAATTTTGCTGTAAAAATTGATGAAAAATTCTTTTCAGGAAACGATCTACAAAAATTACCACACCCTAGAATTCTTCCCGGAAAAGTTCACCCAATTTCTTTTGTCATCCGAAGTAGGTTTTGCTAAATCGGAAATAATGGGCCACCCACATCACACCAGCAAAGGATTCCAGCGCCCTATTCAAATATTCACCAAAAGTGATTTATCCCCCAGCCAATCACAACGCAGCTACACTATGACGCCATCACACACTATCACATCATCTAGTGCTAACAAACAAGTTTATACTTGCCTAACTTTGCCTGCGCAGTATGTAGACCAAAAAGACGAAGGAAATTTGGTAGATATTTCCAATAATTTAGACAGTAATGTAAATAGTGACGCAGTTTGTGATCGTACTGAAGATAGATGTATTAGTACTGACAGTGCCAAAGTAGATAGTATTACGCTCAAACGAAAATGTGAAGATGTGATTGATAATACTTGTAGTACTGCTAAAAGAAAATATGTTGATATCATTTCTTCTGAAATCAAAAATGAAAACTCAACAAGAAAAAAGAATTCCGAATGTGTGTTGGAGAATACTTAATTTTTTATTTTCTCGAAATTTTTTTATCCGGGAACTTTTTGATTATTTATATTTTGTATATATTATTGTACAAGTTCTTAACTAATTGTAATATATGTTATTCTTATAATTTTCCGTTCAATAAATTTATACGTTTGATTTTTTTTGTTTTTAATTTATTAATGAGTAAATGATGTGTGAATCAGAAAAATTAATTATCACAGAAACGCGGAATACAAGAGTTAAACAAATCATTACAAACTGAAATGGCACAAATCTGAAAATAAGTAAGAAATCGTGCAATACTAGCAGTGCTGTCTTCTCATGTCGGATGCTAGGAACAAGTAATAAAAGATGAACATTAATTTTTTAAATGGAACTCAATATTTTACAAGAAAATTAATAAAAAAAGATATATTTAAAATGTTATTTAGCGCCATGGAAACCAGCTGGTTAGGTGTCATTTCAATCACAGTTGTAAAAGGCTACAGAATGTTTTAGGACACTGTAAAACATTAAAAATGTTCCAGAATATTTGATAATCTGTCAGGATGTTTCAAAACACTCTTGAATATTGCAGAGCCATTATACAGTGACTTTATATGCTGTAGAATATTCTAAAACGCTCCAAAATGCTTATGGATGCTCCAGACTGTTTTACAACGTTATTAAATATTCCAGAACGCTTTAGAACATCATGCAATGTTACAGAACGTACCAAAATACTCTGAAACATTTTCACAATGATTTAATATACTTTAAGATGTTCTATAATGCAGCAAAATGTTTTAGGATACTTCAAAACGATATAAAATGTTTCAAAATATTTAAGAACATACATACAATATTTCAGAATGTCCCAAAATATTCATAAACATTCAAGAATGTTATAATGTTCCTATATGCCTTAGAATTGGCTCCAGAATAATTGAGAACATTCCAGACTGTTTTAAAACGTTATAAAATGTTTCACAATCTTCTAGAACATACCAAAACACTCCTGGAATGTTTGAAAATGTTTTAGGATGTTTTAACATGCTGCAAAATGTTCTATAAAATTCCAAAACTTCATAAAATGTTTCAGAATTTTTGAGAACGGCTCAGAATGACATACAATCCTCCAGGACGTCTCAAAACGTTTTTAGAATTGTCTAAAACGCTCCAGAATAATTATGAACATTTCAGACTATTTTAAAACGTTTTAAAATGTTCCAAATTGCTTTAAAACCTTGTGCAATCTTCCAGAACGTACCAAAACACTCCAGGATACATCGGGATATTATAAAATGTTTCAAAATGTTTTAGGATGTGTAAAATGTTCTATAACATTCCAAAACTTCATAAAATGTTCCAAAATTTTTGAGAACGGCTCAGAATGCCATACAGTCCTCCAGGACGTCTCAAAACGCTTTTAGAACTGTCTAAAACGCTCCAGAATAATTAAAAACATAACAGACTATTTTAAAACGTTATAAAATGTTTCAGAATTCTTTAAAACGTTGTACAATCTTCCAGAACGTACCAAAACACTGCAGGACACATCGAGATATTATACAATGTTTCAAAATGTCCCAACATGTTCTATAACATTCCACAACTTTATAAAATATTCCAGAATTTTTGAGAACGGCTCAGAATGTCATACAATTTTTCAGGATGTCTCAGAGCGCTTTTAGAATTGTCTAAAACGCTCCAAAATAATTAAGAACATTTCAGACTATTTTAAAACGTTATAAAATGTTCCAGAATGCTTTAAAACGTCGTACAATCTTCCAGAACTTATCAAAACACTGCAGGACACATCGGGATATTTTACAATGTTTCAAAATGTTTTAGGATGTTTTTAAATGTTATATAACATTCCAAAACATAATAAAATGTTCCAGTATTTTTAAGAACGGTTCAGAATGCCATACAATCATCCAGAACATCTCAAAACGCTTTTAGAATAGTGTAAAACGCTCCAGAATGATGAAGAACATTTCAGACTACTTTAAAACGTTTTGAAATGTTCCAGAATACTTTCAAACGTCATCGTACAAACTTCCAGAACATACCAAAACACTCCAGGACACATCGGGATATTATACAATGTTTCCAAATGTTTTAGCATGTTTCAAAATGTTTTATAACATTCCAAATTTTTATCAAATATTCCAGAATTTTTGAGAACGGCTCAGAATGCCATACAATTTTCCAGGACGTCTCAGAATGCTTCTAGAATTGTCTAAAACACTCCAGAATAATTAAGAACATTCCAGACTATTTTAAAACGTTATAAAATGTTTCACAATGTTTTAAAACGTCGTACAATCTTCCAGAACGTACCAAAACACTCCAAGACACATCGGGATATTATACAATGTTTTAAAATGTTCTATAACATTCCAAAACTTCATAAAATGTCTTAGAATTTTTGAGAACGGCTCAGAATGCCATACAATTCTTTAGGACGTGTCAAAATGCTTTTAGAATTGTCCAAAACGCTCCAGAATAATTTAAGAACATAACAGACTATTTTAAAACGTTATAAAATGTTCCAGAATTCTTTAAAACATCGTACAATCTTCCAGAATGTACCAAAACACTGCAGGACACATCGGAATATTACACAATGTTTCAAAATGTGTTAGGATGTTTTGACATGTTCTATAACATTCCAAAACTTTATAAAATAATTCAGAATTTTTGAAAACGGCTCAGAATGCCATCCAGTCCTTCATGACGTCTCAGAATGCTTCTAGAATTGTCCAAAACGCTCCAAAATAATTAAGAACATTTCAGACTATTTTAAAACGTTATAAAATGTTCCAGAATGCTTTAAAACGTCGTACAATCTTCCAAAAGGTACCAAAACACTCCGGGACACATCGGGATATTATACAATGTTTCAAAATGTTTTGGAATGTTTTAAAATATTCTCTAAAATTCCAAAACTTTATGAAATGTTCAAGAATTTTTAAGAGCGGCTCAGAATGTCATACAATTCTCCAAGATGTCTGGGAACAATTTTATAATTGTCTAAAACGCTCCAGAATAATTCTGAACATTTCAGACTATTTTAAAACATTATAAAATGTTCCAGAATGCTTTAAAACGTCGTACAATTTTTCAGAACGTACAAAACACTCCAGGACACATCGGGATATTATACAATGTTTCAAAATGTTCTATAACATTCCAAAACTTCATAAAATATTCCAGAATTTTTGAAAACGGCTCAGAATGCCATACAATTCTTCAGGAGGTCTCAGAACGCTTTTATAATTGTTTAAAAGCTCCAGAATAATTAAGAACATTTCAGACTATTTTAAAACATTATAAAATGTTTCACAATCTTCTAGAACGTACCAAAACACTCCTGGAATGTTTGAAAATGTTTTAAGATGTTTTAACATGCTGCAAAATGTTCTATAACATTCCAAAACATCATAAAATGTTCCAGAATTTTAAAGAATGGCTGAGAATGCCATACAATTCTCCAGGACATCTCAGAACGCTTTTAGAATTGTCTAAAATGCTCCAGAATAATTAAGAACATCCCAAACTATTCTAAAACGTTATAAAATATTCCAGAATGCCTTAAAACATCGTACAATCTTCCAGAACGTACCAAAATACTCGAGGACATATCGGAATATTATGCATAGTTTCAAAACGTTTAAGGAGGTTTCAAAATGTTCTATATCATTCCAAAACTTCATAAAATGTTCCAAAATTTTTAAGAACGGTTCAGAATGCCATACAATCTTCCAGGACGTCTCAAAACGCTTTTAGAAATGTCTAAAACACTCCAGAACAATTAAGAACATTTTAGACTATTTTAAAACGTTATAAAATGTTCCAGAATGCTTTAGAACGTCGTACAGTTTTCCAGAACGTACCAAAACACTCCAGGACACATCGGGATATTATACAATGTTTCAAAATATTTTAGGAGGTTTCAAAATGTTCTATATCATTCCAAAACTTCATAAAATGTTCCAAAATTTTTAAGAACGGTTCAGAATGCCATACAATCTTCCAGGACGTCTCAAAACGCTTTTAGAAATGTCTAAAACACTCCAGAATAATTAAGAACATTTTAGACTATTTTAAAACGTTATAAAATGTTCCAGAATGCTTTAAAACGTCGTAAAATTTTCCAGAACGTACCAAAACACTCCAGGACATATCGGGATATCATACAATGTTTCAGGATGTTTTAAAATGTTCTATAATATTCCAAAACTTCATAAAATGTTCCAGAATTTTTAAAAACGGCTTCAAATGCCATACAATCCTCTAGGACGTTCGAGAACGCTTTCAGAATTGTCTAAAATGCTCCAGAATTATTAAAAACATACAAGACTATTTTAAAACGTTATAAAATGTTACAGAATGCTTTAAAACGTCGTACAGTTTTCCAGAACGTACCAAAACACTCCAGGACACATCGGGATATTATACAATGTTTCAAAATATTTTAGGATGTTTTAAAATGTTCTATAACATTCCAAAACTGCATTAAATGTTGCAAAATTTTTAAGAACGGCTCAGAATGCCATACAATCCTCCAGAACATCTCGGAACGCTTTTAGAATTGTCTAAAACGCTTCTGAATAATTAAAAACATTCCAGACTATTTTAAAACATTATAAAATGTTTCAGAATGCTTTAAAACGTCGTACAATCTTCCAGAACGTATCAAAACACTTCAGGACACATCGGGATATTATACTATGTTTCAAAATGTTTC
This sequence comes from Dromius quadrimaculatus, assembly GCA_963989225.1. Lineage (NCBI taxonomy): Eukaryota > Metazoa > Arthropoda > Insecta > Coleoptera > Carabidae > Dromius > Dromius quadrimaculatus. The sequence continues at coordinate 3,083,420 of OZ022329.1, forward strand.
AGAATGTTTTAAAATGTTCTATAACATTCCAAAACATCATAAAATGTTCCAGAATTTTTAAGAATGGTTCAGAATTCAAAATAATCCTCCAGGATGTCTCAGAACGCTTTTAGAATTGTCTAAAACGCTCCAGAATAATTAAGAACTTAACAGACTATTTTAAAACGTTATAAAATGTTTCAAAATGTTTTAGAATGTTTTAAAATGTTCTATAACATTCCAAAACTTCATAAAATGTTTCAGAATCTTTGAGAATGGCTCAGAATACCATACAATTTTCCAGGACATCTTAGAACGCTTTTAGCATTGTCTAAAACGCTTCAGAATAATTGAGAACATTCCAGACTATTTAGAATGTTATAAAATGTTCCACAATGCCTTAAAACGTCGTACAATCTTTCAGAACGTATTAAATATTCCAGGACACATCGAGATATTATACAATGTTTCAAAATGTTTTAGGATGTTTTAAAATGTTCTATAACATTTTAAAACTTCATAAAATGTTCCAGAATTTTTAAGATCGCCTTAGAATGCCATACATTCCTCCAGGCCGTCTCAAAACATGTTTAGAATTGTCTAAAAGGCTCCAGAATAATTAAGAACATTCCAGACTATTTTAAAACGTACAATCTTCCAGAATGTTCCAAAACACTCCAGGACACATCGGGATATTATACAATGTTTCAAAATGTTTTAGGATGTTTTAAAATGCTGCAGAATGTTCTATAACATTCTAAAACTTTTTAGAATCCTACAGGATGTCTCAGAACGCCTTAGAACGTACCAAATCGGTCCTAAGACATTTCAGCACACATCGGGATGTTATACAATGTTTCAAAATACTTTGGGATGTTTTAAAATGCTGCAGTATGTCTTAAATTACTCCGAAACGTTATAAAATGTTTTAGAATATTTCAGGACGTTTCTAGAATCTTCCAGGACAACCCAAAAACAATCAAGAACGTTATACCCAAAAATATATTTCTGAGAATGATATTGTCAGTGGTACTAGCACAAATTGGGCTCGGCATAAATTCCGAAGGAATATTTTATTTGATAAATTTTGAGATGTTTACGTGCGTTGCGGATTCGCCAATTGCCGGCGCTTTCCAATAATGAGCTAACATTCAAATGTCTGACCTTGCAACAATGAGCTAGCAATGTCTGACAATTGAACATTATTTAGATTGTTGGATCGTAGTAATTTAAAATTCTGTGTTCAGCGTTTCTGTGCATCTGAATGTAGTGTATATAGAAATGAAATATGGTAATTAAAATTTCATCGAAAATTGGCTACTAAATCGGATATATCTAATAAAAGGGGAGAAATTTAAAATAAAACTTGAAAACGCTTAAAATTTATAAAATGTATAATTTTAGAGTCATTTACAAAGTAGTTTTTTAAATTTCTTTGAATATTTAGATATAAAAAATATTGAGACATATTTTAAACTGTTAACATGACAGTTACAATTTTTGTCAATCAAATGTAGTGTAGTCTACGTAGCAAAATGTACGGGTCTTATATTTATAGTTCGTGAATATGTCTGGATATTTTGAGAGAAAATATACGCATTGTAATGATATATGGAATATATTATAAATAAAACTTTATTTAAAATCATACATTTAACAACATAAATAGGAACAAATAACAAAATTAAACTAGTTTTTTTAAGTTTTTAAGTTCTTCTTGTTTAATGCTAGCATCAAGCATCAAAATTTTCATTTGCATGGAATATAACTCTTCTTCCCTTTTCATACGTTTCAACCTTTCTTCATTTTCTAGTTCCATCAACTGCATTTTTCTTTTCAAGTACAGAGTTTTTACTCTTAAAAGCTCTTGGAATCTAGGAGTCCGTTTTTTGGGTGATGTATTTGTACTGTTTGAATCAGGTTTTTCCTCATTCATTTGTGGAATGGCAGGTAATACTCGCTCTAAATTTTTATTAATTTCTGCTGGAGTATTGACAATTAAAGATTTTACTTGTAAATTAATTGGTGAATTTTCTTCGTTTTTTATTTTAGTTTCTAATTTGTTTGGTTTTGTTGAGCTATCGCTGAAACTGCCCGATTCTTCCGAAAAGTGTAAATCGTCTGGATTACAATTTATTATATTTTCATTATTTTCGGTTTTTCCGGTAACAATTGCTAATACAATATTCATAGCAATATTAGATCGCACTGAACTGGAAGCCGCGTAGCTGTTATAAGTAATTATATTATTTCGTTTTTCGGCTACAAATCGGCGGGCTAAAGTTTTCATATTATCGTATTTTGAACGCAGTTGGTGCGTAGTTCTAGGCGCGAATTTTGAATTGAATATTTGGGCTATATGATTCCAAGCTGCATCCTAATTTGAAAAAATAATATTAGAATAAAAAATTGTTAGAGTTGCAACCAAAAAATGTGAAATTACCTTTTCATTTCTAGTCGAGGCATTTAATTCCTTCGATTCAATAATTTGTTGAAAGTTGATAATATTTTGTACTAATTCCAGTTCTTCTTCTGGAGTAAAATTTGAGCCCCGAATTCTTCTCTTCTCATTTATATCATTCATGTTTTGAATATTGCACTAATTACTATTAACTTGGATCAAAGGTATTAAATTTCATTTTTACACTCAAAACATGTTTACTGATTTCATTTTAATGTTTATTTTTATTACGTTATTGACAAATGTGGAGGTTAAAGTTACTTTAACGGTCGGACGTCATTCTGATTATGTATCAGTGATACCAACAAACTTTCATAAAGTACCCCTGTTTCTCAACACTAGTTTTTCAAGTTTATATTGGCAGGACTGTTTTATGTCAATCGTTATTGAAATAATCGTTAAAGCACTGTAATACATTTTATTTTCTATACATCATACAACATCTTACATAACATTTGCCCGCAAATTTCATGTAAGAAATAAAATGCGATTTTTTTGCGTTACAACCTAAAAGTGTACAACATATAATTTTAGCTAAACTAAACAGTGGAAGTACTCCTTAATTTATTGATATGACTTTAGTGCGAGCTTATTTATGAAATATTTTGTTAAACATCTATAGAAAATCTTATATAATTTATATATTTCTATAAACTATTGGCAGTTTTGTAAAATACTTTACAAGTATTTCTTACAATATTTAGTTATACACACATTCGTACCTACAAAACTTCGATTAGCCGATATCAGATGGCACTAATGGTTCTGTATTTGATTTTAAATATTTTTTGAGGTAAATGTATACATTTTTTTTTATATATATTACAGTTAAAATAAATGTGCTAAATTGATACTTCCTCTAAAATATTGGCCATTTCACACTTATTCTTCTTATCTTTGTGCATAATTATTTGTATTGACATCAAATTGCCAATTTTACGTACATTTAAATTGTGTTCTTTGTTTACATATATTCATAAAAAATTTTTTTTTGTTTAACATACATTTTTCTAACTAAATTATCTATAAATTTTCACCAATTTATATTGAAACAAGGAAGATGTGATAAGATAATAAAATATTTTGACACCTAAAAATCAAACACATCTAAATCTGATATAACTTTGTTATAACCGACTATTTTAAGAACAATGATTTTTATCTCTGTTTAATCTAATTAATAATTTTTGCTAAATATTTATTTCATATGATTCAATTTTTAGTTCGAAAAATTGATACTATAATTAATTTCATTATAAACGATTTTTAATGGATATTATAGAGAAAATATTGAATGAAAGGCATGACGTCACGGTCATAATGCTCCAATACCAACCTCAACCTTATATTTTATTTTATTATGGCTTTATTTCAAACAGTTTCTGAAATAATTGCATTTTAAAATTTTTACTAAAAAAAGAATATTTTGAATTCACGCCGTTTAGCACAGGCAACGAATGGATGTGGATGGAAAGGTCAAAACTTTGTCAGGGGACAAACATACTAAAAGTCCCCACCCCTTGAAGGTAAACCCTAGGAGAAAGGGCACAAGGAAAGTCCTATTTTTTTGTTTCTTTGCTCACATCTCGAAAGCAATGGGTCTTAGAAAATTTTGTTGTGCTGCATTATGGAAGCTGATAAAATTCTCTACAACTTTGATTCTATACACTTTTCACCTATTCCCAATCTTTATCTAGATATGAGCTCCGAAAAGCTAAGAAAACAAATTATATTAAGCTTTCGGTTTTATTTGAAACCTTCATCAGGACGCTGGAAAAACGAAGAAAATAACATTTTACAGTAAAACTACTAAACTAGTTACTAGTTATTTGACTCACATTTATGCGAAAATTTTGTAGCTTAACAATCGTTAATAAAATAGAAGAATATTCACAAGATGTTCTTGCTTGAATTTGACATGTGTCAAAATTCAAGCAAGAACATCTTGTGAATATTTTATTCTATAACAAAAAACTATTTTTCTAAATGTGACTAATTTTACTATAAAATGTTATTTTCTTCGGTTTTTCCAGCGTCCTGATGAAGGTTTCAAATAAAACCGAAAGCTCGACATAATTTAAAAAAGAACTCTTTTATTTTGGCCTCCATCATTGACTGTCACGCCTACAAAAATTTGTTTTCGTATATATATATATATATATATATATATATATATATATAAATTATTTCTACTGGCTAGAGTGCCAATATTTACTTTATACACTTGTATGATAACTATTTCGCTCACAGTTACTCGTACTGAATCAATGACTCTCCTAGCTTACGCATTTATATACCTAATCCAACAATGTGCCAACATTCAATTGTCTAACAGTCGATGCCTGGTAACCACCGAATATCTAGTAGCCGTAGACTGTCAATCACGTTCGATAATTGAACATCGACTAGGTCAATACTAACAATACTAACTAGGATTTCTGATTAAATCAGCGATTCAAAAAATTTAAAGCTGTAAATACTAACTGGAGGAGGACGTAGAAATAATATACTTGAAACAGAATGATGTCATCGTTTTTCTGCATACGATTATTGGGAGTTACAGAATAGAATGCGCCACTCACGGTTGTGTAGTGTACTAAAAATAATGGCGTGCGTTAGGTAGAAATGTCAAAGCGCAGAATGAGAACAAAAATTGAAAAATATCCTGCTAATCTAAAAGAATCCTAATTTCCATAAAATTGAGCTTAAATATTGGAAGTGCTGTATTAATGACATACAAGAGGAGAATTTCGATTTTGATTTTCTCGAATTGCATCGAAAAAATGGTTCCTGAACGCATTGACAAATCTAAATTGTGATATTGTGATTTACGCAGCTAGAAATGAAGTTGAACGATGATATGTCATCGAAAGAAGTTTACTCCAAGCAAAATAAATGTTTTTAAGATTGAATGCCAAAATGACAGTTTAAATTAGATTACCTTAAAAATTCTAGGTGGAGTTTTATGTGGAATACTGCATTTTCAACCTTCGTTAATTGATAATGAAAGAATTTTCTCCAAAACTCTACTTGAGTAAGCATTAGAAATTCAATCAGATCCGTAACTAATTTCGCACATATTTTCAGGTTAGTGCAATGTGAAAAATAATTTTGCATTTTACAATTTATTTATTATAAAAATCTTATTGATGAATTAAATTATTGATCAATTTCATGTAGGATTGACATTTATTCACTTGTATTTCAATTTGGTCGCATCTATAATTAATTTTACATATGACAGCTCAGTCGTTCCGTATATTATCACTAATTTTGCGTTTATTAGCTGTTCAGCTTCGACAATATTTTGCAAACTGGCCGTCAATTGAAGAAACTTCAATATATTGAGCTGACAAAATTATTGACATTTTGTGGAAACTTCAAAAATAATACGTCACGTTTATACGTGCAATGTTAATTTCTACCTATTGACGGCCATATTGTTTTTGTTAACAGCGCCACCAACGGATTCTGTAAGTCCTAATAGTGTTCAGAACTCAAAATCATGATTAATATAATTATAGCAGCTGTTCCCTTGAGATAAATGATCAATTTCTGAATAAACCAGCGATTTATGAAAATTATGACTGCTGTCTAAAGAAGGATGTAGAGATAATATCTGAATGTTCAGATGTCAAAATCATAGTTGATATAGGGTACGTTCCACTAGACGATCTCAACGCTCATGTCGCCTCAATAATCGTTCCACAAGACGATGGCGGTCTTGACATTCATGATAAATACGTCATAGATGACGTCATTGATCTCGAGTACTTCAAGTTCACAACGCCCGCAACTGAAAAGTGGGTCAAAGCGGTCGTTGCATTCATTTTTGCAGAAATCGCCATGAAGTTAAAGTTAAATGAGAAAATGCCTTTCTAATATGTACTTTCGATTCTAAATTATGCCAATTGATTCAAAATTTTCCATTTGTCAATATGACAGATGATTTCATGATCTCTTATTATCAGTTTTTATTATTTAAGAGCGATTAATTTACACAGGCATATTGGATTCATTCCATTCGTATATCCTTTTTGCTACAGGTTAGTTTAATCTTATTAATGATTTACTTTGCGATCCTAACCACAAATTGACAGTTTATTTGATATTTACCAGACACTCGCATCGTTCCACTTGAAGCACCAGCCACATCGATCAAGAGTTAGTGGAACGGCAAAAACTGCGGTCGTGAGCGTGAGCGTTGCGGTCATTTAGTGGAACGTACTCAAAATAATTGAGATAAATGATTAATTTCTGACTGATCCAGCAGTTCAAAAAATTTGAAACTGTGAGTGCTGACTGGAAGAGGATGTAGAAATAATATACTTGAAACAGAATGACGTCATTGTTTTCCTGCATAAAATTATTGTAGCTATTATCTTGAGATTAATAATTTTTTTCTGGATAAACCAGCGACTCAAGAAATTTGCAATAATGAGTGCTGACTGAGGGAGGTTGTAGAAATAATATACTGGAAACAGAATGACGTATTATCTGTTCTTTTGAGATAAATGAACAATTTCTGACTAAATTAGGAATCCAAAAAATTTAAAATTAGGAGTGCTGACTTAAGCGATCGTTTGGATCCTATAAAATGAATTGAAGGAAATTTTATGATAGACAAATCAACTCAGAAGACCGAAGAGAAGCCTAATAAACATTAATGTCCGACTAGTTTATTATTGTTGTCATAATAACACTGATTTCAGGGTAATTACGTAACAAATAATGCTCGAGGACATTATTTTGAAAAATAACAAACAAGTTTTCTAGTTACAGCAAGTAACTAGAGTAATTTCTCTGACAGGCATCACAGTGACAGGACATACCTTGCTAAAAATTTTGGTTGGAATACAATAAAAGTCAAACATTAAACATCGAAGACACCACGGGAGTTGAACGGACGATAATGCCTACGGTCAACGTACACACATCAGGCCAAAGGTCCTAGGAAAGTACACTGTTAACCTCAGGCATTATTATCCTTTTAACACCCTTGATACCTTGATTACTATAATAAAATTGGGGCGTTCCCCATGTTTATTTTATAATGACGTCACATAGCTCATTGCATTCCAATTATCAAACCCTTTTATTTGATATGTCAAGTGGGCTACCTTGGGGCTTTAGCTCAATTAGAAATAGTCGATATGTGAATTTTGTCGGTTATTTTGTACAAATGAGTAAAAATGTGAGGAGAAAAACACATTTTTGAAAATCGACCGCTTTTTGGAGCTCATATCTAGACAACGATTAGGAATATGTAAAAAGTGTATAGAACCAAAGTAGTAGAGAATTTTATCAGCTTCCATAATGCAGTATAATAAAATCACCTCTGACACTTCATTCTCGAGATGTGAACAAAAATTGAATTGTACTGTAAAAAACAAGATAAGTTTGTCATTAGAAGTATATATCTAAAATTCATTCATGACGTCATGCTATTCATTCAATATAAATTCACCAAAATTTACTTCCCAAAAATGCAAAATAACAAACTTTACGAACCCTCCGAGTTTGTTACCTCAAGCTAACAAAAACGTACTTGACATTTTGTATTCTGACAGGTGAATTTATTTCTACTAATTAATTTTTTTAAATAAAATTAGCGATGATATTGGGCGGGGACCTGCTTTCTGACGAAACATTTTTCCTAAAACAGCCGCAAACAAAGCGCGCATGTTTTTTGCTTCAAATCTTACACAGTGTGTAACTCCAAAACCTCAAAGGCCTCATCAAGTTGCTCGAGCTCCTCTAAATCCGATTCCAGATCCGTACCATCCTCAAGGTAGTCGGACTGAATTGGCATGGGCTGCAGGGCCCAAGAGGCGGCGGCTGCAGTAAAAGCGGGCTCCACCGCCCCCTCCTGCTAGTCTTCAGTTAATTCCCACAGCATTAGGGATGCATCAGTACCGCCAACCTACAAAACAACAACACATTAAAAATAGTTATTTTTGTATTTCGTGTGCGAAGTGATTGTTTTTTTTGTTGCGCGTGAGAATGTCAATTTTAACCGAGACTGTAAGGTCGAAATAACAAATTCATTCGAAAGCGCAACAAAATACAATCACTTCGCACACGAAATACAAACAATATTTTTTCGGCAAATGTCAAAAAATAATAGATTAACAATAATTATTGTTTTATTCAGTAAAATGTAGGAAAAAAGTACAAACTATAATTAATTTGCAGTCACCTGGGTATTGAAATCAAAAGTATGCGCAATTGTTGTTTGATAAATAAAGAACTGTCAACAATTAATTTTTATATTCAAAAATAAATAGTTTTGTGTACAAATTTATATTTCTTTTTTGTTAAATACCTGTTTGTTTCTATCCTTGTAGCATTACTAAACTTATTATTAATTGTTGAAAGTTCTTTATTTATCAAACAACAATTGCGCATACTTTTGGTTACAATACCCAGGTGACAGTAAATTAATTATAGTTTGTACTTTTTTCCAACATTTTACTGAATAAAACAATAATTATTGTCGATCTATTATTTTTTGACATTTGGCGAAACAATATTGTTTGTATTTCGTGTGCGAAGTGATTGTATTTTGTTGCGCTTTCGAATGAATTTGTTACCTCGACCTTGCGGTCTCGGTTAAAATTGACATTCTCACGCGCAAAAAAAACAATCACTTCGCACACTTAATACAAAAATAACTATTTTTGGTACCCCAAAATTCAATTAACTGAAAAAAATACTTACTGTAACAATATTTCTATCATTGAACATAAATCTTGCACAAGCAACTTGTCCACTGTAAACTTTTTCTTCATTATATTCTGCTTTTGGACTTAGGCAAGGATATCTGCAAAAAAAAAAAAACATTTTGAATACATGCCTAAAATAAAAAATTTGTTTTTACCTGAATAATCTTAAATAACCATCGGCGTCTCCAATTACCAAAAGATCATGTGCTGCTGATCTGTTTGCAGTAATAATTATGGATGTCATTGGGTAGAATCTGTTGTTCCAAATTCCTAAAAAAACAATCATCAAATAAACAATTTTTGTAAATATTTGTAAATAATTACCAGCTACTAAAAATCCTACTGTTGAATTTTGAGTGCACCATTTGACGTCCTTCATTGCAATTGGGCTCTTTTCTGGCGACAAAGATTTTATATCCCCTGAAAATTACATTTTACAGAAATGCACTGCATTATAATAAAAAAATCTTACAAAATGAAAGATCATAATCAGCAGTAACAGTTTGTAATGAATTGCTATCAGTACTCCAATCCATTTGAATAAGTGGTTGAGTCCCTCTAATTTTATTTGATTTTTTGTAGCTAAATCCGTCCCTGCTAACCCGGAAAAGATATATGGAACCGTTTTGACTTCCTATAGCCATCATGTCACCCGCTGGAACGGTAATTATTTTTAAGATATTCATTTTAAAAGTATTAACAAACCTGGATTGTATCCTAGACAACTTAACGGTGATCCGCACACTCTGATTGTAGCCACAGGAGCCCCATTATCTGTGTTAAGGACCAAAAGATGTCCTTCTGTACTGCCTGCTGCTAAAGCCACTCCGAAGGGGTGGAAAGTTAGAGATACGCATTCAAAAGCAACCTGATAATGAAATAAAAATATTAATTAATCATTTTGGCTTTACTGAGGCTTAGAATTATTGTGGAAATATTTTACATCAAGAAATATATTTGTTTTCTAGAAAATTGCTGGTACCTTCTAGCGCTTTCTAGAAAAGCCTGGACGTTTGCGAGAAAAACGTAGTGGGAGACTCACGGTATATATCAGTGGCTGACTCAACGAGGGTTATTATTGATTTTGGTTCAGAGACCTTATAATATGGACTGCTAGTGGTTGATTTAAACTGTGTTATTTGTATAAATCAATATTGATATAAATAATTAAAGTTAAGTTGTAGTGTAGTGTAATAATCTAAATTGAAATAAATAACGTTACAATATATATTTTTTTATTACTTGTGTGGTCCAAATGAGTTTGTGCTTCCTCCATAATGCGATATTTTTATCATGACCAGCGGTCGCAAATAATTCATCGTCTGGATGAACAGCCAGACCCCAAAGCTGCCTTCCATGTCCAAAGACAACTTGATTGAATCTTCTTTGTAAAGATCCTTCCAAAATGTTGTTCTTTGTTGTTCCAACATAAATGTTTCCGTCGTTCCGGCCTGGTCGTTGAGGGTAGATGCTTCGAACGCCTCCGGCCGATTCAGGAAGCTACAAAAAAAAACTTGAGATTCTGACGACTGGTAAGAATCATCTATGAATCAATTTTTTACCTTGGTGTCCGTGATTCTTTTATAATTCTGCAATGAATCCCACGCAGCAATTTTTCTATCTTTTTCTCCTCCTGATAATAAAGTTCCTTCTGATAACATAACTAGAGAACTGATGCCTTTATTGTGAGCCTAAAACAATATTTTAATCAATATTTACTGTAACATTTATTAAATTTAAAAAAATTACTTCAAATTCCATCCTAACAAAATATGCGCCATCACTATCAACACTATAAATAGTGATAAATCCATCGCCATCCGCTGTTACTACATCACCGTCCTGTTCGAATTGTAAACTTGTTATAAAAGTCCTTGAAGGCTGAAAAAAAACTGAATAATTAATATATGTTTGAATTTGAACCTACAAAACTATGGCTTACTGGTTTTATAATATCTGTACGCTCGAAAAATCCATCTTTTCTGCGGTTCCAGAACGTTAAATGCCCCTTTCCGTGCGTAATTAATAAATTATCGTCCAGGGGGTGGAAAGCTGCTCCTGTTAATTCTTCTTGCAGTGTCTAAAACAAAAAATAGAAGTAACAAACAATTCTTGTATTAATTTCAAATGAAACAATATTAAGTTTGTGTCGCTATATATTAATACGCCAAGAGAAATCTTTCGGCCCCCTTTTTAAGCATATTGCTTGCACGAAGGAATGTGAGATTTAGCATACTGTCACAAATTTTATGACTGAATTCCTCTCCTAGCTAGCGCTCTTATATACCTAAGCCAACAATGGGCCAACATTCAATTGTGTAACAGTTGTTGCCTGGCAACCACCGAACATCTGGTGACCATAACCTGTCAATCATGTCCGACAATTGAACATCGACCTTGTCAATACTAACTAGGATTACAGTTACAGCGAATTCAAATAAATAATTATGTGACCTAATTATTACAAATATATCATTTTTATTTTAAAAGTGCCTCTTAATACGCCAAGAGAAATCTTTCGACCCCCTTTTTAAATATATTGCTTGCACGAAGGTATGTGAGATTTAGCATACTTAAAGTTTATATGGAGAAGATGTGCAGAAAGCGAAAATTATATACAGTGTTTCTCGTTTTAATCTATATATTAATACGCCAAGATAAATCTTTCGGCCCCCTTTTGAAAGCATATTGCTTGCACGAAGGTATGTGACATTTGGCATACCTAAAGTTCAAATGAAGATGTGCAGAATGCGAAAATTATATATTAATACGTGAAGAGTTTGTACCTCTTTTTGAGCATATTGCGCGCACGAAAGAATGTAAGATTTGGCACACTTGAAGTTTATATGGAGAAGAAGTGCAGAAAGGTAAAATTATATACAGGTGTCCTATTTCAATTTTACGTGAAGGGAAAATTTTGTACTGCGCGCATAAAGAAATGTGAGATTTGGCATACTTGAAGTTTATATAGAAAAGGAGTGCAGAAAGCCGCAGCCGGAACTAGGGCGTAGCGAAGGTGGTCTCTCCCATTCAAATTGAAATTTAAGAAATATTTTATGACGGGATTATCTGCTACCCCTCTCATCTTAAAGTCAACTATAAAATTTTACTTGGGTTTATATTGATTATTGGGGATGTACACTGCTCTATCAGCAAATAGTCTAACTTCTGCATTTCGTGCATTGTATTAGGAATGCCGAGCCACCCGCTACGCTTGATTTGTTAAAGAAGAATCTATTTTTAACTTTTAACATTCCATCTATTGTTCAGAATCAATTAAATCAGGTTTTAGATCCCACTGAACCCAAAAGATACATTTTTCGAAATTATCAGCGATTCATTTGTCATTATTAAAATTTGAATTTTCATGAAATTCGTTATGTTTTTCTGAAGCACAGAAATAATGAGAATCATAATGTGAAATTAGAATTATTATCACTCATATTCGGACATCACATGCAAACGTTCGTCAATTGTTCTTTTAAATTGAGTAATTTAGCTCTATCGTGTTTAATATCAAATTAAAGCTCTTGCGGAGATATGTGATTGTAGTGGAAGTGTCAAAGAGGATATTAAAACGATCATCAATTGTTTTTTTTATAAATTATTCAAATGATATATAGTTTGATATCAATCTCGAGAAGATAGAATATATATATATATATATATTTGTATTACATCTTTTTTGCCTCATATTCATAAAAATAGGGGCGCAATTTTATGATTCGCCACGGGCAGCCAATACCCTAGTTCCGGCTCTGCAGAAAGCTTCAAGTAAATACAGGATTTTCTATTCTAATTCTACGTGAAGAGAAAACTTTGTACCACGTGCACGAAGAAATGTTAGATATGGCATACTTTCTAGAGAAGAAGTGCAGCATGCTCTAATTAAAGACAGATGTCTCATTTTGATTTAAAAAAAAACTTTGTAACGCGCACGAAGGAATGTGAGATTTAGCGGACTTGAAGTTCATGTGGAAAAGAAGTGCTGGGAGCTAAAATTATATACAGGCCGTCCTATTTTCAATTTTACGTGGAGAATAAACTTTGTATCGTGCGCATGAAGGAATGTGAGATTTGACATACTTGAAGTTTATGTGGAGAAGGAGTGCAGAAAGCTTTAATTATATACAGGGTATTCAACTCTAAGCTATCGCTGAAAACGTTATTATTTTTTGCTGGGATATATTAAAAAATATGCACCGATTAGGAAAATGGTTGAAGAAACCTATATAGTTTATATCAGGCGTTATTTGTTTATGATAAAATAAAATGAATTGCTATCCAAGTTTGTTTATTATATTAACTAACAATTTTTGGCATTTAGAGAAGATACATTTATTTGAGAATAAAAGATTAAAGTAATAAATAAAGTGGTAATATTTAACGATTCAGCTGTAGGCACTTGATGAAACATGTTAACAAAAAGATTTTAAAAAACACTTGGTGTAAGTTTCACAAAAAATAATATATTTACTTTATCGATTTCGGCTTCTCAGGCCATCTTCAGAAGAATACACATGGATACAGAAAATCATCTTAAATACTGAAACAATAAGTGAACTTAGCCACGCCTACAAGAACTTAAACTAATCGGTAAAACCCTATATGAGTCATTCCTAGCGGCTTTTTTTCAGGAATGACTCATATATTCTAAATGACCAGGTGGACCTATTTAATACTTTTGCCCTACAACTCCTTGTAAAGCAAAGGGTTTTACCAATTAGTCTAAGTTCTTGTAGGCGTGGCTAAGTTCACTTATTGTTTTAGTATTTAAGATAATTTTCTGTATCCATGTGTATTCTTCTGAAGATGGCCTAAGAAGCCGAAATCGATAAAGTAAATATATTATTTTTTGTAAAACTTACACCAAGTGTTTTTTTAAATCTTTTTTTTTTTTAATAAAGCTCAAATGGCCTATGGGATTAGGACAAAACTGACCGCCGCGCTCAAACGGTATATCCCCGTTCAAACTTTGCAACGATTTCTTACTAGATGTCAGAATCTCAAGAAGATCCAGGTTTGTGTTCTAATTATTTTATAGTTCATTAGATTACGAAAAGATATTGTTGTTTTATCATGACCAGAAATGAGTTTATGGCCGTTAAAAAAGTTCAAACTCCTTTATTTTCCGCTGATTAATATCTACAAAATAATAATAACTTCCTGAATATATTCTTTAAGGAACTGATGCTCCAAAATTACTGGTTTTTAGTTACCTACAAATTTTACGACTTGTATTACAAAACAGGTAGTTAGGATTGTAAAAAATCTAGTGATAAAACACTTTTTTTTTTTTAAATTACTTATGTACATTTCAGTAGCAAAGCTACTATCTTCAGAGTACAATAAATCATAGCAGAAAATTACAAACATGATACAAAATACCAGAAGAATATCCAATCAAAACATGGGGCTTGAGGTGGGCGGGGCCAAGAACTACACAGTGAGTTTGAGTGAAAACAATAAGTAAAACCTAATCAAAGTTATGCAATAAAGATCATCTAAGGCACGGCGAACTCTATTTACCAGGCGGGAGTGTGATGGAGGGGAGCGTGACGTCAGTAGAGTTTGTGAGCGAGCCAGCGATAGTAGTAGACTTGATGACTTCGTGATACGAAGTAGATTTTCTTGTAATATTGCGAATACCTACCTAAATATATACATATTATTCAATTTAAACATACCTCGCAAATGTTGTGTCTCAGCTTGTAAAAGCAGTTATGATAGTACAGAAGAAAATGTAATTACATTTGAATTTCTGAAGATTGCATTGCAACTAGCTATACAAATACATACAATTATCCAGGAGAAATTAGGACTTTTTATTACGATAAACCGCATTTGAAACCTAATCCGTTTCAAACTATCTTTCCTGGACTTCCTCATTATTTAAATATGAAATCAAATACTGAAAAAAAATCTTAGACGAACGAAATTTTGAAATCAGAAAAAAAGAACAAGAAAAAACTAATAAAATATTAGAAATACAACTTATAGAAAATAGAGTTCAAAATTTTGACTTACTGCTTGAAAAAGCACCTGAATTTGTCAAAACTATAAATGGCGATATTTTTGTAAAAGTAAATGATGACGGTATTATTATTTAAGTAAGTCGTTCCTTTTATATTGAAATAGATAGAAATCTGAGCCCAAAGTATTTCTTTGAAAATAAACTGGTAAGTTTGAGTGAATTACAGCATAATAACACTCCATTATCTACAAATGAACTTGATACATTATCCAAATTGAGAGATATTTCAGAATGTATGTTAAATGAAACTGATTTTGTTTATACTTATTCTATTATTTAGAATTTAAATAATGATGTCTGAGAACGAAGGCGATGAAGAGAGAATTGAGCAATTATTGTACTTAAGTGGACAAATAAGTCTCCTTTTCTCAAATCAAAAGCGCTACACTTCAAAAATTATTATTTGGTCTTACATGATTAATATGCAATCACATCCTAAATATTTGCAACAATTTACAGCTTCTTTTCATATATCTTCAAGTTCTTAAATAGGAAATGATCATTTCTTAAGAGTAATTGCAAATAGACTTACAAAAGAAGAGGACAAGTGGGTGATTTTGCAACTTGATAAAATATATGTTAATGAAAGCATTGATAGCGAACTGTTATTTTGAGTTACATTTATCGCATTACAGCGTTTTACTCTAAAACTATATTCAGAGACAAGAGAATTACCGTTATTATTGTTGTTAGTAAGTCAATAATCATTCTGCATACACATTATAGTTCTAAAATACAAATTTAATACTATTACATCGCATGAAACTGTGTAAAAACCAGCCTACTGACGTCATCCGAATGCTGTGGTAGTGGGGGTCACACTCCCGCCTGGTATAGAGTCCGCAGTGTCTAAGGAGACATACGTAATGCAAAACCAAAAAGAAATCAAGTCAAAATACAGAATTTGATGTGGGTGGAGCTAAAAACTACAATGTTATAATAAAGTAAGCCATAGGGAGAACTAATCAATTAAAATGCATTGATTTCTTTTTGGTTTTGCATTACGTATGTCTCCTTAGATCATTATTGCATAACTTTGATTAGGTTTTACCTATTGTTATCACTCAAATTCACTGTGTAGTTCTTGGCTCCACCCACCTTAAACTCTATGTTTTGATTGGATATTCTTTTAGTATTTTGTATCATGTTTCTAGTTATAAGATTTGTTTTCTGCTCTGATTTTATTTATGTAAACTATTTTTAAACGAATTTGAAAGTGTTTTATAATTCATTTCAGTTAAGATCATCTGTATTAAAACCGAATTGACCTCTTTATATCCAAAGAAGCTAATAAGCACTTTCTGAATCACCTATTTAAATTTTTTTTTAAGCCAAATAAATATCCGTGATTAAAACTTGTAAGAAAATAATGAATCAAAAGGTGTAAGTGTACTTTTATGATGAAGTTGATAATTATCCTGCTGTGGGTGCGTGTGGAGTATTTCGTGCGTGTTTCTCCCGCGTTGAAAAAATCTTTGTTTTGATACAAAGTTGCGTGCTAAGGAGTATGTAAATCACGACGTTAGAACGGTCAAACGACACACTGACATGTATGAGAGGTTTCAAGTTTGTCGATTTTCTGGACACTAAAAAGTAAAAACTAGGCGAGAATAAGTTCTTGATATTCCTCTTCTAGTACACTTTTATTTCTTGAAGTAATTATAGTATAATGAGGGTTGGATATTATGGTTAATATTGGCTTTAAATGCTTGAAATGCTAATTATTTGGTATCAAAGTAGGTATCAGGGCGCCATTGTTCTATTTTTGCCAATTTATTTATATTGATCATTTTTATAAAATGTATTATTAGAATGATTGCAATCAGTAATATGGTTGTACATATCATGCAAATATTTAAATATTTAAAAGGAAGTAAGTAGAACACTCACCGCAACTTTTCCTAATAAATGTCCCCATTGCCACTGCCAGACTGACAGAATACTTTCTCTCCCCCCATCAACTGCTAGGACATAGCTTCCACCATTCTAAAAAAATAAAATTTGTTCAAATAAAAATTTGTGAACAATGAGATAATTACCAATTGTGAGAAAGCAACAGCAGCAACCCCAACTTCAAATTCACCCATCCCAAACACATAAAGTGTCTGTAAGGTTTCTGTGCTCCAAATCCGGATATGTGCTTGGGTTTTTCTGTTCCTTCCGGCACGCTGGCCAGATGCTACCATTTCTCTGGACGGGTGGAGATCCATACTAAAAATTATTCACAATAAAAACAGTACTAAATCATAATAAAGAAAAAATAATTACCATTGGATATCTTCTGTATGTCCCACATAATGTCTTTGTGTCTCTTCATCTCTATCATACATAATAGCTACAGCTGCTACAAAATATAGAAGCTCTCCTGTGGGAAGTACCCATAAATTTCTTCTGGAATCTGTCCCTCTGTACCCATATCTGTTTGTATTAGAGTCAAGAAATAATTTAATATTTACCAAATCTAAAAACATTTTCAGCATATTTTTTCTTCAATTAGTGATTAATACCTCTGATAAAGCAAATGTTATTTAGGTTAGAAATGTGGTCATAATATTTCAGCGAAATTTTTTCGTTGTGCCAACATTAACTTTTTCATTGTTTCATTATGTTTACGTTTAGGTTAATGTAGTTTTGATGACTGATAAGAATTAGTTTTATACTTTTATAGTGCGTGGCCTATTTTGCCCATTTTTTCTTTTGTCATTGCTTCGTTAATATGAATGTAACACTTTCTTTGTGTTTAAAAAGCGTTGCTGATTTATGGAAATAATATATTTTTCAACAAGTATTACCAATATGTTTACCTAAAACATTTTTCAAAATTATTAATTGAAATTAGAAAACGTTCGTCAATTGTTTTATAAAAATAATTAATTTGGTTCTATTGTTTTCAATATCTACATATTAATACGCCAAGAGAAATCTTTCGGCCCTCTTTTTAGAAATATTGCTTGCACGAAGAAATGCTAGATTTAACAGAGGCGGCTCTAGCCTACTTACCGCCGGGATGCAAAGATATATAAATTGCACCCCTTCCCCCCCCTATCTCCCTCTCTTCATCGTACTTCTCTTTTTTGTAGATTGCAATCCCAATCCACAGTTTTAATCGCAATCTACAATCCACAATTTGAATCTCAATACACAATTTTAGTCCCAATCCACAATTTGAATCCCAATTCAAAATTTCAATCCTAATCCACAATTCACTATTCGAATCTCAATCCACAATTTCAATCCCAATCCACAATTTCAATCCCAATCCACAATCCACAAATTTAATTGATGACAGAACAAATTTCCTCTACTTATGTTTGGTTCATAAAGTATTAACAACAAAAACACCGAAATATTTATATGATAAATTTAAGACAAAATCATATGAATATTCATTACGTCACAAGAATGCATTTGTCGTTCCATCTTTTAACAAAAGTAAATTCAAGAGCTCTTTTTCATATCTTGCACCTAAAATGTATAACGAAATACCAACATTTCTAAAATCTCTTTCGTTAAATTCTTTCAGATTACATCTGAAAGATGTATTTAATTTAATTTCTGGAAATCGACTTCCATAATATGAAGAACAATCATATTTATCAGTGAGCACATTTATTTTGTATATTTTATTGTCTTCTTCTTTTCTTTAACTACATGATTATCATTAGTTACGCTTATTTTTCCCTTATTGTATTATTTGTTTCAAAATTAATTGGATTGATATTTATAGCTAAATATATGAATAATTTGTAGGTTAGGTGGAAGAACAGCCTTTGGCTGAACCTCGCCTTTGGGTTACACTCAATAAAGATTATTATTATTATTATTATTATTATTATTTAGTCCCAATTCACAATCCACAATCCACAATATCAATCTCAATCCGTAATCCACAATTTCGATCCCAATCCACAATCCAAAATTTTAATCCCAATCCACAATCCACAATCAAAAATTTCAATCTCAAACCACAATTCAAAATTTTAGTCCTAATCCACAATTTGAATCCCAATACACAATTTTAATCCTAATCCCAATTAAAAATACACAATATTAATCCCAATCCCAATTCACAACCCACAATTTCAATCCCAATCCAAAATCCACAATTCAAATCCCAATCAAAAATCCACAATCCTAATCCAAAATCCAGAAACCCAATCCAAAATCCTAATCCCAATCCCAATTCACAGCCCACAATTTCAATCTCAATCCACAATCCTACTCCCAATTCAAAATCCACAACCCCAATCCCAATCCCAATCAAAAATCCACAATCCCAATCTCAATCCAAATTCAGAAACCTAATCCCAATCCACAATTCCAATCTCAATCCAAAAACCAGAAACCCAATCCAAAATTCTAATCCCAATCCCAATCCCAATTCACAACCCACAATTTCAATCCCAATCCAAAATCCACAATCCTAATCCCAATCCCAATCCCAATTCACAACCCACAATTTCAATCCCAATCCAAAATCCACAATCCTAATCCCAATCCAAAATCCACAACCCCAATCCCAATCCCAATCAAAAATCCACAATTCGAGTCCCAATCAAAAATCCACAATCCTAATCCTAATCCCAATCCAAAATCCAGAAACCCAATCCCAATTCCAAATTCTACAACCCCAATCCCAATCGAGAATACACAATCCTAATCCCAATAAGAAATCCACAATTCCAATCCCAATCCAAAATCAAAATTCAGAGACCCAATCCCAATTCCCAGTCCCAATCGCAATCCAAAATCCAGAAACCCAATCAAAAATCCTAATCCCAATCCAAAATACACAATTCTAATCCCAATCCAAAACAGAATGGTGGATTATGGATTATTGATTGTGGATTAGCTCTAATAATAGTTATTCATGTATCTAGTGCGCGAAATTATACTTTGGTGCTCGAGAATGAAAGTTTTTTGTCGAGGCGGAAGCCGAGACACAAATTATTCGAAAACTCCAACGAAATTTCGTGCACGAGTAGCATACAATATTTTTTCTACAGACGTCAAAATATATATTAAAATCATATTGAAATACAAAAATTAATATAATTTATTAAGACATTGTCAAGATAAAATCAGTGCCCGAAATACTTCGTGCCCGTTGTCATGATAAACAATTCTAATGCGACATTTCGCA
Source organism: Dromius quadrimaculatus (assembly GCA_963989225.1). Taxonomy (NCBI): domain Eukaryota; kingdom Metazoa; phylum Arthropoda; class Insecta; order Coleoptera; family Carabidae; genus Dromius; species Dromius quadrimaculatus. Next base: position 3,103,762 of record OZ022329.1, read on the forward strand.
TACTAATATTGATGTACAAATGTCATGATTTTTTGACGTTTGTAGAAAAAATATTTTGTTAAAGAAATTAGTCTTATTTTTAGAGAATTATGTTCGGGGCCTAACTGCCGCCTTCAAGGACATGGCGTCCTTGCACCCCCACTTGAGACATCTCTGAGATTTAGCATACTTAAAGTTTATATGGAGAAGAAGTGCAGAATGCGAAAATTATGTACAGGTGTCCCATTTTAAGATTAAAATAGATATGTATTAATACGTGAACAGTTTTTCCCTCTTTTTAGGCATATTTCGCGCACGAAGGAATGTGAGATTTGGCATACTTAAAGTTCATGAAGGAATACAGAAAGCTGAAGGCGTTTTAATTTTACGACCGCGCACACGAATTGAGTATTTAAAGTATGTGTGCAGAAGAAAGTGCAGAAAGCAAAAATTATATACAGGTGTCCTATTTTAATTTTACGAGGGGAGAAAACTTTGTACAGCGCGCAAGATGGAATGTGAGATTTGGCATACTTTAAGTTTACATGAAGAAGAAGTGCAGAAAGGAAAAGCATATAGAGGTGTCCCATTTTAATTTTACGTGAAGAGAAAACTTAGTACCGCATGCACGAACACGATGTAATATGAGACTTAGCATACTTGCAGTCTGTGTGGAGAAGGAGCGCAGAAAACTAAAATTATATACATATTGTCCCATTTTTATTTTACGAGAAGAGAAACTTGGTACTGCGCGCATAAAGAAATGTGGAAAAGGAGTGCAGAAAGCTAAATATATATACAGGTGTCCTATTCTAATTCTAAGTGAAGAGAAATCTTTGTACCGCGTGCACCAAGAAATGTGAGATATGGCATACTTTCTAGAGGAGTGCAGAATACTGGAATTAGAAACAGGTGTCCCATTTTGATTTTAAAAAATTTTTAACGCGCACAAAGGAATGTGAAATATAGCAGACTTAAAGTTCATGTTCAAAATTATATACAGGCTGTCCTATCTCCAATTTTACGTGGAGAGAATACTTTGTATCGTGCGCATGAAGGAATGTGAGATTTGACATACTTAAAGTTTAAATGGAAAAGGAGTGCAGAAAGCTTCAATTATAAACAGGATGTTCAATTTTAAGCTATCGCTGAAAACAATATTATTTTTTTGCTGGAATATATCGGAAAATATGCACCGAGAAGGAAAATGGCTGAAGAAAAACGTAATGATTTCTTTCCCTAGCCGAGGGTTGGAAGAAGAGACATTCAAAATCTTGAATGGCAATTATAAAAGTGTGCAAAATAATATTTAAACGATTGTCAATTGTTTTTTTTTAAGTTATTTAAATGATGTCTAATCAAACCCTCTTTTATGATAAAATGTTTAAAAAAGAAGCACATTTCAACATTAATATTTGTGTTCAATTAATTTAGAAAAAGGATACACCCAATCTAGTTGCATTTTCTTATCAGGGGGTGAATTATCCATTGGTGCGTGATGAATTGGAGGATAAAATGTTCTTCTTAACCCTCTTATTGTTACCCTTATTGGTTCTTCTTTTAAAACTTCTAATAATGTGTAATCTACAGAAAAAAAAATTACTCTGTTGGGTTTTATTGCTTTATAATGTTCTGCTTACCATTGCTTCTGACGATTTCGTTTTCGGGTGCGTAAAGCACCCTCGGTCGACTTTTACTTCTAGCCCGTCTAGTTTTGCTTAGGTCTTCTACGACGGTGGTTTGGGCGACGCCGGCTCTGGAGCGACTGCGGCGGGCGGGTGACATATTTACTGCTGATGTAGAGGTTACTATACCACCCCCAACTGAACCCACACCTAAGTAAAAGGTGTCCACGTCGGCGAATTCGTTACGTAATTGAGAAAAACTTCGAACCTTAAAAATAAAAAATTTGTTCATACTTTACATAACATAATTCGATTATGGATAAGGAAAGTATGCGCAGTGACGTCATAAACAAACAAAAAATGGTGGAATACCTCTTGCCCAGAAACTGTGTACATTCTTTTAGCCCCATTCATTTTTAAAACTTGTCCTAAATCTTCTAAAACTTCTTCAAAAGGTTGCGAAGTTCTTAAATTGAGAAGGACGCGACACTGTAAAAAATTAAATTTAAAATATTTATGAGTTTGTTGTGTAATATTTCGTACCTGTACAGTGTGGTCCATATTGTTAATGATTCTAATAACTCTTCCTGAGGATGGTTTGATGGTACCGGTGCCTGTGGCAGCTGCAGGAGGCGGCACTCCGTCTGCCTCCACGATGGACGCCTTGCGACTAATTGGCGTTTTATTCCATCCGCCTTGACCACCTGGCGCCGCGTACCAAATGCCATTTTTCTTGCCGTAACTAGCCGCCTTAAAACAATATTTTCATTAGTATTTTTGGTGGAGGCGCCAAACTTAAACAAATTTGCTATTTTTCTTTGTGCGTGCAGTTTTTGTTCGAGTATGTGTTACAGCCGATAAAATCACAATATAGAAAAAATTGTCGCAAATTACACCATTTTTCTTTAACCCAAATAACTAATATATAAAATTCCAATAAAACAAAACAATGTTTGAAATTGACGATATTATTTTTTTAAGAATATTCAAATCGGCAACCCGTATGACGCTCGTGCATACAATTCAGCACGCAAATAGACGTTCAATTCAGTTTAAAATATTCTACTATTTATGGAGCTCATAATACGTTATTTGCAACGCTACCGAAATTAAGACCTTATCATAAAAAGTTTACACATAAAACAACATTTTTATGCGTACATTTTATTTGAGATAAATAATTCATGAAATAATTGAGATTAGTTATTGATTATTTTTTAGTTATCAGTACCCTTCTTCAATATTCACCTCAAATTTGGATTGTTTAGGACTGCTGGTTTAGTAAATAGAAAATAAAGTCTTCCGAGAAATCAGATACGTTTCAGAATATCTATTTTAAAATTAAATGCCCAATAACTCATGAACTAATTGAGATTAGTTATTGCTTAGTTATTTTTTATTTATCAGTACTCTTCCTTAATATTCAAACAAAATTTGAATTGTTTTGGACTGCTGATTTGATAAATACATAATATCTTCCGAAAAACCAGATATGTTTTTGTAATGTTCAATAACTCATGAACTGATTGAGATTAGTTATTGGCTATTATTTTTTAGTTATCAGTACCCTTCTTCTATATTCATACAAAATTAGGATTGGTTTAGCAAATAAAAAATGATGTCTTCCAAGAAATGAGATACATTTTAAAAAAAATCTATTTCAAAATTGAATGCCTAATAACTCATGAACTAATTGAGATTTGTTGTTGGTTATCATTTTTTAGTTATCAGTACCCTTTCTTAATTTTCACACAAAATTTGGATTTTTTTGGACTGCTGATTTAATGAATAAAGAATGTCTTCCGAGAAACCAGATATGTCTTTGAAATGTCCAATAACTCATGAACTAATTGAGATTAGTTATTGGTAATTATTTTTTAGTTATCAGTTCTCTTAATATTCACACAAAATTTGAATTATTTCGGACTGCTGGTTAAATAAATAAAAATGTCTTCCGAGACATCAGATATGTTTCTGAAATACCCAATAACTCATGAACTAATTGAGATTAGTAATTGATTATCATTTTTTAGTTATAAGTATCCTCCCTTAATGTTTACACAAAATTTGGACTGTTTAGGACAGCTGGTTTAGTGAATAAAAAATATTTTTTTCGAGAAGTTAGATACGTTTTTGAAATGTATAATAAAATTCAATGCCCAATAACTCGTGAATTAATTGAGATTAGTTATTGATTATTATTTTTTAGTTATCAGTACCCTCCCTTAATATTCACACAAAATTTTGATTTTTTTGGACGGCTGGTTTAGTAAATGAAAAATCTTATCTACCGACTTTTTTATGTAGTTATGAATATTATAAAAATAACTTCGCTGGCATTTAAAAGTACTTTTTCTTGCAAATGATCGAAACTATTTTATTTATATTTTAGAGTGTCTCATTCTGGTTCTGGAACGCGTGCATTCTGAGGATGCAGATAACACCGTGACGGTCGGTGCGCTGTAGTCTCTTTTTTCAGAGCAGTTTCTTGATTATTTTTGACAAATCTTTTCGTATATAGAATACATTTTTCTAATATTCACATTGCAAATTAAAATCTCATCAAGGTCATAACATTACCATTTCTTGAATTCAGATGCTAGAATTAATGGCAGCCAGTTACAAACACGATATGAATGTATAATTTTCTTGTAAATATAATATTTGTATAATGTTTAGAACCAAAAATAGGGGCGCGATTTTGTAACCTCCAAACAAACCTAACAATTTCACCTAATTTCTGAAGTTGAATGCTTGGTCAGAGCGGGTGAAGCCCGCCCGTTAGTTGGGTGCAAAGCACCGTTAAATACCTGTTGCAACATTGAAGGAAGAGATACAACCACAAATGTTGCTTCTTCGTCACACATAAGAACGTTTTAAACCACTATTCTTAAAAAAGTATGTTTATATTTTTTCTAATACTAATTCGTCAGTTTTTGAGCTAAATTTTTAATTATTCTTATTAATATTTAACACTTGTAAACATGAAAAGCTAGCAGTGAAAACAAAATAGAAAATTATCACAATATTATTAATGAGCAACAACAACTTTGAATCTTCTTCGATTCATAAATCACAGTCCTTATTGCCCCACAATGCACAACTTTCTACCAAAACTAAATATTTTGCGAGCTTTTAGATACAGTCGGCTCTGTTCGGACATCTCCGCACTGAAATTCGAACTGAAAATGACGCACTATCATCTTTCAGGTATGATTTAGAGGTGCTGATCGCTTTTAAGCAGTGGGGGATGATGACGTAATCATCCCGATCGCTCATTGGCCCGCGAGGTCAAGGTTGAATTCTAATTGGCTGTAAGTGGTTCGTAGCAGAGCTTTCTTGAGTATGTGGTATGGCGGGCCACTTTGTGCTGACCTTGGAGTGGCAGATAACGGGTTCGGCACGCTAGCTTTAAGCACGAAAGGGACAGGAGAGGGAATTGTCACAATAAATGGTTCATTCAATTACAACTAAATTTTGACGTGATTGAGTAATTGTAGTATGCGATAAAGCTCATTTATTTGTATACAAAAACATTTATATCATTTTTTTTTTCACTAAATTAATAAAAACAAGCCTAGGCACGATGCCTGAAATTCCGCTCTTTTTTCAACTCTCTTTAAACATGTCTAAAATCGTTTTTTAGCTGGCTGTTTCTGACGTCACAACTGTACTTCTCTTACGGATCCATTCCAACAATATCTTTGTTCACGCAGTTATTAAACTTTTAGTTTGAAATTATTTTTTAACAGGTCATGTGTTAGTCGGAATCAAAATTTGTATGAACTAAAAATGCTCCAAGATTTTCCTGATCATCTGTTACAGGTAAGTATAAAAAATGGAAGAATCATCTAGATGATGAAAGCGCATTTTTGACAGCTCATGAATGTTTATTACTTCAGAGATTTCGCAAATTACCATCTCACACAATTACTGAGCTTGAAATCAAGCAGTTTGGGCAAACTTACGAAACAGCAGCTTCCATTTAGTACTAGTTTCAAGTTGACTATTTGATAGGTACATAATTTATGCATGTACAAACTCAAAAATACCTTTTAATCTTCATTGTTTAGTTATTGACTGACGGGAGGTCAAGTGCTGTACCTTAAAATGATAATTTGATCTTTATCAAAGCTATATGAAAAAAATACACCAAAAGTAAACAAATTTTCATCTAATACTAATGATTCATTCTAATAAGCTTCAAATTCGCGTTAAACAAGTCATTGAATGAATCCCGGACAGATTTGACAACTGTACATAATAATAGTGACACCCGCGGCTAAAGTTGAAACTAAATTTTTATCTACTTGAATAAACTTTAGTTGCCATATCCCTAATGTCATGTATATCTATGTGCATTGTTTCACTTGAAACAAGTAATTGAATAATTTAATCTTCCACAATCACTGAGCTTGAATTAAAGCAATTTGCGCAAACCTACGAAACAGTAGCTTTTATTTAGTACCAGTTTCAAGTCTGTAAATAGTATAGTTGCTGAGAACTCAGTGTCACGCCAGCCAGCCAGCCAGACAGCCAAAGTTAATATAATAGCGCTTTTTTACAAAAAATGCGCTAAAAATAATCAGTTTGGGTGAACTTACGAAACAGCAGCTTTCATTTTGTAACGTGCGAAAAGGTCATAATTCGTAAAAATAAAATAAGCCCTGAATCCTGCATCATATGGGCGGGGCCTTTCGTCTCTGTATCGCACTGCATCGCCCCGCACGGTCGAATATTCTAGTAACGTGCTCTTGACTGACCTACAACATTTCTAGAAACGGACATCTGTTTATATATGAGCTAACGACCTGACTGAGGAACAGTGAACAGTAAAACAGTGAATATTTAGTGAGTGATCAGTATTTTGTTTATTGCTTCTTTGTGAAATTGGAAAATGGCGTCCAAGAAGTTGTTGAAAGATTTGAAGATCGTAGAGTTGAAATATCAATTAATAGAAGAGCGGGATTTCGGAACCAGTGGCCGCAAACAAGTTTTAATAAAGATGCGAGAAGCTATGACTGAAGACGGTTAAGATCCTGATTCATATTTTAACCGATTTGGCAATAAACTTAAAATCAAAATTAAAAGAGAATTATTCAAGTTTAAAAGAGGATTTAGAATCAAAATTAAAAGAAAATACTATAAGCTGGAAAGAAAATTGAATGAAAAATTACAAGAGAAATCTAGAAGCTTGAGAGAAGAATTGCAAGAAAAATTGGAGGAAAATACAAAGAAAGTTGAACAAAAGATGGAAAAATTTAGAGAATATAAAAGTGAACTAGACAATTTATTTCTCACTTATTACTATTAATCTTCAACAACAAAGCCACAGATATTTATTTTTGACAACTTATTTATTTATCACACTGATCACTCACTGGATATTCACTATTTCACTGTTTTACTGTTTACTGTTTGTCAGTCAGGTCGTTTGCTCAAATATATACAAATGTCCGTTTCTGGAAATGTTCTAGGTTAGTCGAGAGAACGTTACTAGAATTTTCGACCGTGCGGGGTGCGGTGAGATATAAAGAGACTTATTTCAAAATAAAAATTTACATGTATTAAAATTTTTATCAATAAATGGAATTCAAGAACACGGTAAAATATCATTGTAAAGCATCAAAATTATGCATTACATTAATTTATAATATACGAACGAAAACGCTAGCACAAACTTTTATTATTTAGTTTTTTTTGTTATTTAGCTCAAATTTTTTATTCGGCTGCAACTTAAACAATAGATTTGAATTATTCATACGTTTCTTATATTTACTTCATATGTCGAATAAATAAATTAACATAAAATTATTCCAAAAAGAAAACAAATATGTTAGCATTTCAGCACATATCTCCACTAATAATTCAGCGAAGAAAAAATTAAAATTAAGAATAATTAGTTGATATGAGGTCAGGGATGAAAAAAAACTGTTGAGGTGTTGAGGGTCGCTATTTGTAATTCAAAATACTCTGGACACAATGATTAAGAATTTAAAAAACTGTCATGTTCTTGCAGAATATTAATTGCTAGGAAATTCTTGACCTGAATATTATCAAGCCCTAGGACAATATTACCGAATAATTGTCTCAATTTAAAGTGTATTTAGAACAGTAATTTACAAAATTTAAGTGTTACAAGATTGCAATAAATTAAAATTGCAAAAAATGTTTGGTTACGCCCAAAAAAATGGAAGAATCATCTAGATGATGAAAGCGCATTTTTGACAGCTCATGAATGTTTGTTACTTCAGAGATTTCGCAAATTACCATCTCTCACAATTACTGAGCTTGAAATCAAGCAGTTTGGGCAAACTTACGGAACAGCAGCTTCCATTTAGTACTAGTTTCAAGTTGACTATTTGATAGGTACATAATTTATGCATGTACAAACTCAAAAATACCTTTTATTCTTCATTGTTTAGTTATTGACTGACGGGAGATCAAGTGCAGTACCTTAAAATGATAATTTGATCTTTATCAAAGCTATATAAAAAAAATACACCAAAAGTATACAAATTTTCATCCAATAATAATAATTCATTCTAATAAGCATCAAATTCGCGTCAAACAAGTCATTGAATGAATCCCGGACAGATTTGACAACTGTACATAATAATAGTGACACCCGCGGCTAAACTTGTAACTAAATTTTTATCTACTTTAATAAATTTTAGTTGCCATATCCCTAACGTCATATATATCTATGGGCATTGTTTCACTTGAAACAAGTAATTGAATAATTTAATCTTCCACAATCACTGAGCTTGAATTAAAGCAATTTGTGCAAGCCTACGAAACAGCAGCTTTTATTTAGTACCAGTTTCAAGTCTGTAAATAGTATAGTTGCTGAGAACTCAGCATCACGCCAGCCAGCCAGCCAGACAGCCAAAGTGAATATAATAGCGCTTGTTTCCAAAAAATGCGCTAATAATATGTTTTATTTTTATATACAGCTATAAAAACTACCCCAAAAACTATTTTTACCCTCATCGACACACTTTCCAAATTAGTTTTTTTATGAAAGCTCGAACGTCTAGCCATAGCCTACTCTCCAATTCATATTCGACTATTCGTGGTCGTCGAAAAGATTTCAGATAAAAAAATGGAAACAAGGCTAGGTCTTAGTGGGTTGCACGACAAAAATAAATAAAAATTAAATGTCCAATAAAAATAACAAGCTCAGATAAAGCCAGAATATAAAAGAAAATTAGAGAAATTGGGGAAAATTCGTCAAATTATTGGGTAATTCAGTAGCATTAAATTTTATCATGATTAGAAGAATAAATGTATTTCTTACTTGTACAAAGTAACAAGTAAGTATTGTGAAACCGACAAAATTCACCTATCAAGATTTTGATGGAAATATCCGTTTTGAGCATCCCTGAATCTATTGTGACTATTTTTGGCTTGATGTCGGTACGTATGTTTGTGCGTGCGTAACTCGCAAATCTCAAAACTGATTGAACGTATAATGTTGAAATTTTGTATTTAAGACTGGTATGGGGTCTAGTTGTGCACCTCGCATTATGGTTCCAATAGTCTGTACCGGAAGTGCACTTTACTTGAAACTTTTTTTAAATTTTTTCATAAATATAGAATGATCCGCCATAGCATATTGAAATTTCGTATAAAGAACTTCTATAACATCTTATTGTACATCTTGCATTATGATTGCGATCGGCTGAACCAAAAGTGCACTTTACTTGAAACTATTTTTTAATTTTCCGCATAAATCCAGAATGATCAGCTGTAAGATACTGGAATTTAGCATTTGAAATTGCTGTAGCATCTCAATGGTCATCTTCTATTTTTGTAACAATCGGCTGAGCCGGAAGTGCACTTTATATGACAGACTTTTTGAATTTTCCGCATAAATTCTAAACAATCAGTCGTAGAATATTTAAATTTTGTATTAGGCACTTTTATAATATCTAGTTGTACACCTTGCATTATGATTGCTATTGACTAAACCGGAAGAGCACTTTATTCATAACATTTTCTGAATTTTCCGCATAAATCCAAAACGATTGAACGTAGATTGTTAGAATTCAGTATTTAGAACGATTATATCGTCTAGATGCTCATATCCTATTTTTATTGAGATCCACCGAGCCGGAAGTGCACTTTACTTGACAGTCTTTTGGAATTTTTCGCATAAATTCGAAACGATTAGGTGTAGAATATTGAAATTTGGTATTTCAGTCTGCTGTAGCATCTGAATGATTGCCTACTATTTTCATAACAATAGATTGAACCGGAAGTGCCCTTCAGTAGGAATTTATTTTTTAATTTTGCGCATAAATTCAAATCTGTTGGTAGTCGTAAAATTTAGAATTGTTTGTTATTTTAAATGATTGTTGCAGTGTGTTTACTTTAAAATTTATCTTGTAATTCTCTCGAATCCAGAAGAGGTCAATATTTTGTGTTACTTTGTATTTCATTCACTTCTTCGGCAACATTTTAGTTGAGTAACTTATCCTTCTCATTATAATAATCAATAATAATACACCTAATTTGAATTAATTGATTTCTTAAGGATCGCGTGTTACTCTTGTGTGTAGTGTTATGACGTAGCCAACTAGGATTTGATACAGCTTAAACGCACGAAAACAGCGAGGGCTGAATTTATTCCTAACCTTCAATTTTGTACATTCATTATGTTTATGTATGGACACACAAATTTGTCATTGTGTGCGAGAGTGAAAATCATGAGAGAATATGGAAAAATACTGAATTAGTTGACGATAAAGAGAAGTAAATAGCAGTGGTTGAATGCAGATGAATGCAAAAATAGGAAATTAATTTACAAATTTGAATATGAATAGAAATGTTTGCTGATATGTCAAAGGGCCAAAACTGTAATTTGGAAGGAATAGGAACATGCATTTCAGGACACATTTCTTTGTTTTTATAATTTCAATTATTAAATTTTTCATAAGAAAACTGAAGGCCAACTAATTTATCTGGTAGTAGATATGCAAATAATTTGAAATATCATGTAGAGACATTTGTCAACTTATTATAGTGCATAAATTTTTCCACCAATGTCGCAAATATTCATTGTTATTCATTTATTCTTACCGTTTAGAAACGCCAAGTTACTGCTGCTGGATTAAAAGCAGACGAGGGAGGCTACGTACATTTTTATTTATTTTTGTGAAGGTTGTAGAGGTAATTATACAGGCGATGAATTTTCTTTGTTTCTTTTAATGACAAATTTCGTGTAAATCTTGTCGAAAAAATTGAGATTAGTCATGGTTTTCTTGGACTTTAATAATGTCTAATATTAATTTTTTACAATCTCCTTGAAATTGTGACGTCTGGTAAGAAATCGTGCAATACTAGCAGTGCTGCCTTCTTGTCAGAATCTCAAAAAGATTCAGGTTTGTGCCCAAAAAACAGAATAATGGAAGAATCATCTAGATGATGAAAGCGCATTTTTGACAACTCATGAATGCTTGTTACAATTACTGAGCTTGAAATCAAGCAGTTTGGGCAAACTTACGGAACAGCAGCTTCCATTTAGTACTAGTTTCAACTTGACTATTTGATAGGTACATAATTTATGCATGTACAAACTCAAAAATACCTTTTAATATTCATTGTTTAATTATTGACTGACGGAAGGTCAAGTGCTGTACCTTAAAATGATAATTTGATCTTTATCAAAGCTATAAAAAAAAAATACACCAAAAGTAAACAAATTTTCATCCAATAATAATAATTCATTCTAATAAGCATCAAATTCGCGTCAAACAAGTCATTGAATGAATCCCGGATAGATTTGACAACTGTACATAATAATAGTGACACCGGCGGCGAAAGTTGTAACTAAATTTTTATCTACTGTAATAAACTTCAGTTGCCATATCCCTAATGTCATATATATCTATGAGCATTGTTTCACTTGAAACAAGTAATTGAATAATTTAATCTTCCACAATAACTGAGCTTGAATTAAAGCAATTTGTGCAAACCTACGAAACAGCAGCTTTTATTTGGTACCAGTTTTAAGTCTGTAAATAGTATAGTTGCTGAGAACTCAGCGTCACGCCAGCCAGCCAGACAGCCAAAGTGAATATAATAGCGCTTTTTTCCCGAAAAATGCGCTAAAAAATTAGCCACAGAATTTTCCAAGATCACTAACTAAATTCTCTATACATTTTATGTATACTTTCTTCGACCGCGCGTGACCTCGTAGACCGGAAGTGACGCAATCTGTCTTAGAGTAGGGGGCTAGTTCCGGGACAGTCCACTTGCATCGCTCCAAGTCCAGCATACCGGATTTACCGGACTTTGTGTATGTATATGTGTCTTCGATCTGTTTACGCAGCCGGCGAAGGGTGTTAGCTTTCACTTGTTTCACGGAAAATGGTTTGTTTATTTGTTGATGCGTAAATAATTTTTTGTTTTATGACAATTCAAGATTTTGATGAATTTTCAGGTTTTAGACCATAATAAATCCGAAAAACATAATTAAAAAAATTTTATATTCAAGTTTTTCATCAAAAAGCTAGGTTCAAGCTCGTAGATGAGCTTTTTTCAACCAGTGGTACTAAAACTTTACTGATGGAACTTTTTTACGTTTATTTAAATTATTATAAAATTTGTTATATTTTTCTGAAGCAAAAAAATAATGAGAATCAAAATGTGGAGTTGGAACTATTATCACTCATATTTTGACATCACATGCAAACATTCGTCAATTGTTTTTTAAAATAAGTAATTAGGCTCTATCGTGTTTGGTCAATCAAATTAAAGCCCTTGTGAAGATAATTTTAATAGAAGTTTCAAAGAGGAAATTCAAACGATTGTCAATTGTTTCTTTCACAAATCATTCAAATGATGTCTAGTTTGGTATCAATTTTAAACTCTCGGGAATCAAATGTCGAAACTGTATGTTCCAATGAATTAAATACCCCGAAAATCTAGGAAAGAACTCTTCATTTTAAAAAATACTTATTTCACTGTCACTTTAACAATGACATCTGTCACTTTAACAATGACAGCTGTCACTTTGAAATATGCAATTTCTAAATTTCTGAAACAGCGCATGTCATAATGCCAGATAAATTAAATTCTTGCTGAAATTAATTCACTAATATGGTGGCTTCAGTCCCGACTCTTAGGTTTGAATTTTCTATGGAAAACAATTATTTTTTAGAATAGGGAATATTGATGAAATTTAAATTTGGTTCAAATTTTTTTTCCGAATTTTTATGGCCGGGCATTTGTACTAAACTATCATTTTGGTAATTAATATCTTTCCAATTGCTAAAAATTAATAAATCGAAGTGCAAATTTAGCGAGGGAAATTCAAAGTTCTAAAACGCAACACCATTGGTTAAAACGTAATGTGACGTCAAATACTATGCCAATAAGTGCGCACTGCTTACATTTGTATGGCATTCCAGGCTTTTGATTAGAAAACATAGTAATAACGAGTGTGTTGTAAATTCATTTATTGTTTAAGTGTAATTTTAGCATCCTAGTGAGATTATAAATCATTTAAGACAGTGATTTTGAAAAAGCACAATCGGATAATCTGTCAAGAATAGATCCATTCATGATGTCGTCTAATTTTCTTTCAAATCCAAATTTTACGTCCGCTGAAGTAAAAAGAGTGAACACTGCCAAGTAATTATTCAATAATAACACATTATGTACGCTATTTTAATAAATACGATCCGAATAATGATGAGCAGTGAACATAACCTATAATTTTTGTTTATTTCAAAACGAGCAAATGTTAAACGAAGCCGCATACATACACTGAATTTTATTGCTAAAACTAGTCACATATAATGTTATTCACGATCTGTCAAATTTATTATGATACTTCATCTCTTCTGATAACCTTACATCATTTCTTACGTATTTTAAAACCTGTCTGAATTGGAAAAAAGACTTTATCAGGTACATTTCTGATAGTATTTTGCATTCAGGCACAATGCAATACTTATAAACTGACTTTTGACTTTTTTAATGCTGAAATAAGTTGAGAACGAAAACACCTGTAGTAAACAATGGACTGTAATGTCACTGGACATAGTATTTGACGTCATCAATAGAGCGCGTGAAAATGGCGGCGTTTAAACAGCTCAAAATTATTCTCAATTTTAAATATTTTTTTAAACTTGATTACAGCACTTTTAAACATAATTTATATTTTTTATTATTTAATAACGATGCACAAATCATTCAAATGATGTTTAGTTTGGTATCAATTTGAAGCTCTCGGGGATCAAATGTCGAAACTGTATGTTCCAATGAATTAAAGACCCCGAAAATCTTAGAACGAACTCTTTATTTTCAGAAATACTTATTTTATGAAAGCACTAAAATATAACTGTCATCTGTCACTTTAACAATGACAGCTGTCACTTTGAAATATGTAATTTCTAAATTGATGAAACTGGCCATGAAATAGCCGCATGTTAAAATGCCAGATAAATTAAATTCTTGCTGAAATTAATGTACTAAAGCACCTAATTTTTCTTTCCAATTTATTACTTACCTAATCTCATTCATATTTTTACCCTTGACCACAAAAAATTAACAAAACACTTTCGAAAATTACCTTCATACGTCAACTGACATTTTTATCAGCCCTACTTATAAATTACCCTATCAAATAATTATCGCCAGCTTCTGAATTCCCAATTTGTCAGCTAAAGCCCGCCGCACACGAGGCAATTTTCCATGCAATTTTGTTCACTTAATTTGCAGCAAGTTTTCTTGCGCACTGGGCCACTTTGAGGTACACTTAGTGTGACACTTATTCTCGCATCACACGATGCAAGCTGCGCCACTCATTCTAACACTAGAACGTAGACTTGGTAGATTTTCACATTACAAGTATGGATGTTGCCGAAACTAATCGTCAGAGGAGAGTAGGAGCATTTGCTGCAGTTATAGCTTGCGAATTACGAGACAGAAAAAAAAGAAGAAAAAACTTTGGTCAAGAGAGTGACTTTTGAGAAGGAATCAAGGCCGCAGAGTTTTCAACATTTTGTTTGACGAGCTAGTAGAGTGTATACCAAACGTGAAAAACTTGGAAATGTCAGGAAATTTGGATAAACTGGAAATGTCATGGAATCGTCAGAGAATTTCTGATATTTGTCTGGAAAAAATACATCATAGGATATTTATGCATTATTACTCATAAAAGTATATTTTCACTCTTTAAGAAACTAGGGCCATCTGTGCAAATCTATAAGTCTTCCATATCTATAAATTCATGAAAAAAAAATTTATTGAAGTACATTTACTTTTGTCGATTAATGTAAATTCGTTCATGATATCAAGTTCGTTGCGATTTTGTTTTTAATTCACAGATTTATAGGGTTCACACAGAATTGCAACATTAATCTGTGATTATATGTAAACTTGTATCAAGCTTTTGTTTTTTACTGTCTGGAATTTTATTGAAAATAACCTGGAAAATCTGGAAGTCAGGGAGTTTTCATTTAATTTTTTGGTATACACCCTGAGCTAGGGAACGTAGACATTATTTAATTTCCACTAGCCATAATTTTTACTTATTTATATCTTAAAACACCACAAAACACAATGTATTAATGAGGCACAGCATTCTGATGCGACATACAACTTAGTGATGTAATCACGTGATTTCGTCGTCTGCTTTGATTGGCTGTGGACAGGAGTCAGTGGCGCAGCAAGTGCGAAAAATAGCACCGAACCTATCTTGAAAAACAAGTCTCGTGGTAAGTCTAGTACCCCGCATCGCACCAAATTTCTTGCATCGGAGCAAGCGTGGCACCCAGTGCGGCGCCAAGTGAACAAAATTGTTTGAAAAACTGCATCGTGTGCGGCGAGCTTAATATCTCTGACCTTAAATCTATCTTGTAGAGGACACTTTGGAGGTGTGCTTTATACGGCGTATTTTTTTAGCCGAGCCCTTAAAAGTGGAGTAATCGGCCTCCAAATTTCTTCATTATTTTTTGAATTCATATTTTGAATCAAAAAAATATATGAGGAACCCATCGGGAGCTCATCGAGAACACAATTGTATTTGTATGAAATATCCAAGAATAATTTAATAGCTTCCGCGGCAGGAGTTTCTCAGAACAATCATAAACTAATTTCCCAAATAACGTAACACATTTTGACTAAATTCCAACCTTTTTGGGTCAGATTAAAAGATCTAATATCGAAAGGGGAAAATTGGGTTGCGACGTGTAATTTATGCTCACATTAACATAAAATGGAGATTGCTGCATGACAAGGTTGTAAATAATTTAGCCTTGTTTTTACTATGTCATAGAATCTTGTTTGCAAATAAAGAAGGCAATATTTTGTAAATATGTCAAATTTACATTTCAGATTTCTTAACAAGAAAATTATTGAAGCGAAAAATGGTGGAGGCGCCATTAAAAATTTACAGCTATCACTTTGAAATATGCAACAACACCAAAAACTTAGAAAATGGAAGAATCATCTAGATGATGAAAGCGCATTTTTGACAGCTCATGAATGCTTGTTACTTCAGAGATTTCTTAAATTACCATCTCTCACAATTACTGAGCTTGAAATCAAGCAGTTTGGGCAAACTTACGAAACAGCAGCTTCCATTTAGTACTAGTTTCAAGTTGACTATTTGTTAGGTACATAATTTATGCATGTACAAACTCAAAAATACCTTTTAATCTTCATTGTTCAGTTATTGACTGACGGAAGGTCAAGTGCTGTACTTTGATCTTTATCAAAGCTATATAAAAAAAAAAAACACCAAAAGTAAACAAATTTTCATCCAATAATAATAATTCATTCTAGTAAGCTTCAAATTCGCGTCAAACAAGTCATTGAATGAATCCCGGACAGATTTGACAACTGTACATAATAATAGTGACACCCGTGGCTAAAGTTGTACCTAATTTTTATCTACTTGAATAAATTTCAGTTGCCATATCCCTAATGTCATATATATCTATGGGCATTGTTTCACTTGAAACAAGTAATTGAATAATTTAATCTTCCACAATAACTGAGCTTGAATTAAAGCAATTTGTGCAAACCTACGAAACAGCAGCTTTTATTTAGTACCAGTTTCAAGTCTGTAAATAGTTTAGTTGCTGAGAACTCAGCGTCACGCCAGCTTTTTTTCCAAAAAATGCGCTAAAAATTTCACATGTAACGAAGGTGAAACTTTCTTGAGATTCTGACGCCAGGTAAGAAATCGTGTATTACTAACAGTGCTGTCTTCTCGTGTCCACGTTTTTATTTTATTGCTGACGCAACAGGAGAAGACAGCACTGCTAGTATTGCACGATTTCTTACCAGACGTCAGAATCTCAAAGAGGTCCAGGCTTGTATCCTAATTATTTTTTCAGGAACTCTTTGAGGAGCTTGAAAACCAATATGCTGCCTGTTTCAAGAAATTATTCCAAACTTGATTAGTGATTCATGCTTAAAACTGTTATAGAAATATGGGAACTACAATTTCCGAGTGTTCTTTTGTTCAGCGATCAGCTGATTGAAACAATATGCGATTTTCAGACGGATCAATAGTTTTTATTATTCGAGTTTTCAGTTTTTACGATTTCATATTGCAAGTACCATGTCCTTGAAGGGTATTTAATAATTTGTGTATTGTTGAAGTATTTCTTAAGGTTCAAGGACATAAATTTTTTCGTGATGAATTACTAAAACACAAAAAAAATGATTTGACCCCCAAAAGAGCATCTAAATATTGTTTTAATTTGTCCAATTAAAGAAACAAAAGTAATTTACAAATATAATTCGACCCTCAGGTTCGGGAACCCATTTTAACTTTCCGGTATCCCGGAAACAAATTAGTAGTTTTGTCGATAATTTGTTGTCATTTTCTCAGCCTATAAACACAGAATGGGAGGAGTTATGATAACCAAGGCAACGGTTATACTTATTACCGATGGAATATTTCATAACAGTTGACAAGCGACTCGATAAGAATAATATTATGGATGCAATTTTTCAAATAAAAATAGTTGTAATTATTTTTTTATGACGCGTAATTCTACATTTAGTATTTTTTTTAATTTATCATTTTTTCGACTTTGATGATAATATTCGCATTATGGAAAAGCCATTAAGGATTACAGCATTATAGCAATCGTGAGTTGCGGCTATTTAGTCTTGGGTAGGGCTTTACGCTTTTTCGTTATACGAGATGGATATTAAATGCACTCATTTTAAGTGCAACAAGGCTTAATGACGACTAGAAATCGATACATCGGCTACTTTTAGACTGCCGTAATATGATTGATCGGAATTTTTTTTTCTTACCTTAAATTGTTTGTAGCTGCTCACAACATAACTGGCTCCATCTTCCAGTTCATCCAGTCTTAATTTCCTATCTCCATCCATGGAAAAAATATATCTGGCTCCTCTAGGTAGGTCCATTCTAAGGCTGAGCTTATCCAAAAGGGCTTCCAGACTACCCACATCCCTTCCAGGCTTGAAACGGAATTCCACTCCTGGAAAAAATGGGTCTCCATTTTTGTAGAACAGCACCCTGTGTTGAAATAGAAAATATTAAGTCCTGTTATTTAAGTAAAATAAAATAATTGCATATCTACAATAAAGAGTTTTAGTTTGAAGTATGGTGAAAACAGCGTAAGTGGTGATAAAGAAGAGAATCTACTTATTAAAAAATTGCTTGCCGTGGAATATTAAATGAGCAGCATTAAGTATTCAGATTTAGGAATATACGACACTTTTTCCACTATCTTTGTTCCATTAATTCAATTTTTTTTAAACGCAACTAACGGGCGGGCAAAGCCCGCCTTAAACAACCTCCAATTGTGAGCAAAACTGAGTGGAAAAAATGTCTCTGTATTTAGATACACAATGCGCCTATTATTAAACAGTTGAAGATAAAATTATTTATATTATTAAGTGCTTGCCAATTGTATTAATTTTTGTTATTACTTCTCTGCTCTGTTCGTCACAGGCCCGTTCGACGTCACAAATCCGTTTTTTAATTGTTTAATATGAACATAACTAAAAATAATTAATTATTTCAAAACAATACTGAACTTCCATTTTTTCACCAGTTACAAGATAGATGCCACAAATTTTAATTCAACTATTTTACCTAAAATCAAGCAGTTCCAGCAAACCTACAAAACAGCAGCTTTCATTTAGTACCAGTTTCAAGTCTTTAAGTGCTGTAGTTGCTGAGAACTCAGCGTCAGACAGTCAAAAAATTGTTTCATCTTCTGTTATTTTAAATTATTAGTTGTACCAAAAAACTGGACCTTCTTGAGATTCTGGCGTCTGGTAAGAAATGGTGCAATACTAGCAGTGCTGTCTTCTCGTGACAGGTGCTGCGCCAACGGAATAAATAATATCTAGTGATCGCCTAGTGGTCGGAATTCGATCATAAATCATTATGTTGTAAAATTTGAACGTTATTGAGTTTAATCTTCTATTCTCAGGTGTTCCAGGTAAAATTAACTTGGTTTTCGACGCTCCATCCGAATCTAAAATTCCATTCAAGATTTTAAAGTGCCTCTCTTCCCTCAAGTCTCGGCAGGCTTCAAATTGGACATATAATTAAAGCTTTTTGCATTCCTTTTCCATATAAACTTCAAGTATATTGTAACGTTATTTATTTTAATTTAAGGAGCAAAAGTTGCTTAACACTACTATTGATTTTTATGATTTTCTAATAGCTAATTCTAGTTTGAACTAAAGATTATCACACTACACTACAACTTAACTATAATTATTTATGTCGATATTGATTTATTTTAAATAACACAATTTATTTCAACCACTAGCAGTCCATCTTATAAGGTCTCTGAACCAAAATCAATCATCTCTTCGTTGAGTCAGCCATATAAATATACCGTGGGTCTCTCTCCACTACGTTTTTCCCGCAAACGTCCAGGCTTTTCCAGAAAACGCTAGAAGATAGCAGCAATTTTCTAGAAAATAAATATATTTGGTTCTATTTTTTGATGTAAAATATTTCCACAATAATTCTAAGCACCAGTAAAGCCGAAATGACTAATTTATAGACTTAAATTCGTTACAATATCAAGTCTCACTTTCAGTGGCGGAAGCCTAGGACGGCAAAATTTAAGGGGCGGCAGTTTAGTTATTTTAAAAGTGCTACATGATTGAGATATTTTTTGCTTGAAATAATGTTTTTTGATAATTCTTTGCTGTAAAAATAATTAAAGATCTGGCACGCTACCTTAGTTCTCAATGATACCAACCATATGAGAAAAGTTGATGTAACGAGGATGATGGAACACAATTCATAAAGTTGGAGTTTTATTGATAGAAAATGTAATTGATCCGCCACTGCTCACTTTCCTTCATGCGCACGACACAAAGTTTTCTCTCCTCGTGAAATTGAAAATAGGATAGCCTGTGTATAATTTTGAGCATGAACTTCAAGTCTGCTAAATTCCACATTCCTTCGTGCTCGTTACAAATTTCTTTTTAAATCAAAATGGGACACCTGTATATAATTTCAGCATTCTGCAGTCCTTCTCTAGGAAGTATGCCATATCTCACATTTCTTCATGCACGCGGTACAAAGTTTTCTCTTCACGTAGAATGAGAATACGACACCTGTATAGAATTTTAGCTTTCTGCACTCCTTTTCCATATAAACTTCAAGTATGCCAAATCTCACATTTCATCATGCGCGCTGTACAAAGTTTTCTCCTCACATAAAACTGAAAACTCGTTATATAATTTTGGCTTTCTGCGCTCCTTCTCCATACAAACTTTAAATATGCCAAAAATCACTCAATTCGTGTGCGCGGTACAAAGTTTTCTCTTCACGTCATGAAATTTGTGACCATGTAATTTATAGTAAAATGTTGGTCTAGCGGTTAGCATGCTCGCTCACTGCGCCAACAATCTTGGTTCGAGACCGCATCATGGGAACATTTTTATTTTTGATTCAAAATCGGTATGCAGCAAGTCGAGACTGAAAAATTAAATACTTAATAGATAGGCAGAATATAAAGCCTCCGATTTCTAAGAGAAGACAGTTGAACTGTAGCGCCTTCCTACAGTTGAGCTCCCCAGAGTTGTGCTGTAGCGACTTCCTACAGCCCACCAGCTCTCTACGCTAGTGGACAGCCTCCGCGAGTTAGCAGCCAGTCGTTAGACTAAGGATAAGCAAACCGATACCTAGTGCCCGACTTGTGTCTTCCAAGTCTCCATCCTAGTATCCAGCTCGCGTCTTCCGAGCTACATCCTAGTGTTCCGGCTCGCGTCTTCCGAGTCAACGTCCTTCACTTCTGTTTCAGTGGATCTGCGTTGTGAAGTACGTAAAAGTATCAGTCAGTCAGTATACTCAGTCAGTCGGTATACTGAATCAGTCAGTACAGTCAGTAGTCAGTCAGTATACTGTATCAGTTAGTAGATTCAGTCAAGTAGTCGGTTATTTAGACAAGCGGTCAATCACTAGATTGTTTCAATTATTTTGTTGGCATACTATTGGTCTAGCAATAGAAAATATTATTGCTGATATTTGTGTATTATCTTTAATGTTTATTTTCAACTATTATTATTGTTATTAATCTTTTTGAATCTATTTATACCCTTACGGGTGTCTAGATTGTAATTATTTTCACTTTAAGTTATTGATCAGTTCTTTGGCAGTTTCCGTGGAGAATTTTATTTATGTTTTTTCCCCAGGTCTTCATTGGTCTTCCTCTTTTTATCTTTCTTGTGTTTCTTGCTTTCCAAACTTGCTTTGCCTGATTTTCCTCTGGCATTCTGACTAAGTGACCATACCATGAAACTTGTTTCTTTTCTATGGTCTTATGTATGCTCTCTATTTCTAAACTATCTCTTATTCATTCGTTTCTTATTCTGTTTATCCTTGTAACACCTTCAACCCTTCTTAAGTATCGCATTTCTGATGCTTGTACTTTACTTTTCAGTCTCTGCTCGAGTATTCACGACTCACTTCCGTATATTGAAGCTGGTCGGTATACCGTTTTGAATAGTGTCATTTTTGTATTCTTGGATACTTGCTTGTTTTCTAGTACCGCTTTGTTGAGTGCATAGTAGTTTCTGCTAGCTGCTTGTATTCTTTTGTTGATTTCTGGTTCCATATTTCCTTTATTATTTATTGTTGCTCCTAGATAAGTACAGTCTTCTACTTGTTCTATTTCGCATACGTTTAGCTGTATATTAGTGATTATGTCTTCTTTCGATATCACCATTACTTTTGTTTTTTTGACATTTATGTTCATGTTGTGTTTCATATCCTCCTCATTCTTAGCCAAGACTGCTAGATCGTCTGCAAATGCACACTCTGCTATTTTAGTTACAGTTAACTGTTGATGTCCAATGTCTACTTTCTTTGTTTTATCTTTTATTTGCTTCATTATATTATCTAAGAAAACAATAAATAATAATGGGCTTAATACTCCTCCTTGTCTTAAACCGGTGGTGTTGAATTCTCCTGATATTTCGTTACCCGTTCTTATGTAATTTGTTGTTTTTCTGTACACGATTTTTATAGCGTTTAGTAGTTCTATGTTTATTTGTCTTTCTCCCAATATTTTCCACATTTGTTTCCGTGGTACTCGGTCAAAAGCTTTTTCTAGATCGACAAACGTAATATAGAGCTTGCTTTCTTGTATCAGAGTTTTTTCTATAAGCCTCCTAATTGTTGTGCAATGTCCTTTCCTGAATCCACTTTGTGACCTTTCAATTTTTGATTCCACTTCTTGTCTTATTTCTTTTCTAGTATGGCTTCATATACTTTGGCTGTCGTGCATATTAATGATATCCCTCTGTAGTTGTTAAAATTTTTATTGTCTCCTTTTTTATGAATGGGAAAAATCACTGCCTTTTCCCAATCTTTAGGGATTTTTCCTATTGTCCAGATTCTATTCAGCATCACTAATAGTATTTGTTCTCCTGCTGGCCCTATGTGTTTAAGTTGTTCTGGTCTTATTCCATCGTGTCCCGGAGCTTTTCCGTTTCTTAGCCTATTAAATGCTAGTTTCATCTCTTCTTCTGTTATATTCTCTGTTCTTCTGTGCTTGTTGATGTTCCCGCATTGCTGGATCTCCTCTTCTTCATTGTCGTTGTTAGAGTGTTTTTCTTCCAGCAATTCCTCAAAGTGTTCTTTCCATCTTCCTATTATTTCCTCGTTTTCTTTCAAAATATCCCCTAGTTTGTTAATGCACTTTGGTTTTTTTATTTTCTCCAAAATTATCTTCCAACTTATTTTCAAACTGTTCCCAAGATTTTGCCTTAGAAATTTTGATAACTTCCTTCGTTTTTTTCTTCAACTCTATTAAATAGAAATATTTTATTTTTGAAAAAAGCTGTTATTTTTTTGTTGCGTGTACCCCTTTCTCCTTTTTCAGCAAGATTTCAGAAGCCTGGACATCATACCAACTACCTTGGCACGTACAACAGCCTGTCGCTCCGTTAGTAAATGGCGCCCGAGAATTAAGTAAAAGTTGGCGACAGGCCAAACAGTACGTCACATATTTCTGACGTCCAAGCAGGAACTTCAAGTATGCCAAATCTCACATTCTTTCGTGCGCGCAATACGCTTAAAAAGGGGTACAAACTCTCCACGTATATATAGATTAAAATGGGACAACCTGTACATAATTTTCGCTTTCTGCACTTCTTCTCCATATAAACTTTAAGTATGCTAAATCTCAGAGGTGTCTCAAGCGAGGGTGCAAGGGCGCCATGTCCTTGAAGGCGGCTAATTGTGGATTTTGGAACAGGAAATGTGGATTTTGGATATTGGATTGGGATTGGGATTGGGATTGGGAATTGGAATTGAGTTTCTGAATTTGGATTTTGGATTGGGATTGGGATTGTGGATTTTTGATTGGGATTGGGATTATGAATTTTCGATTGGGATTGGGGTTGTGGATTTTAGATTGGGTTTCTAGATTTTAAATTTTGAATTGGGATTGTGTATTTTTGATTGGGATTGGGATTGTGGATTTCCAATTGGGATTGGGGTTGTAGAATTTGGGATTGGGATTGGGTTTCTAGATTTTGGATTGGGATTGGGATTAGGATTGTGGATTTTTGATTGGGATTGGGGCTGTGGGTTTTGGATTGGGATTAGGATTGTGGATTTTGGATTGGGATTGAAATTGTGGGTTGTGAATTGGGATTGGAATTAAAATTGTGTATTTTGGATTGGGATTGTGATTGTGGATTTTTAATTGGGATTGGGATTAAATTAGTGGACTGTGGGTCGGGATTAAAATTATTGAAATTATTTTTTATTGTTGAAAGTCCCAGATTATTGCAGTCGTCAGAATCTCAAGAAGGTCCAGGTTTGCTACCTAATAGTTTTCTAGTTTTTGATACAGTTGATGATTTAAATATCAATGCATTTTATCTAAGAATGTATTTGTGGCATCTGCCTCATATCATATGATATTAAGCTCAAATTTCTGGGTGTCTTACCTCCTGGCTCGCCAGTAACTCAAATTATTGTACCGCGCCGTGGTTACGCCGGTTGTTGGGTCTGATGCACGGGACTTAGGCCGAGGGGCAGGCAACATAGAACTAGTCTCCGAAGCGTTGTCGCCCATCGCCCCGGCCGGGGATCCCGGCCGAGAGCGCCAGTACCCTCCGTTAGGGATGCGGCTGCCGCCTGGAGAACCTACCTACAACAAAAAAAAAAATACAAATTAATAAAATATGACAGTTCCGGAAGGTTGGTGCCGTTCCTAAAAACATTTTACAAAATAAAAATTTGATTATGGTGGTACAGTAGTAAAACTCGTCAAGTGTAACAATTTCTTGTAAGCCTTCTGGATATCCAGTTAAAATTCATGCATCTTTATAGAGACAGGGTAAAAAACCCGACTGATATTTGTACAAGGGGTCAATGAATTTTCCTTTTGTTTCAGTGACGACTGAGATTATCTTTGCATAAACAAAGCTAACTACGATCAATGAAAACATAACATTTTCTGAAGAAAATAATAGGTTGTAAAACGTATGCTGCAATTCTACAAAGAGAGAATATCGATCTATATTCTGCTAGGCAAATTATTATTCAAACTATTTCACTTCTCAATTCACATTTCATTTTCACTTACTACACATTCTCATTTATACCTGGAATGTCATGTTCCAATCTTCCACGTAAATGGATCGAAGGTGTGGTATACACACAGTGTGCAGTTGATCATCTGCTGAACTTTCCGAATCCTTTGTAAGACAAAAAACTAATTTAGAAAAGGATTCTAAATTATGATCAAAAAGGTGGTGCTCCTCTAGCTCCAAATAGAAATGTTAAGGGTTGAAAAAACAACAAAAAAGAAAAATTGATACATAGCAGATGTCAACAATTATTTTTTAGTGAAAGCAGTTTATTTCAGCGTAATAATGTGAACAAATTAAAATTAATATTTTAGGCACTATACGATAAAAATTCTAAAATAAAAAAATGTTCGTGCTTGCCAATTGCGTCATTTTATGTAAATGTGTATGTATGTAAAAAATGTATCCACTATTTTTTTTTGGAATGTTTAGTTCAAGTCATAAATGCAAAAGATTTGACTGCTGTGATGAGTAAAATGAGAATTACACAGTTGGACAAGAACATATTTATAATCGTCAAAATCATTTTGAAATCTGCAGCAGAATGTGCGTACATTCATCCCCAATTCTTTACATACATACAATTACAATATTACTTACAGTAGCCCATTTTACAACATCAAAAATGCACGCAAATTTTACTACAACCAAACAATTTTCAAACCAAATTTTATACAAGTTACAGATTAAATTTGATATTAGTTATTACATCTTTTGACTATTCAGTACAGAAAATAATTGGATGTTTAACAAATAAAACTGTAAAACCTGTCAAAAATTATTATTTATGTATCGAATTCCGTACAGGTTTTTAATAATACAAAGATCGATTGGAATACATTAGCTGGGTGTTCAAGGTGAAAAATTAAAATAAATTTACAGTTGCAAGGAGTACAATTTGTTTAAAATTTATGGGAAAATTGTTTGGGTTTGCGAAAACTGGCCCGCGTGAATAAATTTACCTGTCACCTCCACCAATCTGCTCATACATTCTTGACCGGCAGACAAAGAAAGAACCCACTACCAACACTACATTCACTCACTGAATCTTCTGCGTATCTTCAACTCTCATTCTAAAAATCTTATTCTTCTTTACTTACTTCGTTGTCGAAATCATCATCATCGGAATCCCGGTTGTCCAGTGTTGCGGCGTGGCCGTTATGCGCGGCAACGAGGGCTGCACTGGCGCCTCCTGCGTTTGGGGCCACGCCCCCTGGCGCAGGAACAACCACCGAAGGATCAGCGCCACCGTTATCGCCTCCAACTGTTGTGCTGCCATCTCCTGGCGCCAACGGACCTGCACCGTCGCCGTCGTTGTATTGCTGCATGCGGCTTGATGCGCGCGATGGCGCTAGTGAGGCCTGCAATAAACAAACAGAGATTAGTTAATAGAATTAATCAGCATTTTTAACAAATTCAGACATGCTGCAAGAGATGGCGCTAGTGGGCCAGCAGGAATACGAAAACTCATGCTCTAAGCTCGTCGATACTGAAGTTGGAAGAATTTATGGCACATATTGTCCCATCCAGCCTACATTTTATCTCTTCACTAACAAAATTCGGTTGAAAAACCCAAAAAGAGACTTCTGTCCGGTATTTGTACGCAAAAAAAATTAAATCAGACTGTTACAGACACGACCAACACTAGAAAAATTTAAAACCGTCTAAGCTATGATAAATGTATTTATTTCTTATTTTTTTCCAGTTCGGAAATCAGGACAGAGGATGGAACAGCAGGGTACAGAGTAGCAAGATGCAAAAGAAATCGGAGTACTTACAACGTAAAGGTAAGAAGCATACATATAAAAAATTCCAAGAAAAAGTTTACGTTAGCTTGAGAATTACGTACTTAGAATTAAATATCTAATCAAATCTAGTGCACGATTATTCATATTAATTATTTTTAATTTTTTATGATTGTGGAAAAATGTGAATAATGTAAAATTTTCAAATATTAAAAAATTAAATTGAGGTGTCAGAGTGACAAATTTTTCATATTCACAAGTCTGGCATCATTATTCACCATCATGCAAGAGCCACGAATCGCTTTTTCTGCAATTATTTTGTACGTTTATAAAAGAGGCTCAATATTTAAGAATCATTGAAATTTGGTGCCAAATTTTGGGCATAATTATTTTTTTAAATCCTGTGAAGGTCCACATCTAATCCTGAATACTTTTTCTTGTTCCGAAAACTTGAAGAAATTACGTAACAAATAATATCCGAAAATAATGCCTTCGGGCACTATTTTAAGGAAATAACAAACAAGAATATCAAGTTTCTTAATTACAGCAAGTAACTAGGGTAATTTCTCTGACAGAAATCACAATAACAGCTCATATATTGCCAAAAATTTTAATTGAAATAGTACATAAGTCGGGCATTGAATATTTAAGACACCACGGGAGTTGAGCGGACGATAATGCCTGCGGTCAACGTACACACCTCGGGCCGGAGGCCCTCGAAAAGTACTCTATTGACCTCAGGCATTATTGTCCCTTCAACTTGATACTTTAATTATTGTAACGAATTTAAGTCTATAAATTAGTCATTTCAGCTTTACTGGTACTTAGAATTATTGTGGAAATATTTTACATCAAGAAATAGAAGCGAATATATTTGTTTTCTAGAAATTTCTGGTACCTTCTAGCGCTTTCTAGAAAAGCCTGGACGTTTGCGAAAAAAACGTAGAAGGGAGAAACCCACGGTATAGATCAGTGACCGACTCAATTATTATTGATTTTGGCTCAGAGACCTTATAATATGGACTGCTAGTGGTTCAAATAAATATTGTTATTTAAAATAAATCAATATTGATATAAATAATTAAAGTCAAGTTATAGTGTAGTGTAATAATCTTTAGTTCAAATTAGAATTATTTATTAGAAATAATATCTTCCAAAAAGTAATTTCAAATTCTTCAGAAAAAATTTTTTGAAAATGTTGTCATTAAAAATGTGTGTAATTATTTAAATGAGGTATAATATTTCAGCACAACAAATATTTTAAATTTGCATGTAAAGTAGGTGAATAAATCTTTCACGAAGATCTCGTTAGTTGTTAACATAATAACATACATGGTGTTTTATAAATAACAGAATATCCATAATGAAAAGTAAAAGTACATTATGATTTATTACATCTGCATCCATGCTTCGATGACATGCCAAAAAATCCAAATTTCCTGCATAGTTCAGCAGTAATTACCTTTCGATTTTTTTTGTAAGTGCGGTAGTTGCTGGGAATTCAGCGTCACGCCAGCCAGACATCCAAAGTGAATATTGTTACAGGTTACAGTGTCGGTATTTATTTTATATACTCGTATATTCACAATCTCACTGTTACTCTTCTCAATTACTGAATCACTGACTAAATTCCTCTCCTAGCTCACGCTCTTATATACCCAACCCGACAATGGGTCAGCATTCAGTTGTCTAACAGTTGATGCCTGGCAACCACCGAACATCCAGTAACTGTCATAATTATTCAACAAAACTATATATTTTGTGGAGAGAGATTGCCTTTAAAGTTATAATTGAATTCGTCGTTCTATTTGGAGCAAATATTTTAGAATTCTGGTATTTAGGTTGAGTGTTATACATTTTTTCAGTGGCGTGCGGTGACTTTCTGTGATAGGTGTGCACAGTCGGTGGTGAGGAAGGGGATATATACATGGCCAACAGGCAACAATACAGCTTATTTTGCTCGCAACAACCAGCAATCCATTTAAATTTTTTATATATTTTAATTTTGAAATGTCGCACGAACTGCTGGTCTTTTAATTTTTATATTTTGAGTGAATTTTATGTCTGGCGTTGGTCTTGTTTTCATAATTTCATTTTTTGTTCCGATATCACGACGTTAAAAAAAAATTTCCAGTAGATCACAAATTATAGATCTATTTTCAGTTGTCATTCTACAAATGATAATTTCACAAAAATAAATAATTTAAGAAACGTATAAAATAAGTGTTTACCTGATATTGTTGTCTTAAATAGCGAATAATAATATTTCAACTATTTTAAAACAAACTAATAAAAGGCGTTCGAAAAAGAACTCAGATAAACGTTGAATATTCAGCTCCAGGTGCAGAAAGTCTGCCTGCACCCAGCGAGAGAGAACGAGCGATAGGAGATCGCTAATTTCGGTATGCTTTTTCTCTGTCAGACTCTATTCCTTCACTTTCCCTATACTGACTATGCTAAACAGACCTCGCTCGCCGTGCAGGCGAGAAATCTGCACCTCAAGCGTCGACATTCGTTTCAAATATATAGCAGAGTGGCCCGCGAGGTGCGCTTGTATTTCTGGTTGCATAAATAGATGAAATACGCTCTTTCTCTGATTTTATAATGAAAATTTGTGAAATAGAATGAAGTATTCAATGAACCATTATATAAATTTTATCTACGTAATTTTTAATATTTTCATAGGGTGTGCAGTGCACACCGTGAACATATGGACTGCACGCCACTCCTTTTTTTAATTTTAATCAAAAAACATCACGACTATAAAGAAAAGTAAAAACAGATTAACATTAATTAGTAATCAACGAAAGCCCTAATTTACTTAATGAATAAAACACATTAAGAACATATTTTGCACAATAAAGGGATTAAGTGAGACGATAAAAATTCATTTTGTTGACAAATCAATACAAAGTCATGCAAAGAAAAGTGTGAATTTTAGTTTGAAAATAGCCATGCAGAACGACACAATTATAAACGATAATAAAGTTTATAAGAATTCAACTGCCCTTAAATGCTATTGATTGTTAAAAAAAAACATTAGTCATTTCCATTTTCCCTTATCAAATATTGCGCAATGCAGAAAAACGTAGCATGAAACTAAAAAAATTGCACGAAGTGGAAAAACAATAATTTTGAACTCAAATAAATATAAAATAAATTGAGTTAATTTGCGGAGATTAAGTAATAAGCTTTCTGCAATTCAATATAATTTTAGTTCCTAATTTATTACATTTAGATTTCAATCAATTTTTTGTTGCTTGTTTAAGAGAAGTTTTTCAGATTACCTAGAAATATAACAGAAATTTCTCATAAATCATTCGGTGTATGTTAGCTTTTTTAAATATACGCACATACGTTATAATTTCATTTGCAAATTTTACTTCTTTTACATTTATGCATGTCCTATTTAATCGCTCGTAATTCAAATTTTTTCTTCTATGTTTTTAGACTTTTATTCCAAGAGGTTTTAATTTTGCTTTTCAAAAATTGAATTTTATACAGTAATAATTTTGCACGGAACTAAAATATGTATTTTAATAAATAAATTTAGGGCTTGAACAACACCCTCGGTTCGATAAAATATTTTTATAGGATAAACATAGAAAAAAAAATGGAAGAATCATCTAGATGATGAAAGTGCATTTTTGACAGCTCATGAATGCTTGTTACTTCAGAGATTTCGCAAATTACCATCTCTCACAATTACTGAGCTTGAAATCAAGCAGTTTGGGCAAACTTACGAAACAGCAGCTTCCATTTAGTACTAGTTTCAAGTTGACTATTTGATAGGTACATAATTTATGCATGTACAAACTCAAAAATATCTTTTAATCTTCATTGCTTAGTTATTGACTGACGGGAGGTCAAGTGCTGTACCTTCAAATAATAATTTGATCTTTATCAGAGCTATATAAAAAAAATACACCAAAAGTAAACAAATTTTCATCCAATAATAATAATTCATTCTAATAAGCTTCAAATTCGCGTCAAACAAGTCATTGAATGAATCCCGGACAGATTTGACAACTGTACATAATAATAGTGACACCTACGGCGAAAGTTGTAACTAAATTTTTATCTACTTTAATAAATTTTATTTGCCATATCCCTAATGTCATATATCTATGGGCATTGTTCCACTTGATACAAGTTATTGAATAATTTAATCTTCCACAATCATTGAGCTTGAATTAAAGCAATTTGTGCTAACCTACAAAACAGCAGCTTTTATTTAGTACCAGTTTCAAGTCTGTAAATAGTATAGTTGCCGAGAACTCAGCGTCACGCCAGCCAGCCAGCCAGACAGCCAAAGTGAATATAATAGCGCTTTTTTCCAAAAAATGCGCTAAAAGTAAAAGAGAGAGAAGCTTAAGATTTTATTTCTACATCCTGAATACTTTCTGGTAGCCTTCAAATATATATTTGTCCAAATAATTGAATCAGTGGTTTCAAAGAAGGAAATTTTTTTAGATTTATCTATTTTCGAAACCATTACTCAAAATATTGTGATGTGCTCACGAATTTTGTGAAATATTATTTGGTTTGCGGGTGGGTTATAGGAATCAATTTCACATTTGACCGAATTTATTGAAGCAAGGTCGGAAAATAGGCTATTATTATTCATTATTAGCTATTTCCTTATGAAGGTATGAAATTAAACTGAACACTGAATTTAGATAAAATATATAGAATCAAAAATAATTTATATAATCAACTATAATATCCGTAGGTCATTGATAATTACAAGATAATTTTGCGTTTTCTCACGATTCTGCAATGTAATCTTTTACTTTGAATTACATTCCAATCACCGTCTCTTTTTAAAGTTGTGATATCTGCTAAAATTGTAGCGGATATTCTCCGCTTGGCAGCGTTATTTCCAGATACTTGGCAATAAGTCCAGGGATTCGTCCAAATGTATTAATTCCAATTGTATCATGATAATATTTTTCAGAATTGTATAATCAAATACAAAATCTCATCGTTCCACAGTTAATCGTTTTGGATTTACTCAAGAGATTCTAAAAATCTGTCAAGTAAAATACGCTTTCAGCCAAATCGGTTGCTATGGAAACAATAGGCCATTAATCTTATACTACAACATTCCTAAATACTGATTTACAAAATTCTACGACTACCAACAGATCTGAATTTATGCGCAAAATTAAAAAATAAATTCCTACTGAAGTGCACTTCCAAGTCAGTCTATTGTTATGAAAATAGTAGGCAATCATTCAGATGCTACAGCAGACTGAAAAACCAAATTTCAATATTCTACACCTGACCGTTTCGAATTTATGCGAAAAATTCCAAAAGACTGTCAAGTAAAGTGCACTTTCGGCTCGGTGGATCTCAATAAAAAATAGGATATGAGCATCTAGACGGTATAGTCGTCCTAAATACTGAATTCTAACAATCTTAGTTCAATTGTTTTGGATTTATGCGGAAAATTCAAAAAATGTTTCGAATAAAGTGCTCTTCCGGTTCAGTCGATAGCAATCATAACGCAAGGTGTACAACTAGATATTATAAAAGTGCCTAATACAGAATTTAAATATTCTACGACTGATTGTTTAGAATTTATGCGGAAAATTCAAAAAGTCTGTCATATAAAGTGCACTTTCGGCTCAGCCGATTGTTACAAAAATAAAAGATGACCATTTAGATGCTACAGCAATTTTAAATGCTAAATTCCAGTATCCTACGGCTGATCATTTTGGATTTATGCGGAAAATTAAAAAAAGTTTCAAGTAAAGTGCACTTCCGGTTTAGCCGATCGCAATCATAATGCAAGATGTACAATAAAATGTTATAGACATTCTTAATACGAAATTTCAATATGCTATGGCGGATCATTCTATATTTATGCAAAAAATTTAAAAAAAGTTCCGAATAAAGTGCACTTCCGGCCTAACCGATTGTTACAAAAATAGCAGATAACCATTATATGAGAATAACAAAAATCAGCTTCACTGATGACAGGAAGAAGTGGAAAAAGATGCTTGATCAGGCAAAGGAACACTGGAAGTTCTGTGGAGCCGAATGAAGAAGAAGAGATATAGTTCACCGCGTCACCATCATTCAAAATCTAATTATAGATGAAACTTGGATTAAAAGTAGAATATTATTGACAGTCTACAGGCACGAAAATAGTACTTTTACAACCTTGGCTGGAAAATTTCGACTACTCCTAATCTTGATTTTGCTAACCGCAGCATTAGATGTGCTACTTTTTTGTCTATAACTGAATAATTGCATGCAGAAATTTTGGGCACATGTAAATTATTTTGACATACTTATTTTTTCCCAACAAGGGTTGATAAGTAGACTGATTATTATTAAGATAAGCAGTGTTGCTTCAAGTTGATTTTTAAAAGTAATAAGCATTTATGCTCATGCAATTAAAGAATACAATAAATATTCTAGAGGAAACATTTAAAAATAAAGCTCTCAAAATTCGAGAATTTTGATGACAAGCCATCATCATTCATCAATATAATCGTCTTGGCGTAAAAAATATGCTAAAAATGAAAGCTTTACATATTTTTCGGTGAATTATGAGTCACACATCTCATGCTAAAGAAACCAGAACCTTGTGATAACGTAAGCTAATGTATTAGGTATTAAAATGAGGCTAAAACGAGCAATCGATATATTTCACCTGTAAAGGGCGGTTAACACCGCAAAAAACACCAACCACACAGGCCCGTAACGGAAATTATTGCTGGCCGGAATTGCAGGATGATTAATTCGTGCAAATCTATAATTTCGAAACACACGCATTAACATTACTCCACGAATATTTCCCAATGTTTCATTTTTATCAATTTAAAATTTTAAAAATTGTAGAATCATCTAGATGATGAAAGCGCATTTTTGACAGCTCATAAATGCTTGTTACTTCAGGGATTTTGCAAATTACCATCTCCCACAATTACTGAGCTTGAAATCAAGCAGTTTGGGCAAACTTACGAAACAGCAGCTTCCATTTAGTACTAGTTTTAAGTTGACTATTTGATAGGTACATAATTTATACACGTACAAACTCAAAAATACCTTTTAATCTTCATTGTTTAGTTATTGACTAACGGGAGGTCAAGTGCTGTACCTTAAAATGATAATTTGATCTTTATCAAAGCTATATGAAAAAAATACACCAAAAGTAAACAAATTTTCATCCAATAATGATAATTCATTCTAATAAGCTTCTAATTCGCGTCAAACAAATCATTGAATGAATCCCGGACAGATTTGACAACTGTACATAATAATAGTGACACCCACGGCTAAAGTTGTAACTAAATTTTTATCTACTTGAATGAACTTTAGTTGCCATATCCCTAATGTTATATATATCTATGGGCATTGTTTCACTTGAAACAAGTAATTGGATAATTTAATCTTCCACAATCACTGAGCTTGAATTAAAGCAATTTGTGCAAACCTACGAAACAGCAGCTTTTATTTAGTACCAGTTTCAAGCCTGTAAATAGTATAGTTGCTGAGAACTCAGCGTCACGACCGGCAGACAGCCAAAGTGAATATAATAGCGCTTTTTTTACAAAAGAAATGCGCTAAAAAATCTTCTGTGGCCTACGCAGTACTTCCCTGACCATGAATTATTACTATTTCACAAATTTAGAGTGACGTATGAATTAATTGCATATTTCAAAGTGACAGCTGTCATTATTAAAGTGACAGATGGTGGTTATATGAAATTACTATTTCACTTTACAGTGGCCATAAGTTTTATGTTTAGTTGAAAAGAAAAAGCAATTGACAATCGTTTAAATATCATTATTTTTTAATTACTTATTCAAAAAAAAAAAACAGTTGACGAACGTTTACATATAATGTCTAAATATGAGTAATAATAACTTTAATTACACATTATGATTCTAATTATTTTTTTGCTTAAAAAAAATATAACGAATTTTATAATAATTCAAATTTCAATAAATTAAAGAACAATTAATAAGATTTCATCACTTTTTGGATTTTTATGAAGTCAAGGCGTTTGGTTTTCTGTTCATGGCCTACTTTATTCAGTCGTTTTTTGATCACTCTGTATAGTTTTTTATACAGAGCTGGTATTGAACTCCGAAATTTCGTGTTTCTATTGT
Organism: Dromius quadrimaculatus; assembly: GCA_963989225.1. Classification (NCBI taxonomy): domain Eukaryota; kingdom Metazoa; phylum Arthropoda; class Insecta; order Coleoptera; family Carabidae; genus Dromius; species Dromius quadrimaculatus. Next base: position 3,138,319 of record OZ022329.1, read on the forward strand.
TAGAAATAATTACGAAATATAAAAACAATAGCAGAAATATTGATTCAAAAATTAATTCACTACTTTCCCACACAAAATCGTCTTAAATATAGAACTATTATTTTATTAATCAAATATCAGGAATAAATAATATTTAAAAATTTAACTTTGCCTAGAAAATTTCAATACTCACTCTCGCCCTGGCTCTCGCTCGTTTTCTCATCACAATTTTCCACCACAAAAAAGTACTAAATATTTAATTCACTCATAGAAGTCCACAATTTCAGTTTTCAATCTTGTCTCATGAAACAATCTACCATGTGAATAATTAATAATTTAAGTGCAAATTTATGTAAATCAATGATAATTTAGGCAAAGCTAAGTGCTAGTAAAATATGTAAATAAATACGCGAACAGGGAAATGTGTCTGTACACTTCGAACGGCGCGGCGACCCACATTACTGACGAGCTTTGCAGGTGAACGCACTGCCAATAGCTTTTTAGTTATTTTCAGAGGAATTAAAACGAAATTTCACTACTTTCTTGAGACATTTCTTTGTTTTAAAATATGAATTCCAATTACATGCTTCTATGTTCATACATTTCAAATGTAACAATTTTTTTTGATTAATAAATGATAAAATTTTCCATTATACTCATTTTATTTGGGAAAAAATTTATTAAAGAAATTTAGTGCGAAAAAATTTAAAAAAAGTAAATTTGAGAAAGGATAAAAAATAATTTTTTATTACTTACCATTTATATTAAAAGAAGAAAAGCCAATTACTCCACACTTATTTCACTTTATTTATTAATTTAATAACTATTCCATAACAAAATTTTTTCATCGTCAAATTTTTACGAAAATTTGTTTCAAAACTTTTTTCGCTCCTAATTTATTTAAATATTTTTGTTGTAAATCATAAAAATTGTGCCACTTGAATATTCAGTTTGAAGATTTCTTTATCATTGGAAAGATTTACGCGCTTTGCCTCTTACAAAAGCAGAATAAAGAATGAGTTGTTTTGCCGGCACCGGCTTCGAATCAGAATTTCAGCGTTTGTGCCTTTTGTTAGGGGTGAGAGGGTGAAAGTCGATTTTCTAGCGTTGATTTTATGCGCTGTTGCCGCTTTTGTCACCAGAAAAACTTGTTGCTCAAAGGATAATACTAATAATTATTTTTGGGGTATCTAGCACCGCTCAAAACAAAAAAATAATTTATGACTAAACCACAAACTGCAGAAATTCCAAATTTTGCGCATGTACTCAAAATAGATGTAAAATTAATATTAGTTACATATTATTATTGGTACACGAGCTGTAGGCTTGCCAATTGGACAAACTAATATTTTCTGGGTAAATTAGTAGCTCCAGAAATTTGTAATTATTAGTACGTACTTGGAATGAATGTAGGTGTAAGCAGAATAAATATTAGACACCAATAGTTATTGTAGCACGAGCTATAGACTTGAGAATTGATCAATAGTTGCCCCAGGACTGCTCAACACAAAATAATAATTGCCGACTAAATCGAGGGCCCCAAGACTTGTAAATTTCTTGTATATACTCAATATGGATGTTAATATATTTAAAATAAATATTAGTTACTTATCGCTATTGGTGCACGAGCTGTAGGTTTGCAAATCGGACAAAACAAACTAATATTTTATGGATAAACCAGTGACTCCAGAAATTTCTAATCATAAGCACGTAATTAAAATAAATGTAGATATAATCATAAGAAATATTGTTATTGGTGTACGAGCTACAGCCTTAAGAATTGAGAATTCCAATATCCCGTGTAAACATTTTCAGTCGGCAACGTCGCTCTTTCCTCTCATTGGCCAACCCTCTTGCTAGAGTAGAAGTCATTGACCAATGAACTATAAAATCCCGCCCTTAAATTATCCTTGAATCCTTTTCACCCGCCTAACGATTCACCGGAAACCATTGGCTAACTTCCGTTTGTCACTTGTCATTGCTTATATTTCCAATGACATCCTAGAGATGAAGCTCCGCCCTTTGATGTTTCATTGTTTTTATGCTTACGGGAGTGTAAACCTAATAAAAAAATCGTTAAATTAACAGAGTTTCCCTCGTAATTATTATCAGATCAATCCAATATACTTTGAGTTTCTTAATAATTAAATTTTAACTGAAAATAATTGCCTCAATTTTAGTTTCGGAAGCAAAAATTTTTCCTTGAAAACATGGAAATGCCTGAAACCTTCATTTCGTATGTGTATTAGATTTGCATAATACCACACCTACAGAGCTATAAAATTCAACTTGAATAACCAAATTTTAAATGCTTTCAAATTGCTTTATTTTATATTGCATGAGATTCCTTACTCGCTCACTGTCTTTCTTACTGTCTCTAATTTTGACACGGATGAAGTTGATTTTCGTCGAGTGCAGCCAACTTCACTCTGGACAATAATGATGACGTGACCTAATAAGAATTCATAGTGCATTTTAAAGGTCGTGAAACGTGCGTTTTCGATTTTTCTTCTGAATTCATTACTCAACTTTAATGATTACTTCATTACGTAGCAAATAATCGCCTTTTAATTTGCAATATCGATTTTTGTGACATCATACTCATTCATAAAATCAAAAATAAACAACTTTTCCGAAATAATAATTTACAACCCCATGAATAAATTTAAATTTTTAACTTTTTTGCAGCATATCGTGTATGAATAATTTAGTGACGTAGGAGATTGGAGTATTTCGTTTCAATTTGGTTGTTTATGCTTATCATAGTATATATCTTTGAACGAAGCATATAATATTTAACCTTTCAGACAAAGAAAAATCCTAAAAGAATAAAAGACTGAAACGAAAATAAAACTATATTATTATGCTTATTAGCTACATTTTAGAGGCCACAATTTGGGATAAATAACGAGCAAAGAAAGAATGTGTCCTTTTGTTGTTAATCTTCAAATCTAAGTCGGACAACATAACATAAAAATTATGTTTTTCCTATAAGGACTGTATAATATGCTGAAAATAAATTTATATTTAATATAAATATTATTAGACTCTACAATATTCAAATGAGATTATTTATAACAATGTAATAAGTGTTTACATGTGAAGAAAATTTTATTTGCTGTTAGAAATTTACATGCAACTGATTTATAAGACTATTAAATATTTAAAAAATGCAAATTATTTCTCCTGAAAATATTCAATTAAAACTATAACATCTAGTGCGTGAAAATTTAATTATTTTTTACATTACATTTCTAGCTTATAAATCAATTTTACATACATTTTATTGTGCATAATCTCTAGATTAAAGATAAAAAATCCTGAGTACATAAACATGTTATAATATTTTACGAGTATTATGGTTTTGAAAATTGTTGCATAATTTTCTAGGGCAATTTTCAAAACTGCAAGAAAATGCAAATTTTATTGCTGCAATTGCAAAAATAGGTACATTTTTTTAACTAAAGCAAACAAAAAAAATGTTCATTTTAATCTCGGTATCATTAAAAATTATGATGTTACTCTTGTATTTACATATTTGCTTTGGAAAATGTCATTTTGATATTCTGAATAAGAAATCAAGCATTTTTATTTCAATCCGAGATAACTATTCAATTTTCAAAGTGCGATATCTGTTAGAATTATTGGTCATTCGAAAAGCGTTCCCGAAATGACGTTCACGACATAACTATTCAATTTCAAAGCGATATTTAGTATAACTCATAAGATAACTATACAATGAAGGGAAAAACTTTTCAGAACTCATTTTAATAATAAATACAGGGTGTAACAGAAATAAGTACATTAATTTTAACCTGCAATAGATCTCTTCAAGCCTAACAATTTTTCTTGATAACTTTTTTATATAAGTCTCCTTGATATCGAGTGAAAATTCATCAAAGTTTGGTCAAAAATTTCATAGTGCGCCTATGGTTGGAACTGAATGTTTCTCATTTGTTGGAAGAATGACAGCTGTCGATTTAAATGATTATTTTGAAACTTTAAACCATCATAGTCTTATCAATTATTCATTTGAAACTGAAAGAATAACAGTATTTCAATAATACACTGATATTCGCTCACCTCGATTATTCTATTTTTGTATATGCTGCAAGAAAAATCAAATTCATCTCTGAAACCAACAATTTGGTATATTGGTCGTATTTATATGTTATTGTTGAGAAATTTCATTTCTATTTAGGAATTTCACGTATATTTTCAAATAGTTGGTACATTTCTTGAACATTAGATTGTCAGCACGAGTTCATTGCATTTGGATCAGCTGATTTGAATAGTCTGAATACAGCCTGTAACACAGTTAGAATATGGGTTAGATTGTGCTGCCATCTACGATCAACTTAAAAAGTAGTTGCAGTTCGCAGCTTATTTCATTACTGTTGGCTCTCAAACATAAAGAGAAAATCATTCAACGATTTATTCAAAGTGAACGGTGAAATATGAAATGGAATGCAATTTTAAAATAATTAATTTAATGAATAATTTAACTGAAAATATTCCCGCAAAAATTGTGAGAGCTTATTCTTGGAAAACAGAAAACCTAACCTACAAATGTATCACACTGAGTTCGGTAATTGATTTTAAATATTTTTTAAAATATGAGATACAATATTCTATTTGTTCAACAGATCAATTTACGAGGCATACTTCATTGAAACGACCTGACGGTGAAGTTTGTAATAATATGAGAAAAAACTAATTCACAGCTGCTTCATTTATAAATTAGTGTATTTTATTCATTTCATCTTGTGTTTTACGTTTCAGGTGAACGATAAGTTCTCAATATCTCATAGTATTCTCATCATTATGTATAAATGCACAATATTTTGACATTAAATACATGAGCATAACCACAATAACTCAATTTTTAGTGAAAAATGACATTTCTGAAATCGTTCCAAATAAATTCGCCGAACTAATCCTACACTGCCCGCGAAATCGCAGGTAGAAGAGCTTGACATTTTCACAGTTTTTAACTCTTGTGACAATAATAATTAGACGATTTTTTCCAAAATTTATTTGAAGGAATTGATCTGGAACTGATAGCTCACATATGTCGAAATCAATTGTTTCGTTGTAACCAGGGTTGTAACTGCTACTGGATCCGATAATTATGCACCTGAACGACTCGTTAAATTATAAGGGTTAAAAAATGCAGAAAAAAGATGAGAATTCGAGAAAAAGTTATTAAGAAAAATTGTTATGCTTGACGGGTTCTATCACTGGTTAAAATTAATGTACTTATTTCTGTTACACCCTGTATATGTTCAATTGGCCCCGCAGGGCAACAAATCCAGCTGAACTTGAGCTAATGGAGAATAACTTTCGATTAGCTATAAAAGCAGCTTTTGAAGCCAAGAAAGGGAAAAAAAGACCTCTAGGAATGGGCCCTGATGGCATGAGGGACTTTCCATCTTAGAGCTGAAACGAGGAAACTGTTCAACAGAGCAAAATGAGCCGGAGATTGGGAAGATTACAGAACCAAACTAACCTAGTATAACAAAGCCATAAGGCAAGCTAAAAGAGACTCTTGGAGGAAGTACTGTCAGGAACTACAGGAGAATACACTGAGGGGAAGAGGGAGACAATGGAGCTTTTGCTTCAAGCTCACTTTCCTGAATCAGTTATTCTGGAACAAAATGAATCAGAGCAGCAAAACTTGGTAGATACTTATACAAAGGCTACAAAGGATGACTGGACACTTGCCAATCAAGTGGTCAACCAAACAAAAATTAAATGGACAGTATGTTACAGCAGGGAATAGAACAATTGGTACCCATTCTATGTGGCATGCTCAGTGCCAGTTTGGTCTTGACATATATACCAAGAATGTAGAGACAAGTCAAAGTAGTCTTCATACCTAAACCAGGGAGAGAGACATATGCCGAGGCGAAATCTTTCAGGCCAATTAGCCTGACATCATTCCTCCTCAAATTGCTGGAGAGACTAATCGAGAGGCATATTCGGGATACAGTATTGAGCAATTCACCGCTCCGTATACACCAATATGCCTATCAAGCAGGAAAATCATGTGAAATGGCCATCTGTGAGGTGGAGCATTTTTGGATATAGAGCGAGCGTTTGATAACACTACCTTTAAGTCCATAGAAAAAGCAGCAGTTAAGAGAGGGATACATCCAACAGAATGTAAGTGGATCTCTAACATGCTGAAACAAAGAGAAATCTACGCCTCTTCCACTACTCAGACTGTGGGGGTGCAGGCCTCACGGGGATGTCCACAGGGAGGAGTTCTTTCTCCATTCCTGTGGTGCCTAATGGTGGACGAACTCCTACAAGGACTGAACGAGGCAGGCTACACAACCATCGGCTACGCGGACGATGTGACTATACTAGTAACAGGAAACCGTATCGGAAATGATGCAGGGAGCCTTAAATTTTGTTGAAAAATGGTGTGACAAGGAGAAATTGTCAGTTAATCCTACAAAGACCACAGTCATACCATTCACAAGAAAACGGAATCTAACTGTACAACAAAGAAATCCCGTTGGGAGAAGAAGTCAAATATCTGGGAGTAACCCTGGATAAAAGGCTAACATGCAAACCACACGTGGAGAAAGTAGCAAATAAAGCCATAAAAGCTTTATGGGCCTGCAGGCGAATGTTTGGAAAAAACTGGGGTCTATCAACAGCAATGACTCACTGGATTTACTCTGTTATGGTTAAACCAGTTATAGAATACGCCAGCATTGCCTGCTGGCAAAGAACATTGACGAAGCACGGGAGCTATGTCAACAACACCAACGGCGGCGATGGAAACCCTGTTAAGTCTACCTCCATTACACTTAGCTGTAAAAGCGAGAGCACTTGGCAGCGCATATAGAACAAAAGTTCACTCAAAGGAAGAAAAATGCAGGGAAGGACACTCCAAAATTTTTGCGGAGATGGGCAAGCATTCCATTCTACAGATGGTGCCAGACCGAATTAGTATGAAGCATACCATCATCAAAACCTACAGGATAGAAATTCCTACAAGGAATAAACAAACCGGTAGACAAAAATGACATCGTCATCTACACAGACGGCTTTAAGACCATCAAAGGAACCGAAGCAGGAATACATGGAGCAAAAGGACTGAGACACAACCAATCGGTTGGACTCGGAACAAATGCGACAGTATTTCAAGCCGAACTGTACTGCTTTTGGAGAGGAACTATAACAATAGGAGAATCTCCATAGTTACAGATAACCAAGCCGTTTTAAAAGCATTAGAGGCTTCAGAAATAAGATCTGGACTTGTCCTAGATTGTATTCATAGACTCAATATTCTTGGAGCGAGGAATAAATTAAAGTTAATATGGGTACCAGGGCATTCAGAGATTGAAGGAAACCAGCCGACCGCCTAGCCAAGGACGGGACAAATCTGCCCTTAATCGGGCCAGAACCTGCTTGCGGAATTTCTACGGAAAGAGTCAAACAGGAAATGAAAACGATGCTCCAGCAACGGCATAAAATCTACTGGATACAATCACCAGGGCAGAGACAAGCAAGGCTCTTCCTGGATGGACCATCCAAGAAAAGGACAGACAGTCTACTCACCATGAGTAGGAATAATGTCAGGCAAATAAAAGGACTAATAACGGAACACTGTGCAATGAATAAACACCTACATACTTTGGGATTGAAACAAGAACCAATATGCAGAGGTTGTGGAGAAGAGGAGCAAACTCCTGGACACTTAATATGTCACTGCGAGGCGTTCATTGCCAGTAGACATAGTCTTCTAGGAGCGGAAAAACTGCCCTCGAAGAACTTAAAAGAGTTAAATCTGAATAAAATCCTGGAATTCGTTAGACGGGACTCCTATCGGAGGAGTAAAACACAGAGGGTACAATAGGCCAAAAGGCCGCAGTACAGGGAACTATGAGACACCACCTCATGTCAATAATAATATTAATCTCCTGAAGATCTGTGGACATTGAATCATCAACCACAGGCAGAGCTCCACGATCCTAGGAGTTAATATTTTAAACTAGTCTAGTTACTATTTGTACTTTTATTTTTGTTGACTTGACAATTTTGTTTATTTTCATACTTCTTTACACTTGAAAAAGGCAGCACTTTGCTGACGAAACGTTGTGTTTCAAATTAATTAATACAGAACTGATCACCCAATAAAACATATTTATTATTAACTATACAATTTTCAAATTATATTTGTAATAACTTTTAGTCATTGGCAAAGCGTTCCCGAAATGACGCTCATAAGATAATGTAAGGAACATAGCCCCAAATTATAGACATCTCGCAACACTTCAGAGAGAAACGGGTTACAGACAAACAAATTCACTGAAAGAGTTTCAACCACTGATCTCTAATATAACACTGGATTGGATTTAGGCCGCTGGAATGCGGCCCCAATTGAGCGTCGCCATCTTGGCAAAAACTGAGGTTCTGTGTCAATTGGTGACAGTTCAGTATGGTGTTGGGACGCAATTTTATACTGAATAAATTTTGTTTATTTATTTAAATGTAGATATATTAATACATAATATTGTTATTGTTTTATTTTATTAGAAAAACTCAACTGAAAAAGCTTGAAGATATAACTTATTCCTATTTTCAGTGAAGTATTACTTTTTACAGGTTTTATGGAGACCTAGAAGGATACATCAATTATTATGTTAAAGTAATCAAACGATTTGATTTTCAATTTTATATTAAATTAAAAATATCATGAATAACAAAATCATATTGTTGGGCAATGTTACAAAGTCATAATAACAAATTTGAGTAATATATCAAATTTAATATAAAATATCTTGCTCACAAAATTAATCGCTGGACTGCAAACTTGTGCTTACTTACGAACAATAAAATCTTGATTATTAAATGTATTATTATTCTCGTATCATGTGTAGTATATATTTAAAATTATTAGTTTTGAATAGGAAATATTATCGCAGAAATGCACTTCATTTATTCATATAGGTAAATTCATAGTTTTAAATTTTAGGTAACAAAAATTTATAAAAATATTGAACGGATTAAATAATACTAAACTACAATGTTTAAAGAATAGTTAAAACACTGACACTAAAAAGTTCACAAATATTTTTAACTATTAATAAATATTTCAACTATTATAACAATTTTTAACTTTTGTTGATTATTAATGTATGTATTTTAATATATATTGAGAATAATTTCTTCATCTTACTTGCATTATACTTTGAATTTCATCGAGTATCTTCTATAAGTGTTTTGAATTTGCCGCCGAATAGTGACACAAAACCTCAGTTTTACTGTCAAGGCCGCCGTTCAACCGGGGCCACTTTTAGATGCCAGAATACGGTCTAAACCCAGTCCAGTGTTATATTAGAGATCAGTGGTTTCAACTAACCACGTAGACAGAGAAAAATCAATACCTAATCACATGTCGTAGAATGTTCGAGATACATTCTGGATTGTTCCCGATGCTTCTAAGAAGTGAGGGGAGGGGACGCCTTGATTATAAATACGAGAAGGGAAGGACTGGAGTAAAATGGAATTCGACAAAGCGCGAGTTAAATAATTGTGGAAATAAATAGTCAGTAGAATTGTGTTAAGCATAAGCAACTGTGAATATAAATAAGTTTAGTGATTGTAAAGTGTATTGTTAGGATAAATTAGTTTAGTAATTATTAGTGTATTATAACTAAATAACTGTAGCCATAAGTGGAAATAAATTTACTAATCTATGAAGGAGTAAAGTTTCGTTACAATAAATATACAATTTTCAAGTGATATTTGTAATAATTTTTGTTCATTTAAAAGCGTTCACGAGATGACTACTCAAATACCAAAAAAATAACATTGTATTGCTTAAATTCAAGTAGAATAATTGTTGTTATTAAATAGCAAAACGGCGTGCCATAGCTCTGTATAAATGAGTGAATCAAATCATCAAAAACAGTACCACCAATTTTACGGTTCAAGGGAATAATAATTCAATGTATGATTCATAATAATATTTATCATAGATAATTCACTCCTGAAATTATCCCAAATTGTAGGTTAAAAAGCATAAAGTTTTTGTATAAAATTACCTTCATTATCTTGAGCAAAATGCGTTCACCTTTAGATTTGGGGCAGGGAAAACTTAATACATTTCTTGAGATTATGCAAATTGGCAAGCCAGCAAACTGGCCAACTGATGGCGAGGAAAATTAAAAGTGTCCACGGTTATTAACGTCAGGCAACCGGAAACTGCTGAAGTACGACGGAAGTTGAAAAATGATGCCTGAATTTATTTCGGAAAACTTTTCTCTGTCATGTTTCTCTGAAATTTCCATTCGTCCCTGGAAAAAAAATATTATTTTTATTTGAACACCGATTTGGGCAAAAAAAAGAGCTTTTAAACAATATTTTCTTGATTTTGTAACGTGAATTATATCTGAATTTATAATCTTTATTTAAATTGTATTATAATATTTATGACCGCTGTTATTTAAGTGTTGAACTTTTTTTGATTGTTATCTGCGGACAACTGCAAACACAGTAAAAATTTTCAATTATTTCGAAACGCTCTGTACTTTAATAATTTTTTTGGGAAAAAGTTTCTAAGTTCAAGCTTCTATTGATAGTTTAAAGACATGTATGTATGTATTTTATTTATTATTTGCAGAAAAAAATTATGCGAAAAAGAGTTAAATAGTAATAACACTAATAACAAATTATTGAATAAGTAATTTAGATAGAGCAAAAACATGCCCCCAATATGACGAGTCAACTCTGGTAGATGACATTTTAGCGTGTATACCAGTAACAAGCAAATAATCTAATGGAAAATATCTAAGAAAAATATTGATGCGAAAACTTAGTGGGAATAAAATATGCGTTTACTTCGTACGAATGATATCATATCGAAAATTAGAAAAATAAAAATTCCATTACTCATATGTCAAATGTTACAATTACAATGAAAAAATTCTTTCTTTGTATAAAGCTGACAATTCTTACATAATGTAGCACTAATTAAGGTATGTTGATTCATAAATAATTGTTAAATCTCTAAAAAATAACAACGTAAAGAATAAACTAAATAAAAATATTCAAATTGCCGCGCTTATATTTGCTTCGTAGCGATGCGCATATCATCTTGAAAACCTCCAAAAATTTACTTTGTATATATTTTAATTTCATAAATTTCCAAAGAAAGATGTATTATCATAAAATTTATACAAATCAAAATAAAATTGTTTCATGTAGGGACTTTTATTTGTTTGAAAAATAGGTTGCTTTCAGATACTACAGTTGGCAACAGTGGTAGTGAGAATTATCGATAGAAGGTGAGCGAAAAAGGTTACGTAAATTTTCAGTGTAAATTTCTTTAATTCTCAATTCTTATAATAGGTAAAAACGCTCTGCACATTATAATTTCTGAATTAGGTATTCAGTCAATGTAAAATGAATAAATTTTTGTGACAACATACAAAACAAGTGACAAATCGTTTTACGTCAGAAACACAGTTGTGTTTTGTGCTTTTGTGGTTACGTATAATTTTAAAATTATCATTTTCTGTTGCAGCTCAAAATGGCAACAATTCTGAGAAACAGCGCTATTCGCTACATGTCTGCGGCTACCAAACCTCTCAAAGGACCATCTGCAGTCTCCGGTGGCCACGAAGGTGGCTACAAAATTTGGCGTAATCTTTCCTTCTTCGTTGCGTTCCCTGCTGTAGGTTTATGTATGGTAAATTGCTATTTGGAGCATACAAAAGGACACCACGAACGAGCTGAATTCGTTCCGTACGAACATCTTCGCATCCGAAACAAGAGATTCCCATGGGGTGAAGGCCAGAAAAGCTTGTTCCATAACCCACACGTCAACCCTCTACCAAGTGGTTATGAAGAATAAAAATGTTCACTTTGGTATAGAACTTTTTAGATTTATTTAAGATATGTAGCTTATTGAAACCAATAAATGTTGGTAACATCTTTGTTATTGATTTGAATATTTTATCTTCCTTAACAAAAAAAAAATAACCTCTTGAATCTATTGGCAATTTACTCTACCAGTAACCACATTTTAAAATATTTTGAGCCACTGGTTTAAGATGGTTTATTTAATTAAAAATAGGAATGTTACAATATTTTATATTAGAGAAAATGAATTGAATAATATAAATAATGACTTTTCATTCATAACAATTTTTCTTTGAATCCTAAAATCCCACGTATGTAGTTCCAAAAGATACCACTAGTGGGCAGCATCTGTCGATAAGACCAATATTAGTAGTTTGAATTTTGTGTTCGAAGAATCCAAAAGTAGTATTAGGGTAGCAAAAAGCCCTACGACTCGATTCAATTGAAGAATAATTTTGTGACTATGAAATAAACCCGAAAAAATGACCACTTTACTATTAAAAATTTGAACTTCAATTTTCTCGAAAACTTATGGTCTAATTAAGACTCTGAGTGCATATTTAAACTCTACACACCCTAATAAGGGTGTACAGCTATGTTATTCAAGGGAGAAATGAAAATTAATCTCGAATTTTCACACAACTTCTCAGGGTGAAGAAATTTTCCAATTATCTTTTCAGATTCGTAATCAACAGGTTCTATATAGCGTGAAAATATAAATACTTTTCTTTTTGGAAAAGCCAAAAGGAAAGTGGAAATCAGGGTGTCGAATAAATTCGCATAAAAATTGCATATTCAAATTTGAATTTCGCAAATTCAGGTTTCAGAATTACTTCTATCTCTATATATTCAAATACTGTGGATTGAAATCTATATGAAAATGTACTTTTCAAGTCCCTTATTGACTGATGCTGCCACCTCGCGGAGAACTATTGAACTTCACTCTTGGATTTTGGGATATTTTAAATATTTAACAATTTCATGTGTCAATATATTTTATCTTGATTTCAAATTGAAACAATTACAGAAAATGTATTCAAAACATATTATTAATAAAATTTACAATTATTTTTATGCTATATTCAATATTATAATACAATATATTATACCACTAAATGAAAAAAAAATGTAAAAGTATTTGAAATAAAACATCCTCAATTTTTTTGGGAAATAATTTATTTATATAAACAATGATTCTCCTCCAGGCAATGACTAAGGGGAAAGAGACGAAACCTTCCTCCAGGATTCACCCTTCGCGTCTAGGAAAACCCCAGCAAAACCTAGACAGAGGAAGTGGCTTTTTCGTAGATGCAACTGTAACAAAAAGAAACAATACATTAGAATTAGCATTAAACATTAATTTTAATGGAAGTAGTGGATAATGCTGACTGTTAGATGATATGAAGAAAACGAAGTGCGGGAGTTCAGTCAAAAGTTTTATTTTTATTCTACTCTACAGTTTTGGTCCCACCTGGACCATCTTCAGGAGTGAATAAAATGAATGTTTGTATGTGTTAACATCTGTGTATGGTAATACGTTAAATAAAAGTCGGTGTAATAAAAATTAGGAAAAAAATCATGTTCTCGGTCACAAATTTTAAAATAAAATATTTAAAAAACTGTGCTTGGCAACAGCTGACCGTTATGAAAGACCAAGACTAAGTACTCAGTACCTGTATCTTCCGACTGAATCAAAATAATCATAATTTGTTAAAGAAATACTGATTCACATACTTAGCTTTTTATTTTTCTATATTTCTCTAGAAATACGTGAATAATAGATTCAATCTCAAAACTCATAAATATTCATAAAATCAACTAATGTAGTAACACATTGTTTGTTGCTGTATCTTCGGAACTAAACAAGATAATCAAAATTGATAAAAAGTCTATTACTCTGCATAATTCATTCAAATATATAAAGAAAGATTCAAGAAAATATTGCCAAGTTCCAAACAGGCGAGGCAATAATTACAAGACGTACTTATGTAATAGCAAACTGTTTTCATCTTTATCTTCGAAATGAATCAAGATAATTAAAGTCTGTGAAAAGTATTTGAATTTACACAAATTGATGTAATGTAATAAGAAGTTTTGTCAAAATAATTTTACATTTTTGCCGATTATTGCACTTTTATTGTCATATAACATACAATAAAACTCAAATGTATTTATCAAATTCAATAGAATTATTTGTGGGTGAGTATATCAATTAAACGATAGACAATAAAAAATAGAAGCGTCCAGTCTAAATTTGACGAAAATCCGTCGAGTAGTTCTCGAGCTAGAGCTTCTTTAAGTCTCCCAAGTCAAAACCGTTTAAAGACACATAAAACTAAATGAAGTCATTAAAAAGAAATAAAATCCCCCTAGCTTACTTGGGTCTTTTGTTATTTAATTAATCCAATTAGATAAGAAAAGACCGCCGCTTTTTATTTCAAGAAGGGTCTTTTTATGGTCTTTTAATTTGAACATCTGCAAGACAGACACCTGTCATTTAATTTGAACATCTGCAAGACAGGTGTCTGTCTTGCAGATGTTCAAATTAAAAGACCATAAAAAGACCCTTCTTGAAATAAAGAGCGGCGGTCTTTTCTTATCTAATTGGATTAATTAAATAACAAAAGATCCAAGTTAGCTAGGGGGATTATATTTCTTTTTAATGACTTCATTTAGTTTTATGTGTTTTTGAAAGGTTTTGACTTGGGAGGTCTAAAGAAGCTCTAGCTCGAGAACTACTCGGCGGATTCCGGTCAAATTTGAACTAAACGCTTCTATTTTTTTAATGTCTATCATTTTATTGATGTACTCACTCACAATTAATTTTATAGAATTTAATAAATATATTTGACAATAAATGTGCAATAATCGGCAAAAAAGTATAGTTATTTTAATAAATAGACTTTTTGATTTTAATTCTGTATATTTTATTTTATTTTTGACGTTTCGACTCTCTAACCGAGCGTCTTCATCAGAAAAAATGAAGACGCTCGGTTAGAGAGTCGAAACGTCAAAAATAAAATAAAATATACAGAATTAAAATCAAAAAAGTCTATTTATTATGATATAATTCTGAAAGAATGTATAGATCATTATAGTTATTTTGACAAAACTTTTTATTACATCACATCAATTTGTATAGATTTTGATTCTTTTCACAGATTTTAATTATCCTGATTCATTTCGAAGATACAGATGTAAACAGTGTGCTATTACAGAGGTACGTCTTGTAATTATTGCCTCGCCTGTTTGGAAATGATATGGAATTTGCCTAAAAATGACGTTTAAAATGCGAATTATGCAAGAACTAGAGCATTTATTCAATTTTGGATTGTAGATTTGGATTTTAGAGGGTCGAATTAAGGGGATGACATGCGTAACACATCTTTTTATATTTTTATCATTCATTTCAAAACTGTGAGCTATAGTCTTGGTGTTTTTTCAAGCAAAAAAGGACTTTCTCTCTGATTCTGTTCAAATTCCGTATACAAGCTCTCCAAGGATACATTCTTTGATAAATAGAGTCAAATCAATTCAAAAAAATTATTCAAGGGATGAAACACCCCTTCGAAATATTAATAGGCACATATTCTGATTGTATGGACCTTAGTCTATACGAAAATATACTTTATCTAATTCCGTTTTGAAAAGTCAAACTTTACATCAATTTCTGACGTTATGCAACGTCCCATTTTTCATAACTGCAATGCAACAGTTGCGTAAAGTAGTTACGTAATGACTTTACGTAACTGGCCATGTTTCAGAGCTAATCAGTTATACTTATCTGCGTACAATTTAAAGAAAGATTTATTATTCACAGTATGCAGCATTGGCAAAGTCTTTAATATCAAAGAGTAATATATCACTCAGGATATTACTGCTTGAGCACATTTAAAAAAATTATTTTGACGTTTTGTGAAAATTCGATATTTGTTTAATTCAGTGCACTCTTGTTTCTGTAGTAACAATAGATGGTCATGAATCACAGTCATCTGAATTTGGTGATGTGACGTGAGAGATGTTCCCATTGAAAAATTTAGTTAAAATTATTCTGACGGAATTAGATAAAATTTTGTACAGAATACGTTATGAAAAGCCATATTGTTTGACTCACGTAATTTGCAAAACTCGCTTAGCTCGTTTTGGCAAATATTACGTTTCGTCAAACAATATGGCACTTTTCATAACTAATTATGTAAATAACTATTATTCACAATCATTATAGTAATATGGCAATTCCTAACCTTTTGGAGGTTGGAAAGTATGTAATTTCCAACTGCAATGACTATCTCACGGGTCGGAAGCGATACTTCCATCTCTTGGGGAGGAAATGTTTATGCAGGGTTGCCTAGCATCAGTCATAAATCTTTGTTGGAGTAAAATAATCCGTGCTGTCAGAAATACCGATCATATTATCTAATGATTCAAATAAAACAAGTAATATTGAAAAGAAGTGGATTTATGTTGCAATTCTGTGTAAATCTATGTCTTATAAATTCGTCAATTTGTAAATTATGAACAAAATCGCTATAAACTTACATCCGTGGCACTTTCGTTCGATTCGGGGCAACTGTATAGCTCCATTTCACTGTTATAACTTATTGATATCTGCACTTATCACAATTTCAATGGATACACGTATAAATAGCTTGATGTATGAATCATAAATCCAACAAATGTCAAATTAATTTAATTTTTCAAAACATTCTTGTTTTCATAGACTACTACATCAATTTAATTTGTTGAAATAAGAACGAAATTGGATCAATTTATTTCTCGAAAAACTAGGGATAATTGTGAATAAAATAGTATACATACTTCGGTGAGAATTTCATATCAGCCTCGAGCTATATCTGATCCTCGAGGCTTCGCCTCTCGGTCATATAATAAGCTCTCGGCTGTAACGAAATACTTTCCACCTCAGATGTAATATACTATTTCATCCCTCAAAACGCCCCATTAGAGGGTCAAATATAGCAATAAATATGATATGGAATTTGCCTAGAAATGACGTTTAAAATGCGAATTATGCAAGAACTAGAGCATTTATTCAATTTTAGATTGTAGATTTGAATTCTAGAGGGTCGAATTAAGGGGATGACATGCGTAACACATTTTTTTATATTTTTATCATTCATTTCAAAACTGTGAGCTATAGTCTTGGTGTTTTTTCAAGCAAAGAAGGACTTTCCCTCTGATTCTGTTCAAATTCCGTAAACAAGCTCTCCAAGGATACATTCTTTGATAAATAGAGTCAAATCAATTCAAAAAAATCATTCAAGGGATGAAACACCCCTTCGAAATATTAATAGGCACATATTCTAAAAACTATTAAGTAATTTGGATTTATCTTTTCATATTCTGATTGTATGGACCTTAGTCTATACGAAAATATACTTTTCATCCCTCAAAACGCGCAATTAGAGGGTCAAATATAGCAATAAATATGATATGGAATTTGCCTAAGAATGATGTTTAAAATGCGAATTATGCAAGAAGTAGAGCATTTATTCAATTTTGGATTGTAGATTTTGATTCTAGAGGGTCAAATTAAGGGGATGACATGCGTAACACATTTTTTTATATTTTTATCATTCATTTCAAAACTGTGAGCTATAGTCTTGGTGTTTTTTCAAGCAAAAAAGGACTTTCTCTCTGACTCTGTTCAAATTCCGTATACAAGCTCTCCAAGGATACATTCTTTGATAAATAGAGTCAAATCAATTCAAAAAAATCATTCAAGGGATGAAACACCCCTTCGAAATATTAATAGGCACATATTCTAGAAACTATTAAGTAATTTGGACTTATCTCTTCATATTCTGATTGTATGGACCTTAGTCTATCCGAAAATATACTTTTCATTCCTCAAAACGCCCAATTAGAGGGTCGAATATAGCAATAAATATGATATGGAATTTGCCTAAAAATGACGTTTAAAATGCGAATTATGCAAGAACTAGAGCATTTATTCAATTTTGGATTGTAGATTTTGATTCTAGAGGGTCAAATTAAGGGGATGACATGCGTAAAACATTTTTTTATATTTTTATCATTCATTTCAAAACTGTGAGCTATAGTCTTGGTGTTTTTTCAAGCAAAAAAGGTCTTTCTCTCTGATTCTGTTTAAATTTTGTATACAAGCTCTCCAAGGATATATTCTTTGATAAATAGAGTCAAATCAATTTAAAAAAATTATTCAAGGGATGAAACACCCCATCGAAATATTAATAGGCACATATTCTAGAAACCATTAAGTAATTTGGATTTATCTCTTCATATTCTGATTGTATGGACCTTAGTCTATACGAAAATATACTTTTCATCCCTCAAAACGCCCAATTAGAGGGTCAAATATAGCAATAAATATGATATGGAATTTGCCTAAAAATGACGTTTAAAATGCGAATTATGCAAGAACTAGAGCATTTATTCAATTTTGGATTGTAGATTTGGATTCTAGAGGGTCGAATTAAGGGGATGACATGCGTAACACATTCTTTTATATTTTTATCATTCATTTCAAAACTGTGAGCTATAGTCTTGGTGTTTTTTCAAGCAAAAAAGGTCTTTCTCTCTGATTCTGTTCAAATTTTGTATACAAGCTCTCCAAGGATCTATTCTTTGATAAATAGAGTCAAATCAATTTAAAAAAATTATTCAAAGGATGAAACACCCCTTCGAAATATTAATAGGCACATATTCTAGAAACTATTGAGTAATTTGGATTTATCTCTTCATATTCTGATTGTATGAACCTTAGTCTATACGAAAATATACTTTTCATCTCTCAAAACGCGCAATTAGAGGGTCAAATATAGCAATAAATATGATATGGAATTTGCCTAAAAATGACGTTTAAAATGCGAATTATGCAAGAACTAGAGCATTTATTCAATTTTGGATTGTAGATTTTGATTCTAGAGGGTCAAATTGAGGGGATGACATGCGTAACACATTTTTTTATATTTTTATCATTCATTTCAAAACTGTGAGCTATAGTCTTGGTGTTTTTTCAAGCAAAAAAGGACTTTCTCTCTGACTCTGTTCAAATTCCGTATACAAGCTCTCCAAGGATCTATTCTTTGATAAATAGAGTCAAATCAATTTAAAAAAATTATTCAAGGGATGAAACACCCCTTCGAAATATTAATAGGCACATATTCTAGAAACTATCAAGTAAATTGGATTTATCTCTTCATATTCTGATTGTATGGACCTTAGTCTATCCGAAAATATACTTTTCATCCCTCAAAACGCCCAATTAGAGGGTCGAATATAGCAATAAATATGATATGGAATTTGCCTAAAAATGACGTTTAAAATGCGAATTATGCAAGAACTAGAGCATTTATTCAATTTTGGATTGTAGATTTTGATTCTAGAGGGTCAAATTCAGGGGATGACATGCGTAACACATTTTTTTATATTTTTATCATTCATTTCAAAACTGTGAGCTATAGTCTTGGTCTTTTTTCAAGCAAAAAAGGACTTTCTCTCTGATTCTGTTCAAATTCCGTATACAAGCTCTCCAAGGATACATTCTTTGATAAATAGAGTCAAATCAATTCAAAAAAATCATTCAAGGGATGAAACACCCCTTCGAAATATTAATAGGCACATATTCTAGAAACTATTAAGTAATTTGGATTTATCTCTTCATATTCTGATTGTATGGACCTTAGTCTATACGAAAATATACTTTTCATCTCTCAAAACGCGCAATTAGAGGGTCAAATATAGCAATAAATATGATATGGAATTTGCCTAAGAATGATGTTTAAAATGCGAATTATGCAAGAAGTAGAGCATTTATTCAATTTTGGATTGTAGATTTGGGATCTAGAGGGTCGAATTAAGGGGATGACATGCGTAACACATTCTTTTATATTTTTATCATTCATTTCAAAACTGTGAGCTATAGTCTTGGTGTTTTTTCAAGCAAAGAAGGTCTTTCTCTCTGATTCTGTTCAAATTCCGTATACAAGCTCTCCAAGGATACATTCTTTGATAAATAGAGTCAAATCAATCCAAAAAAATCATTCAAGGGATGAAACACCCCTTCGAAATATTAATAGGCACATATTCTAGAAACTATTAAGTAATTTGGATTTATCTCTTCATATTCTGATTGTATGGACCTTAGTCTATCCGAAAATATACTTTTCATTCCTCAAAACGCCCAATTAGAGGGTCGAATATAGCAATAAATATGATATGGAATTTGCCTAAAAATGACGTTTAAAATGCGAATTATGCAAGAACTAGAGCATTTATTCAATTTTGGATTGTAGATTTTGATTCTAGAGGGTCAAATTAAGGGGATGACATGCGTAACACATTTTTTTATATTTTTATCATTCATTTCAAAACTGTGAGCTATAGTCTTGGTGTTTTTTCAAGCAAAAAAGGTCTTTCTCTCTGATTCTGTTTAAATTTTGTATACAAGCTCTCCAAGGATATATTTTTTGATAAATAGAGTCAAATCAATTTAAAAAAATTATTCAAGGGATGAAACACCCCATCGAAATATTAATAGGCACATATTCTAGAAACCATTAAGTAATTTGGATTTATCTCTTCATATTCTGATTGTATGGACCTTAGTCTATCCGAAAATATACTTTTCATCCCTCAAAACGCCCAATTAGAGGGTCGAATATAGCAATAAATATGATATGGAATTTGCCTAAAAATGACGTTTAAAATGCGAATTATGCAAGAACTAGAGCATTCATTCAATTTTGGATTGTAGATTTGGATTCTAGAGGGTCGAATTAAGGGGATGACATGCGTAACACATTTTTTTATATTTTTATCATTCATTTCATAACTGTGAGCTATAGTCTTGGTGTTTTTTCAAGCAAAAAAGGTCTTTCTCTCTGATTCCGTTCAAATTCCGTATACAAGCTCTCCAAGGATACATTCTTTGATAAATAGAGTCAAATCAATTCAAAAAAATCATTCAAGGGATGAAACACCTCTTCGAAATATTAATAGGCACATATTCTAGAAACTATCAAGTAATTTGGATTTATCTCTTTATATTCTGATTGTATGGACCTTAGTCTATACGAAAAGATACTTTTCATCTCTCAAAACGCGCAATTAGAGGGTCAAATATAGCAATAAATATGATATGGAATTTGCCTAAGAATGATGTTTAAAATGCGAATTATGCAAGAACTAGAGCATTTATTTAATTTTGGATTGTAGATTTGGATTCTAGAGGGTCGAAATAAGGGGATGACATGCGTAACACATTTTTTTATATTTTTATCATTCATTTCAAAACTGTGAGCTATAGTCTTGGTGTTTTTTCAAGCAAAAAAGGACTTTCTCTCTGACTCTGTTCAAATTCCGTATACAAGCTCTCCAAGGATCTATTCTTTGATAAATAGAGTCAAATCAATTTAAAAAAATTATTCAAGGGATGAAACACCCCTTCGAAATATTAATAGGCACATATTCTAGAAACTATCAAGTAAATTGGATTTATCTCTTCATATTCTGATTGTATGGACCTTAGTCTATCCGAAAATATACTTTTCATCCCTCAAAACGCCCAATTAGAGGGTCGAATATAGCAATAAATATGATATGGAATTTGCCTAAAAATGACGTTTAAAATGCGAATTATGCAAGAACTAGAGCATTTATTCAATTTTGGATTGTAGATTTTGATTCTAGAGGGTCAAATTAAGGGGATGACATGCGTAACCCATTTTTTTATATTTTTATCATTCATTTCAAAACTGTGAGCTATAGTCTTGGTGTTTTTTCAAGCAAAAAAGGACTTTCTCTCTGACTCTGTTCAAATTCCGTATACAAGCTCTCCAAGGATCTATTCTTTGATAAATAGAGTCAAATCAATTTAAAAAAATTATTCAAGGGATGAAACACCCCTTCGAAATATTAATAGGCACATATTCTAGAAACTATTAAGTAATTTGGATTTATCGTTTTATATTCTGATTGTATGGACCTTAGTCTATACGAAAATATACTTTTCATCCCTCAAAACGCGCAATTAGAGGGTCAAATATAGCAATAAATATGATATGGAATTTGCCTAAGAATGATGTTTTAAATGCGAATTATGCAAGAAGTAGAGCATTTATTCAATTTTGGATTGTAGATTTGGATTCTAGAGGGTCGAATTAAGGGGATGACATGCGTAACACATTCTTTTATATTTTTATCATTCATTTCAAAACTGTGAGCTATAGTCTAGGTGTTTTTTCAAGCAAAAAAGGACTTTCTCTCTGACTTGGTTCAAATTCCGTATACTAGCTCTCCAAGGATCTATTCTTTAATAAATAGAGTCAAATCAATTTAAAAAAATTATTCAAGGGATGAAACACCCCTTCGAAATATTAATAGGCACATATTCTAGAAACTATCAAGTAATTTGGATTTATCTCTTCATATTCTGATTGTATGGACCTTAGTCTATCCGAAAATATACTTTTCATCCCTCAAAACGCCCAATTAGAGGGTCGAATATAGCAATAAATATGATATGGAATTTGTCTAAAAATGACGTTTAAAATGCGAATTATGCAAGAACTAGAGCATTTATTCAATTTTGAATTGTAGATTTTGATTCTAGAGGGTCAAATTGAGGGGATGACATGCGTAACACATTTTTTTATATTTTTATCATTCATTTCAAAACTGTGAGCTATAGTCTTGGTGTTTTTTCAAGCAAAAAAGGACTTTCTCTCTGACTCTGTTCAAATTCCGTATACAAGCTCTCCAAGGATCTATTCCTTGATGAATAGAGTCAAATCAATTTAAAAAAATTATTCAAGGGATGAAACACCCCTTCGAAATATTAATAGGCACATATTCTAGAAACTATCAAGTAAATTGGATTTATCTCTTCATATTCTGATTGTATGGACCTTAGTCTATCCGAAAATATACTTTTCATCCCTCAAAACGCCCAATTAGAGGGTCGAATATAGCAATAAATATGATATGGAATTTGCCTAAAAATGACGTTTAAAATGCGAATATGCAAGAACTAGAGCATTTATTTAATTTTGGATTGTAGATTTTGATTCTAGAGGGTCAAATTAAGGGGATGACATGCGTAACACATTTTTTTATATTTTTATCATTCATTTCAAAACTGTGAGCTATAGTCTTGGTGTTTTTTCAAGCAAAAAAGGACTTTCTCTCTGATTCTGTTCAAATTCCGTATACAAGCTCTCCAAGGATACATTCTTTGATAAATAGAGTCAAATCAATTCAAAAAAATCATTCAAGGGATGAAACACCCCTTCGAAATATTAATAGGCACATATTCTAGAAACTATTAAGTAATTTGGATTTATCGTTTCATATTCTGATTGTATGGACCTTAGTCTATACGAAAATATACTTTTCATCCCTCAAAACGCGCAATTAGAGGGTCAAATATAGCAATAAATATGATATGGAATTTGCCTAAAAATGACGTTTAAAATGCGAATTATGCAAGAACTAGAGCATTTATTCAATTTTGGATTGTAGATTTGGAATTTGGATTCTAGAGGGTCGTATTAAAGGGATGACATGCGTAACACATTCTTTTATATTTTTATCATTCATTTCAAAACTGTGAGCTATAGTCTTGGTGTTTTTTCAAGCAAAAAAGGACTTTCTCTCTGATTCTGTTCAAATTCCGTATACAAGCTCTCCAAGGATACATTCTTTGATAAATAGAGTCAAATCAATTCAAAAAAATCATTCAAGGGATGAAACACCCCTTCGAAATATTAATAGGCACATATTCTAGAAACTATTAAGTAATTTGGATTTATCGTTTCATATTCTGATTGTATGGACCTTAGTCTATACGAAAATATACTTTTCATCCCTCAAAACGCGCAATTAGAGGGTCAAATATAGCAATAAATATGATATGGAATTTGCCTAAGAATGATGTTTAAAATGCGAATTATGCAAGAAGTAGAGCATTTATTCAATTTTGGATTGTAGATTTGGATTCTAGAGGGTCGAATTAAGGGGATGACATGCGTAACACATTTTTTTATATTTTTATCATTCATTTCAAAACTGTGAGCTATAGTCTTGGTGTTTTTTCAAGCAAAAAAGGTCTTTCTCTCTGATTTTGTTCAAATTTTGTATACAAGCTCTCCAAGGATCTATTCTTTGATAAATAGAGTCAAATCAATTTAAAAAAATTATTCAAGGAATGAAACACCCCTTCGAAATATTAATAGGCACATATTCTAGAAACTATCGAGTAAATTGGATTTATCTCTTCATATTCTGATTGTATGGACCTTAGTCTATCCGAAAATATACTTTTCATCCTTCAAAACGCCCAATTAGAGGGTCAAATATAGCAATAAATATGATATGGAATTTGCCTAAAAATGACGTTTAAAATGCGAATTATGCAAGAACTAGAGCATTTATTAAATTTTGGATTGTAGATTTGGATTCTAGAGGGTCGAATTAAGGGGATGACATGTGTAATACATTTTTTTATATTTTTATCATTCATTTCAAAACTGTGAACTATAGTCTTGGTGTTTTTTCAAGCAAAAAAGGACTTTCTCTCTGACTCGGTTCAAATTCCGTATACTAGCTCTCCAAGGATCTATTCTTTAATAAATAGAGTCAAATCAATTTAAAAAAATTATTCAAGGGATGAAACACCCCTTCGAAATATTATTAGGCACATATTTTAGAAACTATTGAGTAATCTGGATTTATCTCTTCATATTCTGATTGTATGGACCTTAGTCTATACGAAAATATACTTTCCATTCTTCAAAACGTCCAATTAGAGGGTCAAATATAGCAATAAATATGATATGGAATTTGCCTAAAAATGACGTTTAAAATGCGAATTATGCAAGAACTAGAGCATTTATTCAATTTTATATTGTAGATTTGGATTCTACAGGGTCGAATTAAGGGGATGACATGCGTAACACATTTTTTTATATTTTCATCATTCATTTCAAAACTGTGAGCAGTCTTGATGTTTTTTCAAGCAAAAAAGGACTTTCTCTCTGATTCTGTTTAAATTCCGTATACAAGTTCTCCAAGGATCTATTCTTTGATAAATAGAGTCAAATCAATTTAAAAAAATTATTCAAGGGATGAAACACCCCTTCGAAATATTAATAGGCACATATTCTAGAAACTATCGAGTAAATTGGATTTATCTCTTCATATTCTGATTGTATGGACCCTAGTCTATACGAAAATATACTTTTACGAATTATGCAAGAACTAGAGCATACATACTACATACTTAGATGTAACAAGATGGGGAGTTTTATTAAAATATCTTCAGAAATACAAATATGATTGATTTATGTTCCAAAAGTAATTAAACTGAGGAGGAATTAGAGGACACATATTCTTGTACTTATCTCTCCATATTCTGATTGTGTAAACCTTAATCCATAGGAAAATATACTTTTCATCCCTTGAAACTTTCATTTGGAGAATTAAATACAAACGCCATATAAAATGCAACTCATGCAAGAACTAGAGCCCCTATTCGAATACAGTTTGCAGATTCGGATTCTAGCGGATTGAATTAAGGGGGTGACATGCGTAGCGCAATTTTTAATTCGTATTAATTATTTCAAAAACCTAGACTTGGTCAATATTTTTAAACTAAAATGGAGTTTTTTCTCTGATTTTATTCTAATTTGGTATACAGCCTCTGTAAGGAACAAATTTTTTGATAAATGAGGTCAAATAATTTTTTTCTATATTCAAGGGATGAAATATTCTCTCAATTTATTAAAGGACATATGATGCATATTCTAATTGCATGAACCTCAATCTATACGGAATTATACTTTTCATCCCTTGAAACTTCCACTTAGAGGGTTGAATAAACTAATAAATATGTCTCATAATTAAATTAAAACTTCATTTATTAAAATGCGAACTATGCAAGAACTAGAGCTCCTAATATTCAAATTTGGATTGCAGATTCGGATTTTAGAGGGTTGTATTAAAGAGATGACATGTGTAACCCAATTTTTTTAAACAATAATAAATATTCAAATAGATAATCAAATATTAAAAAATGATTTATTTTTAGTAAATAGTTTTAGAAATTGCAAATATTGTCTTATACTCAAGTTAACATTTTTAAGGGATGATAACTATATCACATGTATTATATATTGGTTTAAACAATCAGTTTATGTACCTAATAGATAAGTAATACATTCAGCCCTCGAGAAATAAATCATTAATTTAAACATTTGAGGCTAATGTTTCATCCCTTAAAGATTTTTTTGATTGATTTTACCTCTTTATTAGGATATATTACACCCCTATCTTCATTTTAAAAATATTCATTAAATTGATAATAAACAATTTCGAATTGAATTTTCTGAATACAAATTATATTTTATAGAATTGTTTATTTATATTTTATTTCAATTGTTGAAATAATATTTTTTTTTACAATGCTCAAATATTGTACAAAATACTGTTTTATTCATTATTCTATAATATATTTATGCCAAATTTAATATCATTAGATTCTTATTAATTGATCCGTGTGGTAACATGTTTAGATTAGAGTTTTGTTTGAACGCTACGCGATACTTTTTGATGTTGTGTATTCTTTCTGCTGCATTGCGCACTATGGCCGAATGAACGTAGGTCTGAGATTCATTATAAAGCGTCATGCCGGTTGGAATGTATTTCTTCGTTGATTACCAGCCCGGCCGTTGTGCTGTGTAGTCCACGGTCGCTTGCTTTTGTGTTTCAATTAAGGCTTAGGGTTGTAGCTGGGGTTGTTCGTGACCCATTCGTGGGTAAGGATGGTTAGCATCCTTCGTCCGTTTAGATTTTGTTTGTAGTTTAAATTTAAATTCACGTTCGGTGATTTTGTACGACGTTGCGAAAGCGCAGCTCCGCGGAGCCAACATATTTAATTAAATCCGTGATTAATTTTGCTATAATAATAAAAGGCGCTTTAGTTTTGGGTAGGCATTTTGTTAAATTCGCGATGGACTAAGCGGTGCGCAAACTAGGGGGGTAGCCGAAGATGCCTGGCCACTTTCCCTCGCCGGGTTTTTTGCCGGGAATCCTATACTCGTGCGCTGCCATCCGTAGGCCTTCACTCTAGAGGTAGTACCCCTGGTGACTCCTGGCCGAAGGGTGGGTGTGGAAGTGCCTGAAGCATGCAATCATGTGATAGATCTATAGCCAGGGGGAAACTGAGGAGTAGCCGCTACGTGGCAGGTATAGGTCGCGTTTTAGGCGTTAAACACCGGGGTTCGGCAGGGACCCACGTAAACTCTGAACAAACACGCGGCGGTGTTAGTTCTTTTTTTTTTAATTAGCTCGTGATCTGCGTATTGCGAATTGGGGGTTTGAATGGTGTATGATGAATGTTGAATGAATGCTTAATCAAAATTATCTTTCAGTATATCATCATCATCAGCGTAAGTTGACTAAAAAAAATATTTGTTTCAGGTTTCTAATCTATTTTTTTTTCTATCAATTTACAGATCGGAGGAGACGTAAGTTGACTAGTAAAATATTTTTTACAGGTCTCTAATCTATTATTTTTTTTAAATTGTTTTACAGATCGCTGGACAGGTAATATTTTTGTTCAATAGTTTGGAATTCTGACAGTTTTATTAATTTTTGTGTGTATTTTATGATTGCAGGACTTCAAGCTTCAAGTAGCAGACTTCCGTCGTTGGAAGTGGCCCAGCAGCTTCATCTTTAAGCCCAGCAGCTTGCAATAGTCCACCGAGGGAGCACCCCGCCGAACTAATTAAAACATTCCCTTTCAGCTCAGCATCATCATCTTCACATCAGAGCTTCAAGCTTCAAGCTTCAAGCAACAGTCTGCCGTCGTTGGAAGTGGCCCAGCTGTTTTCATCTTTAAGCCCAGCTGCTAACAATCAACCACCGTGGGAGCGCCCCGCCGAACTAATCATAACCTTCCCTTTCAGCTCAAAATCATTGCCACTACATCAACACGTAAGATTTATTCAAAATAATGTTGAAAAACTTTACTAGCCTTCAATCTACTGATTTATTTATATTCTTATGTTTTTAGGCCATCCGGCACCAGAGCCCAGCAGCCGGAGCAGAGCCCAGCAACGGAACCAGAGCTCAGCAGCAGAACAAGAGCCCAGCAGCAAAATCAGAGCCCAGTAGCAAAACCAAAACTCAGCAACCGTCCAAGAAGTCCTCCAGTAGCATCAGAACCAAAGCCTAGGCAGCAGTCTAAGAAGTCTTCCAACAGCAGCAGAACCAAAGCCCAACATCTTTCCAAAAAGTCTTCCAGTAGCAGCAGAACCAGAGCCCAGCAGCCGTCCAAGAAGTCCTCAAGTAACTGTAGAAGATCAACTCAACTTTAAAGAAGTCAACTGATTAATTTTGCCTGCCGCTTGCAAAGTTCAAGTGAGTTCAATTTCTTTTGAAATTTTCCTACTTGTAATAATTATTTTGTTGTTTCAGTTGCAGCGAGCGAAGAAGCCACTTCTCTGGTCTAGGTTTCGCTGGGGTTTTCCTAGGCCCAAAGGGAGAATTCCCGGAGAAGAGTTCGCCTCTTTCCTCTTAGTCATTGCCTGGGGGCGAACAAGGCTTACCACAACGTAACAGCATCGCGAACAAGACTTTCAGCAACACAGCAGCATCGAGTATTCAACAATTAATCTTCGTACCTTTGTACCCTTTCCTAATTTCCAAAATAAACTCATTTCCACAAAATTTACAGTTGTATTTATTTCTAAGACCTATTTTAATTTTTTTCAGAAGTAGTTAAGTTTGAAAATGCTCGTTGCTCTGTACTTATTTTAAAATTACCAAATAAAACCTTTCGTATAAAATTAATTGTATTCTATTTATTTTAGAAACCTATATTCCTTTTTTTCAGTAATAAATAAATAATAAAATCTCAAAGATAATATTTAATAATTGAATTTGTAATTTCAAATCTAAATATAATTTAATTGGCGGGCAATCCGCAGCGCAAGTTTTTATTGAATTAAAAACCCCTTTTTCATTCGCACAAAAGGTGCTAGTCATCATAAAAAAAATTGTTTATTGTATGAATAATGGAACAAAATCTACAAAATATAAATTGTGTTCTATTCATTTGAAGAATAAGAGTGGTATAGCAGAAAAAAATTATCCTGTCCTGGTGGACCATTAAAAAATTAAATTAAAAGTTTCCCACAAAATTTTTAGTTGAACACAATTTTTGTTAGAGTTTCGTAATCTACGCCTATAAAACTATATAATTCCATGCAAAACTCAAAATATGCGAGATTGAAAATTTAAAAAATTTTTTGCAAGGGATCACTCTTCCAATAAATCTCAAATTTTGCCTATTTTCAGATTTTCTTTTATAAAATCCGTATTTGTTGTTCAATTGCTTTGAAATTTGGTACACTCATAGGTGGGTGCGCCAACACTTGGGCCCCTAATACGAAAAACATACTTTCCATGGCATAATAAAATTTATATATTTCCCTAAATAAGCAGTCAATTGGCAAAAATTGGGGATTAATTCTGTTTTGTTCCAAAATGAGCTAGATGCTGCCATCTACTAGCTCCTTGTGAAACTATACTTGAAGTTTAAATAATATTGCCGTAAATTGAAAAAAATTTCCAAGTGAACTCATGTTTTTCTCCGAGAATAATTAGGGTTTCATATAACATTTTTCGATTGGAGCCCTAATTCGGTGAAAAATCAGTGAAAAATGGCAATAATACTGATTTCTGACTGAACCAGAGCCGTAATCAAAAATTAGTTCATTACAAACTCTGAGTATTTTTCAAAAGTATTATGAATTTACTTGAAAGATTTTTTCGGTTTACGGTCTTAATTTCGAGTAAGCGGCGTCAGAATCTTTTGTTCAAAGAACGATAAATTACTGAAAATTTTTCACGTAGTCGACAGAAATTGAAATTGTAGTGTCGAATTCTTCATTTATTCCTCGATAAAAGTAGTCAATTCGCGGAAAATCGAGGTTTGATTCTGTGTCGTCTCAAAACGTGCTAGATGCTGCCATCTACTAGCGTCTTGGGAAACTATACTCCAAATTTTAATAAAATTGCAGTAAATCGAAAAAAACTTCCTAGTAAACTCATGTTTTTTTTCAAAAATAATTAGGGTCTTCTATATAACATTTTTTGATTGGAGCCCTAATGTTGACAGAAATCGGCGAATTAAGGCAATAATACGGATTTCTGACTGAACCAGAACCGTAATCAAATAATTGTAAATGACAGAGTTGAATTATTTTTTGAAAATAATATGACCTTACTTAGAAGATTTTTTCGATTGACAGCCTTAATTTCGAGTTGACAAAGCAAGTAGTTTTTTCATATAATTGTATCAAAATCTCAAAATTGGGGTCGTAAATCAAAATTTTCTTTCAAGTAAACCTATATTATTTTTTGAAAATAAATGGGGTACCCTATATAAATTTTTTCGATTAGAACCCTCATTCTGACACAAATCGTTAATATATGGCAATAACACTAATTTCTGACTGAACCAGGGCCGTAATCAAAAATTAGTTAATGACAAACTCTGAGTATTTTTTGAAAACATTATGAGTTTACTTGAAAGATTTTTTCGGTTAACAGTCTTAATTTCAAGTAAACGGCGTCAGAAACTTTTGTTCAAAAAACGATAAATTAGTAGAAATTTTTTATGTAATCGACTGAAATTGAAATTGTAGTTTCGAATACTTTATATATTTTCCGATAAAAGTAGTCAATTTGCAGAAAATCGAGGTTTAATTCTGTGTCGTCTCAAAACGTGCTAGATGCTGCCATCTACTAGCCTCTCGTGGAACTATACTCAAAATTTTAATAAAATTGCAGTAAATCGAAAAAAACTTCCCAGTAAACTCATGTTTTTTTTCGAAAATAATTAGGGTCTTCTATATAACATTTTTTGATTGGAGCCCTAATGTTGACAGAAATCGGCGAATTAAGGCAATAATACGGATTTCTGACTGAACCAGAACCGTAATCAAAAAATTGTAAATGACAGAGTTGAATTATTTTTTGAAAATAATATGATCTTACTTGGAAGATTTTTTCGATTGACAGCCTTAATTTCGAGTTGACAAAGCAAGTAATTTTCTCATATAATTGTATCAAAATCTCAAAATTGGGGTCGTGAATCAAAATTTTCTTTCAAGTAAACCTATATTATTTTTTGAAAATAAATGGGGTACCCTATATAAATTTTTTCGATTAGAGCCCTCATTCTGACAAAAATCGTTAATATATGACAATAACACTAATTTCTGACTGAACCAGGGCCGTAATCAAAAATTAGTTAATGACAAACTCTGAGTATTTTTTGAAAACATTATGAGTTTACTGGAAAGATTTTTTCGGTTAACAGTCTTAATTTCAAGTAAGCGGCGTCAGAATCTTTTGTTCAAAGAACGATAAATTACTGAAAATTTTTCACGTAGTCGACAGAAATTGAAATTGTAGTGTCGAATTCTTCATTTATTCCTCGATAAAAGTAGTCAATTCGCGGAAAATCGAGGTTTGATTCTGTGTCGTCTCAAAACGTGCTAGATGCTGCCATCTACTAGCGTCTTGGGAAACTATACTCCAAATT
Source organism: Dromius quadrimaculatus (assembly GCA_963989225.1). Taxonomy (NCBI): domain Eukaryota; kingdom Metazoa; phylum Arthropoda; class Insecta; order Coleoptera; family Carabidae; genus Dromius; species Dromius quadrimaculatus. The sequence continues at coordinate 3,169,793 of OZ022329.1, forward strand.
TTAATAAAATTGCAGTAAATCGAAAAAAACTTCCTAGTAAACTCATGTTTTTTTTCAAAAATAATTAGGGTCTTCTATATAACATTTTTTGATTGGAGCCCTAATGTTGACAGAAATCGGCGAATTAAGGCAATAATACGGATTTCTGACTGAACCAGAACCGTAATCAAAAAATTGTAAATGACAGAGTTGAATTATTTTTTGAAAATAATATGACCTTACTTGAAAGATTTTTTCGATTGACAGCCTTAATTTCGAGTTGACAAAGCAAGTAATTCTCTCATATAATTGTATCAAAATCTCAAAATTGGGGTCGTAAGTCAAAATTTTCTTTCAAGTAAACCTATATTATTTTTTGAAAATAAATGGGGTACTTTATATAAATTTTTTCGATTAGAGCCCTCATTCTGACACAAATCGTTAATATATGGCAATAGCACTAATTTCTGACTGAACCAGGGCCGTAATCAAAAATTAGTTAATGACAAACTCTGAGTATTTTTTGAAAACATTATGAGTTTACTTGAAAGATTTTTTCGGTTAACAGTCTTAATTTCAAGTAAACGGCGTCAGTAACTTTTGTTCAAAAAACGATAAATTAGTAGAAATTTTTTATGTAATCGACTGAAATTGAAATTGGAGTTTCGAATACTTTATATATTTTCCGATAAAAGTAGTCAATTTGCAGAAAATCGAGGTTTATTTCTGTGTCGTCTCAAAACGTGCTAGATGCTGCCATCTACTAGACTCTCGTGGAACTATACTCAAAATTTTAATAAAATTGCAGTAAATCGAAAAAAACTTCCCAGTAAACTCATGTTTTTTTTCGAAAATAATTAGGGTCTTCTATATAACATTTTTTGATTGGAGCCCTAATGTTGACAGAAATCGGCGAATTAAGGCAATAATACGGATTTCTGACTGAACCAGAACCGTAATCAAAAAATTGTAAATGACAGAGTTGAATTATTTTTTGAAAATAATATGACCTTACTTGAAAGATTTTTTCGATTGACAGCCTTAATTTCGAGTTGACAAAGCAAGTAATTTTCTCATATAATTGTATCAAAATCTCAAAATTGGGGTCGTAAGTCAAAATTTTCTTTCAAGTAAACCTATATTATTTTTTGAAAATAAATGGGGTACTTTATATAAATTTTTTCGATTAGAGCCCTCATTCTGACACAAATCGTTAATATATGGCAATAGCACTAATTTCTGACTGAACCAGGGCCGTAATCAAAAATTAGTTAATGACAAACTCTGAGTATTTTTTGAAAACATTATGAGTTTACTTGAAAGATTTTTTCGGTTAACAGTCTTAATTTCAAGTAAACGGCGTCAGTAACTTTTGTTCAAAAAACGATAAATTAGTAGAAATTTTTTATGTAATCGACTGAAATTGAAATTGTAGTTTCGAATACTTTATATAATTTCCGATAAAAGTAGTCAATTTGCAGAAAATCGAGGTTTAATTCTGTGTCGTCTCAAAACGTGCTAGATGCTGCCATCTACTAGCCTCTCGTAGAACTATACTCAAAATTTTAATAAAATTGCAGTAAATCGAAAAAAACTTCCTAGTAAACTCATGTTTTTTTTCGGAAATAATTAGGGTCTTCTATATAACATTTTTTGATTGGAGCCCTAATGTTGACAGAAATCGGCGAATTAAGGCAATAATACGGATTTCTGACTGAACCAGAACCGTAATCAAAAAATTGTAAATGACAGAGTTGAATTATTTTTTGAAAATAATATGACCTTACTTGGAAGATTTTTTCGATTGACAGCCTTAATTTCGAGTTGACAAAGTAAGTAGTTTTTTCATATAATTGTATCAAAATCTCAAAATTGGGGTCGTGAATCAAAATTTTCTTTCAAGTAAACCTATATTATTTTTTGAAAATAAATGGGGTACTTTATATAAATTTTTTCGATTAGAGCCCTCATTCTGACACAAATCGTTAATATATGGCAATAGCACTAATTTCTGACTGAACCAGGGCCGTAATCAAAAATTAGTTAATGACAAACTCTGAGTATTTTTTGAAAACATTATGAGTTTACTTGAAAGATTTTTTCGGTTAACAGTCTTAATTTCAAGTAAACGGCGTCAGAAACTTTTGTTCAAAAAACGATAAATTAGTAGAAATTTTTTATGTAATCGACTGAAATTGAAATTGTAGTTTCGAATACTTTATATATTTTCCGATAAAAGTAGTCAATTTGCAGAAAATCGAGGTTTAATTCTGTGTCGTCTCAAAACGTGCTAGATGCTGCCATCTACTAGCCTCTCGTGGAACTATACTCAAAATTTTAATAAAATTGCAGTAAATCGAAAAAAACTTCCCAGTAAACTCATGTTTTTTTTCGAAAATAATTAGGGTCTTCTATATAACATTTTTTGATTGGAGCCCTAATGTTGACAGAAATCGGCGAATTAAGGCAATAATACGGATTTCTGACTGAACCAGAACCGTAATCAAAAAATTGTAAATGACAGAGTTGAATTATTTTTTGAAAATAATATGACCTTACTTGGAAGATTTTTTCGATTGACAGCCTTAATTTCGAGTTGACAAAGTAAGTAGTTTTTTCATATAATTGTATCAAAATCTCAAAATTGGGGTCGTGAATCAAAATTTTCTTTCAAGTAAACCTATATTATTTTTTGAAAATAAATGGGGTACTTTATATAAATTTTTTCGATTAGAGCCCTCATTCTGACACAAATCGTTAATATATGGCAATAGCACTAATTTCTGACTGAACCAGGGCCGTAATCAAAAATTAGTTAATGACAAACTCTGAGTATTTTTTGAAAACATTATGAGTTTACTTGAAAGATTTTTTCGGTTAACAGTCTTAATTTCAAGTAAACGGCGTCAGAAACTTTTGTTCAAAAAACGATAAATTAGTAGAAATTTTTTATGTAATCGACTGAAATTGAAATTGTAGTTTCGAATACTTTATATATTTTCCGATAAAAGTAGTCAATTTGCAGAAAATCGAGGTTTAATTCTGTGTCGTCTCAAAACGTGCTAGATGCTGCCATCTACTAGCCTCTCGTGGAACTATACTCAAAATTTTAATAAAATTGCAGTAAATCGAAAAAAACTTCCCAGTAAACTCATGTTTTTTTTCGAAAATAATTAGGGTCTTCTATATAACATTTTTTGATTGGAGCCCTAATGTTGACAGAAATCGGCGAATTAAGGCAATAATACGGATTTCTGACTGAACCAGAACCGTAATCAAAAAATTGTAAATGACAGAGTTGAATTATTTTTTGAAAATAATATGACCTTACTTGGAAGATTTTTTCGATTGACAGCCTTAATTTCGAGTTGACAAAGTAAGTAGTTTTTTCATATAATTGTATCAAAATCTCAAAATTGGGGTCGTGAATCAAAATTTTCTTTCAAGTAAACCTATATTATTTTTTGAAAATAAATGGGGTACCCTATATAAATTTTTTCGATTAGAACCCTCATTCTGACACAAATCGTTAATATATGGCAATAACACTAATTTCTGACTGAACCAGGGCCGTAATCAAAAATTAGTTAATGACAAACTCTGAGTATTTTTTGAAAACATTATGAGTTTACTTGAAAGATTTTTTCGGTTAACAGTCTTAATTTCAAGTAAACGGCGTCAGAAACTTTTGTTCAAAAAACGATAAATTAGTAGAAATTTTTTATGTAATCGACTGAAATTGAAATTGTAGTTTCGAATACTTTATATATTTTCCGATAAAAGTAGTCAATTTGCAGAAAATCGAGGTTTAATTCTGTGTCGTCTCAAAACGTGCTAGATGCTGCCATCTACTAGACTCTCGTGGAACTATACTCAAAATTTTAATAAAATTGCAGTAAATCGAAAAAAACTTCCTAGTAAACTCATGTTTTTTTTCGAAAATAATTAGGGTCTTCCATATAACATTTCTTGATTGGAGCCCTAATGTTGACAGAAATCGGCGAATTAAGGCAATAATACGGATTTCTGACTGAACCAGAACCGTAATCAAAAAATTGTAAATGACAGAGTTGAATTATTTTTTGAAAATAATATGACCTTACTTGAAAGATTTTTCCGATTGACAACCTTAATTTCGAGTTGACAAAGCAAGTAATTTTCTCATATAATTGTATCAAAATCTCAAAATTGGGGTCGTGAATCAAAATTTTCTTTCAAGTAAACCTATATTATTTTTTGAAAATAAATGGGGTACCCTATATAAATTTTTTCGATTAGAGCCCTCATTCTGACAAAAATCGTTAATATATGACAATAACACTAATTTCTGACTGAACCAGGGCCGTAATCAAAAATTAGTTAATGACAAACTCTGAGTATTTTTTGAAAACATTATGAGTTTACTTGAAAGATTTTTTCGGTTAACAGTCTTAATTTCAAGTAAACGGCGTCAGTAACTTTTGTTCAAAAAACGATAAATTAGTAGAAATTTTTTATGTAATCGACTGAAATTGAAATTGTAGTTTCGAATACTTTATATATTTTCCGATAAAAGTAGTCAATTTGCAGAAAATCGAGGTTTAATTCTGTGTCGTCTCAAAACGTGCTAGATGCTGCCATCTACTAGCCTCTCGTAGAACTATACTCAAAATTTTAATAAAATTGCAGTAAATCGAAAAAAACTTCCCAGTAAACTCATGTTTTTTTTCGGAAATAATTAGGGTCTTCTATATAACATTTTTTGATTGGAGCCCTAATGTTGACAGAAATCGGCGAATTAAGGCAATAATACGGATTTCTGACTGAACCAGAACCGTAATCAAAAAATTGTAAATGACAGAGTTGAATTATTTTTTGAAAATAATATGACCTTACTTGGAAGATTTTTTCGATTGACAGCCTTAATTTCGAGTTGACAAAGTAAGTAGTTTTTTCATATAATTGTATCAAAATCTCAAAATTGGGGTCGTGAATCAAAATTTTCTTTCAAGTAAACCTATATTATTTTTTGAAAATAAATGGGGTACTTTATATAAATTTTTTCGATTAGAGCCCTCATTCTGACACAAATCGTTAATATATGGCAATAGCACTAATTTCTGACTGAACCAGGGCCGTAATCAAAAATTAGTTAATGACAAACTCTGAGTATTTTTTGAAAACATTATGAGTTTACTTGAAAGATTTTTTCGGTTAACAGTCTTAATTTCAAGTAAACGGCGTCAGAAACTTTTGTTCAAAAAACGATAAATTAGTAGAAATTTTTTATGTAATCGACTGAAATTGAAATTGTAGTTTCGAATACTTTATATATTTTCCGATAAAAGTAGTCAATTTGCAGAAAATCGAGGTTTAATTCTGTGTCGTCTCAAAACGTGCTAGATGCTGCCATCTACTAGCCTCTCGTGGAACTATACTCAAAATTTTAATAAAATTGCAGTAAATCGAAAAAAACTTCCCAGTAAACTCATGTTTTTTTTCGAAAATAATTAGGGTCTTCTATATAACATTTTTTGATTGGAGCCCTAATGTTGACAGAAATCGGCGAATTAAGGCAATAATACGGATTTCTGACTGAACCAGAACCGTAATCAAAAAATTGTAAATGACAGAGTTGAATTATTTTTTGAAAATAATATGACCTTACTTGGAAGATTTTTTCGATTGACAGCCTTAATTTCGAGTTGACAAAGTAAGTAGTTTTTTCATATAATTGTATCAAAATCTCAAAATTGGGGTCGTGAATCAAAATTTTCTTTCAAGTAAACCTATATTATTTTTTGAAAATAAATGGGGTACCCTATATAAATTTTTTCGATTAGAACCCTCATTCTGACACAAATCGTTAATATATGGCAATAACACTAATTTCTGACTGAACCAGGGCCGTAATCAAAAATTAGTTAATGACAAACTCTGAGTATTTTTTGAAAACATTATGAGTTTACTTGAAAGATTTTTTCGGTTAACAGTCTTAATTTCAAGTAAACGGCGTCAGAAACTTTTGTTCAAAAAACGATAAATTAGTAGAAATTTTTTATGTAATCGACTGAAATTGAAATTGTAGTTTCGAATACTTTATATATTTTCCGATAAAAGTAGTCAATTTGCAGAAAATCGAGGTTTAATTCTGTGTCGTCTCAAAACGTGCTAGATGCTGCCATCTACTAGACTCTCGTGGAACTATACTCAAAATTTTAATAAAATTGCAGTAAATCGAAAAAAACTTCCTAGTAAACTCATGTTTTTTTTCGAAAATAATTAGGGTCTTCCATATAACATTTCTTGATTGGAGCCCTAATGTTGACAGAAATCGGCGAATTAAGGCAATAATACGGATTTCTGACTGAACCAGAACCGTAATCAAAAAATTGTAAATGACAGAGTTGAATTATTTTTTGAAAATAATATGACCTTACTTGAAAGATTTTTCCGATTGACAACCTTAATTTCGAGTTGACAAAGCAAGTAATTTTCTCATATAATTGTATCAAAATCTCAAAATTGGGGTCGTGAATCAAAATTTTCTTTCAAGTAAACCTATATTATTTTTTGAAAATAAATGGGGTACCCTATATAAATTTTTTCGATTAGAGCCCTCATTCTGACAAAAATCGTTAATATATGACAATAACACTAATTTCTGACTGAACCAGGGCCGTAATCAAAAATTAGTTAATGACAAACTCTGAGTATTTTTTGAAAACATTATGAGTTTACTTGAAAGATTTTTTCGGTTAACAGTCTTAATTTCAAGTAAACGGCGTCAGTAACTTTTGTTCAAAAAACGATAAATTAGTAGAAATTTTTTATGTAATCGACTGAAATTGAAATTGTAGTTTCGAATACTTTATATATTTTCCGATAAAAGTAGTCAATTTGCAGAAAATCGAGGTTTAATTCTGTGTCGTCTCAAAACGTGCTAGATGCTGCCATCTACTAGCCTCTCGTAGAACTATACTCAAAATTTTAATAAAATTGCAGTAAATCGAAAAAAACTTCCCAGTAAACTCATGTTTTTTTTCGGAAATAATTAGGGTCTTCTATATAACATTTTTTGATTGGAGCCCTAATGTTGACAGAAATCGGCGAATTAAGGCAATAATACGGATTTCCGACTGAACCAGAACCGTAATCAAAAAATTGTAAATGACAGAGTTGAATTATTTTTTGAAAATAATATGACCTTATTTGGAAGATTTTTTCGATTGACATCCTTAATTTCGAGTTGACAAAGCAAGTAGTTTTTTCATATAATTGTATCAAAATCTCAAAATTAGGGTCGTAAATAAAAATTTTCTTTCAAGTAAACCTATATTATTTTTTGAAAATAAATGGGGTACTTTATATAAATTTTTTCGATTAGAGCCCTGATTCTGACACAAATCGTTAATATATGGCAATAACACTAATTTCTGACTGAACCAGGGTCGTAATCAAAAATTAGTTAATGACAAACTCTGAGTATTTTTTGAAAACATTATGAGTTTACTTGAAAGATTTTTTCGGTTAACGGTCTTAATTTCGAGTAAACGGCGTCAGAAACTTTTGTTCAAAAAACGATAAATTAGTGAAATTTTTCATGTAATCGACAGAAATTGAAATTGTAGTTTCGAATACTTTATATATTTTCCGATAAAAGTAGTCAATTTGCAGAAAATCGAGGTTTAATTCTGTGTCGTCTCAAAACGTGCTAGATGCTGCCATCTACTAGCCTCTCGTGGAACTATACTCAAAATTTTAATAAAATTGCAGTAAATCGAAAAAAACTTCCTAGTAAACTCATGTTTTTTTTCCAAAATAATTAGGGTCTTTCATATAACATTTTTTGATTGGAGCCCTAATTTTGACAGAAATCGGCGAATTGTGGCAATAATATAGATTTCTGACTGAATCAGAACCGTAATCAAAAAATTGTAAATGACAGAGTTGAATTATTTTTTGAAAATAATATGACCTTACTTGATAGATTTTTTCGATTGACAGCCTTAATTTCGAGTTGACAAAGCAAGTAATTTTCTCATATAATTGTATAAAAATCTCAAAATTGGGGTCGTAAATCAAAATTTTCCTTCAAGTAAACCTATATTATTTTATGAAAATAAATGGGGTACCCTATATAAATTTTTTCGATTAGAGCCCTCATTCTGACACAAATCGTTAATATATGGCAATAACACTAATTTCTGACTGAACCAGGGCTGTAATCAAAAATTAGTTAATGACAAACTCTAAGTATTTTTTTAAAATATTATGAGTTTACTTGAAAGATTTTTTCGGTTTACGGTCTCAATTTCGAGTAAACGGCGTTGGAAACTATTGTTCAAAAGACGATAAATTAGTAGAAATTTTTTATGTAATCGACAGAAATTGAAATTGTAGTTTCGAATACTTTATATATTTTCCGATAAAAATAGTCAATTCGCAGAAAATCGAGGTTTAATTTTGTGTCGCCTCAAAACGTGCTAGATGCTGCCATCTACTAGCGTCTTGGGGAACTATACTCCAAATTTTAATAAAATTACAGTAAATCGAAAAAAAATCTCAAGTAAACTCATGTTTTTTTCCGAAAATAATTAGAGTCTTTCATATATATCATTTTCTGATTGGGGCCCTAATTTTGAGAGAAATCGATGAAATATGACAGTAATACTGATTTCTGACTGAACCAAAGCCTTAATCGAAAAATTGTAATTGACAGACTTGAATTATTTTTTCAAAATAATATGACCTTACCTGGAAGATTTTTTTGATCGACAGCCTTAATTTCGAGTTGACAAAGAAAGTCTTTTTTTTATATAATTGTAACAAAATCTCAAAATTGGGACTGTAAATCAAAATTTACCTTTAAGTAAACCTATATTATTTTTCGAAAATATTTGAAGTAGTTTATATAAAATTTTTTGATTGGAGCCCTAATTCTGACAGAAATCGTTAATATATGGCAATAACATTGTATTCTGACTGAACCAGGGCCTAGCATTGCAGTGAGATGAGCGTTCATATTTTAGGAATAATTACACAATAAATTATTGAGATGAAATATCAAACAAAATTGTACATAGGGCTTTTCCACATTATATATTCTATAAATTAAACGAATTTAGAATATTTTTCTATTGAAATTATTGTTAATATAAGAGTTTTTATCTTCGATTACAGTGATTTAATCGAAAAAAAATTTGAAAAATTCTTGATATTAAAGATTTAATTGAAGATTTTTGAACCATTTTTTTTTGTTGAGTCAATTATCTTGTATAGTCTCATTTAGTTTACTTTCCACAACAGAAATATTATTTAGTTGTGATAATATCACGATAATAAAATATAGTTTGGGACAGCCTTCTACAAGCGCTAATAAATTGTCTAAAATCTAAGACATTAAGAACAATTTGATACGAATTTTGATGAGAATGCATGAAGAAAGCATCAAGGAAGGTCAATATATTTTTTTTTTGGAATTAATAATCTGATAATTGATTGAAAGTACTTTTATCAATTTCAGATATATTTTTTTGAATATTTTGCAATGAAATGAAACAAATTCTACACATAGATATTTTTTAGATCAAAACACACCCAATTTAAACGGAATTTTCATTAAATTATCCTTATTTTTTATTAAAATAGGCATAAACTTTATTCATATGGAGCGCAACGATTACACGCTGTGTGTCGAGAGTAACGGACGGAGGAGAGAACAGCCGAATCAGAAGCACACACTGTTTGACTTTGTATCTGCTAAATAGCTAAACGAATTGAGATAATTAAATTCTGTAAAAAATACCGTATTCTACACAATTCATTCTAATGTAATCAGAGTTTTTAATAAAATATCTCAAAAAATGCAGATACCATAATCTGATGAATAATTTTAGAGTTTGTGGATGTACCTTTCAACTCAATTGCAATAATAAAAATGTGTGGAAAGTATTGTGATCCACATACTTAGATGTAACAAGATGGGGAGTTTTATTAAAATATCTTTAGAAATACAAATATGATTGATTTATGTTCCAAAAGTAATTGAACTGAAGAGGAATTAGAGGACACATATTCTTGTACTTATCTCTCCATATTCTAATTGTGTGAACCTTAATCTATAGGAAAATATACTTTTCATCCCTTGAAACTTCCATTTGGAGGATTAAATAAAAACGCTGTATAAAATGCAGCAAATTATGCAAGAACTAGAGCCCCTATTCGAATTTAGTTTGTAGATTCGGATTCTAGCGGATTAAATTAAGGATGTGACATGCGTAGCACAATTTCTTTAATTCGTATTAATCATTTCGAAAACCTAGACTTGGTCAATTTTTTTAAATAAAAATGGGATTTTGCCTCTGATTTTGTTTTAATTAATATCAGAGGCCTCTCTATGGATCAAATTTTTTGATAAATGAGGTCAAATAATTTTTTCTATATTTAAGGGATGAAATATCCTCTCAAATTATTAAAAGAAATTTGAATTTATCTCTTCATATTCTAATTGTATGAGCCTTAATCTATACGAAAATATACTTTTCATTCCTTAAAACTTCCAATTAGAGGGTTGAATATACTAATAAATATGTCTTGAAATTTAATAAAAAAAACTCCATTTATTAAAATGCGAATTATGCATGAACTAAAACTCCTATTCAAATTTGGATTGTAGATTCTGATTTTAGAGGGTCGAGTTAAGAGGATGACATGTGTAACTCAATTTTTTAGACATTATTAAATATTTAAATAGTTAATCAAATATTAAAAAATTATTTGTTTTGAGTAAATAGTTCTAGAAGTTGCAAATATTGTCTCATACTCTAGTTAAGATTTATAAGGGATGATAACTATATTATATGTATATATATATTTTAGCTTATACAATCAGTTTATGTTGTAATATATTTAGCCTCCGAGAAATAAATTATTTAAACATTTGAGCTAACGTTTCATTCCTTAAATACTTTCTTGATTGATTTTACCTCTTTATTAGGGTATATTACACCCCTATCTTCATTTTAAAAATATTCATTAAATTGATAATGAACAATTTCGAAATGAATTTTCTGAATACAAATTATATTTTATAGAATTGTTTATTTATATTTTATTTCAATTGTTGAAATAATATTTATTTTCAAATATTCAAATATTGTACAAAATACTGTTTTATTCATTATTCTATAATATATTTCAATGCCAAACTTAATATCATTAGATTTTTATTAATTGATCCGTGTGGTAACGTGTTAAGATTAGAGATTTGTGTGAACGCTGCGCGATACTTTTTGATGTTGTGTATTCTTTCTGCTGCATTGCGCACTATGGGCGAATGAACGTAGGTCGGGAATTCATTATAAAGCGTCATGCCGGTTGGAATGTATTTTTTCGTTGATTACCAGCCCGGCCGTTGTGCTGTGTAGTCCACGGTTGCTTGCTTTTGTGTTTCAATTAAGGCTTAGGGTTGTAACTGGGGTTGTTCGTGACCCATTCGTGGGTAAGGATGGTTAGCATCCTTCGTCCGTTTAGATTTTGTTTGTAGTTTAAATTTAAATTCACGTTCGGTGATTTTGTACGACGTTGCGAAAGCGCAGCTCCGCGGAGCCAACATATTTAATTAAATCCGTGATTAATTTTGCTATAATAATAAAAGGCGCTTTAGTTTTGGGTAGGCATTTTGTTAAATTCGCGATGGACTAAGCGGTGCGCAAACTAGGGGGGTAGCCGAAGATGCCTGGCTACTTTCCCTCGCCGGGTTTTTTGCCGGGAATCCTATACTCGTGCGCTGCCATCCGTAGGCCTTCACTCTAGAGGTAGTACCCCTGGTGACTCCTGGCCGAAGGGTGGGTGTGGAAGTGCCTGAAGCATGCAATCATGTGATAGATCTATAGCCAGGGGGAAACTGAGGAGTAGCCGCTACGTGGCAGGTATAGGTCGCGTTTTAGGCGTTAAACACCGGGGTTCGGCAGGGACCCACGTAAACTCTGAACAAACACGCGGCGCTGTTAGTTCTTTTTTTTTTAATTAGCTCGCGAACTGCGTATTGCGAATTGAGGGTTTGAATGGTGTGTGAGGAATGTTGAATGAATGCTTAATCAAAATTCCCTTTCAGTACATCATCATCATCATCAACAGGGCGTAAGTTGACTAAAAAAAAAATTATTTGTTCCAGGTTTCTAATCTATTTTATTTTTCTATCAATTTTCAGATCGGAGGAGACGTAAGTTGACTAGTAAAATATTTTTTACAGGTCTCTAATCTATTATTTTTTTAAATTGTTTTACAGATCGCTGGACAGGTAATATTTTTGTTTAATAGTTTGGAATTCTGACAGTTTAATTAATTTTTGTGTGTATTTTATGATTGCAGGACTTCAAGCTTCAAGTAGCAGACTTCCGTCGTTGGAAGTGGCCCAGCAGCTTCATCTTTAAGCCCAGCAGCTTGCAATAGTCCACCGAGGGAGCACCCCGCCGAACTAATTAAAACATTCCCTTTCAGCTCAGCATCATCATCTTCACATCAGAGCTTCAAGCTTCAAGCAACAGTCTGCCGTCGTTGGAAGTGGCCCAGCTGTTTTCATCTTTAAGCCCAGCTGCTAACAATCAACCACCGTGGGAGCGCCTCGCCGAACTAATCATAACCTTCCCTTTCAGTTCAAAATCATTGCCACTACATCAACACGTAAGATTTATTCAAAATAATGATGAAAAACTTTACTAACCTTCAATTTATTAATTTATTTGTATTTTTGATGTTTTTAGGCCATTCAGCGTCGGCACCAGAGCCCAGCAGACAGAGCAGAGCCCAGCAGCCGGAGCAGAGCCCAGCAGCCGGAGCAGAGCCCAGCAGCCGGAGCAGAGCCCAGCAGCCGGAGCAGAGCCCAGCAGCGGAACCAGAGCCCAGCAGCGGAACCAGAGCCCAGCAGCAAAACCAAAACTCAGCAACCGTCCAAGAAGTCCTCCAATAGCATCAGAACCAAAGCCTAGCAGCAGTCCAAGAAGTCTTCGAACAGCAGCAGAACCAAAGCCCAACATCCGTCCAAAAAATCTTCCAGTAGCAGCAAAACCAGAGCCTAATAACCTTCCAAGAAGTCCTACAGCAATAGCAGAAGTCCTCCAGTAATGTAGAAGATCAACACATCAGTAGCAACTGTTCCAGGCCCCAGATTCAACTCAACTTCAAAGAAGTCAACTGATTAATTTTGCCCGCAGCTTGCAAAGTTCAAGTGAGTTCAATTGCTTTTGAAATTTTCCGATTTGCAATAATTATTTTGTTGTTTCAGTTGCAGCGAGCGAAGAGCCACTTCTCTGGTCTAGGTTTCGCTGGGGTTTTCCTAGGCCCAAAGGGAGAATTCCCGGAGAAGAGTTCGTCTCTTTCCCCTTAGTCATTGCCTGGGGGCGAACAAGGCTTACAACAACGCAACAGCATCGCGAACAAGACTTTCAACAACACAGCAGCATCGAGTAATCAACAATTAATCTTCGTACCTTTGTACCCTTTCCTAATTTCCAAATAAACTCATTCCCACAAAATTTACAGTTGTATTTATTTCTAAAACCTATTTTTATTTTTTTCAGAAGTATTTGAGCTTGAAAATGCTCGTTGGTCTGTAACTTATTTCAAAATTATCAAATAAAATCTTTTCTACAAAATTAATTGTATTTTATTTATTTTAGAAACCTATTTTTTTTTCAGTGATAAATAAATAATAAAATCTCATAAATAATATTCAATAATTAAATTTGTAATCTCAAAAAATATAATTTAATTGGCGGGCAATCCGCAACGCAGGTTTTTAATAAATTAAAAAAGTCTTAAGTAAAGTCATATTATTTTTTAAAAATAAATGGGATATTTGAAGTAAAATTTTTTGATCCTTATTTAAGAGAAAATCATAATTTTATAAAAGTACTAATAACTTTAGTTTTATTTGTCACAGGAAAAACTTTTGAATTAGTTGAATTAATTTTTTATCTATTTTATAATTTATTTCAATATATTAAGGATTCAAGCCCTTATGTGGGCTGTAATTAATAATTTCTATCCCCGCAAACTAGTGTTTGATACAAAAACTATTTTATGTTCAATCAATGCACAATTGTAATTAAGGAGGACAATATCTTGAAAATTTTTTCTAAATAAATTGGCATAAAATTTTGTATAAAAATTGCCCTATATTTTATAAATTGAAAAATATGTACGATGCCACAACGTAGATATTTATTTATTCATTTATTATTGATTTTATTAGCAATATCTTTGTTATTAAAAAACTTTGCTCCTCATTCTGAGCAAGTAAGGTTACAACACAATAAAAATTTGCAATGTGGTGTGTGTCACACATGAAGCATAAATCTGGAGGGAGAAATCGTGTAACCAATAGGATTAACGGATGACTAAGTCAAAATTGGAGACGAATTATTTGGGAAAATATTCAATTTTCATCGTTTTATAATTTGTAATATTGAAATATGCTTCATAATTAGCATTTATTTCATCACTCTCCGAGTATTATTTTGAAAGAAGCAAATATCGGACATACATTTTAATTAGTCCACAAATTTAGCAATATTTCTTTTTTAAAGACAAATATATAATCTCATTTATAACTTATTGAATAAACAGTTTCATACCTAATTCAATGCATATATTGATCCAATAAAGTCGCAAATTGATAAAATTAAAGAAAACTGTTTTAAATTTCATTTAGTTTTGTGTAGAACTTGTGGCAGTTTTCTAATGTTACATACTGAATAAGAAAACAAATCGGATTGTAGCATCCCTCGACTTCCTATACCAGCAGAGTGTGAGAATGAAAGAATTAATTTATGTTTATTATGATTACTTGAGCCTCTCAATACGATTATTCTAAAATGAATAAGCCAGTGGCACACCACACATATTCATCCGTCGACATTCAGACTTACCGATTTGCATAATATGGAATAACAAGTAAATTGGAATATTTTCAAACACCAAATTGATTTTAATCGATTCTTTTAAGTGCATTCTATTTTAAAAAAATCAAATTTTGAGAAATCATTGTCCTAAATTTTTTAAATTAACAAATATATAAATATGTTGAAGTTTGGAGGTAATCTCATCATTTTTTCAATAATTAGTAATATTTTGGGCTTGAAATACATTTAATTAGGTAAATATTCATTTCATTTTGTAAATACAAGTCATTAAATAAATTTAAAATTTGATATTTTGTAACTTTGACATACAAATAATAATAATTACTCTTCAAATAATGGGGAATAGATTCTTGGACGGTACAATTGAATGAGTTATTTAGTTTGCATATAAATATTAATTCTTTCTTTTAAAAATTATTGGTGGCTCTTAAAAGAGCCATTTGTTTATAATATTGTATATTAATAATTCTTATTTTTGGAATATAATTGGCGGACCTGAAAAGGTCCTGTAGTTCACTAATGTTGCATTTGTTACATCAGAAGTACGTTTTCAACCCCATTAAAATTGATTCTACTTTAAACCCAATGAACAACCGATGTGTTCATTTATGCAAAACAAGATTCGTGCCCCGTCAAGCCGGAGGCCGCATGGCTCGCCTAATTACGCGGATGTCAGACCAAGATTTCACACCTACTTCCCAGCAGCCCTAGGAGCTACTGAAAGTGAAGGTCTACGTCTTTTATCTGCATACTCCCGGCACCAAACCGTACAAAAGCATACTGATTCCGTCTGCATCGATACCGCGATGGTATAATTCGAAAATAACCGGAGGTTACCTCAAATTATACCACCGACAGCTGGGGTGAACCCATTATCTCCGGGGGGTGTCAGTAGAGGCTCAGGGATGCTCACCGATAGTCCTTTATTACGAAAGGACAGCAAAAAAACCAAGAAAATATCGGATAAATTACTTTCAAAAAATATCGCAAAAAATTTAGAATTCTTAGCCAAAAACCCATTTACTACTCGCGTAATACTAATTCAATTCAAAATTTTGATAGCTACTTTAATCCGAACTTTGTTTATTTACTTAGTACTTCTGATGTAACACACACAAAACACTTGTGAACAAAATAGATTCTCGGCGCAAATTCAACGATATTTATACACAGCAGAGTGCTCCGTTGATCTGATTGGCCGCGCAATTTCCACCTCCACGTCCAGTCCATACCTCACAATGAGTGAGACAAAGACAGACTATGCAAAATGTAATGATAACAATTAAACGCATTTGAAAGGAAAATAGACAAAATTTGATAGAAAATTTGATAGAATTAGGTTTGTATTACTTGGAAAAATGTCTACGTATCAAATCTTCTTAATTTTATAGCAGGAAAACCGAGTTACAAACATTTTTATAGATCTCGTTCTTTGATCTGATTTCAATCATTGATTTTAAGAATACGCGTAAACAAATTGACATGAAATTGAATTTATCTGATGTATCTCTATGATTTTCATCAGAATCAATCAAAAGTTACAGTTCGTATGGCACCATTCTCTTAAAATTCATGAATAAGTGAGTTGTGTTGATGCTTTCCGGCAAAAAGTTTGCACTCTTTCTTATGTATTTTCTCTAATTCTCTTCGTTCCTTGACAAAATTATATTTTTCTGATAGAAAACAAGTTGTTCTAACTATATTAGCTCATTTTGTGCTCATTCAATGAATAGTCTATTAGAAATAATGTTCTTTTGGCAGGACCAAGTACTTTGTATACCTCTAATGAGTGAAACAAGGTCAGACTTATGCGGATTGTAATGTTAACATTAATAACGCATTTTACTAAAAAATAAACAGAATCTTTTGGCAATTTTGATAGAATTAAGTGTGTATTACTTGGGAAAATGTCTACGAATGAGTTTAACTTGATTTTATAGCAGGAAAATTGAATTACAGACATTTTTATAGATCTCGCACTTCGATCTGATTTCAATCATTGATTATCAGAAAATCCCTGAGCAAATTGATACAAATATGGATGTATTTGATGGATCTCGTTGTTTTCTATCAAAATCAATCAAAAGCCACAGTTTGCATGGCACCATTTTCTTAAAATTCCTAAATAATTGAAATGATTTCCTCAACTTTAGAAAATTTTCATTGTTTTTCGTCTGCATTCTCTCTAATTCTCATTATTTTCTAATGAAATCGATATTTATTGATAGGAAGTGAATAATCCCAACAATATTTGCATATTTTTTGTGTTTTTTTTTTTCTGTAGGCAGTATAAGAAATTATTGTTTTTGAAAAAGGTGTAAATCCAATGCATGTTGAAATGGCTTGAACAATGCAAGTGTTATGTAATGTATGACGTGCATAAAGATTATGCCTATTTTTATAAAAAATAAACATATTTTAATGAAAATTTGAATGGATTAATCTGTGCTTTGACAATAAAAAAGTCGTACGTATGGAATTTGCTTCCTTTTATAATGAATAATTGAATTTTTGTCATTTTCATGTGTCTCGACTAACAATCTGTATTTAATAGTTTATTATGAGAATATTCTACATCGAATTGACACAAAATTGGCAGTATTAGATGTATCTCGTTATTTTCAATCAAAATTAATAAAAATTAACAATTTTTAAAGCACCACTTTTCCAAAATTCATGAGTAATTGAAATTCGGTCCCCTAATCTGGCTGGGTATTATATAACCATATTATTTTAGATGAAATCAGCTTTCAATATGCGATATATTTTAGTTGCAACATGTAACCCCCTACATCGACAAGGTTAAAATATGGAGGGTTGAAACTGGTTACACAATAAATGCTTTTACTTACTTATTACTTTAGCAGATATGAGTGTAACATATTTTGCTTGCAATATTCAACCCCTTAACCCTTCATTAGAAATGTGAAATTTTTCGACGAGTTTTGAAACGTAGGGTGTCAGACAAACCACTTTTGAAAATCCACGAAAATCCTAAATTAAACATAAAACCAAAATTTTTAATGAAAAACAATCATGTTGAAGCATATATTTTTTAAAAAAGAAATATCGACATAAGGTTTCAACTTTATATTTAAAAAAAAAAGCAGCATATGTTCTGGATGTGTAATATTCCAGCATTAAAACAACACAAAGAAACAGAAATAATGGTAGTTGTGTTGAACTGACATATTTTTGAATGAAAAATATCTAATTCAACTAAAAACATCTAATTCAACTAAAAACATCTAAAAACTTGATACAGACTCAACACTTTGTTAACAGTACATATAAAATTTCTCTCGTCCATTTTTTTGTAATTTACACACTACATATTTGCATATTCTAGACATAAAAATATATTACAAGATTTGCATTTGAACCTTGTCTTCCTGCCTTCTTTTCTAGAGAACGTATGGCATCTTTCTGGAAGACTTAGCTTACTATTTCTGATTTCTGGACCATCTCTTTCCTGTTTTTTTCTGATGATATCTCTCAGATCACTTGGTAATCTTGTATTCTACATTCTTCGTTCTTGATAGTCTGACACTAACTATATGTCGCTAACTGTTTATAATATGAATTTAAATGCAATATCTCTGAAATACCTTTTTAGAAGAGTGAGCTGTATAATTATAATTATTCTTTTTTCTAAAAATTATTAGTAGTTCTTAAAAGAGCTTTTTGGATAATTTAGATGATTTCATTTAGATATATTCTTATTATTTATCTATTTGATAGTTCTTAAATGGTCTTAAAGTTCATTAAAAGAATTATTGATGTATATTCTTGAATGAAATACACACATAAATCTCACTCTTATCAATACATATTTTTTTACCTCGAAACTTCAATAATACTAGTGAAAGATAATCATTAGTTGTCTCTTTAGATTCTTATACGTATTAAAATGTAATTAATGCAAAAATAAATAAATTTTCTTGTTAGACTATATCAACAAAATAAGTAAATTACGGCCCTCCTTCTAATAATCAAATGGGACCTAGTTCATACATTTAACTATCAGATAAACTGTTATCTGATTGGTTGCCGTATGTTAAACTCATCAACACAGTACTAACATCTAGAATCGAAACGCCCTAAATTCGTCGAATGTAATTTTTCCAGATTTGAGTTTTAATTCTAATCAATTATGAACGGAAATGATTAAAGAAATATATTTCAATGCATTTAAGTTTATTATAAGAATTTAACTGCAATATCTGTGAAATACATTTTTTAGAAGAGTGAGCTGTATAATTATAATTATTCTTTTCTGCAAGTTTTATAAACAGAACAAGATTAACTTCTTTATATGTTTCTATTTCAGGATTTTTGATTAATATATGAATGATGAAATTATAACAAACAAATCGGTCATACCTAACTAACTTGAATATTTTGATATTTAATTGAATTAAATAGCTAAAATAACAGAAAAAAGGTGTTTCTGAGGTCTTTTTGAGTGCACAACTGCCAAAATAATTCATCAATGAGTTCAAAATCAATCTAAAAGAGAGCTTTCCAAAGAAATGATTGAGATTTCGAGAAATATAGTACTCTATTTGATATACAGACTCTCAGAGGTAAAACTCTCTGACGAAAAATGTCAACGGTACTAGAATTGTTTTAATAATAATTCAAATCTCATGAACCTTCTATTAGCGTCCATTAAAATATTCTATGATTATAATTCTGAGAGAAATAAGCATTGAGATTATATTCTGAGAAGCTCTCGCCAAAAAGCCTTAATAGAAATCATTATTAATATATTTTGAGAAAATGGTGCCATACAAAATGTAAATTTCATTACGAAACAATGAGAATTAGAGAGAATGCAGACAAAAAACAATGAAAATTTTCTAAAGTTGAGGAAATCATTTCATTATTCATGAATTTTAAGAAAATGGTACGATGCAAACTATAATTTTTGATTGATTCTGATAGAAAACAACAAGATACATCATATATATCCAATTTTGTATCAATTTGCTAGCACATATTCTTAAAATCAATGATTGAAAACCGATCGAAGGTCCAGATCTGTAAAAATGTCTATAACTCAATTTTCTTACTAAAAAAATAAAGCAAAGTTGATACTTAGACATTTTTCTGAGTAATACTCATCTAATTCTATTGAAATTCTTATCAAATTATGTCTATTTTCCATTGAAATACTTTTTAATATTAACACTAAAAATCGCATAAGCCTATCTTTGTCTTACACATTGGAGGTATAGAACGGACCAAGACCTTCCACAAAAAACATTATTTCTAATAAACCCTTTGATGAAATAACACAAAATAAACTATATCGTTAGAACTGTTCATTTTCTATTAAAAAATTAAAATTTTATTGAGAAACAATGAAAATTAGAGAAAATAGAGACAAAAAACTGCGAAAATTTTTTCAAAAAGCCTCTATAACACTTACTTATTTATGAATTTTAAGTGAAGAGTGCAATACAAACTGTAACTTTTGGTTGATTTTGATAGAAACCAACGAGATCCATTAAATACATTCATATTTGTATCAATTTGCTCGGGGATTCTCTGATAATCAATGATTGAAATCAGATCGAAGTGCGAGATCTATAAAAATGTCTGTAATTCAATTTTCCTGCTATAAAATCTAGTTAAACTCATTCGCAGACATTTTTCCAAGTAATAAACACCTTATTCTATCGAAATTTCCAATAAATTCTGTTTATTTTCCATTAAAATGCGTTATTAATGTTAACATTACAATCCGCATAAGCCTATCGATGTTTTACTCATTAGAGTTATACAACGTACTTGGTCCTGCCACAGAGAACATTATTTTTTATAGACTATCCATTGAATGAACACGAAATGGGCTAATATCGTTAGAACAACTTACTTTCTATCAGAAAAATATAGTTTTGTCAAGAAACAAAGAGAATTAGAGAAAATACAGACGAAAAAGTGCAAATTTTTTGCTGAAAAGCATCAACACAACTTACTTTTTCATGAATTTTAAGAAAATGGTGGCATACAAACTGTAACTTTTGATTGATTTTGATAAGAACCATAGAGATACATCAGATAAATTCAATTTCATGTCAATTTGTCCACGCATATTCTAAAATTCAATGATTGAAATCAGATCAAAGGGCAAGATCTATAAAAATGTCTGTAATTCGATTTTGCTGCTATAAAATTTAGAGAATTTGATATGTAAACATTTTTCCAAGTAATACACACCTAATTCTATCAAATTTTTTATAAAATTTTGTCTATTTCTCATTAAAATGCGTTTAAATGTTATCATTACATTTTGCACAGCCTGTCTTTGTCTCACTCATTGTGAGGTATGGACTGGACGTGGAGGTGGAAATTGCGCGGCCAATCAGATCAACGGAGCACTCTGCTGTGTATAAATATCGTTGAATTTGCGCCGAGAATCTATTTTGTTCACAAGTGTTTTGTGTGTGTTACATCAGAAGTACTAAGTAAATAAACAAAGTTCGGATTAAAGTAGCTATCAAAATTTTGAATTGAATTAGTATTACGCGAGTAGTAAATGGGTTTTTGGCTAAGAATTCTAAATTTTTTGCGATATTTTTTGAAAGTAATTTATCCGATATTTTCTTGGTTTTTTTGCTGTCCTTTCGTAATAAAGGACTATCGGTGAGCATCCCTGAGCCTCTACTGACACCCCCCGGAGATAATGGGTTCACCCCAGCTGTCGGTGGTATAATTTGAGGTAACCTCCGGTTATTTTCGAATTATACCATCGCGGTATCGATGCAGACGGAATCAGTATGCTTTTGTACGGTTTGGTGCCGGGAGTATGCAGATAAAAGACGTAGACCTTCACTTTCAGTAGCTCCTAGGGCTGCTGGGAAGTAGGTGTGAAATCTTGGTCTGACATCCGCGTAATTAGGCGAGCCATGCGGCCTCCGGCTTGACGGGGCACGAATCTTGTTTTGCATAAATGAACACATCGGTTGTTCATTGGGTTTAAAGTAGAATCAATTTTAATGGGGTTGAAAACGTACTTCTGATGTAACAAATGCAACATTAGTGAACTACAGGACCTTTTCAGGTCCGCCAATTATATTCCAAAAATAAGAATTATTAATATACAATATTATAAACAAATGGCTCTTTTAAGAGCCACCAATAATTTTTAAAAGAAAGAATTAATATTTATATGCAAACTAAATAACTCATTCAATTGTACCGTCCAAGAATCTCAACACATATTGGCAATAAGGCTATTTCTTATTATTTGAAGTGTAATTATTATGATTTGTTTGTAAAGGTTACAAAATATCAAATTTTAAATTTATTCGATGACTTGTATCTACAAAATGAATTAAATTCAGTGAACGTATGAATTTTTAACTGATTAAATCTATTTTAAATCCAAAATGTTACTAATTATTGGAAATATGATGAGGTCACTTCCAAACTACAACATATTCACATATTTGTTAATTTAAAAAATATAGGGCAATGATTCCTTGAAATTTGATTATTTTTACATGAAATGTACTAATAAAAATCGATTAAAATCAATTTGGTGTTTGAAAATAAGTCAATTTACTTGTTATTCCATATTATGTAAATCGGGAAGTCTAAATGTCGATGGATGAATATGTGTGGTGTGCCACTGGCTTATTTACTCTAAAATAATCGTATTAAGGCCCGGTTGTACAATTTAAGCTTACCCACAGTTTAGTTAAACCAAGTTTGATTTCTATGGTTACAATTATTCGAGCAATTGTAACCATAGTAAATAAGCTCGGTTTAAATAAACTGTAGATAAGCATAGATTGTACAACCGGGCCTAAGAGGCTCAAGTAATCCGATTTATAATAAACCTAAATTAATCCCTTCATTTTCACACCCTGCTGGTATAGGAAGTCGAGGGATGCTACTCCTAACGTATGTAACATTAGAAAATTGACACACGCTCTACACAGAATTAAGTAGAATTCAAAACAGTTCTTTTTAATTTTATCAATTTGCGACTTTGTTAGATCAATATATGAATTGAATTAGGTATGAAACTGTTTATTTAATAAGTTTTAGATGAAATTATTTGGCTTTAAAAGTGAAATATTACCAAATTTGTGAACTAATTAAAATGTATTTCCGATGATAAAATAAATGCTACTTATGAAACAAATTTCAATATTACAAATTATAAAACGAGAAAAATTGAATATTTTCCCAATAATTCGCCTCCAACTTGGACTTAGTCATCCGTTAATCCTATTGGTTACTCCATTTCTCCCTCCAGATTCGTGCTCCATTGTGACACACACTACATTGCAAATTTTTATTGCGTTGTAAGCCTACTTTCTCAGAATGTGGAGCAAATAGTTTTTCATAATTATGAAGATATTATTGCTAATGGAATCAATAAATAAATGAATAAATAAATACCTAGGTTGTGGCATCGTATATATTTTTCAATTTATAAAATATAGAGCAATGTTCATACAAAATTTGACTTATTTTTCAATGAAATGTACTTAATTTAAATGTAATGTACATGACAGTTAGAACTCTTATTAAGATATGTATAGGAAAGAGTCAAAATATTTTCGTAAAATAGTAGGAGTTTGCTCGAAACATTTTACCGATGAAGGCCCCTATTCGAAAAACAGAATATTTTAATCGTAACTAATTCATTCCTTCGTCTGTATTTTTCCTAACTATCATTGTTTCTTGATGAAATCGATATTTATTGATAGGAAGTAAATAGTTCCAACAAAATTTGCATATTTTTGTGTATTTTCTAATGTTGCACATCATCCCCCTAATAATGAAGGAGTTCAATATAATTTATTTACAAAATATGACATATTCAATTTATTTATATGCAATATGGCTAAAACTAATATTGAAACATGATTATTGGAAATTTTCAACCCCTAAATTTGACAATACAAAAATAATTTTGAGTTTGATACTAATGACTTTCACACACTTTAAACTTCCTGAAAATAAACATTTTTATCAAAACTGTTTTATTCATAATACTATCACAATTATTTCTCAGACATGGACCTCACAATAAATTCATTTTGTTGTTGGTGAAATGATGTATTGTATTTTAATAAATATTTTCGGATAATTCAAAATAATAGTTTTATTTAAGGGAAACATGAAAATTCATCTCGAATTTTCACACAACTTTTCCAGAGTGAAGGAATTTTCCAACTTTCTTTACAGATTCGTAATCAGTAGATTCCGTATAGCGTGAAAATATACTTTCCTTCTCAAAAAAGTGGCAATTAGGGATAGAATTTTGAGGGTGAAAGTGTGAAAACTTCAAACTCAACTATCTCGGAAACCCTTGGAGATATCGCAAAATCCTTGCAAAACCAAGCTACCTATGGTAGCTAAAGATATGAAAATATAGTAAGTGAGCCCTTTCCAATGAGCCTAGTGCCTAGGCCCTACGACCCTATCGAATCAATTAAGGAATAATTTTGCTACCATAAAACAATACGAAAAAATGACCACTTTACTATTAAAAATTTTAACTTCAATTTTCTCGAAAACTATTGGTCCAATTAAGATTCTGAGTGCATATTTGAACTTTACACACCCTAACAAAGGTGTACACCTGTGTTATTTAAGGGAAACATGAAAATTCATCTCGAATTTTCACACAACTTTTCAGAGTGAAGGAATTTTCCAATTTTCTTTACAGATTCGTAATCAGTAGGTTCCGTATATATACTTTTCTTCTCAAAAAAGTAGCAATTAGGGGTAGATTTTTGAGGTTGAAAGTGTGAAAACTTCAAACTCAATTATCTCGGAAACCCTTGGAGATATCGCAAAATCCTTGCAAAACCAAACTACCTGCGGTAGCCAAATATATGAAAATATGGTAAGTGAGCCCTTCCCAATGAGCCTAGTGCCTAGGCCCTACGACCCTATCGAATCAATTAAGGAATAATTTTGTTACTATAAAACAATACGAAAAAATGACTACTTTACTATTAAACATTTTAACTTCAATTTTCTCGAAAACTATTGGTCCAATTAAGATTCTGAGTGCATATTTGAACTTTACACACCCTAACAAAGGTGTACACCTGTGTTATTTAAGGGAAACATGAAAATTCATCTCGAATTTTCACACAACTTTTCAGAGTGAAGGAATTTTCCAATTTTCTTTACAGATTCGTAATCAGTAGGTTCCGTATATATACTTTTCTTCTCAAAAAAGTAGCAATTAGGGGTAGATTTTTGAGGTTGAAAGTGTGAAAACTTCAAACTCAATTATCTCGGAAACCCTTGGAGATATCGCAAAATCCTTGCAAAACCAAACTACCTGCGGTAGCCAAATATATGAAAATATGGTAAGTGAGCCCTTCCCAATGAGCCTAGTGCCTAGGCCCTACGACCCTATCGAATCAATTAAGGAATAATTTTGTTACTATAAAACAATACGAAAAAATGACTACTTTACTATTAAACATTTTAACTTCAATTTTCTCGAAAATTATTAGTCCAATTAAGATTCTGAGTGCATATTTGAACTCTACACACCCTAATAAGGGTGTACAGCTGTGTTATTTAAGGGAAACATGAAAATTCATCTCGAATTTTCACACAACTTTTCAGAGTGAAGGAATTTTCAAATTTTCTTTACAGATTCGTAATCAGTAGGTTCCGTATAGCGTGAATATATACTTTCCTTCTCAAAAAAGTGACAGTTAGGGGTAGATTTTTGAGGGTGAAAGTGTGAAAACTTCAAACTCAATTATCTCGGAAACCCTTTGAGATATCGCAAAATCCTTGCAAAACCAAGCTACCTACAGTAGCTAAAGATATGAAAATATGGTAAGTGAGCCCTTTCCAATGAGCCTAGTGCCTAGGCCCTACGACCCTATCGAATCAATTAAGGAATAATTTTGTTACTATAAAACAATACGAAGAAATGACCACTTTACTATTAATAATTTTAACTTTAATTTTCTCGAAAACTAATGGTCCAATTAAGATTCTGAGTGCATATTCAAACTCTACACTCTCTAATATGAGTGTACAGCGGTATTATTTAAAGTAGAAATGATTATTTTCAAATTTTTTTTCCAGTTTTGTATCTAATTGATCCTATTGACAGGTGCTGCCTACCTGCGGCATTTTTGAGGAACTATTAAATTGAAATTAAATAATCCCTGAAATAAAAAGTCTAGGACGGAGAAAATTAAACAACAGTAAATCATTTCAAAGGGTTTTATTAATATCTTAATAACATACAATAAATGATATCGAAAATGAAAATTATATTAGAAACTCTTTTTTGATATAATTTTATTTAATTTATATGTATTTTATATTTTATGAATTGTTTTAATTATCTAAAGTCTAATTTGCATGCTAGATAATTATAATCTACATTGTCTATAACAAGATTATGGTAAAAAATGTATAGACTTGTATCATAATCAGTTATTATAAATACAAACCAAATTATGTTCCAAATCGGTTATTATCTTATTATTTCTAAATAAGCTAGAGATCCTAATATTCAAAGTGTGATTACAAACTGAGGAAGGATGTGGCTTTATATTAACTACCAATTGTAATTGGTGCACGAGCTAGAGACAAAGGAATTGAATATTCCAATAGGATAAATGAACAATGCAATGCAATTAAATACAATGGGCCGAATTCAGCTTTCCTACTACTTGAAGAAGTCTCATTAAAATATTTTAAGTTAAGACAAATATATATTAGAATAATTGAATGAGAAAATTGAATTCGACCCAATATCTTTACTTATAAACTAGCAGAATTTAACTGAGTGGTGGCTTTAGAACCAATTATCTTCAGCCCAAATAAATCTAAGGTACAATTATTTGATATAACTAAATTTTCTAATCATTTATTCAACGTATTGATCGCTCTGCCACTTCAAACTTGAATACGAAAATGTATTTTAGATTCGCCAGGATGTTGAACGATATAACCGCAGAACTGCACATCTGGACTGTAAATTAACAGAAATTTAATTGATATTATCATAAATAAAAGGATACAATACTTACAAACTGAGATTAATGCATCTGGGAAAATTTTCTAATACTCTTTACCAGGAAAAACGAAAGTTTGAGATTTGTCGCAAATTTTGGCTTCCACAGGGCTTATTTGTCGAATAACGAGCCTGCTGTTTGAGCTTGCAGGGTTAACATCACCTAGAAAACGTCAGAAATTCAAAGAAACAGTTACAAAATAATGTTTGATAGCATCAAATTATTCAAAATAAATTTTCAAGTAGCTGTAAAGCAGTATTTAGTATATCTTTTGGTCATTTGAAAAATGTTCCCGAAGCACACGAGGTAACTATTTAATTTTCAAGTGATATTTAGTATATCTTGAGCCACTGTAAAAACAGCCTGTCGTCGCCACTGCCTATTTTAATTATTAATATATTATTTTAATTCAATGGTAATAAAGCTTAAAATCCCATCAAAACAGTCATTGAGTATACCTGAATCAGATAGGCGATTGACAGTGGGGAACTATAGCAAAAATAGAAGTAGTGACCTGGCTGGACAAAATTGTAACTAGATTTTTGTTCGCTTTAAGAAAATTTAGTTGCTATGTCTTTACTATGGTACTTATCTATGGGTTATATAAGGTTCAAAATCGCTTGAAGTTAGCGCTGACTACAAAGACGAACAAAGTTATGTCCTAGTCCCTACTGTCAAACTTATCTATGGGCACAAATTTTCTACTTTTTTATGGATTACGTTGCTAAACTAGAGATAAAAAAATAAATTAAAGAAGTTATTGTTCTAGGTAGGTTTCAGAGCATAATGTGGCAATAAGTGTTGAATTATTGAATTAATCAATAAAATGTTACGCTACTATTCACGATTAAATACTATTTCAAAAAGTTTAAAAGTGTTTCAACAATGCAATTTTTCATCTCAATACGACGTGATTGTTGTGGGAGGTGGCCATGCAGGCTCAGAAGCCTGTGCTGCAGCTGCTAGAATGGGTGCAAAAACACTTCTTGTCACTCACAAGAAGGAAACAGTGGGTAAAACTATTAATCTATTGTTTAAATTACATATTAATTCAATATTTTATTAGGTGAGATGTCTTGCAATCCTTCCTTCGGAGGTATTGGGAAAGGACATTTACTGCGAGAAGTTGACGCACTGGACGGGATTTGCTGCAGAGTTTGTGATAAATCTGGCATTCATTATAAAGTTTTGAATAAAAGAAAAGGTCCAGCAGTCTGGGGCCTACGGGCGCAGATAGATCGCGCATTGTATAAGAAATATATACAAGAAGAATTATTTAACAACACTCCAAATCTTGATATTTTAGTTTCAGCTGTGGAAGACCTAATAATTTCTCAAAGTAGTCCAATCGAATGCTCAGGAATTATTTTAAGTACGATTATTGCCGTAAGTAGCTCTAAAATTAATTGAATATTTTAATTTATAGATGATGGGACTAAAATTTTTTGTAAGTCCGTTGTAATAACAACAGGAACATTCTTAAAAGGGCAAATTAATATAGGATTAGATGTTAGACCAGCAGGCCGAATTGGTGATGCCCCTGCAATTGGTTTAGCTGATACATTAGAAAATTTAGGGCTCAAAATGGGTAGACTTAAAACAGGTATATTAAAACCTCACAAGATTAAACAATTATTTTATTGCATAATTCATTTTAGGTACTCCACCGCGATTAAAAGCTAATACAATCAATTATTCAAAATGTGAAACTCATTACGCTGACAATCCGCCAATACCTTTTTCTTTTTTAAATGAATCTGTTTGGATGAAGGTAAAATGCCAAGATTCTAATTGCATGAATTTTCAAATTATTCTTATTTAGCCAGAAGATCAATTACCGTGCCATTTAACGTTAACTCCTCTTTCAATCGAAAAACTAATTAGGGACAATTTACATCTAAATCGCCATGTGATTGAAGAAATAACCGGACCTCGTTATTGTCCAAGCATAGAATCAAAAATATTGAAATTTAGTGGAAGAAACCATCAAATTTGGTTGGAACCAGAAGGTTTAGACAGTGATATTGTCTATCCAAATGGTTTATCATGCACTTTACCTGAAGACTTACAACTGGAATTGGTTAGGCACATACCGGGTTTGGAAAAAGCTGAAATTGTAAAACCAGGTGGGAAAATTCAATGTTTGTGGTTAGTATAGTTTTTATTTGAATTTGTTAACAGGGTATGGAGTGGAATATGAATATGTGGATCCTAGAGAATTAAATACAAGTTTTGAACTTAATAAAGTATCAGGATTATTTTTGGCGGGGCAGATTAATGGAACAACTGGGTATGAAGAAGCTGCAGCACAAGGAGTTGTCGCGGGCATCAATGCAGCTGCCAAAGTAATAATTCATAAAATGTAACTTTTATCGACAGTAAAATAATTATTTTTAGGTTTTGTCCAAACCTCCCTTGTTAATTTCGCGAACTGAAGGGTACATCGGTGTTCTAATTGACGATTTGACTACGTGTGGAACTACAGAACCGTATAGAATGTTTACAAGTAGAGCGGAATTTAGACTGACTTTACGGCCTGACAATGCCGACAGAAGATTAACTTATAAAGGTAAATAAATGCACCAGCCTTAAATATGTATTCAATAACAATTTTTTTTAGGGTATGAAATAGGGGCTGTTTCTAAGCAGCGATATGTAAAAGCTAAACAAACTGAAGATAAAATCTTGGAGGGAGTTTATATTTTAAAAAATGTTATTAAATCTGCTCAAATTTGGAGAGAATTATTAAAATTACCGGCGTCAAAAAATGCTGGAACAAAAACGTAACAAAACTTACCTTGCTCTAAACTGTAAATAATTTTCCTTATTTTCAGAGCTTTCGATATGTTGTCACTTTCATCCGAATTAGTTACTATTGAAACTCTTTCTAAACTTATCCCGGAATTAAAACTATTTGTCCCTGATGTTTCCGTGTGCCAGAGGTTGAAAATTGAAGCATTATATGAAAGTGCAGCAGCTGAACAAGCCTTAGAAGTTGAAGAAGTACAAAAAGATGAAAGATTAGTAATTCCTAGAAATATGAATTACAATGATAGCAGTTTGAATTTATCATTTGAAGAGAGAGAAAAATTGATTATAGTACAGCCACAAACAGTAAGTTTTAGACACAATTAAATAAAATTAAAATTATAATTACTTATTTCAGATTGCAGCTGCTAGCAGGATTCCTGGAGTAACACCAGCATCAATTTTTAGGTTGTTAAGATTTGTTAAAAGCCAAAAAGTGCATCTAAATTTTGTTAGTGCGTAAATAAAATCCTGAAAACGTGAAAATATTACAATTAAAAAATACTTTTTTACAAAATAATTTATACAGTACAACATATAAGACATAATACAAGCTAAACAGCTAATACTGAAAATAGCAAAATTTGGCGTTAATAATTTGTCAAATATTTGGCACAAAAATTGCCAAATTATGTTTATTGCAAAATTAGCACAAATAACAGTCAGAAGAGCTGCAAGTCTTAAAGCTACCTTAATTTATATTTATTTAGAGTTCTAATATTGTCTGAAAATGGTAATAAACTCTAAAATCAGTCTAACAGATACTATTGCTTTGAAGTTTAGGCACGTAAAGTTCTCTTCAGTCAGTGAAAAATTGTAAAGTACTGTGTGTGCAATAAAAAAAAGTAAAAAACTACTTTTAATCTAATTTTCCGTCATTAAATTCAAATAAACTTATAAATTTAAGTATATTACGAAGACTGGCAAGCTAGAAGTAGTGATAAGATTGACTAGCAATGAATAAAAATTATTACCCTAAACAGCATCATTTGTACGTAGATTTGTAAAATTGTATAGCTGAGTACAAAAATACAATATTCGTTGTTGAAACCTCATTAAAATTAAAATATTTACGTATATTAATTGTAGGAAAAATCTTACGATAACAATAAATAATCTTAAGATATTTCTTATACCTATACAACAAGCTTACACAAAAATTAAAAATAAATTCTTCGAAAATAAAACATTTGTCGACTGCACTAATAAATATTTGTCATTGTAGCAAACTGGTTTGTGTCACGGGTAACAATTACAAGTCATTTTCGTAAATTTTAGCAACTGGTTTCGATGGGAACTGATCTGGTGGTGTTACTAACACTGTGGTTGGTTACTGATTCACCGTAAGATGGTAATCCATGAGAACTGGATGAATGATGGTTGCCATTTCCAGTTATGTCGGCAGCTAGACTTTGCCGTCTGCACCAGAGACGTTTGATTGCTGTCCACACCTAAAAAATAAGCATTTGCGAATCAATGTTTATTCTGTATTATTTTTGAAGTTAAAATTGGAAAGTAGAATAAACTTTGCCAAAATTTAGACTGGCTTGCTTTGTCAACAGCCATAACTTAATTCCAATGAGATCTTGTACTCCAATTACCCAAAATAACATGCGGATTGAAATATTTAGCACCGAAAATACTGCAACAATTTTAAAATATGCACAAGATGACTGAGTGCCAATTCACAATGTACGTAACCGTAAACATAAACATAAAGTTTACTACTGTATTTCAATGCCCGTGTTCACAATGCTCTTACGTATTTCTTACGCTTATGTACTGACATAAGAGCTACGTAATGAGAAACGTTTTATGTTTACGTACAAAACAACTAATAGCGCATGCGTCAACTTTAAACACATGTTTTCATCTGACAGTTGACAACACCCTGGATCGAAACATGCTTTAAATATGACTGACATAGAATTATTAATAAAAAAAAACAACCATTTCTTCCTCGTCTTAATATTTCTCTTGTTGGCGACTTTTATAACGCAGTTTCAATAATAATGAAACAATTGCAAGATCTTTTTCAGACATCATACAGTAAAACAAAACAAATTAAACTCCAAACTAATAAAAGTTAAACCAAAGAAAAACATTAAACACGAAACAGAATATTTGAAAATGACAGTCAGAGAAACCAACACAATACATCAAAAACCCTAATTTGTACCAGCGTAAAATGAAAAAAACACTTTATTTCAATATTTTACGTTACGATCACTGTGAACATACATAATTTATTACGTTTATGTTTCTACGTACTGCTTATGTTTACGCGCATTGTGCACTAACTTATAATTTCGCATACATAATTATTTAATTTTATTATATACCTGGGGCTGGCAAGCGACAACAATGAAAATAAATACACCTTGCAGTGCATTTACCAGGTCCGTAATGTACCAAAGAGATTGTGGTCCGCCTACTGCCCATGACAGAACATCGGCAATCCATGTGACGCCCATCACAACTACAAGTTTCATACAAACTCGTCCTAATGCGGCCCTGAAAAAACAATTTTAATCGTTAAATTGATAACAGCTCTGTGCAGAATACATCTATTTTAAAAGAAAAAGATCGAGTAAATTTTGGCAAGAAATCAGTCGATAATGTTTATACAGTAAGTTACATTCAATTATAAACATTTTCGACCTGCGCAAAACATACAAAATGAAAGATGATACTGTAAATAAATCTGGTATATTTCTTTCTTCACTTGCATAAATACTGATTATTTATATTTTGAGTTACAAGATTTCTAAATATATTTAATAATTTATTCTAACATTTCGAATGTAGGATTTATGTATCTTCTGCACGTGTACAATTTAAAATCTGCGCATCAAAAATATTTATGATTGGGAATTAATTATTATCTTTGGCTAATTTTGAAATGCTTTCGTGGATGATCCAGATGCAGATTTGTCGGCAAATATCTTTTAATTATTTTCTTTAATTAATTATCGCATGAAATATTGAACTTTTCCCAAGTAATTTAGATAAGTCAAATTTGATTAATCTTCGCATTATTTACGAAAATTCCCTGTTGGTAACTGAAATTAACCCGAAGCCACCTAGCGGTTATAAGCGGGACTATATTGTAAAGTGGATTCAACCTTAATTTCCATATGATCATATGTTATGTTAGTGGTTTTGTTAACAATATTTAATGACTTTTTTGAGGTTGTTTATATGAAATTTTATACTACAATAGTTCATATTGGATTTGTTGCAATTAATTTAGTGAAAAATACTTGGCTTTCGACTTTATTGTTAAATTACATAACCTCATTGCTATACTGAAATTAGTCTTTCTCAAGATTTTACTCTTCAAAATATGGAATCTAAACGAAGAAGTGTTGAAAATTGTTGTGTTTATAGATGTCATTCCAAATTTAGTTGAATTGTTGATTTGAGTTTCCATAAATTTCCTAAAAAAGGAAAAGGAAAGTGTCGGTAGTAAATAAATTTGGAGACTACGAGATCCAGTTCATAAACAAACTATGCGGATTAGGAAAATTCGTACAGGGAAAGCTGAAAGCCGAAATGTACAATACAAAAATGTCATAAATACTCCCCTGTAATATTATTTTCTTTGAAGCTATGAATTTCATAACCTCATTCAGTCTTCCAGTTACAACTAAAATTCATATATAATAAAAAGATTTTAAAAGAAAAAACTAAATGTCTCAAAAGAAGAAAGCCAATACTTTCTCTCGCACAATTGAAATTGAATTGAATCATTCAACGAAATATGAATATTTCTTTGCTGAATATCAACGTATTTACATTGTAAATAGATTACAAACTTGCCGTAAGCCACTTTTGATCCACCATTTTGGAAGCACAGTGCTGCCGCCAACGATAATTTCAGTTGCCAATAGAAGAACTAAGTGTAAAATTTAGAAAGAAGTTAGCAATCCTATGGCAACAATAATTATTTCTCAATATTTTATTCTAATAAACAGAGATAAAAAAAATATTTGCAACTGAAACGTAAATATTATTTCAAGATCAAAATATATGTTCTTGTTTTGATGGTTGCAATTAATGTATTTATTTTTTAGCGGGTCATTAAAAGATGTATTTTGCATGCTAAATAAATCAATAAAAATATGTAACATCTGTTTGAAGTTAAAGGTTTTTGATAACAAATTTTTATGAAAAATTTATCAATTATATGCGTAATTATTTACTCATTTATTATATGCGGTTTCTTTGATCAAGATTCGAAAAGTCAGTTTATCAAGTAATTGTTTTTGATTAGTAAATAATTATTACGCAAATATAAGATGCAAAATAAATTTTTCCAATAGGGAATATGCATGAAATTTAAATTTGGTTCAAATATTTTTTTCCCGAATTTATATTGGCCGGACTTTTGTACTAAACCATCATTTTGGTATTTAATATCTTTTTAATTGCTTAAAATTAATAAAATGCAAATTAAGTGCGGGAAATATAAAATTCTAAACACAACACCATTGGTTAAAACAAAATGTGACGTCAAATACTATGCCAACAAGTGCGCACTGCTTACATTTGTATGGCATTGCAGGCTTTTGATTAGAAAACATAGTAATAACTGGTGTGTTGTAAATTCATTTATTGTTTAAGTGTAATTTTAGCATCCTAGTGAGATTATAAATCATTTAAGACAGTGGTTTTGCAAAAGCACAATCGGATAATCAGTCAAGAGTAGATCCATTCATGATGTCGTCTTATTTTCTTTCAAATCCAAATTTTACGTTCGCTGAAGTAAAAAGAGTGAACACTGCAAAGTAATTATCCAATAATAACACATTGTGTACGCTATTTTAATAAATACAATCAGAAATATGATGAGCAGTGAATACAACCTATAATTTTTGTTTATTTTAAAACGAGCAAATGTTAAACGAAGCCGCATACATACACTGTATTTTATTGCTAAAACTAATCACATATAATGTTATTCATGATCTGTCAAATTTATTATGATACTTCATCTCTTCTGATAACCTTACATCATTTCTTATGTATTTTAAAACCTGTCTGGAATGGAAAAAAAACTTTATCAGGTACATTTCTGATAGTACTTTGCATTCAGGCACAATGCAATACTTACAAACTGACTTTTGAGCTTTTTTAATACTGAAATAAGCTGAGAACGAAAACACCTGTAGTAAACAATGGACTGTAATGTCACTGGACATATTATTTGACGTCATCAATAGAGCGCGCAAAAATGGCGGCGTTTAAACAGCTCAAAATTATTCTCAATTTTAAATATTTTTTTAAACTTGATTACAGCTCTTTTAAACATAATTTATATTTTTACTATGTTATAACGATGTAATCAGTGAATTAAAAATATAAAATAAATTCATGAATATATCCTATTTTAATAATGTTTAGTATTTTGTCTTTATATTTCCTGTTACGCCACTGGTTGTGGTCGTTACTCTGGCAACAGTAGAACGCGGGAAAAAGTCAAACCGGTTTGAAATTTTTATCTTGGCACAAATGAAGTAAGAACACATTTCTACCATAGATAGAGTTAACAACAAATATGGCTATATTTTCTTATTTATGCTCATACGTCAAAACTACTCTAATACGCTTCTAGTTGGAATGACATTCTTCCAGTTCCACTGTTCCAGTGGTTAATGAAACGGCCTTGCAATAATTCCATTCTTAATTTTTTATTTGCTGACAAGGTTTTTGCAGGAATTTTAATGTTGTGTTTATGGATCACTAAATTATGTCAATTTTTTACTAAACTAATTGCAAAAATAGCGATTCAGATTTCCAGAATGTTTAATTTATTATATTCCAAGAATGGATTTTTTGCTTGTAATTTTGATTGTTTTATGCTACAATAATTATTTTAATTGTAATAATTTACGAACACAATTGTTTTCCGTGTTACTGTGATTAAATAATGTTTGTAAACAATTTTTTCTTTAAATAGAAAATGAGATTAATCTTATTTAATTACATAGCAAAAATGGGTAGCATTATAACTAAATATTAGTTACGTGAAATGCAATCACTTGTGGTTTTCTTAGCTAACATACGCAGTACTTAAAAAACATTTTGTAATTATTATTTATGAATATTTCGAGAACGAAAGTGCATTGCTCATAATTGTGTCATCTTTAACGGTAATTTTATCAATAAAATTTTTCGTTCTAGTTTTGGGATGCATTTCGGTCATTAGGTTATCAATCAAATATTCTAGTGAATAAAACTGTATATTTTCCAAGTAGTAAAAATGTAAGACCTCACAAGTGATAGATTCATGTTCTGGAAATAATTGTGTTTACTAACATTTCATTCGCTACTGACTCTACTTGAACTTTTATTTCGCGCAGTTTAAACAGAGATATTGTTCGTTTTTTATGAAGATTTAATTAGAGTAATAAAAAAGATATTACTGGCGATTTTATGGAGCGACTATCTTCATTTATTCAATTTTAAATGGCTATAATTTTATTTTGCTACTTGATAAAGGCCATGAAAATTTACAGATATGATTAAATTCTCCACACAAAAATTGTTTGTATTTTATTTTGCAGTTTCTTATTAAAATAAGTGGAATGAAAAAAAATGTACCTCTCTGTTGTCGATTTGACAAGTTCTCTCTTCCATAAGCCGCAGGTGAGTTCTCTGGCTGTAGCAGCAAACAGGAGCAAATTAATAAATAAAAGAATGCCTATAGGCCCGAAAAAGTAGGTCAAGATTTCCATATTTCCTGCAAACAAAACAAAAAGATCAATGAGATATTAAGTAATTCGGAATTATTCAAAAGTGATGATTGACGATAAAAAAATATTTTTTTCTTTCAACACGTCCTTTTGAAGTATCTCTTCATAATGGAACAATAAAAGCTTTCTGGTTTCTGAGCTTAAATTTTCGTTTCAACTCAGTTAAGACGACTTAACGAGATAAAAGACAGGAACTGAGCTAATGTTTAGCGGCTCTATGCATCTCTTTGTCCTTTAAGAACCACATTCATATATACTTTGAATGAACTTAATCTGTGCCACAATGCGAGATTTCAATATTTCCTTTCACCCATGGACGTAGGAAGATTATTTTTGATGTTTTTAGAATAATTTACCAACCTGGAAACCAGCAAGTGACTTCCCCAAATCTGGGCCGCAAAAAATGCAAATCCGGGTTGTCAGGGACGGAGTCAAGAGCTAGGGCCACCCCTGCGATTAATAGCGGAACACCCCATGCATATATTCCGTACACTCGAAGGCGGCATCTTTCTGCACGTTTTTCCAAAGATCCTGGTCTCAAGTCCCTGAAAGAAAAATATAAAAATTAGAATGAAATGAAATGAAAAATATTAGTGCGAAAACATTTTTGGGGTCACTGTTCCGCATTAAAAGTGTTTGTCTACTTTAGGGATTATTTTTACATCTGTACCTGATGTGTACTGCCAAACCGACAAATAAAAAACATCTTATTGTGTTTAGAGGCATCAGTTTTCCACAGTTGACTGAATTTGGCAACAGACCAAAAGATTTCCATGAAATTCTTTTAGGAATAATTTTACAACTGTTATAAATACTTTCACAGTTTGCATATTGTTGCAAAAGTAGAGTACCACTTAAAATTTTTATGACGGTCCTCAAATTTAGAAAAGAAATTGATATTCTGTTATTGTTAGAGATTTTATGATGTGGTGTTCTGTCGAAAATAAGGAAGTAAACAAAAGTGGTGTCAAAAATGAGGAACTAAATAGAATTTGAAGATCTACTAAAATATTCTAAGCTCTTGTGAACTCAATGGAACCAAAAGATGTTTGTCGTAATTTCACGCTTTTAAAATCTCACTAATTTAAACTTTATTGATTTTGTTTTCGTTCAAAGACTCGCAGAGTTCAAAAAACTTTTAAAAGTTTACGGAAAATAAATCGATGGTTTAACAATAAATTAAAATAAACAAAAATAGAATAGGAACGTGAAGTTTTTGAATTCTATTGTGAAGACCAACGTTTTTTTTTTTTAAATATTCTCTAGTAAAATAATAATTTGGTAGGTTGGAGATTTGAGAGGTATTAAATGGTGATATAATTATTTTTGATGCAACAGCAACCTGTACAACAGGTTTGTTAAGCTGGTAGCGTTTAAGAAACATCAACTTTAGATGACTTCAGAGGTTACTGAACCTAGGGACATTTTTAAAACAATTTGCTCATTTTTTAGACAGCCCTAAATATTTATTTTTCAATGATAGGTATTTTTATTGCATCTAAAATTTATATTAAACTCAAATAATTAAAAAAGTATTAATTTCAATGAAGAAAAGGAGGCTAGGGCATTTCAAAAAAGCTGAATCCTCCTTAAAATCCATACGTACTGATTTTAAACTGATTGACTGTTTGGTAATCCGGAGGAACTGGTTTCGTTCCCAGGTGGGGTCAAAAGTCACAAACAGTTTTCATAGATAAAAAATTTTCCTGTAATGTACTCTCCACTATTGAATTACAAGTTTTTTGTAAACAAAATATTATAATATTCTAAAAGACTTTTCTAAAATTCGCTTCCACTTTCATCTACCAAAGATTGTTGAAACATTCTGTTTTTTTATGCATCTAAGTTCAAAGATTCTATTATAAATTATTATTCAAGTTGTCTTTTATGTTCCCCTATTCAATTATTCATTTGGACACAATATAAGAAAATTTCCAGTTCATAAATTTGATGTATTGGAGGTTCCCTCCTTAAGACATATTTAGATGAGGAAAAAAACTCCCCTTGCTATGTTTTTTTTTTTTTTTCAAAAGATGACAAGAAAAATGGCTTTCTGAACACAGAGTGATTCATATAGAAAATACTACTTCTATTATATTAAAATAACAACCCTGCACAATTTATTTTACATTTAATTCGAAAGATAAATTTTAAAAATCAGCCTAGTATATTTGATTCAATTTTTTGAGCAGAGAAAGAGAATATAAATATAAATAATTTAGAGAGCTTAACGAATATAGAGAATTTAGAGAGGTTAGAAAATATGAGGAGTATAGAGAATTTAGATCCGGAGAACAAAAGGAATATAGAAAGTTAAGAGAATATAAAGAATTTAGAAAGCTTAGAAAATATAGAGAATTTAAAGAATATAAAAAATTTAGGAACTAAAAAGAATATAGAGAATTTTGAGAATAAAAAGGATCTAGAGAATTTAGAAGATAAAAAAAATTCAGAGAATTTAGAGAATAAAGGCAATATATAAAGTATGGAGAATATTAAGAATCTAGAGAGCTCAGAAAAATGAGAAAATTCAGAGAATAAAGGGAATATAGAGAATTTAGAAAATATTAAGAGTATAGAGAGTGATGAGAATTTCGAGAATAAAGAGAATTAAAGAGTTCAGAGACTTCAGAGTATAGAGACTTAAGAGAATATAAAGAATTCAGAGAATACAGAGAATATAGAAAGTGTGCAGATTATTAAGAATCCAGGGAGCTCAGAAAATAAAAAGAATTTAGAGAATAAATAGGAATAAAGTAGTAAAGAGAATTTAGAGATTATGAAGAGTATAGAGAATTTAGAAAATAAGAAGAATACAGAGAATTTTAAGAATAAAGGATACATAGAAAGTGTGGAGAATATTGAGAATCTAGAGAGCTCAGAAAAATACTAAAATTCAGAGAATATAGAGAATTCAGGGAATAAAAAGAACATAAAGAGTTAAGAGAAAGAAGAGAATTTAGGGAATAAAAAAATTTAGAGAGTTTAGAAAATATGAAGAGTATAGAGAATTTAGAGGATATATAGAATTCAGAGAATAAAGAGAATACAGAAAGTGTGGAGATTATTAAGAATCTAGGGAGCTCAGAAAATAAAGAGAATTCAGAAAATAAAAATAATTTAGTAAATAAGGAGAATATAGAGAATTTAGAGAATAAAGGGAGTTAAGGTAATGAAGAGAATTTGAAGGCTATGATGAATATAGGGAATTTGGAGACTATGGAGAGTAGCTATAGAGGACTTGGGAAATAAAAAGAATATAGAGTATTTATAGAAAATAAAAAGAATATAGAGAATTTAAGAAATAAAGAGAATATAGAGAATTTAGAAAATGAATAGAATACAGAGAATTTAGAGAATTAAAGGAATAAAGGGAACTAAGAGAATAAATGGAATATAGACAGTTTGAAAAATATTAAGAATCTAGAGATCTCCGAAAGATAAGAAAATTCAGAGAATAAAGATAATATAGAGAATTTAGGAAACAAAGAGAACATAAAAAGTTCAGAGAATGATGAGAATTTAGGGAATAAAGAGAATTTAAAGAGTTTAGAAAATATTAAGAGTATAAAGAATTTGGAGAATATAAAAAATTCAAAGAATAAAGAGAATATAGAAAGTGTGGAGATTATTGAGAATCTAGGGAGCTCAAAAAATAAAGAGCATTCAGAAAATAAAGATAATTTAGTGAATAAGGAGAATATAGAGAATTAAGGTAATAAAAAGAATTAAGAGGCTATGAGGAGTATATAGAATTTAGAGACTATAAAGAGTATATAGAGAATTTTAAGGATACAAAGGATTTAGAGAATTTAAAAATGAAAAGAATACAGAGAATTCAGAGAATAAAGAGAATTTAGAGGAAAAAGAGAATTTAGAGAATAAAGGGAACATAGAAAGTGTGCAGAATATTGAGAATTCAGGTAATAAAGAGAACATAAAGAGTATAGAGAATGAAGAGAATTTAGGGAATAAAGAGAATTTAGAGAGTTTAGAAAATATGAAGAGTATAGAGAATTTAGAGAATATATAGAATTCAGAGAATAAAGAGAATATAGAAAGTGTGCAGATTATTAAGAATCTAGGGAGCTCAGAAAATGAAGAACATTCAGAAAATAAAGATAATTTAGTAAATAAGGAGAATATAGAGAATTTAGAGACAATGAAGAGTATAGAGAATTTGGAGACTATGAAGAGTATATAGAGAATTTTGAGGATACAAAGGATTTGGAGAATTTAGAAAATAAAGAATACAGAGAATTAAGAAAATAAATAGAATTTAAAGAATAAAGGGAATATGAAAAATGTGGAGTATATTAAGAATCTAGAGAGCTCAAAAAAATAAGAAAATTCAGAGAATAAAGAGAATATAGGGAATAAAGAAAACATAAAGAATCTAGAGAATGAAGAGAATTTAGAAAGTTTAAAAATTATTAAAAGTATAGAGAATTTAGAGAATATAAAGAATTCAGAGAATAAAGAGAGTCTAGAAAGTGTGGAGATTATTAAGAATCTAGGGAGCTTAGAGAATAAAGAGAATTTAGAGACTAAGCTGAGTATAGAGAATTTAGAAAATAAAAAGAATTTAGAAAATTTAGAAAATGAAAAGAATACACAGAATTTGGAGAATGAACAGAGTTTAGAGAATAGAGGGAATATAGAAAGTGTGGAGATTATTAAAAATTTAGAAAGCACAGAAAAATAAGATAATTCAGGGAATAATGTGAATATAGAGAATTTAGGGAATAAAGAGAACATAAAGAGCTTAGAGAATGGAGAGAATTAGGAAATAAAGAGAATTTAGAGAGTTTGGAAAATATGAAGAGTATAAAGAATTTAGAGAATAAAGAAAATAAAGAAAGTATGGAGAATATTAGGAATCTACATAGCTCAGAAAATGAAGATAATATAGTAAATAAGGAGAATATAGACAATTTAGAGAATTAAGGTAATGAAGAGAATTTAGAGACTATGAAGAGTATAGAGAAGTTAGAGAATATGAAGAATATAGATCATTTAGAGACTATGAAGAATATAGAGAATTTAGGAAATAAAAAGAATATAGAGAATTTTGAGGATACAAAGGATTTAGAGAATTTGGAAAATAAAAGAATGCAGAATTTGGAGAAAAAAAAAATTTTAGGAAAAAAAGAGCATTTAGAGAGTAGAGGGAATATAGAAAGTGTGAAGAATATTGAAAGTCTGGAGAGCTCATAAAAATAAGAAAATTCAGGAAATAAAGAGAACATAAAAAGCTTAGAGAATGAAGACATTTAGGGAATAAAAAGAATTTAGAGAGTTTAAAAAATATTAAGAGTATAAAGAATTTGGCGAATATAAATAATTCAGAGAATATAGGGAATTTAGAGAATAAAGAGAACATAAAGAATTTAGGGAATAAAGAGGAATTTAGAGAGTTTGGAAAATATGAGGAGTATAGAGAATTTAGAGAGTATAAAGAACTTAGAGAATAAAAATAACATAAAAAGTATGGCGAGTATTAAGAAGCTAAAGA
Organism: Dromius quadrimaculatus; assembly: GCA_963989225.1. NCBI lineage: Eukaryota > Metazoa > Arthropoda > Insecta > Coleoptera > Carabidae > Dromius > Dromius quadrimaculatus. Next base: position 3,211,788 of record OZ022329.1, read on the forward strand.
GCTTAGAAAATAAAGAGAATTTAGGAAATAAAGAGAGTATAGAGAATTTAGGGAATAAAAAGAATTCAGAGAATAGGGAGAATATAGAAAGTTATTGAACAAAGTCAAATGATTCTACAAAAACTGAAGACTTTTTTTAATTGCATTTTTTTTGTGATCAATTTGAGTTGATATTTTTTTGATAAATTTTTACATTTCTGAAGAATCTTGGAAAGTTAATTTTAAAAATGGCGACGGTAAAATCGCCTCATTATTAATTATTATAAGCGACATAACTTTAATAGACTTTTATTAGATCAAAAGGATTCAATTGGAACCAATTCCAATTGGCGTTTCATTTTAAAAAAATATTTCTGCTTTACTTGTGAGAAAAAATTAACCGGATTGGCCAATAATTTATATAATTCAACTGATAAATTGTTTACTATTATAATTCAAAAATACCTCACAACTCATTGGAAAAACTATTTATATTTCTGAATTATCTTTCGAGAATTGGCTAACATAAATCAGTTCATCTCTCGCCTACCAATTTGCAAAAATTTGAAGTGGCGCTACCATGACGATATAAATACCAGATTTCAATAGCGGATATAGGACTTCGGTTATCTGTGTATTTATATCCGACAGACAGAGTCGAATTAGTAATTCAAAATGCGAAGAGAATTCGCAAGGCCACACACTAATATTAGATATCTTGAGCATAATAACAAAATATTCTTGAATGTCATAAAACTTTCGATTCAATCTTCGCAACTCTTATTTATCTAATTTATGCATCTAATTAAATTGACAAGAATCCGGTTTGTGTACTCAGAACATAAAACCAGAGGAGAAAGTACATTTTCTAAACTATCAAGCTGCTTACACTGTAACCATCTTCACATGAAAAGAATTATAACGAAACAGGATCTAGATGGCCATGTAGCCGTGTAGGAGTGAGACTCACATTGAAACAGAAAGAGAAAGAGTGTCTTTGACCCGTAAGTGGGTCATAATGACCCAGACCAGACAGACAGGTGCTCGGTCAGAAAAACCGCGGGAGTCACACAAGAAGTACAGGACAAAATGAGTAATATTGTGAAATTTAAATACCGGGAGAAATCGGGCCTTTTTGGTGTGAAAACGAAAGAATTTGGATGGGTGTGACAATGAAATTATTTATTTTGTGTGGGAAAGATTAAAAATCTTTTGCATTTATGTTTTGAGAATAAGTAATGACGTTTTTGACGTTTGTATAAACACATTTTTGTTTTGGTTTCCAATGTCAAAAGTTTAAGGATGTTTATTTTTTTAACAAATGATTGATATATTCTTTCATCCGAACTTTTGCAAAAATGGGATCATTCAGTATTTTTCAATTTATTCTTATATCCAAGGATTTGTATTTTCCAGAACAGAAAAATAAATGTATCTTCAAATATCGATGACATGAGGTCGTTAAACAGGCACAATAGCATTTTTTAAAAGGCAGCAGGTGATTCACGCATGTAAATTTAATAGCTATTCCAAACAATATTTGCGTATAGAATATTAAATAATTATAGCTCTGTTACGACCTTCATTACAATTTGTAAGAAATGCAAAACTCCACCTACTAAAAAAATGCACACCTAAGCAAATCAAAATAAATTTATTTTACCGATCCTGCATTACTCAATAGTATTAGTATGCAACAGAACATCTTACTCGTAAAAATAAATGATCATGTGTCGATCGAGTATGATTCACAGTCGATTTGCATTTGTTATTTGTTTATATATAAAGTGTGCCATGCTAAGTGACCCCATTTTCCCAAATTTTCGCAACACTCGTAAAAGAAAAAAGCATAAATTTCTTTTGCTTTGAACGTACATAATTTATTTTTGCAAACATTAAATCAGACTTTTTCAAGACAGTTTTAAAATTAATGACCTACCTTATATTAAAAAAAATTTCCAACAATTAATTTATTTAATTTCATGATGAAAATGTTTGGAGGCACTGTTTGATGCATAAAGTAATGAAGAATATGAAGTGTAGAGTGTTAAAATATTATTTTATCGTATGTGAAGCTTTATTATCAAAGTGCGCAGCGTTAGTGGCGACGTAACGGCGCGTTGGTGAACTAATAGGCTTTCTGGCGCCGTGATCTATCCTTTCTCACATATGCATGAGCATGAGAATTTGATAACAGTAATGCCTCTATTTATTTTTTATTTCTATGTTTAATTGATGTATCAACATTTAATAAACATATAATAAAAATAAACCAAATAAATTTTTAATTTTGACTAACGTAGATGCTAACAAAAAACAAAACAGATGCATTCCTCGACGTACTCGGATCTGAATCCACTCGCGCCACAATCGCAGGTAAAACTCATTTTACCCAGAAAAAAAGTCGTTAAGTTACGCTAGGGAAGTTTTCACTTAAAAAATGACTGTCCGAAAAGAGATGTTACTCAAATTGATTGTGATTACGAGAATGATTCAATTCTATTATTCGGAAGGAATCAACGAACTGAAGAAGCGTTGAAGAAAGTTTAAAAACCTGTAAGGAAACTAAATTGAAGAATAAAAATTATTTGTTCCAAAAAATTCAGTATTATCTAGCTAAAAATAATTTTGAATATATATTTTTATTTCAAAAACACTAAATATTTGATTCTAAATTATTTTCAATTCACTGTTTAGTCTGTGTTCAAATAAACATCATTTTTTTCCTAAATATTTAACATAAAACTTGTTTGAAATGAAAATCATTAGAAGGGGAGAATTATCTATGTAAAACATTTAAATATTTTTTATTTGCGCATCAAAAACAAATAAAAACCAATCTTTATTTCATTGAATGAATATCTGCTGTGGTTTCATAAATTTAGAGTGTCGTATCAATTAATTGCATATTTCAAAGTGACAGCTGTCATTGTCAAAATGATAAATGGCGATTATATTTTATTTTACAATGGCTTTATCTCATCCCAAACTTGGCTTAATTTAGTTAAATTGTAAAAAATCATCAACAATCAAAAAAAAATTTATGCCAGATTTCTACTAAGTTTCTTTATCTCCCCGAGAGCTACTTTAAATTAGACATCATTCAAATTACTTGTAAAAAAAACAATTGACTGTCGTTTAAATAACATTTTTGACACTTTAACTAGAATTATTTCCACAGGAGCGAAGGTACCAAAAACGACAAGACCAAATTACTTATTAAAAAAAAACAGGTGATGTCCAAATATTTCACATTTGCATGTTTCACAAAAATATAACGAATTTTGTAATAATTCAACTTTTAATAATAACAAATGAATCGCTAATAATTTTGAAAAATGTTTTAGGTGAATGTTGTTCCAAATTATTCAGGGATCAATTTCAGTTATTTCATATTTTATGATAAATAATACCGTTTATAAAATAAACGAAATAAACTAAAAAGTCCCATCAATAAAGTTTTGCTACCATTGGGTTTTAAAAAAAAAAATCACGATAACAATACTTTTCCTAGTATACAGGGTGTAACAGAAATACGTACATTAATTTTAATCTGTAATAGAACTCGTCAAGCATAACAATTTTCTGTAAATCTTCGGGATATCGAATAAAAATTCATCAAAGTTTTGTAAAAAATTCGAACTGAATGTTTCTCATTTGTTGGAAGAAATGAGTATTTTGCAATTTTGAACCATCGTAGTCTTGTCAATTGAAACTGAAAGAATATTTGTATTTTGGCAATACATTGATATTCGCTCACCTCGATAATTCTATTTTTGCATATGTTGAAAGAAAGACTGAATTTGTAAATCAACAATTTGGTCTATTAGTCGTATTTATATGTCATTGTTAAGAAATTTGATTCCTATTTAGGGAATTCACGTATATTTTCAATTTCTTAAACATTAGATTGTCTGCACAAGTTTATTGCACTTGAGTCAGCTGATTTGAATAATCCGAATACAGTCAGAATCTGTGCCAGACTGTGCTGCCATCTATGCGCTTAAAAACTAGTTGCAGTTCTCAACTAACTTCATTATCGTTGGTTCTCAAACACAAAGAGAAAATCATTCAACGATTTATTTAAAGTAAACGGTGGAATATTAAATGAAATGCAATAATAAAATACTTAATTTGATGAATAATTCAATTGAAAATATTGCCATATGGATTATTGAAGTTTCTGTTCTTGAAGAACCGAATACATAACCTATAAATGTATCAAACTGAATTTGGTAATTGATTTAAAATATTTTCTGGAATATAAGCTACAATATTTTAATTGTTCAGCAGATCAATTCACGGGGCATACTTTATTGAAACCTGAGTAATAATATGAGAGAAAACTAATACACAGGTGCCTCATTTATAAATGAATGTATTTAATTCATCTCATCTGCTGTTTTACGTTTCAGATAAACAATAAGTAAATATCTCATAGTATTCTCGTTATAATGTATAAGTGCACAATATTTTGACATAAAATACATTAGCATAACCACAATAATGAAATTTTTAGTGAAAAATGACAATTCGGAAATCGTTCCAAATAAATTCGCTGAGCTAATCCTGAACTGCCTGCTAAATCGTAGACAAAAAAGACATTTTCATAAGTTTTAACTTTTGTGACAATAATTATTAATCGGTTTTTTCCAGAATTTATTTAAAGGAATTGATAACTCACATGTCAAAATCAATTGTTCCATTGTAACTGCTACTGGATCAGATAATTATGCACCTGAACCGTCAAATTATAGGGGATAAAAAATGCTAAAAAAAGATGAGAATTTGGGAAAAAGTTATTAAGAAAATTTTTTATGCTTGACGAGTTTTATCACTGGTTAAAATTAATGTAATATCTATTACATCTGTATTATAACCATTTTTAATTTTCTCTGTGCATTTATTTCCCAAAAAATAGTTTGGTAAAATAGACTCGGAAAAGTGTACCGTTTTGAAAAAACGGTGCAGTAATGTTTTACAGTGGACATTTCAAGAAGCTCTGATTTATATACTGTTCTATCTGTTTGTAAACTTAGCTACCCTTAAGTCAAATAAATTAAGATGTTGGAAACAGGGGTGTAAAAAATATTTTCTATTTTGTACAACAGAATTAAACTAGCTAGCATTTAAATATCTGACAATTTTTTTGTGTAATAAGTGAAATTTTAAATGAGATATCTATTTCTGTTCGCTTTTGTTAGGAAGAAAAGTGTATTTATTTTCTTGAAAATGTATGGAAAACGAAAAATAGATGACATAAAAATGTCTTTGATATTTGAAACAGGCTGTCAGTTTCGCAATCTTCCATTTTACGATTCTGTCTTTTGAAATTTATTAATAATAGTGACTAAATAATAAATAAGTAGTGTACTGCTATTTTTACATTTTTATATCAATGAAATTCAAATTTAGATTTTGACACGTGTTATGCGAATGTTTGACTTTTATTTATCTCAATCATTTAGAAATATGACATTACGATGTAAATATATTAAAAATTCAAATCTCCTTCCAAGATTATTTTAACCCATCATTAAATCAGACTATTCTAAATTTATTCCCCAATTTTTCAATAGATTGTATAATAAAAATACATGACGCATGATATTCTACTTTTAGCAGAACTAGAGAAAATTTATTGAATTGGTTCTAAAAATAATTATTTAAATATTTGGGCAACCCTTGACGTATTATTTGACCCTGAAATGGTAACTTAACACTTGTAGCACTGCAGACAGTGTTTTGTTTATCTTCTTGTTTCTTACAACCCTGCGCTTGAAAACAAATGACGATAAGAATTTGACACTGTCATCAAATAGGAGATATCGATGTACTTTAATGGCTCAATATTTATTAATGTATCCTGATATAGGGTGAGTCACAGGATATAAAATTTCCAGTACATAAATTTATTGAAGTCCTATAGTTCACTTCCGGACTGAGGAAATCATCCCCATAAATTAAATATTTTTACTGTTATCAACTGTTAACTCACATGAAGTACAAAATGTTCGTGAGAATTATAACACAAAAAGCATTTTTATAATTATTGCTATTAAAGTAGACCGAAAAATTTCTTACGTAGTCATTTAATTACAATCAAGGAATATCAAATTGATATTTACAATACAAAAAAAATCTGGGCTAGTTGTTTCTGTTTGTTGTTAAAAACGAAACACGTATCTACAGTTTCCGTCCAATTTAGGATATGTAGAAATCGATTTCTAAATTCTATTTCTAGTAAGGTGTGAAAAATTGAGTGAGACATATGAATAAACTTCACTTAGTAACGTTAGGTTATATGTTAGCGGATTTTTTGGTGTAATTCCAGATGTAGATAGTTTATATCCGGCTTTATTATGTTACAGAAAAATAGTACATATTTTTAGAACAATGGCATACTTGACAGCTGCATTTCTATTATATTTTACTACAACAATATAATATTATTTCTCTGGGAATTCTATACCGTTATAATCTCGACATTAAATGCCAAAGGAAGTGTGCATGAAAATCTATAAATATGTTTCTGTGAATAGGACAATTTTAGAATTCGATATGGAGAACAATAAATTTCCAATAAAATAGAATTATAGCTATTACATAAACCAAAAAATAAAATACTCCTCTAGTATTCAAGATAATTACGTATAAACATCTTAGTGAGTTGCTAGTATCACCTTTTCTTAAAAATTGTTCAATTACCAAATGTGACATAAAATTTGAAGTTCCAAATAATAGACCTGAATTGAATGTCTCAATTATTTTTTACATCTATCTACTTCTAGTTGTCTAGGACAATTACCAACAGAGCCCAAAAATAGTATTTTATCGGAAATGTATGACAAATATTGGAAGTCTTATTATGTACTCAACTGATAAATTCTAATACCAAATATTTTTCTTTTGACATATGTATTTTTTAAATTCTGTGAGATAAAACTATATTTTATCGGCGGTGAAGTTCTTTCGTCTTGAGAATGTCTGCTTTTATATAAACACTGAGGGTGAACGTTTCAGACTAAATGAAAAAAATTCTTATGCATTTTTAGCATTTTTTATCGGATCCAGTAACAGTTATAATGAAACAATTGATTTTGACATATGTGAGTTATCAATTCCTTCAAATAAATTCTGGGAAAAAATCGATTAATAATTATTGTCACAAAAGTTTAAACTTGTGAAAATGTCTTTTTTGTCTACGATTTCGCAGGCAGTTTAGGATTAGCTCAGCGAATTTATTTGGAACGATTTCCGAATTGTCATTTTTCACTAAAAATTTAATTATTGTGGTTATGCTAATGTATTTAATGTCAAAATATTGTGCACTTATACATTATAATGAGAATACTATGAGATATTTACTTATTGTTTATCTGAAACGTAAAACAGCAGATGAGATGAATGAAATATATTAATTTATAAATGAAGCATCTGTGCATTAGCTTTTCTCATATTATTACAAACTTCACACTCAAATAGTTTCAATAAAGTATGCCCCGTGAATTGATCTGCTGAACAAATAAAATATTTATTTCAGAAAATATTTAAATCAATTACCAAATTCAGCTTGATACATTTGTAGGTTATGTTTTCTGTTCTTCAAGAATAGAAACTTCAAGAATTTATGTGCCAATATTTTCAATTGAATTATTCATTAAATTAATTATTTCAGAATTGCATTCTATTTAATATTCCACCGTTTACTTTAAATAAATCGTTGAATGATTGTCTCTTTGTGTTTGAGAACCAACGATAATGAAGTTAGTTGAGAACAGCAGCTACTTTTTAAGCTCATAGATGGCAGCACAGTCTGGCACATATTCTGACTGCATTCAGACTATTCAAATCAGCTGATTCAAGTGCAATAAACTTGTGCAGACAATCTAATGTTCAAGAAATTGAAAATACACGTGAAATCCCTAAATAGGAATCAAATTTCTTAACAATGGCATATAAATACGACTAATAGACCAAATTGTTGATTTCAGAGATAAATTCAGTCTTTCTTTCAACATATGCAAAAATAGAATTATCGAAGTAAGTGAATAACAAAGTATTGCCAAAATACAAATATTCTTGCAGTTTCAAATGAATGATTGACAAGATTACGATGATCCAAAGTTGCAATATTATTATTATTAATGAGAAACATTCAGTTCGAACCCTGGGCGCACTATGAAATTTTTAACAAGACTTTGATGAATTTTTATCCAATATCCATTATAGAAAAAAGTTATTAAGAAAAATTGTTATGATTGACGAGTTCTATTACAGGTTAAAATTAATTATTTTGTGAAATTGGAAGCTGCGGCAAATAATGTATTAAACCGCAATGAAATTGAAGTTTGTTTCAAAAATATGTCAAGTGCATAATGAAACCATATTAAAGTCGCTTTTTCAGCTTCATGCCTACTTGATAATAACCAGCAATTAACAGCATAAAAAACAAGTGAATGCGAATAAAAAGTCAAGTGGTTTGCACTGGCACTCCAGATTTTATCAATCTACTACAGATTTAAAATGGCGTCATCATCCTTCTCGTCGAATTCACAGAAATGCCAAGTTAAATTGGCTAATTAGTTGCTAGTGCCACACTAATTGCACGATTAAAATTAACTAGAGGCGTCTGCACTGAAGATACTGCATTCTCTGCGCTAGAATGTTAGATTTTTTACGAGGTTATGACAGTGAAAAGAAACATACTGGTAATTAATTTGAAGCATTTTAATTTACAGAAAAACGGAAAAATTTTAAACAGCTCCACTTTTGTATTTTTGTAGATTCAAAGTTACTGTAGTTAAATTAGCAGAAGCGGAAAAAAAAGTCAATATTAACAATATTTTATGGACAGGTCAACATAAATTGCATCTAATGTATTTGGAATAATATTTACTAGACGAGAAACACTTCCTGCATTGTTGAACGTTTATGTCGAACAATTTATAGTTATTTTGTGTTTACATTGATATTTTTACTCTGGTTCAAAATAGATCTTAATACATTAATTATACAGTTTGAAGTTGTCATGTAGACTGTGTATAAGCAACTGAAAAAAATTCAAAAGAATATAACAAACTGTTTTAGAAATAATAAATGTTTGTCATATATTTTGAATGCCACAAAATAATGTTACGATATAATTATGAGGTAAAAACTCACCGGAATGTCCACCAAATATTGAAGCACATGGTATTCAGCCAAAAAAATGCAGCAAGGAATGAAAAATGCATTATAACCGCTGAAACAAAACAAACAAATACTTGAAATCATTACGCAACTAATAATAATGAAAGAGAAAGCATAAAAATGATAACAAAATCTTCTGTTTTCCATATTTAGAAACAAATTACCATCTGGATGCATCATTCTTTTGTTCAAACTCAAAATATCTATTTTTCTAGGTAATATTGTCTAATTTTAAAAGTAGCACGAAAATTCGTCATTAATGTCACGATTTTCGAATGTTTTGTTTGAAATGACAAATGACAACTGGGATGAATAAAAACAAAAACTAATATCTGACGAATCAAACGAAAACAAAAGTTACTTTTAAAGATATTCACTGCCTACTTTAAACATAACCTAATTCTGTTCAAAGTCTGTCAATTCAAGTCAATTAATGTGAAGTTAATTACAAATTATTTGGTTATCCTTTTTTGAATTTATGTTCACCGTCTTTTATTTAACAAATCTAATTTAAACAATTTTTATGTGTTCTTGGAACTAATAAATAAAGACAGATAGCGTTGAAGTAAAGGAAGTACTGTGTAAAACACGGTAGTGAAAATAAATAAATATCAGTTTACAACTACTATCTACAGGAAAATACAGATTCCTGTTTACATTTATGATTTTTGAAATTGAAGGCTACGAGCAATGTGTTTTTCCATAATAAATTAGCATATAAATAAATTTATTGCCTTAAGGTGCTTGCAAAACTGCCATCTGTTAGTCAAACGCTTGAAACAACTAAAAAATGATCCACAAAAACCATTTAATCTGATATTAGCAGTAATATGCAGACCGGGAACGATTTTTGTTGAAAAGTGTACCGGAAAATGATTACTATTAATACTTTTTCGAATCCAGGATGAGAATGTAAACTTTAGTACGTTTGGTTTCATTCCAGCCATTCTTAAGCTCGTTATAATGTTGTTTTCCGCCATTTCAACACGTTGCATAGCTCCTGGTTACGTGTTTCTATGTTTTATAACGTTTAAAGAGGTCACAACGGTAACTTTGATCTTCTATCGTCAAGGCCGTTGGTAGCAGGCAGATGTCTCAAAGTCGCGCACAATCAACAAGTTAACAAATCCAAGTCTTTTGTGGCGAGTCTTCGATTGTTTTCTTTAAGATAACAAATTGTTAACAGATTGTCTGCTGTTTTTCTCAGAAAGTATTGACAAATATTTTGAAAGAATTATAGAAGATATTTAAAAATATGATTCATCCCAGTAACAACTGTTTAAATAATTTTTATCAATAAGTCCTTGAAAAATTTATGTTAGAATAATTGCAGATATTTATATAGAATTCGATTTTTTGCTCTAGTTTTAAATGATATAGTTCATACAATAGACAATACATCCATTCTAGTTTAGAATAATTTAATGGGTTTTCAGAAAAAAGTGTTAATTCAATGACAAAATAAATTGGTACAATAATGAGAGCAGTTTCTTAAGGTAAATAAAATAAAACATTGAAGGCCGTATTTCTAATCGTACTTCTTTGAGGCTGTAAATTAAAAATTGTCCATTAAATTGAATTATAAAGGATGCGAATACGTCCTACTTATATTTTCTTTTACGATTATAAATTGTTCCAATATATGTTAATTAAGTGAAATTAAATTAATTAAGTGAATAAGATAAATACGTCAAGCGTAGGAGAGAAAATAAATTTCTCAATCCGCCTTTAAAGAATGGAATGTGTCTTCCAGCCTTTCTAAGTTCTGACGCTTAAAAATCTCCCTGTTAATATGAGTCATAGTATATTCACCTTTTTAGTAGAGTATCACCCACGATAACATATTTACTTCATAAAAGAACAAACCATTCTCAACATTAATTCAAAAAATTTACTGTGGTCACCATTGCTATTTCATATTGTCACAAATATGAAATATTTGTTGTAATTAGATCACATAACTATTTATTTGAATTCGCTGTAACTGTAATCCTAATTAGTATTGACAAGGTCGTTGTTCAATTGTCGGATATGATTGACAGGCTATGGTCACTAGATGTTCGGTGGTTGCCAGGCAACAACTGTTAGACAATTGAATGTTGGCCCATTGTCGGCTAGGTATATAAGAGCGCGAGCTAGGAGAGAAATTCAGTCATTCAGTGATTCAGAACGAGTAACTATGAGGGATATTGTGTTCATACGTGTTTAGAAAATAAATATTCACACTGTAACCTGTGTTAATGAATTATTCTGAATGAAATTCGTGATAATATTTAGATTAGGTTTCCTATATTCTATTTTAGCATATAATTATAAAAAACAAAATATTAAGAAATTAAATTTGATTAAAATATGAACTGTTCTTGTATATGTTAGAAATATACAAAAAAAAAATAGAGTACGGTCCTGAAAAATTAAAATTCATGACCTTCTTGAAGACAAAGTCGTAACAATCATTTTGACAGTAAATTTTCCAAGGTACAAATCATATCCTATACATTTTTTGTCTAAATGTTATACTTATGGGATATACCCCCCTAAAAGTCAAAAAATATGTCCGCCTTTTTGGACTCAATTAAGCTATAAATATAACATTCAATGAATTGCAAATTTTTTTATAAATGGATAAAGGTTCGAATTATTAAACCCTTTTCGAATTTTCAAAATTGGGCCATTAAGCGAGCCTGGAGCATTTTTCAAATTTAGTAGTGTCAGGAATGGGATGTATTGATAGGGCCACTTTAAAAAAAGCCTCCGGCTCTACTAATAGTCCGATTTTAAAAATTCAAAAAGAATTGAATACTTCAAACACTTCTTTATAACGAAAAAAATCAGCAAAGCTCAAAAAAAATTATGTACTGCTTTTTTCCCGCTTATTCAAATCTGTAATTTTATAATTTTCCGGCATAAAAATCAATTTATGGAAAAATAAATTATATTATTTTGTATTGTACAGGTGTAACAGAAATAAATACATTAATTTTAATCAGTGATAGAGCTCGTCAAGCATAACAATTTTTCTTAATAACTTTTTCCCGAATTCTCATCTTTTTTTAGGTGCATAATTATCGGATCCAGTAACAATTACAATGGAACAATTAATTTTGACATATGTGAGTTATCAATTCCTTCAAATACATTCTGGAAAAAATCGATTAATAATTATTGTCACAAAAGTTTAAACTTGTGAAAATGTCTTTTTTGTCTACGATTTCGCAGGCAGTTTAGGATTAGCTCAGCGAATTTATTTGGAACGATTTCCGAATTGTCATTTTTCACTAAAAATTTCATTATTGTGGTTATGCTAATGTATTTTATGTCAAAATATTGTGCACTTATACATTATAATGAGAATACTATGAGATATTTACTTATTGTTTATCTGAAACGTAAAACAGCAGATGAGATGAATGAAATACATTAATTTATAAATAAAGCACCTGTGTATTAGTTTTTTCTCATATTATTACAAACTTCACACTCAAATAGTTTCAATAAAGTATGCCCCGTGAATTGATCAGCAGAACAAATAAAATATTGTATCTTATATTTCAGAAAATATTTAAAATCAATTACTAAACTCAGTTTGATACATTTATAGGTTATGTTTTCTGTTTTTCAAGGCTAGAAGCTTCAAGAATTTATGTGGCAATATTTTCAATTGAATTATTCATTATAGTAATTAAGGTATCAAGGGTGTTGGAAGGACAATAATGCCTGAGGTCAACAGTGTACTTTCCGAGGGCCTCCGGCCCGAGGTGTGTACGTTGACCGTAGGCATTATTGTCTGTTCAACTCCCGCGGTGCCTTCAATGTTTAATGTCCGACTTTTGTTGTATTTCAATCAAAACTTTTAGCAATGTATGTCCTGTCATTGTGACATCTGTCAGACAAATTACTCTAGTTACTAGCTGTTACTAGGAAACTTGTTTGTTATTTTTCAAAATAATGCCCGAGGGCATTATTTTGAAATATAATGCCCTTGGGTATTATTTGTTAAATAATTAGCCTGAAATCAGTGTTATTATGACAACAATAATAAACTAGTCGGACATTAAATTAATTATTTTAGAATTGCATTTCATTTAATATTCCACCTTTTACTTTTAATAAATCGTTGAATAATTTTCTCTTTGTTTGAGAACCAACGATAATGAAGTTAGTTTAGAACAGCAACTACTTTTTAAGTTCATAGATGGCAGCACAGTCTGGCACAGATTCTGATTGCATTCAGACTATTCAAATCAGCTAATTCAAGTGCAATAAACTTGTGCAGACAGTCTAATGTTTAATAAATTGAAAATATACGTGAAATCTTTAAATAGGAATCAAATTTCTTAACAATGACATATAAATACGACTAATAGACCAAATTGTTGATTTCAGAGACAAATTCAGTCTTTCTTTCAACATATGCAAGAATAGAATTATCGAGGTGAGCGAATAACAATGTATTGCCAAAATACAAATATGCTTTTAGTTTAAAATGAATGATTGACAACACTACGATGGTTCAAAGTTGCAAAATACTCATTTCAATCGACAGCTGTCATTCCTCCAACAAATGAGAAACATTCAGTTTGAACCATGAGATGTTTGACAAAACTTTAATGAATTTTTACTCGATTAAAATTAATGTACTTATTTCTGTTATTTATTAATTGATTTTACGTTGACATTTACAAAATATTCCATTACGGTAAATTTTACAACTTTTCTATTTATGAGTAAGAAGAATTATTTGAAATTCGACCCTGTGTTGGAAATAAAAGATGTAGCAGTAAATAACAATCACCAATAATATTTACTGTCAAGTATACTGGCGTTTAATATTATCACATAATTGTTGACATTAAATTCAAGGCTGCAAAAATTCTTTTTATTGTTTTTATATGTTCCGCATCGTTCTGATTCATAGAAATAGATGAATAAAATAATACTATGATAATGATAGACAATAGTTTTTAGGGAAGCAAGCCCCAAGACATTTTTGGCTTGATGTCGGTACGTATGTTCGTGCGTGCGTGCGTTCGTGCGTACTCGCAAATCTCAAAACTGATTGAATGTGTAATGTTGAAATTCTGTATTTAAGACTGGTATAGGGTCTAGTTGTGCACCTCGCAATATGGTTCCGATCGTCTGTACCGGAAGTGCACTTTACTTGGAACTTTTTCCGAATTTTTCTAATAAATCCAGAAAATCAACCGTAGTATTTGAACTTGATATTGTATCAGAATGGTTATCTGCTATTTTTGTATGAATCGGCCAAGCCAGAAGTGCACTTTACTTGAACCTTTTTTTGAATTTTTTGCATAAATATAGAATGATCCGCCGTAGCATATTGAAATTTCGTATAAAGAACTTCTATAACATCTTATTGTACATCTTGCATTATCATTGCGATCGGCTGAACCGGAAGTGCACTTTACTTAAGACTTTTTTTTAATTTTCCGCATAAATCCAGAATGATCAGCCGTTGGATACTGGAATTTAGCATTTGAAATTGCTGTAGCATCTTAATGGTCATCTTCTATTTTTGTAACAATCGACTGAGCCGGCAGTGCACTTTATATGACAGACTTTTTGAATTTTCCACATAAATTCTAAACAATCAGTCATAGAATATTTAAATTTTGTATTAGGCACTTTTATAATATCTAGTTGTACACCTTGCATTATGATTGCTATCGACTAAACCGGAAGAGCACTTTATTCGAAACGTTTTTTGAATTTTCCGCATAAATCCAAAACGATTGAACTTAGATTGTTAGAATTCAGTATTTAGGACGATTATACCGTCTAAATGCTCATATCCTATTTGTATTGAGATCCACCGAGCCGGAAGTGCACTTTACTTGAAAGTCTTTTGGAATTTTTCGCATAAATTCGAAACGATCAGATGTAGAATATTGAAATTTGGTATTTCAGTCTGCTGTAGCATCTGAATGATTGTCTACTATTTTCATAACAATAGACTGAACCGGAAGTGCACTTCAGTGGGAATTTATTTTTTAATTTTGCACATAAATTCAGATCTGTTGGCAGTCGTAGAATTTTGGAAATCAGTATTAAGGAATGTTGTAGTATAAGAATAATGGTCTACTGTTTCCATAGCAACCGACAATAATTCAAAAGTCAAAACCTTTATTGTATATTTTTTGAGTGAATCTATTATTCTTATTAGCCCCTACAAAATCAGTTTAGTACGTCACTGTTTACCAGATGCAAGTACCGTTACTAATTGCATGTTATTGAGTTTGAGTCAAAGAGAACTTGATTTACTAAGAAATTAAATCTTTTCCAAGGTATTGAGATGACTGTCCATCATTTTATCTGAAACTTAATTGTATTTATTTTCTAATTACTTTTAGAATAGATTATTTGGACTACTGATGATTAAATTATTTACTTGGAAAATACTTCAAAGTAAAAGTTACAAACTTCTAATGACTTTATTATATGTG
This sequence comes from Dromius quadrimaculatus, assembly GCA_963989225.1. Taxonomy (NCBI): domain Eukaryota; kingdom Metazoa; phylum Arthropoda; class Insecta; order Coleoptera; family Carabidae; genus Dromius; species Dromius quadrimaculatus. Next base: position 3,227,423 of record OZ022329.1, read on the forward strand.
TTTACTGATTTATTTATACAAAATTAAGAAACTCAATTTTTATGTTAAATTATACATTTTTTCAGAATTTACGACACAAAGAGCAAAAACTAAACTAATTCACAATTTCCTCTAAAAATAATTGAAGTCACCTCCAATTAATACAATTATAAAGCAGTTAAAAAACCGACATAACAGTACAAATTTTAAATTTAATTTCTTGAAAATTTATTCTGCTTTAAAAACACTGTCCTGAATAACTAACAATGTAAATCAAGATTTTAAAATGAAGTAGATTTCTCGGTCGGTAATTTGCGTGGTAAAAATCGATCAGAACGGTAGATAATTACCGGTAACCGGTAAGGATCGAATCGGTTATGCTCTACTTATTAATAAAAAATTACGATTTCTAATTGAGTAAGTAAATATTGCGACATTTTTACTAAGAATTCTTGCTAGTTTCCAATAAGAATAAAATAATTTTATTTAGTATATTTATTTACGGAGAATTTTCCCTAAATTCTTATTGTGTGGAATTATGAGTTCATGTCCAATGACCGATGCAATAAGTCATATTGCAGTTAACCTTTGAACCTTACAAGTCACTGACAATTAGTATTAATGGAATAAGTATATCTCTATATGTCATTTGTTCATTTTTGAAAGTTAGTACTTACCCATTGTGACACAAATCCCATGCCCAACTTTTCCGACGAGCTGCGTCGTCGCCAGGAGAACGTCTCCAACGAGTAGACAGGCCACGTGGTGCGTCTGACACCTCCAATGAAGCTGATGGTGGTGAGCTGCAGGAAGTGCAGCTCCTGCCATCAAAGTAGCTGCCAGGAATACTGCAGACAGCAGTAAACCAGCTGGATATAGCCGCAATCGGATGTCGTCGTCAGCGGGTGCTAAACCGTTTCCTCCAGGTGTAGTTGGAGGTGCACGGGTAGGGACGTGATTATTGCAGGTTATTATGCTAGCTGAACCTCCTAGAAAAAGAAAAATATTAAAATTATAATTCCTTTTCAAATTTGAATAATCCAACTACCTTAAAGGGAATTAGTATCTCTTTATATGCTAAGTAATACATTATTTTGTTGAAAGGATCCTATTATAACTGTTGACAACATTGCACAATGAATACAAAGCAGTCACCTATGCATTGGAAATGACCCTGATTTACATTCAATGTTGAGAGAACAGTAAGGATATTTAGGAAATTCTTTACATAACTGTTGAGAATCTTCTATGTAAATATGTCGACAACAGTTTATTAAAACGCTGGATGGAAAAATGCGGATGTTCTGTCCCTTGAGTGTTTGTATTTTTAGTCTAAAGCACTATTTTGATGCAAAAAATATATTCTTTATTTTGAAGAGATGATTATATAACGAATTTTATAATAACTCAAATTTCAATAACAAATGAACCGCTAATAATTTTGAAAATGTTTCAAGTGAATGTTGCTCCAAATTATTCAAGGATCAATTTCAAAAAAAATAAACGCACAAAACTAAAAAGTTCCTTCAGTCAAGAAAAGCTCATTCACGAATTTAAAACTGACTTTTCAATAAAAAGCTTGAAAATTCGTACACGTTTTCAAATTATTGTGCTTCCAGACAGACGTTTTTTTTTTTTAAATTGTGAGGATTCATTAAAATTTGGAACTGTCAAAAAATCACGATCACAATATTTCCCCTATTATAAATAGATTGGGGAGGTAAAAATGACTCCTTAACGAACGAAATTTCACATAACGTATGACGCGGAAAAAGGGAAAGTTCCCTTTACACGTCATTTACTTCTGCGCCGACTCTGCACATTTTTTCATTTTTTTTTTATTCAATGATAATGTCACATTTTCGCAAAATTTTCGGCGGAAATAAATGTCTAGGAAAACTGAATATGTAATCATGTATCATGAATTTATAAATTCTTTTTGAATAAATGTTATAAATTTGAAAAATGTAGTATTTTTTTCGTATTTTACATTGATTTATATAGAAAAATTGTTTCAATTAACGAGTATTCCACAATACGAGTTAGACTTGTTATTAGAAGCTAGATGCTAGAAAATATATAAAGTTTAGAGAATATAGAGAATTTTAGAGTATATGAAGAGTATAGAGAATTTAGAGTATATAAAGAATTTTAATTCACAGAATAAAGAGAATATAGAAAGTTTGAAGAATGCAAATAATTCAGAGAGCTTAAAAAATATAGAGAATTTGAGGCATAGAGAGAATATAGACAATATAGAGAATTTAAGGAATAAAGAGAGTATAGAGAATTTAGAGAGTAAAAAGAATATAGAGAATTCAATGAATATAAAGTATTCAGAGAATAGAGGAGATATATAAAGTTTAGAATATAGGTATAAAGAATTTAGAGAGCTTAGAAAATATTGAGAATTTGGAGACTGAACATAATTTGAAGAATTTGGGAAATAGAGAAGATATAGAGCATTTAGAGGATGAAGAGAATGTAGAGAATAAATAAAATATAAATAATTTAAGGAATAAAGAGAATATAGAGAATTTAAGGAATAAAGAGAATTTAAACGATTGAGGGAATAGAGACAGTCTAGAGAGTTCAGTGAATATGGACAGTATATAGAATTCAGAGAATATAAAAAATTCGAAGAACAAAGAAAATATTAAAAAAAAACTTTTCAGACCTCATTTTTTATAAATATGTTTTATTTGCATAAATAGAGCTTAGAGAATATAGAGAATAAAAAGAATATAGAGAGTTTAGAAAATAAAGATAATATAGAGAATGAAGGGAATTTAGGGAATAAAGAGAATTTATAGAGTTTAGAGAACATAAAGAGTATGGAGAATTTTGAGAATATAAATAATTTGAATTCACATAATAAAAGAGAATATAAATAGAATTTAGAGATTATAGAGAATATAAAGAATTTAGAAAATAAAGAGAATATAGGCGCAATGTTGAATGATAGACCGGTGCGATGGATACATTAACTTTAAAAAAGTGGCACTAAATCGTTAATCGTTCTTTCTATATTTAGTGAGCTTAGATATATAGAAGAAGACAGCACATTGCTGTTAAAACGTTGTGTTTCTAATCATTTTTATATACAGAACTTCATCCAATTATTTATTGAAATATAGAAAGTTTAAAGAATATAGATAAAGAATTTGGAGAGTTTAGAAAATATAGAGAATTTAGAGAATATAAAAAATTTAGGAAACAAAGACAAGATAGAGAACAGAGGAAATTTGGAGAATTCAGGAAATAGAGAAAAAATATTAAATTCGGAAAATAAAGAGAATTCAAGGAATATAAAAAATTTAAAGAGCTTGGAAAATATAGAGAATTTAGAGAACGAAGAGAATAAAGAGAATATAGAAAGTTAAGAGAGTATAAAGAATTAATTGAGCTTATAACATAGAGAACTTGGAGAATAAAGAGAATATACAGAATTTAGGGAATAAAGAGAATTTAAAGAATAAAGAGAATTTAAAGAACAAAGAGAATTTAGAAAATGAAGAAAATTTAGAGAATTCAGGGAATATAGAGAATTTAGAGAATATAGAAAGTTTAGAGAATATAAAGAACTTAAGAAACTCAGAGAATATGAAGAATTTAGGAAATAAAGAAAGAGAATATAGAGAATGGAGAGAATTTAGGGAATAAAGAAAATTTATAGATTTTAGAGAATATGAAGAGTATAGAGAATTTAGAGAATAAGAGGAGTTTGAATTCACAGAATAAAAAGAATATAGAAAGCTTAAAGAATGTGAAGAATTCAGAGAGTTTAAAAAATATAGAGAATTTGGGCATAGAGAGAATATAGAGAATTTAGTGAATTTAAATAATTTAGGGAATAAAGACAATTTAGAGAAGAAAGAGAAAATAGAGAATTTAGGGAGTAAAGAAAATATAGAGTTTTAAAAAAATAATGAGAATTTAGGGAAAAGAGAGAATATAAAGTATTCAGAGAATAGAGGAAATATATAAAGTTTAGAGTATAGGTATAAAGAATTTAGAGAGCTTAGAAAATATTGACAATTTGGAGACTGAAGATAATTTAGAGAATTTAGGAAATAAAGAAGATATAGAGCATTCAGAGCATGAAAATAATTTAGAAGGTGAAGAGAATGTAGAGAATAAATAAAATATAGATAATTTAGGGAATAAAGAGAATATAGAGAATTTGTAGAATATGGAGAATTTAAGGAATAAAGAGAATTTAAAGGATTAAGGGAATAGAGAGAGTCTAGAGAGTTCAGAGAAAACTCGAAGAATAAAGAAATATAAAAAAAACTTTTCAGAACTCATTTTTAATGTATTATTTGGATAAATAGAGTTTAGAGAATATAGGGAATAAAAAGAATATAGAGAGTTTAGAGAATAATCAGAATATAGAGAATGAAGAGAATGCAGAGAATAAAGAGAATTTGGAGAGAGAATATAAAGAGTATAAAGAATTTAGAGAATATAAAGAATTTGAATTCACATAATAAAAAGAATATAAATAGAGTTTAGAGATTATAGAGAATAAAGAGAAAATAGAGAATTTAGAAAATAAAGATAATATAAGCGCAATCTTGAATGATAGACCGGCACTAAATTCATCCGTAACTAAAGTCCCAAATCGTGAATCGTTGTTTCTATATTTAGTGAGCTTATAGAAAAAGGCAGCACATTGCTGTTGAAACATTGTGTTTCGAATAATTTTTATATACAGAACTTTATCAAAATAAAACATATTTATTGAAATATAGAAAGTTTAAAGAATATAGGTAAAGAATTTAGAGAGTTTAGAAAATATAAAAACTTAGGGAACAAAGACAATATAGAGAATTTAGAGGATAGAGGAAATTTGGAGAATTCAGGAAATATATAAAATTCAGAAAATAAAGAGAATCTAGGAAATAAAGTTTAAGGAATATAAAGAATTTAGAGAGCTTTAGAGAACGAAGAGAATAAAGAGAATATAGAAAGTTTAGACAATATAAATAAATTAGAGAGCTTATAAAATATACAGAACTTAGAGAATACAGAGAATATAGAGAATTTTGGGAATAAAGAGAATTTAGGGGATAAAGAGAATTTAGAGAATAAAGAAAATTTAGAGAACTCAGGGAATATAGAGAGTTTAGAGAATATGGAGAATTCAGGGAGCTCAGAAAATATAGAGAATTTAAAGAGTATAGAGGATCTAAGGAATACAGAGAATATAAAGAATTCAGGGAATAAAGAGAATATAATAAGTTTACAAAATATAAAGAATTATAGAGAATTCAGAGAAAAAAGAGAACACAGAATTTAGGGAATTGAGAGAGTTTAGAGAATATGGAAAATATATGATAGAATCCAGAGAATTATATGAATTTAGAGAATAAAGGGAATATAAAAAAACGAATCACGAGTTGTAACTTTAGTTAGGGATGTATTTAGAGCCACTCTTTTAAAGTTAATGTATCCATAGTCCCGGTCTATTATTCACGATTGCGCCCAACAAACAGGTTATTTCTTTTTTCGGGCGTTATGTCTACGACAACATTCCGGATCCAATTTTTTCAGCTTCGAAAAAAACCGGTCAATGCAGTCCGGATTCAATATTCTGTTTAAAATTAAATTATATTTTCAAAACGGCTATGAGCAATGTAATAGCATATCTATAAATAAGATAATAATTTATTACTGTTAAAAATTACATAAAGGAGGACTGATAGTACCAACTTCAGAACAAGATATGCAAATTTTTGAAAGGATTTTCGCATTAAATAATTCTATTACGTAAATAAAATGATTTCCAAATTATGTTGGAATAATAATTTGTATTATTAAAATAAATATATTTAATTACGACTGAACAAAGTTTGTTTTGATTAATCCAGCAATTGACTTTCTAGATTATTAGCAAATGAAATTTAATTATGGTTTTGACATAATTACAGCAATAATAGTTAATTTTATTTGTAATATAAAGAATTCTTATTTTATATTAAACCCAAGTTGAATAAACAAAAGGTAATTCAAGAATCATAAAATAAAATTAACCTTTACTCTATCTACAAATTTATTTCACTAATGAATTGGAAAAAGTTCGTTAAAACCATATTAAGATAATATTCACAAGTCTGTCAAAAATCGAAATAGGATTTTGTCTTATTACCTCGTAGGTTTTTAACACCGATACAATCTCTAACTTTGGAAATTTAATTAAAAGCTGCGAAAGTACTAAAGATCCCGCAAAAATACTCATTTCCGGAACGACAAACTCAACAAAGCGGTATTTTTAAATAACTGTATAAGAAAATGACAATTTTCATCGCTAAGAATCACGACTTTTGAATGACAATCAAAAAAATATTAAAGCGTAAGATTTCTTGAAGGAGTTTTTATGTTTATGAACGACCTTACTTTTAAATATGTCATTTATCAAAACAAAACAATTATCTACAATAATATAAATTAGTTTTATTATTGACATACCTGCGTTTTCCAAAACATGCTCCAAACAAAAAGTCCCTTGTTTTAAAATAGTATTAACTCGTGGAAGTTTCAAGCTTCCATTTGAGTATAATTCGGCTTCGTGAAGTTTCCCTACTGTTATTAAATCCGAATCACAATGAGGGTAGCCTTCAACTAATTTTTTATTAGGTCCAATATCAATTTTATAATCAGTCACATTCATACGAATACACCCATTTTTAAATTCACTAAACACAGCATCAGATCCGCAACATTTTTTAACTTTAACTTCAGGTGGTTTATCAGTGCAAAACATCGCTGTATCCGCGGAAAAACAATACTTTCCCGAATCAACTAATTGTGAAGTTTCAAGAATTTGTAATTTGCCATTTTCAATTAGCAAAAATGATATAGCAAGAGGACTATTTTTCAAAAATTCTATTCTATTTGAACCGCAGTCCGGTATTGTTGATGGTTTTACAACCCAATTAATAGGCACTTGAGTTAAAAAGTTTTTTTTCGTAGGTGAATAAATACGTGGAACAGAATCCTTGCCCGGAACACAAGAAAAATTGTTTGTTTCGTCCGTCACATTCAAAATTTCACCCTTTCCACAACATTTTAAAATTGTTATATTAGATTTTTGACAGTCAGTTTGTATTATAGCTACAAATAACAATAATAACCACTTTAAAATCATTTTGATTGTTGTAATCAAGTCTTTTTTGTCAAAAACATTTCACATTAAACATTTATTTATTATAAATTAAATAATGTCATTTCATTTTTAAATTTCATTAAAAAGTGTTATCTCTTTTGTTTTTAATTCAACACTTTAGTCTAATTTGATAGTTTTGTGTGAAGAATTCGAAATATTCGTATGTCAAAACAAGTTCAGCAACACACACTAAAAAGAAAGGTCAGAACCGACTGTTGCCTGACCAACTTACGCATAGTATTAAAGACATTTCTCTCCCTACCATTTCTTACTAGACTTGCACCTTGATATAGTCCTACCACTTCAATAAACACATTGAGCTATTAGAAAAAAATGCACACATTTGGAATATTATTAGTAGTTCTATATTACGTCTGGAGTAAAAAATATTCATCTTACATACGCCACAAATAATCATCCGCTAATATTGTTTGACGTAAAATAAAATGTAATAATACATTGGGCAATATTTCATACACTGGTAGAGCTATAATGCAACCCGCAGCGGATAATTATCTGTCATGAATAAAAATAAAAGATTGTAAACAAATTCTGAATTAAAAAATTATTGAATTTATTGTAGAAGTATAAAATAAAGAAAATTTTATTATTCTTTGCTCAAGAATTAAATTTAAATAATTGTTGCGGGCCCAAACATCCACTTTGAGATTGTTTTAAATAAAAAAGTTTGAAACTAAACATACATTGCCATCTGTTAACAAAGATTCAAACTATTTTGAATTTTCTGCGTTTATGCAACCGTTACACGAGGAATGTACAAGCAATTGCATAAATTGAACATTTCATAATTGAATACTGGTTGATTGGTTGTTTTTAGTTTGAATTTAAGCCCAAAGTTTCTATAAGCTGAATGAAATTATTTAATTTGCTAAAATCTTTTTGATTCTATGCTGCCATCTTCTAGCGACGATTTGAAATACTCAATAAAGTGCATTCACGCAACCATTACATAACGGAAGTACAAACAATTGCATAACTTCAAAATGTCAACAAAGCTGTCAAAACTTTTAAGTTTATAAAACTTTGTACACAACAGAAAAATGTTTAATAATGGAAATTTTAAAAGAAAAAATACCGAAACATATTTTTCAGCGGTTGGAAGCCGGTAAAAACAATTGTTAACCAAAATTACATATTTATTTATTAAACCATTTTGCAGCTGAAATATATTCGTTAGATTATTTTTTACTCAAATCCAAACTGGAAATATGCGATAAAACTAGATTATCACAACGACATGTAAATAATTTAGTAAATATTGTCTCAGAAATTATTTTGAGTGACAGTTTCACATCAGGTAAGTACTACTAAATTTCAAATAAAATGCTAAATAAATTCATAGCTTTAGATTTGAAAAAATGCGAAAAGCAGTGGAAAATCTTGAATACAGGCTGTCCTATAATTGATAAAACATTAAACGGAATACCTGCGAGAGGGATAACCGAAATTTTTGGGGAAAGTGGATCTGGCAAAACGCAATTTGCTCTTCAGCTTGCACTGCAAGTCCAGAAATTAGAAAAATATGGGGGATTTAATGCTGGTATATTTCAACCATTTCAACAAAATGAAATTTTGATTTGTACTGTTTTTAGGAGCAATTTATGTTTGTACAGAAGACAGTTTCCCTTCAAACCGTCTACAAAAATTAAGTGAATATTTACCAAAATACACAAAGGGCAATAAAGAGAAAGACTTTTTAGATGAAGTATTCATAGAACATATTCAAGACATTGTAGGTATACTTACCGTTCATTAAATTAACGGAACACTGATATTATTTGTCTCTAGGAACAATTGAAGTATTGTATAACTATTAGGATACCTGTATTACTATCAAAAACAAATGTAAAGCTAATTGTAATCGATTCAATAGCTGCTGTATTTCGATACGATAATGAAACCTGCGATTATATTTCAAGAACAGAAGATTTACGAACTATAGCTTTAAAATTGAATAGTTTGTCGATTCAGTATAATCTGGCAGCAGTTTGCATAAATCAGGTAAATTAAATGACTCTAACAACATTTAAATTGAATTTAGTTATAAACAAACTATTTTAGGTAACTTCAGACCCAAAACTGGGAGATAAACCTTGTTTGGGCTTATCATGGAGCAATTTAGTTAGAAAACGAATCAGATTACAACGTTGTAACGCAAATATTTCATTTAATGATCAAATTTTGCCGAAAAGAAGTTTACAAGTTGTATTTTCCCCCGAATCGCCGACGAATCAATGCTTTTTTGTTGTTAGTACATCAGGTCTGTTTGGTATTCAGTAAGAGTGTATTTTTTTTATATGTACAGTTTATAATTAATACATATTTATTTAAATATCATAAATTCCTCAAGTAAAATAGTCAGACTAAAAATACCTTACGCTAATCAGTAAATAATAAAATTACCTTACTATATAAAGTCTTCGAAATCATATTTGCTGATGTCTTCCAAACACTTCGCGACCTCTTCATCATCATATGTTTCTTCGTCATCTTGCTGATCCACTAAATTTGAGTTTGCTGGGTCAAATTCATGTAACTTTTGTCTCCAAGTTTTTATTAAACCGTCCCAGCCTCGTCTGCTGTACTTCAAATGTTTTACAGGTGTCTTAGGATGATCATTGGTTCTCTCATGTCTAAAAAGTGGAAAAAATAAGATATTCATACGTGTAATCAATTGAAAAATTAAATTAATTACTTAGGTATCTGTTTTATGTAGTTGTCGTATCCAACAGTATTTCTACCATAGTCAATTTGCTTTTGTCGTCTTTCAAGAATTGCTTTATCTGTTTCAAATTCTATTTTAGGTTTTCTAGACCTGTCAGGCCTGTCACTAAAATAAAACAATTTATAAACAAATAAAGTTAATAATCACACTTTTACTTTTTATATGGTGAAGACTTGATGTCTTTCTTCACTGTCTTCATTTTTCCTGTAGTTTGAACGCCATTTGAAGTTACTGAATCATTAGAATCCTATGAAAACAAACTTACAATAAAATATGTACAGCCAAATTTAATAATTTCACCTCTTCAAAAATTCTAGCAGCACTTAATCTTGTATTCAAACTAAGACGTTTTAACATCTTAGATTCTTGTTTAGGACTTTTTTCCGACATTTTAACTGTTTTGTGAAACCACTTAGACCAGAAACTAGGTTAGAACTTGTGTTTTAATACCAACACAAAATATAATAGATGTAGTAAGTCAAACTGACTCAACACCAATTGAAACTGTATTATTATTACGAATTAAGGATTTTCAATGTCCTGCAACTTGATTTACCGTGGGTTCTTTTCCCGCCAACACCACATCATTTTTCACTGTTTGTACATCTGACACCATAGATATTATAACCTACAGGTGGCCCCCTGTTAAAATATTTGACGTGTAGCAAAATAGGGAACTAAAATTTACGGTAAAATAGGGTCTATTCTGTAAACTTATTGGCTGGTACCACGAGCTCTGTTTTTGGCGCTACTAAGAGCGTTGTGTCAATATGTGTTTTAACCACTGATCTGAATATAACACTGGATTGGGTTTAGGTCGCTGGAATGCGGCCCCAATTGAATGTCGCCATCTTGGCAAAAATGAGGTTCTGTATTCAATTGGTGACATATGTTGGTGACAGTTCAGTATGTTGTTGAGACGCAATTTTTAAATCATGGTGTTCAAATGCATGTTCTGCGGAAATAAAGCCGATTCATTAAGAAATTTGACGTTGCACAAGTAAGTGATGATAACAAATTTGAGTAATATATCAAATTTAATATAAAATATCTTGCTCACAAAATTAATCGCTGGACTGCAAATTTGTGCTTACTTACGAACAATAAAATCTTGATTATTAAATGTATTATTATTCTCCTATCATGTGTAGTAGATATTCAAAATTATTAGTTTTGAATAGGCAATATTATCGCAGAAATGCACTTCATTTATTCATATAGGTAAATTCATAGTTTTAAATTTTAGGTAATAAAAATTTATAAAACTATTGAACGGATTAAATAATACTAAACTACAATGTTTAAAAAATAGTTAAAACACTGACACTAAAAAGTTCACAAATATTTTTAACTATTAATAAATATTTCAACTATTATAACAATTTTAAACTTTTGTTGATTATTAATGTATGTATTTTAATATATATTGAGAATAATTTCTTCATCTTGCATTATACTTTAAATTTCATCGAGTGTCTTCTATAAGTGTTTTGAACTTGCCGCCGAATAGGAACACAAAGCCTCAATTTTACTGTCAAGGCCGCCGTTCAACCGGGGCCGCTTTCAGATGCCAGAATACGGTCTAAACCCAATCCAGTGTTATATAGAGATCAGTGGTTTTAACGCAATTAGAATTTTCTCAAATACTTTAGAAAAGAATCTTCAGATACAAATTACAGAAAACTCATATGTCTACAAAATTTATTTAAATATTTTCCATTAAAGTAGCTTGAAATATTTGTATTGCCATAAACTCTTCTTAAAATAACACTGCTAGTATAGCCAAAACCAAAAACAGAGCTTGTGGTACCAGCCATAGATATGACATATTTAATTGAAAATTTAAATAATTTTGATTGATATGTAAATAAAATAAAAGCAATTAAAATATTCAACGAAAGATAATCCTTGTTAAAAAGAATGCTAACATTTTTCTAATGTATTCGCAACTTTTTGACATTTGCATTGGGAATATTTTCGTACCATTTATGTATCGACTGTAAAAATAATACTGTTTTAGTTCTAATTATTACAAACAGTAAATCAGGAATCAGAAATTTTTGTGCTAAATGTGCGCGCATTTCTCGTAATCCATAATCATGTTGGCTTCAGCTTCAAGCTCGAAGCTCTCGGTACTCCCTGCACCATAGATATTATAACCTACAGGTGGCCCCCTGTTACAATACTTCACGTATGTAGCAAAATGTGGAACTAAAAATTACGGTAAAATAGGGTTTGTTCTGTAAACTTATAAATAATGACATTTAATTGATAATTTAAATCATTTTTATTTATATGTAAATAAAATAAAAGCAATTAATAAATTTAACAAAAGAGAATCCTTGTTAAAAAGAGTGCTAGCATTTTTACTAAAGTTATAACGAATATTCGTATACGCAACTTTTTGACATTTGCATCCAGCACAACTATCATATTATCGACTGTAAATATAATACTGTTTTAGTATAACAGTTCTAATTTTTACCAACAGTAAATAAGGAATCAGAAATATTTTTTTACGCGCGCATTTACCGTAATCGATAATCATGTTGGCTTCAGCTTCAAGCTTTGTGAAACAGCGCCATATTGGCGGGATGTATTAAAACAAGGAAAGAATGGAGAATGGGTGCACTAAGCCATAATTCACAATGGGCGTAGCATAAGAAGTACATAACAAAATTCTTATGAAAATTTTATGCGTGTTCACAATGAGTATAGCACAAAAATTATTTTATAGGGATATTGCGGCCTGAGTTGGTTATAAAATATAGATACTTCTAGTTTTTAGTATCTGTTACAATATAAATCACTTTTCCTAAGCAACGCTTTGCTTTATTTTTGTTTTGATTCTATTATTTTATCAAAACAGCCTTTTTAAAGACTTCTTTTTTTCAAATTTTATATTTGAAAATATTTTTCATTGCTTTTGGTTTTGTTTTTTATATTAAAGCTCTTAGTTTAGGGCATTACTTTTGTTTCTGCATATGTTTGCAATTAAATGTCTTTTTTGGAAGACGAAATTCGTTTAGTATTGTTATTAAAACAAAGATTATAAATATTCCTAACCACAAAAACAAGTTTATTTTCATTCATTTGACACATCTACTGTCTGATTCTGTAAAAATATATTGGACATGCGCATTAAGAAAATATTTGCGTAAGAAATACGTTAAGTTGAGATGATTTCAACTTTCTTATGCAGCTGTTATGCACTACGTAAGCATAATAAATTGTGAACACGACCATAAGAATTGCACAAGTTTAACTTTATGTCTTATGCATTTCTTATGTACTTCTTATGCTTACGCCCATTGTGAATTATGGCTGATTTTTACCAACAGTAAATAAGGAACGCTTGTTGCAAAAAAAAATCGTATTCGCGAATAAAATTACCGATGGCGGCGCTGTTATCAACCAAAATGTCAGATGTAAGTCGTACTGTCATATTTTGTTATTATAAGTGCCAATTCACAATGTGCGTAAGCATAAAGAGTACGTAAAAACATAAACGTAAGAAATTATGTATGTTCACTGTGGTCGTAACGTAAAATATCAGAATAAAGTGTTTTTTTCATTTTACGTTGGTACAAATTAGGGTTATTGATGTATTGTGTTGGTTTCTCTGACTGTCATTTTCAAATATTCTGTTGATTTCAATTGTTTCGTGTTTAGTGTTTTTCTTTGGTTTCACTTTTAACAGTTTGGAGTTTAGTTTGTTTTGTTTTATTGTATGATGTCTGAAAAAGATCTTGCGACTGTTTCATTATTATTGAAACTGCGTTATAAACGTCGCCAACGAGAGAAATAGTAAGACAAGGAAGAAATTGTTGTTTTTTTATTAATAATTATATGCCAATCATATTTAAAGCACGTTTCGATTCAGGGTATTGTCAACTGTCAGATGAAAACATGTGTTTAAAGTTGACGCATGCGCTATTAGTTGTTTCGTGCGTAAACATAGCATTAAGTTGAATTTATTTCAACTTTACGTTTTCATTACGTAGCTCTTATGTCAATACATAAACATAAGAAATACGAGTATTGAGAACACGGTCATTGAAATACAGTAGTTCAACTTTACGTTTACGTTTACGCCTATTGTGAATTGGCACTAATATTTAGGGTGGTTTCTCTGGACAAATTTGTAAATTTGAGGATATTTCATTGTTATTATTCCAATTTTGTGCATGGACGTTTCAAATTGTATTTATTTGCAGATAAATAACCATGTTCTTGGGAAATGGTCTTTAAATATTTAAATTCACATTATTCACTTTTCTCGAAGGAAAACTCATGTTAAACTCAATAAATTGAATAAATGGTGAAAGAGTAAGAAAATTTGTAGTAAATAAAAACGTGAAACAGAAAAAATATAATAAAAGCTCACTGTTTACAAATAAGTAATTCCTCTTTTTGCCACCAGATGGCTACGGCTTGATTTTACTGGCGAATAGGAAATAGCCTCGAGTCTCCAAACCTGTGTAATCAATAATCATGTTGGCTTCAAGCTTTGTGAAACAGCGCCATATTGGCGGGATATATTAAAACAAAACAATGGAGAATAGGCGCACTAATATAATTTTTGGCGTTACAAGCCGTTTTCCATTCTTCATAAACAGTATATTTACAATATATAATTACAAAAGCAACATCACGATTTTATGAAATTAGAAGACATCTAATTCATTATTCAAGTCTTTACAAATGCTATACATTAAAAATACGTGTAATAAATAATACAAAACTATTTTACTACGACAAGACCATAATTTGGTATAAGTATAATTGGCCAGTAAAATATAAATAGTAAATATACTTTAGTGCCAGTGCTTGGATACGTATTATCAGTTTGAGTACCTCAAAAATGAAGCATGAAATGAACATCAATAAATTATGTGCTTTATCTGTGTTTCGTATGAAAAAATTAAGTGTCTATGTACGCACTTTTATTTTTTTCATGCAAACAAAATATTCTCAAAAAATTTCTAAAAAAACCTTGATTATATGGTCGTATACTTCGAAGCCCAAAACATAATTTTTTTGATAAAGGTAACTGCCGCCATTCTTGTCCAGTTAAACCAATAGAAATAGTCAATAGTTGTCGCAATAATATCCACAATAAATAAATGGCAATTAAAATACTGTATATCGCAGATGAAAAGCATAACGCCATACTGAAAAAAAAAAGATTAATGCTTTTGTTTCTTGATTTAAATTTAACTTACTCATACTGCTCATAGACTTCTGAACAATCATCCGGCAACATGACAGTTTCGAAAACAGTGAAAGGATGGCACACTGTAGTTAAAGTTAGATTAGAGCTGTACAATAATGTTGATATAGCCAAAATTAGTGTCAACAAAAACATTCCATTGTTTGTACTACCTATGCAACAATCAAACCTGAAATTGAAAAATAAGTATATTTACTTTGATCTAAGAATTGTGATTTACCAAATAAAATGGAAATCCCTTTCCGGTACACAGTTCTGGCAGATCATGCAATGATACATTCGCTCTAAAGTTTTCCTCCTACATATGGTACAAAAACCTTCCCCATTTTGTTCCTGCGGACTTTCTTCATCCGGCAATTGGGTGTATGGCAACTGTTGCAATTTACTAGCTGTTATTTTAACTCTATAGGCACAAAAAATGAACAGCGCCGTTAATATACCCAGCGCAATATTCTCTTCCGGTAAAATTTCTAATAAAGAGATGACTTTTAGCTCGAATATTAAAGCCACCACTACAAAAGAAACAATCCCCCAAACAACAAAAAATTTAGTTCTAGGATGATTTGCTCGGAACCAATTGAATGTATGGTTGAGGAATATTGGAACTAGGATGAAAATTATTAACGTGAAAATTAAATCGAATGCTGCCAAGAAAATTATTAACGGGACTAATATAACAGGTACTAAGGAATCGGGAGAAACTTGCTTTGCGCCTCCACGCCATGGAATTCGGATTCTGTCTTGTAAAGTAGCCATGAGCGCTCTTTTTTTGTATGGCGACACGCGTTGGCCCGTTATAAAACTGAAACAAAAGAATACTTTAAACATTTATCTAATTTTTTTTACTTAAAAATTTATTGAATTTAAAGGTTGACGCAATCTATATTTCAATTTTCCAACACATACAAACAACTTTATCTTCACGATGGATTAAAATAAGCAAAACAAATTTTCATTATTAGAATTATAAAACATGAAAAACATTATTAAAACAATTATTTAAAAAAATCTAAATGTCTTATTTTTACAATAAATTAACTCATCTACTAATTTGTAATATGATATAATTGAAAAATTATCTGAGAAACAATTGTTTTTAATTAATTTTGCCACTGAACAATTGAAATCAAATAAAAAAAGATTGCTGATTGATACACAAACTAATCGGAAAAGTACGCCCATACACAATTTATATAGCTATTTCAGTCTTTGTTAGAAAAATTGCTCTCTACATTGGAAAATTGATATTTGGATTTTTGAAGTTAATGCTGAATAATTGAGCAGAACTAATTTAAAATCACGAGTAACGAATTCGGAAAAATTAAAAATGAAAAAACTTTCAGCACATAAATACTTGCAGTTTCTTTTTTCGAAGCTCTCAAAAACTATACAACTGAAGTCAGCAGGTGTTAAAATGGATTATAAAGCAGCTAACGCTAATCACATAAGAAATAATTCAAATATTATATGATTTATCAGTTAGATCATGAACATCAGTGGATCATCATGATTAATAATACAATTTTTCATATACAAAGTTATTTTTGTATTCATATTGATTAGGCAATAAAATCAGAAAACACTCAAAATTTTATTAACAATATTCTTTCTGGTTTTTTGAATTGTTAATTGAGTGTGTAAATAACAAAAGTGTTTACAAATGTAATATTAATTATTTTATAGCGGAATTAATTGTTTTCAACGCCAAATTTTACATATTCTTTTCACTATTGGCAATAAAAATTTTATTTTCAATTAAAAGTTTGAAATTCAATTCGATTGCATTTTATAGCACACATAGCTCTTCTGGTTGTTATTTTCATGTTTTCCGTGACTTCTTTTAATGACCGGACATTTGTACTAAACCATCATTTTGGTAATTAATATCTTTTCAATTGCTTAAAATTAATAAATAAACGTGCTTTAGCGAGGGAAATTCAAAGTTCTAAGACGCAACACCATTGGTTAAAGCGAAATGTGACGTCAAATACTATGCCAACAAGTGCGCACTGCTTACATTTGTATGACATTGCAGGCTTTTGATTAGAAAACATAGTAATAACGTGTGTGTTGTGAATTCATTTATTGTTTAAGTGTAATTTTAGCATCCTAGTGAGATTATAAATCATTTAAGACAGTGGTTTTGTAAAAGCACAATCGGATAATCTGTCAATAATAGATCTATTCATGATGTCGTCTTATTTTCTTTCAAATCCAAATTTTACGTCCGCTGAAGTAAAAAGAGTGTAAATTGCAAAGTAATTATTCAATAATAACACATTATGTACGCTATTTTAATAAATACAATCCGAAATATTATGAGCAGTGAACATAACCTATAAACGAGCAAATGTCAAACGAAGCCGCATACATACACTGTATTTTATTGCTAAAACTAATCATACAAAATGTTATTCATGACCTGTCAAGTTTATTATGATACTTCATCTCTTCTGATAACCTTACATCATTTCTTACGTATTTTAAAACCCGTCTGGATTGGAAAAAATACTTTATCAGATACATTTCTAATAGTATTTTGCATTCAGGCACAATGCAATATTTATAAACTGACTTTTGACCTTTTTTAATGCTGAAATAAGTTGAGAACGAAAACACCTGTAGTAAACAATGGACTGTAATGTCACTGGACATGGTATTTGACGTCATCAATAGAGCGCGCGAAAATGGCGGCGTTTAAACAGCTCAAAATTATTCTCAATTTTAAATATTTTTGTAAACTTGATTACAGCACTTTTAAACATAATTTATATTTTTTACTATGTTATAACCTATTGTTTCTGCTCTATCTTCTTCATTACTGACTCTCTCTAATCTTTTCATTTCTCATTTTGTAATTATTTAAATAATAATTTAAAGGTGATGGAAGCTAAGCTCAAGAATACTTTTATCAAGACGTGAAAAAAACGAAACAAGATATCAAAAAAGAACGCCATAGTCGTTCGAAGCAAAGACGGTAAACTTTTAGGAGAAGAAATGGAAAAGAATTTCTAAACAAGAATGAAGCAAATCAAAGAACAGACAATATCAGAGAACAACAAAGAAAGAAGTAAAAAGATGTATTAAAGCAAGGAAAAACAACAAAGGGAAAATGGTATGGATGCCGAGATGATAAGGTACGGAGGGAAGAAACTGCATTAGTAGCATATGGGAAGAAAAATTACCAGAAATATGAACAAGAGCAATAATAAAACCAATACACAAGGAATTGCATAGTCTACAAGATTCTGGCGACACTCATAAAAGAAAAGCTCACTCAGTACCTTTGAAGAAAATATTGTAGGAGAGTACCAGTGCGGTTTCAGGCATAACCTGTTGTCCTTAAACAAATCCAAGCAAATTGCAACAATCACGAAATGAAACTTCACGCACTGTTTATAGATTTTAAGCAGGCATACAACTGGCATGGCACTGGCAGACTTAAAAAATACCTCTAAAGTTAATTATTTAGTTACAATGACGCTTGAAAATACTGAGAATGTAGATATGCGGATGATGTAGTAATAATAGCAAGCACCTTAGAAGAGCTTTAAAAAGTGACAAGATAACTTAACCAGGCAGCGCAAGAAATGGGACTGAACATAAACGAGAAATTAAAATACATGGAATTGGGAAGAACTGTAAATTAAAGAAACACGAATTACATAGCAATACAACACGAACAAGATAAGGAATTAATAACTTGGTGTCCTGATAAATCATAACTGCGACAGTAGCAAAGAAAGTGCAGGTAGCTTATTAGGAGTGCTGATATTAAAGCAAGTGTCACAAAGAATTAGTGAGAATTTACAAAACTATTATACGCCTGGATCTTAAACAAAAAAGAAGAGGAAAAAGTTAATAGATGGGAACGAAAAATAGTGAGGAGAATATATAAATAACAGTGGGAAAGAAGAACCAACAAAGAGATAATGAGTATGTACGATGAAACAAACATGCACAAATAAAAAAGCAAAAAAGGGGCAAATAATAAGGTGGATAGGTCACGTACAGAGATTTTCAAAAAAGAGAACAACGAAAGTTATGCTGAGAGCAGGACTCATAGGCGCTAAGAGAAAAGGTAGACCCAGAAGAAAATGGATCGACGCAGTAGAAGAGGATATTTAAAAACTAGGGGTAAAAGACTGGAGAGCTAATGTAAAGCACCGAAGGAAGTGGAGAAATATTGTCAAACAAGCCCTAGGCCTAAAGCGCCTGTAGTGCTGAACTACACTATATATATAACCCCCTCTATAGCTCCAAGACATTTCATTTTCACCGCTATGATTTCACTTTATTGTCTTTTATTTAGTATCCAGCTTTCTGAACTGTACAGCAGCATTGGTAGTATTATTATTAGTAAAAAGCGCTATTATATTCACTTTGGCTGTCTGGCTGGCTGGCGTGACGCTGATTTCTCAGCAACTATACTATTTACAGACTTGAAACTGGTACTAAATAGAAGCTGCTGTTTCGTAGGTTTGCACAAATTGCTTTAATTCAAGCTCAGTGATTGTGGAAGATTAAATTATTCAATTACTTGTTTCAAGTGAAACAATGCCCATAGTTATATATGACATTAGGGATATGGCAACTAAAATTTATTCAAGTAGATAAAAATTTAGTTACAACTTTAGCCGCGGTTGTCACTATTATTTTGTACAGTTGTCAAATCTGTCCGAGATTCATTCAATGACTTGTTTGACGCGAATCTGAAGCTTATTAGAATGAATTATTATTATTGGATGAAAATTTGTTTATTTTTGGCGTATTCTTTTTTTATATAGCTTTGATAAAGATCAAATTATCATTTTAAGGTACAGCACTTGACCTCCCGTCAGTCAATAACTAAACAATGAAGATTAAAAGGTATTTTTGAGTTTGTACATGCATAAATTATGTACCTATCAAATAATCAACTTGAAACTAGTACTAATAGAGTAAGATCCCAGGCCCGCCAGACCTTACTTATTTTCTGAGAAACAAAAGTGTGATATAGAGTAGTGTTAGTATGTACTTTGATCATACGCATACTAGCTAGTTCGTGGCGATGGCCAATTTACAGATACGAGATGCTAGCGGTACGTTAAGACTACTCACTTTTCTTAAGGTCTTGAGTGCTGATTTTGAGGTATGTTTCAGAGAATATTGTTAAAAATTGATAATCAACACTGCTAGATACTTTCCATCGGTGGTAATTTCTGCAATACTTTTTAAAGCTCACAAAGAATAACGTGATCTTGCTTATAGTTTGAGTGCTAATTTTTATATATGACACTCAGGGTACAATTTCAATACTTTTTGTTAACAGCTAGATTAATCGTAGGGCCTAAAATCCCTCAGACACATCTAAAATACCGCTGTGAGTAAAAGCGCGAGGTCACTATTTGTAGGCTTGATAGTTAGTGAAGTATCTAAGGGCATCCAACTCTTCCTTGGTCTGGCTATTTATAAAAAGTCTTGAAATTGCTCACTGAGTATTATATATAAAAATTAGGACTGAGACTATAAGTAAGATAACGATTTTTTTTGCGAGCTTTAAAGCGTTTAGCAGGAATTACTGCCGATGAGAAATGTCTGGCAGTGTTGATTATCAATTTTCAACATAAAAATCAGCACTCAGACTTCAAGAAAAGTTAGTATTGTCTTAATGTACCTATAACACCTCGTATCTATAAATTGGCCGTCGGCACAAACTAGTAAATATGTGTATGATCAAAGTACCGACTAACACTATTCTAATCCACAAATTTTGTTTCTCAGAAAATAAGTAAGGTCTGGCGGGTCTGGGATCTTGCACTATAAATGGAAGCTGCTGTTTCGTAAGTTTGCCCAAACTGCTTGATTTCAAGCTCAGTAATTGTGAGAGACGGTAATTTGCGAAGTCTCTGAAGTAACAAGCATTCATGAGCTGTCAAAAATGCGCTTTCATCATCTAGATGATTCTTCCATTTTTTTCTTTGTAGTTATTATTAATACATTTTCCAAAATCCTCTTATTCTTGTTGTTTAGCATTGTTGTTTGCTCTTTTTTTTCATAATTTTCTTGCGTTTTATTACAAAGGTATATTTTCCAATTTTGTTTCTTTTATTTGATTTCTTCTTTTATTTCTTGGCTCCACCACTTTGTTTGTTTTCTGTTTTGGCTTTTAAAAATCGGAATTGTATTTGAAATTGTTGCGACATTTCCAAGACAAAGGAACGTTTTAAATCAATGTAAATTTGTTAGTTGAGCCAATAATTACACTATAATTTTTGATATTAATCCCTAGTACTGTTTTCTTCCATTTTCTATTACGTTGAAAAATTGCAATTATGTTTATACAGATAAAGTATAGAACAAACATTTAAAAGCAAACAAAAGTAAATTGTGTCCCACAAAATTTCGTTCTTACAACTGAAATTTATTTTGCATGAAAATTAATGTTTAATAATTAAAAGTTTTGAATTGTAACTTATCGACTGGCTTTGTTAACATATAGTGTGTAGGATTATTTGCTTTTTCATAAAATACAAATTTTAATCTGTAAGCTTATAAAAGACTACATTCTAAACAATGCACATTCAGTAAGAATGAGTCGACTGTTATACATTATTTTGTTACAGGTAAAGCAGTTATAGATCAATTAGTGATGAATAAATAATTTTGAGGGTGCAAATAATAATAATTATAATTAATTATTTTGTGATTGGTATCCCAATACTTCTCAACCTCCGGCTGACTTAAAAACTTTCAGAAGCGAGCAACGTAGTGCGAGCAATTCTTTTAAATTTCCAATAAAAAACTCATTTGGCGTCCAGAAAATCCTTTTAGGAGCATTTATCTGGAAAATTTAAAGTCCGAACTTCGCAAAACCATTATTGCATTAATTGAAAATATAAATACTGACCCAATAAATTTCTAATTATTTCTGCGTTTTCAATTAAAGTATTTCTAGATCCTTATAATTCCTGCTCAATATGGCGAATCTACAAGGGTGCCGGTTTCAAAATATAGTCGAAGTAGAAGAGCAGCAATAAATCGCAGATATTCTAGAACAGATACAAGCAATGATCAATCTTGTGCAAAATGCGATTACAAAATTCCAGGTAAAAATAAGTGTAATATTTTATTTTTATTACAATTTTTTTTTGCAGATCAAGCAATAAAAGACTTGAGTGACTATTTGGCAGATATAATTCGGGATTTTGTGCAAGAAAACTGCAACAACAAGAATTGTGGGAAAATAGAATTGGAAGAAGTTTTGACGAAGTAAGAGTACTTTTCCCGGTTCATAAACATATTTTGGCACTTTAATAAAAAAAAATGTATATAAATTAATTTTTTCTGTGGCAGTCCAAATAAAAATATCGACGGGTCTCGTCGTTTTGGATCAAGTGAAGAGGATACTACAACTGAAGTTCCTACTACAACTCCTACAAGTACAACTCCTACAACAACTACAACTCCTACAACTTCTATAACACCAAAATCGATACCACTAACAGAAACAACAAGTAATATCTGCATAACAAATTTTAAAACGCCTCCGCTTCTCCGTAAGGTTAACATCAACACTACTCCAGAAAATGAGCCGAAACCTGACAAACCAAACATTAATGTACAAGTGCATGTTGAAAGCATAGAATCTGAAGAATCTGCAGGGATGCAGAACACAGAAAAATATGGAGCACCACCACCAACAACCACAGTTACTGAACAAACAACAGATAATTCATTGGATTCAGTTAAAAGTACAGAAGAATCCTCTGAGTCGGGCTCATCTGAAGAAATAAATGTTTTCGAATCTACAACTAACACACCGCAACCAATTACAAGCACCGAAAGTATAGACAGACAAACTGTAGAAGAATTGTGGACTACTGAATATAATTCGAATCCAAATAAACCAAAAATTGAAGATGTTCACAATAAATACAAACAAGGTATTGAATATTTGAAAGATCATCCAAACGCCACCGCTGAAGAGCTTGAATATTTATTGATGAAAACTCCGCAAGATAAAATTAATTTTAAAGATATAATACCTATATTGCAAGGCATAGGACAAAACGAAGACCGCCTGAATGAAGAATATGATAAAATAGTCAACTCAGATGATGATAATCTGAAATATAAAACAGCTATAGCGTTTTTGAAAGTTCGGGGAAAGGGTAATAAGGACGAAATTAATCTGCAAATAGAAGAAATAAAAAAGCGCGCTAAAAGTCTTAAAGATGAAGAAAAAGAACTAATGAACAAACTGACATCATTATCCGACGAATACAGTAAGCTGCAAGCAGCGTACGGACTAAAGATCAAAGAATCAGAAGACGCTGATAAAGATAAAGTAGTTGTAGCAGTATTGAAATTCCCTTTTAAAAAAGATAATGAAAGTTACACTGACGAACAAATGAATAAAGTTATAGATAAAGTAAAAGAAAAATACACAAAGGATTATGAAATGGTAGCGCCCGAAACTATCAAACTTGTAAAGGATGTTTATATTTTCACAGAACAAGAAAAGTCAGAAATATTAATTGATGCTAACAAAGCAATAGATATTTTGAAAAAGGGCGCTGATGAAGCCATATTAACTTTAGTAGAAAGTTATAATGTATTTATGGAAGTTTACTCAAAACTTCCGGAACAATTTTTGGACCAAGACGATGAAATGTTTAGGCTGAATCCGTACCAAGACAGCAATCAAGTATATATACAGCTTGATCCCACGCAGAGCTTAAAAACTCTGCAAAATAACATCCGACATCTGATTATTAAGAAAAGAAGGAGAACACTTTCAACTTCAGATCATAAAATATATGAATATCTCATAAAAATTTTATACCTTATTATTGATAGAGTTGAAAGCAGTTCAAGTAGGCCTCATGTTTCAGTTTATTCCACGGGTCAGAAAGAAAAACCCTAATAATACGAAAATGAATTAAAGATTTGTAACATTTTGCTATTTCAAAATAACTGTCATAAAAAAGTAGAAAACTGTATTACCTACCCCATAGATGTATCTAAATTACGGACTGGAAATAAAAGCTTATAGGAGTGGACAACAGATGGCAGCACTTTCGATTTTGTTACAATTAATCACTTATAATAACCAGTCTGTTCAGTATAAACTCAATGAGATTTCAAACATTATTTGTAACTAATATTCAAATAACAATATTCATTATTTGTTCCTTTAATAAACAATATCTGTATCTGTATATTAGGCCAAAATTAAAATTGAAAGGTTAATTGTGACAATTAAATTCATCATTCCATCATTTATTTCTTTGGATTGTATTTTAATGGGATTCGTATATTGAAAATGGTTAAAAATTAGGTTCAATACACCTACGTGTTAGCAATGGTACAAAAATCAATTATTCAAATTATTGTTCTACTTACAGAAATGGTAGAACGTGATGAATAATTATATTATAGTAAGAACTAACGAAAATTGATTTTCCTGTACTCACTTTTCTGAACTTTGCTGTGATTACTGAACGAAAAGGATATTTTTAATCATGCAATCTTAAAATAGAATCATATAATTAGTTTTTCTCACGAGATTTTGTGCATTTTAACATAAAAAAATATATTTTGGGGGCATAATTATTGAAAAAAAAAGCATTACTATTTTTAAGTACTTTTTAAGATTTGAAATGACAGTTTTAAACCGGCATTTATTCAAATGAAATAAAATATAACCTAATATACTCACTTGTCAAAACTGTCATCCAAATCTTGACAATTACAGCAGCATCCCAATAAATGACTCCTCTCTTCCTCGATATTATAATATTCACAACAACATAATGCGCTGTTGTCACTCCATTCAGAATTTCTCATTACTTTATTAGATTCACATCAAAAAATTATTAAACCATGTTCAATTCGTCTTGAATCATCTTGACGCGTCCATTTTGCCTTTACCTGCAGCCAGTGTTGCCAGTCGTACAATTAAAAAAACCTCGTACATTCATCAAGCGTTTAAACTGTTATAAAATCAAAAATAAGGCGCATTGAATGCATGCAAATTAAGCAGACATTAGTTGATCTAAAATTCAAACGAAAAAATGCATATTCTAAAAATTAAAAAATATGTGCAATTTTTCCTGTATTTGAATAAAAAATCTCGTACGGTTGGTAACCTTGCAGCTGCTATAGGTGGCGCTGATTAGAAATTTACAAGCGCGAAATTTTTTGTTATAAAATTTATTTACAAAATAATATTTACAAATCTGCATACGTATACATTTATGAATAAAATTAGATCATGGTGATGAATAGAAACAGTCGTTCGTGGTGATAATTTACAAATGTCCCAGTCCTCCAAGTCCAAGACCAAGACCGCCGATTCCAACGCCAACTGGACCTCCAAGTCCAATACCTCCAAGACCAATACCGCCAAGACCAACTGGTCCAACAAGGCCTACTCTTGCAATACCGACTGGTCCAACAACACCTACTCTTCCAACACCAACAGGTCCAACAACTCCTACTCCTCCGAGTCCAATTGGTCCACCAATGCCGACACCAACTCCTCCGAGTCCAGGTCCATCGAGGGCTACAGCGCCTCCACGAGTGCGGACATCACCAGCAGGTCCACTCAACTGAGCACCGGCTCCGTGGCCTCCCAAACCGTTATCAGTACGTACGGATCCTGCAGGTCCGGCAACTACAGCACCGTTGACTCCCACGGAAACGCTTCCGGAGGCAATTTGGGCAGCTGGGTTCAGAATACCAATGCCGATGCCGCTGGCCTGGCAGGCGGCGATCATAGCGACGAGGACGACGGCGATATTCTGAAATATATTTAGTAGTTAGTATCGAAAGCATATTTTTTTCAAAATACTTACCAAAGGGTTCATTGTGATATTTTATTATCGATAGTACAGCAAACAACTGATGCCTGTTGCAACAAAATTTGCGGCTTATATATCAATAAAACGACCTTCATTCTGTATTCCAAACCCTAAAAGAGAGCAGGAATAAATAAAAAATGTTAGGATATGTGTATAATATATTTTTTTTACTTTCATTGTATGATGTGGAAAGTATGTAGCTTTCGTCATGCAAGTAGGCAACTAAAAGAAAACCTTGATAATATTTCTGATGCAATTTGAGATTAACAGTCGGTCATAAGAAAACAATATTAGGAATTAAAGTTTAAAGTTGAAATAAAACTTTTATTGCATTGTTTTCTATATTAAATTGAAAATGATGTAAAAAACTGTCATTTTCTACACGGTCGTAGACAAATTTGTTTTATTTTGATTAGAATGAACATAACATAAATAAAAATATAACTAAACATCAATACATTTTCCAAAAATAAAAAGATTTTCTTCTGTAATTCATTCATGACTTATTATCATCATCAAATAAATTAACAATTTCTTCAAAATGTTCTTTGAAAGGTATCACAAGATGAGGATCATCAGTGATCATAATATTGTCGTACCCTGCTTTGCTATTTGTAGTTAAATTTAAGCTGGCTTGAAGCAATTCCTTACTATCTTTAATTGCAAATTTATTATGCATTATGGTGACTCCAATATCAACATTCTTTGCATAAATTGGTACACCTTAAACAGATTTATTTCATAATTTTTCACAAAGTATTGAAAATTTTACCTTCTTTAAATAAATGTCTAACGAATCTATTATTAATAATTCCTGAATGATAATCAGTGATTAATCTAATTTTGATGTTTCTCTTTTTTGCCTTAATTATGGCATCTATTATTGTACGATCAGTAATCATGTAAAAACATAGATCTAAAGTAGTTTCTGCTGAATTAATAAATTCTATAACAGGGGATAACATATTAAACGAGACCTCCAGATTGTTTTCACTTGATCTGATTCCTTTTTCATTAAAAAAAAAGCATTTGTACATAGGAGACTTTTTAGCTTTCACTATTGTTCTTGTTTTCCGAAAATATATTCCACCAATTATTGTAGCAGCTATTGCTACTGAGCTTCCACAAATAACATTAAATATCATTTTATTTGACATTCAATCATTTTAGGTTAAATTAACAACTAAACATAACATAATTATCCTACAAGTGGCAACACTGAGGCCGAACGTACCATTGATCTCACATACAACTGCATAGCTGATATTTATAGGTAAAAATTTAAATTTGAACTTGTTTGGAATAAATTAAAGCCTCGAAACTAAATAAAGTGAACGAAATAGTGTACGCGTCAATTTACACAAGCATATACAAGCTATTAGTAAATAAATAGCAACTACAATATCAGCTATCCAATATAAAGATCAGTGGTACTTATGCAAATAACTTCAGATAGGTGAAATGTCAAAAGCGAACTGTCATTTAATATTTTATACACTTTTAAGTATTAATTAAAACGTAAATCATGGGCACACCTATAAAAGACGTTAAATTAAACGGAGACCAACCAAAAGAATTATTACTAAAAAAACACGCTGATTTTATTGCTAATTATGGCACAAAAGATGATAGTTATTTATATGGTATGTTTTTATTATCCTAACCAGAGTTTTTGACCAAATGTATGTTTTGTAGGCATGACCGATTATTTACGAATGTCAGGCATATATTGGAGCTTAACAGCTTTGGATCTGATGGAACAAAGCCACAGACTTAATAAAAATGATATAGTTGACTTTATAAAGGAGTGTCAAGATCCAGAAAGTGGAGGAATTAGCGCTAGCGTCAAACATGACCCTCATATTTTATACACCTTAAGTGCTGTGCAAATTTTATGCATTTATGATGAATTGAAAGCTGTTGATGTTGAAGGTGTTGTCAAGTACGTTTCATCTCTTCAAAAAGAAGACGGTAGCTTTACAGGTACCCAAAAAATTTACGATAAACTTACGGTTAATTTTTAAAAATATTTGTAGGTGATAAATGGGGCGAAGTGGACACCCGTTTCTCATTTTGCGCCGTTGCTTGTTTATCTCTTATAAACAGATTAGATGCTATAAACATTGACAAGGCGGTTAATTTTGTCCAATCTTGTATGAATTTTGATGGAGGATTCGGTTCTCGCCCGTTATCAGAAAGTCACGCTGGATTAATTTATTGCTGCATTGGTTTTTTATCAGTTGTAGGAAGATTGGACGTTGTTGATGGTGATAAACTTGGGTGGTGGCTATGCGAAAGACAATTGCCTTCAGGAGGACTAAATGGTAACTTATTTAAGTTTGTATCATCACATTAAAAAAATATTTGTCTGTTTAGGTCGTCCTGAAAAACTCCCAGATGTGTGTTACAGTTGGTGGGTGCTTTCTTCGTTGGCTATTTTGGGGCGGTTACATTGGATTAGCGCTGGGGCATTAAAAAACTTTATTTTAGCTTGCCAAGATTCTGAAAGTGGAGGGTTTTCTGATCGACCTGGTGATATGCCTGATCCGTATCATACATTATTTGGACTGGCAGCTCTTTCATTATTAGGACATAAGGCTACTAAACCTGTTAATCCTACTTTTTGTATGCCACAATATGTTTTAGACAGATTAAATGTAAGCGCACAACAATTAAAACTGTAGACATTCCGTATAAATAAAAATTTATGCAATTACCTCCAAAACTACAGATTCAAGAAAATTAGTCTTGTCGAAATGGATCATAAAAACTCAAAAATCGTATGCCAATATATTGTGTAACTCGCGAGATATTGAGATAAATAGTTTCTACCCTAAATAGGTAATAACCCATCAGTTCGAAATTTAATTACTGGCATGTTGCTCATTTTATGCAGCAATTTTTAGATTTCAATTATGCATAGTTCAACAGTAATTACACATAATCTTGTACCCTAGGGTGTCGAGGTTCTTTCTTCTTTTGTTTCTCTTCCTCAGTTTTCGCCAACTGTCTTCAATATTTCCTCCACTGATTGATTCCAAGTTAGCCTTGGTCTCCCTCTTCTATTTTTCTCAGCTGGTCTGATTTCCCATATATTTTTAGCTTGTCTGTTTCCTTCCATTCTGACCAAATGTCCAAACCACATTAATTTCTTCTCCTCCAGTAAGTGTACTGCCGACTGGACTTCCAATTCTTTCCTGATGTCCTCATTTCTTCTTTTTTCGATCCTCCTTACTCCTAATATCCTTCTGAGGAATTTCATTTCAGCTGCTTGGATCCTTCCTTGTTGCCTTTTGTCAATATCCAGTTCTCTTCTCCATAAAACAACACCGGCAGATACATGGTTTTGTAGATGGATAATTTGGTTTTCTTTGTTACTTCCTTGTAATCCAGAAACTTTATATGCAGTGCGTGGTAGATTCCATTAGCTGCTTGTATCTTTTTATTTAGTTCGTTGCTTTTCACATATCTTGATAGCACCATCCATTGCACACAAGAACAAAAAAGTGGACTTAAAACGCTACCTTATCGACTCCAGAATTGGTTGAAAATTTGCTTGACATTCTATTGCAAGTTCTTATTTGTTTTTTATTCACCTTCATGTTTCTCAAGCTTTCCTATATTTTCCTTCTATCAACTGTATCGAAAGCTTTCTTCATGTCGATGAAATACACGTATACATCTTTATCTTTGGATAATTTCTTCTCTATTACTTGTTGCACAGTAAATATGTGGTCTTGTACGCTGTACATCGGTCTAAAACCGCTTTTTATGTTAAAAAGCAGTTTTAAAAGCTGTACACAGCAAGGTAATACCTCTTTTATTTGAGTATTCCTTTGTATCTCCCTTTCTTGTAAGTAGATATATAAAGCCGATTCTGGATCAGATAACGATCTAAGATTTCAAAGATAACGGCAGCAGTGACGTTATCTACACATTTACCAGTGGCGCCACCTATCATCCATCAGACTAACTAGCGTTAAATGAAAAGCTTTCTATTTTTGCGTGTGGCGCTATCTATTGTCCACTAGACAAACTACTAATTGAAGTGAATAAATAGAGTTCTGCACTAAAAGTGGTTGCATCTATCATAAATTATGACGGAGTAAATAGAGTTGAAAAAAATTGAAGAATCATCTAGATTCTAGATGATAGGCGCATTTTTGGCAGCTCATGAATGCTTGTTACTTCAGAGATTTCACAAATTACGATCTCTCACAATTACTGAGCTTGAAATCAAGCAGTTTGGGCAAACTTACAAAACAGCAGCTTCCATTTAGTACTAGTTTTAAGTTGACTATTTGATAGATACATAATTTATGCATGTACAAACTCAAAAATACCTTTTGATCTTTATTGTTTGGTTATTGACTGACGGGAGGTCAAGTGCTGTACCTTAAAATGATAATTTGATCTTTATCAAAGCTATATAAGAGAAATACACCAAAAGTGAACAAATTTTCATCCAATAATAATAATTCATTCTAATAAGCTTAAAATTCACGTCAAACAAGTCATTGAATGAATCTCGGACAGATTTGACAACTGTACATAATAATAGTTGACACCCACGACTAAATTTGTAACTAAATCTTTATCTACTTGAACAAACTTCAGTTGCCATATCCCTAATGTCATATATTATCTATGGGCATTGTTTCACTTGAAACAAGTTATTGAATAATTGAATCTTCCACAATCACTGAGCTTGAATTAAAGCAATTTGTGCAAACCTACGAAACAGCAGCTTTTATTTAGTACCAATTTTAAGTCTGTAAATAGTATAGTTGCTGAGAACTCAGCGTCACGCCAGTCAGCCAGACAGCCAAAGTGAATATATTAGCGCTTTTTTCCAAAAAATGCGCTAAAAAATCTATATTGCGAGTACTGCTACCTATCATCCAGTGTACTAACTACTAATTAAAATTGAAAACATACATTTCTGTAATAGAAGTGATACCATTTATTATATAGTAGACTAACTGTACTTGAAAACAAAAATGGGGTTCTACATTGTGAGTAGTGCAATTAATTATACAGTAGGAGAAAAAAATGATAGGTGGCGCCACTCATCACTGCTCAAGAGATGGCGCCACTGGTAAATGTGTAGATCATATATGTAATACTCCTATATTGCTAGTTGGATATGCGGAACCGGCGAAAACATTACGGTTCAGACAATTATAAGTCTATCTCTTTTTACCTTACCACGAATCTTGAGCAACTTCGTGCAATTGGTGCAAGCCACGTGCAAGCGTCATCCATCTTTGGAAGCAACCTTTCAAATATCGATCAAAGCCGCGACGCTTGCGCACAACGAGTCAAGTAAGGATTTGCTATCCCACTTTCCCCGTGATACCTCCACTTATGGGGACTAGCAATGACGTCAAAACATTAGACCCAGCTTGCTAGCATTAGTTTTGAAGCAGACATTAGGGGTGCGGGGAACGGGGAAAGAATCAAGTTGGTAGTGCAGGTTGCATATTTCTAACCTTCATCAATTTTAAATCTCAATTATCCATCAGAAATATATGAATTGATGAACAAGGCAAGTGATTTATGAATGTGAAAAGTTGTGAAAACGTGGATTTCACATTTTAAATACAATTTACAAAAAAATAATAATAAGTTAAAGCCTTTCATTTCATAAATAAATTACGGTATAATTTTTATATGAATTGATAAATTTTTCAAGTTGATCTTAAGATTGTAATTATTTAAAAGAATTAAAACACAAACAATAACAAAACACATCATACGAATAGTATAAACTAGGCATCACGCACTTCAAACTTGGATAATCCTCTTTCCTCCCTAACCGCTAATGTCTGCTTCAAAACAAACTGTACACCAACATAGGACGTGCGGAGTCTATAATATATAAGACGTCATTGGGGACCAGCAATATAGGAGTATTACATATATGGTGTAGATAACGTCATTGTTGTCACTTATTCGCGAGTAAAATTAGGCCATAGCCATCTGGTGTGAAAACATGAGAACTACTCAAAGACGTACTCCGCTTGAAACGCCATTTGAACTAATGTTATTTTAATCGTTTGTTATTTGTAAACAGTGAGCTTTTGTTATATTCTATTTCATGTTTACATGTGTATTGATCAAAATCAGTCCTTTTGAAGACTGCTTTCTTATTTACATGTTTCTTTTTAACCTCTTTTGCACTTTCCTATTTATTACCTATTAATTTCCTTACTCTTTCTTCATTCATTAAATTCTTTGAGTTCAACATGAGCTTTCCTTCGAGAAAAGTGGATAATGTGAATTTAAATATTTAAAGACTATTTACCAAGATCATGATTATTTATCTACAAATAAATACAATTTGAAACGTCCATGCACAAAATTGGAATAATAGCAATGAAATTTAATCCTTAAACTTACAAGTTTGTCAAGAGAAACCATCTTAAATATTATAATAACAAAACATGACTCTCTGGAAAACTGCGGTTTTAACATGTAAACAAGCATGTCTAAAAATGACAGTACGACTTACATCCGACATTTTGGTTGATAACAGCGCCGCCATCGGTAATTTTACTCGCAAATAATGCAGAAAACTATTCAACCACATCAATTAGTAGTTCGTCTAGTGGACAAGAGATAGCGCCACACGCAAAAATAGAAATCTTTTTATTTAACGCTAGTTAGTCTGCTGGATGGTAGGTGGCGCCACTGGTAAGTCACTACTGGCGTTATCTTTGAAATCTTAGATCGTTATCTGGTCCAGAATCGGCTTTATATATCTACTCTTGTACATCGGGATTATTATTCCTGTTTTCCATTCATTTGGTATATCCTTTTAATCCTGGCACAAGTTACGTATTTTTAGCAATTCTTCCTTCCCTCTATCTCCTATGTATTTAATCATTTCTGGTCCTATTTCATCGACTCCAGATGCCCTCGCTATTTAAATTTTTCTAATTGCTTTTTCCAATTCTTCCATAACAATTCTGTCTTGTTTTTGAGTACCCTGTAGAACATTTTTTGATTTTCAGTCTTGTTCCTTTCCTTTTCTTTCCAAATTCTTCCCATGATTTTTTTGGCTTCTAAATTGAGTTTTGAATCTTTATTTAATTTTTTACCCAAAACTGGGTGTGTTAATAAGAAACTTAAGCAGTTTGTGCAAATCTACAAAACAGTAGCTTTCATTTAGTACCAATTTCAAGTCTGTAAGTGCTGTAGTTGCCAGCCAGACAGCCAAAGTGAACATAATAACATATTTTTTTTTTGCATTTAAAGAAAAAACTCCTAGATTTATGGTTCTGCTGTAAAGGGATTAAATGGAACATTTTGTACGAGTATCTTATATTTTTAGGTATTAATTTAATCTATACTTGAAATAACACGACTACAACAAGAAGACAATTTCTTTAAATAATAAAGAAAATAATAAAAAACAATACATACCTTAAAAATTATTAAAAACTGAATCTTAATTTAGTATATTTTATATAAATTAGCGTCTGGCTTTAGCTATAGTAGT
The DNA here is from genome assembly GCA_963989225.1 of Dromius quadrimaculatus. Lineage (NCBI taxonomy): Eukaryota > Metazoa > Arthropoda > Insecta > Coleoptera > Carabidae > Dromius > Dromius quadrimaculatus. The sequence continues at coordinate 3,260,900 of OZ022329.1, forward strand.
CCTGCAAAAAATAATACATTGAATATTGATTTATAATAAAAAAAATGTGTGAAACTTACGAATGGGTATGCTTGCTTCCAGATAAAACAATATATGGAGACTGCATTTCTTTCTGTTTGTGTTGTAACATATTTAAAGTGCCTAAAGGCGTATCAGTTGAACTCATTTTTTTCATTAACTAAAAATTATTTCAATAAAAATACAAGCAAAAACTTTTTGATTTATTGATTTACCCCTTCTTGTTCACTCTTCTTGATTCGCTTCTCAATTTTATTTTTGCCTGGTCCTTTTCCATGAAATTTATGGGACAAATATCGAAAAGCCTCTTTAGGATTCAAAACGTGACCTTCATCATCAATATATTCAAGTTTAACATTTGGTTTGAACATATCTTTTTCTTTAAAGTCTAAAGTTGGACCTTGATACCGTTCACGTCTTCCGCCAAATTTATCATCATCACTAAAACACAAAGTTCAAGTATTCCAATTTTTAACACATAAATTCTTACCCGTAAGTTTTGTCTTCAATGCTGTAATGCCTAGCCTGAAGATGCGCAAATTTGCTGTTAGATGGGCGATTATTTTCTTCTTTGTCCAAATAACCTTTACTCATAGCTAGTTTTAAGGCGGCACCAACACCACTTCCCACATCAGGCTCTTCATCCAGAATTGGAGCATCTGATGCAGCATCTATCACAGCTCCTTCCACTACTGTACTTGTGGATTCAACGGGATTCCAACTTGATGCTGGTTCTTGTATTTCGTTTTCGCCGTCGAAATCCTACAAAATATTTAAATATTAACTGCTTTTACAGTAGATAAAAAGTGTTAAAACTTACCATCAAGTCCTCATCTTCATCTCGATTGCCTGATCTTCCGTACGTGGGAATATCCCCAAGACTTCTGCAAAACTCTGCTGTAGAATTCAAAACAATTGAACCAGAATCAACATTAGCTGGTTCTTCTTTTGGTTCTGCTTTAATTAATGATTCTACAGCTGGTAAAGTGGTCAAAGCTTCTTTTTGCTTTATTCTGCGAGCCTTGTGCAAAGCTCTTTCCAAATTTGAATCTTCTGGTTCAAGTTGAGGCATGTTATCCATAATTGGCTTCATTTCTGGTAAATCGTCAATGTCCATCCAGTCCGTGAATTCTCCTTTTGAAATTGGAGCTTCTTCTCCATTTTCTGTTTTGGTTGATTTTCTTTTTCTAGACCCGTGGTCGTTTTGACTGTCAGCGTTAGCAATGGCCGCAAGTTCTGCTGCTGTCAGAATTTTTTTTTTCGTTCGTAATTTCTTGATTCTTTTTGTTGGTTTCTTGAACTTCGTCATTTCTTCTTCCGTGTAATATTCGGAAGCGAGATTCAGTCCAGGCAAAACTAAAGATTCCAAACGTTTGTTCGACAATTTTTCTTTAACAGTTTGAGCCAAAGATTTTTTAGGTTCTGATATTGATTCACCAATTACGAAAGTAGATTTTTTAACACCGTCAATTTCCTCGTCATATTTTGATAGCAAAGATTTTTCTTGTGGATTTCCATCTTCATCGAATTCTTCGTCTTGGTAAGGATGGTACACAGGTTTTTTCTTCTTGTATTCAATATTTTTTTCATATCTCTCATCATCTATCATATTAACATTAACTAAAACGTCGCTATCCTCTGCTAAAACGTCTGTATCTTTTAAAGTGAGTATTACACTTTTTCCTTCTTTAAAATTTTTAGCGTCGTGCTCTACTGTTAAACCTTTTAAATGTTTATCGGAGTAAACTCTAGCTTTCTTAAATTTAGTTTCAGATTCGACAATGTCCCCAATTCCGAATTCTTCATCAAGTTCCTCCAACATTTTTGCCTATAAATTATAAGTTATTATATAAGGAGCAGAATAAAATAATAAAAAGCTTACCCGCTTTTCCGCCTGAGCTTTTTCGTGCTGAATTTTCCTATTTTTTTCCACCCAAGCCCTAGTGTCTTCATCACTATCAGACTCTCCCAATGTTCTAACTTTTGCCAATTTATTTTCAATCACTCTTCTTTCTTTTTTTTCGCTCAATCTTGACCTAAGTTTTTCTTGTTTGGTTTTTACTGCTAAGTTAGCGGCCGGTTTGTGGTAGAACTCTCCCAAGTCGTCTTTAAATTTGTTTTCATCTTTGCCTTTTGAATCTGAAGTGTCCCTGGAGCTACCGCCCCTGACTTCAAGGGGTTTGAGGCCGAGTTTGGCACGAAGTTTGTTGGTTTCTTCGATGGAAAGGCTTTCCACAGACTGGTTATTAACTGGAGATTCACTCCTCCTGGCTGACGGGGGCGGAGGGGGAGTAACATCCCTGTCTCTTGTTTGGTGCAGCGGTGACGTATAATTATCGGAACCTGATTTCAAAAATAATTAAATCATTCAATATAACCTCATTTTTTCAACAAACCTTCACTTTCATAATCTCTATGTTTGGAGGATTTTTCATGCCTTCTTTCCTTGTGATGCCGTTTGTGGCGATGTCTTTCCTTGTCCTTTTCCCGTTGGGGTGAAGACTCATCCGAAATTGACCTACTACGGTGTCTCCGTTTCCTACCTTCTTTGCTGTTTTTAGTTTTCTTACTACTAGAACCCATAACTCTTATTTAGTATTTATGTGGTCCAACTTAGGCTGAAAAATTAACCAACCACGGCTAAACAGACCAATGATGAATAATACAACAATATGGAAATATTTTTGCACAACAACGATGTAAAACGTTCGCACAGTATTTTGACAGTTCACTACCAACCTAAAAATTTAAATTAATTGCGGACTGTAAATAAAAATAATATTGACATTTATCAAGCGAAATTTCGCAATTTTTAGTTTTGCCTACAATTACTATTTAATTTTAATTAAATAAACATAAGTGATATGCCATCTAGCGGCAAAATTTTAAACTAAAGTAGCTAGGATAGATTTGGCGCGGCTTTCAACAGCAGTTTTAAACTGCCATGGCCCTAAAAGGTTCAAAGAGTAATATTTTCTTGATCCCTGTCATTTTAGTGTCTTGATAGAAGACAAACTAATTACAGGTTACAATAAATACCTTCAAGAAGATTGCCCTAAATTTACGCTTGAAGCAGTGCCGTAATTAGTCTTTTATGCGCCCGGTGCGATCTTCCATAACTACGCCCTTGAAAAATTCTTACTTAATTTACTTGTAAGAAGAATGTAATCCTACTATCTGCAGTGTATACTGCTGATAGTTGGACGCGACTTCATCCGTATTATGCTATAAATAAAAGGTATGGTTTGTGTTCCTGATCTAGTCATTTTTGCGCCCCTCAAGGGTCTGCGCCCTGTGCCTGGGCACCGCTAGCACCGCCCTTGTTACGGCACTGGCTTGAAGCAGTTTAGTTTGAATTATATTTTCGTAAATTTATTATTTGTTAAATAAAATGGATCCTACCTGTCTCGCAACAATCTTTTTCTTGCTCTAGCAGCTCTTCTTTCTTCTAATTCTTCCACTTCTAACGCTTCTAGAACTAAAAGCTGTCCATACAGAAAAGCCATCTACAAATTAAATACAATAATAGTATATTAAGTTTCATAAGACATGATTTTATGCCAAAAAATAATAAATTTTCTATTTTGAAAACATCGATAAATAATACTTAATTTTTTATTTGACTTTTGGTAACACTGAGCCTTGACAGATACATAATTTGTGTAAATCAAAAATACTTTTCAAAATTTGTTATTTTGAATGTTGTTACTTCTTATGAATAAATAAATAAAAATCTGAACGATTTAAGAATTTTCTTCAAAATTGTATTTTGACATATCAAAATGACAGTTAGGAGCTACCAACCTAATAAAAATTAGGTTTGGATTTTATGAAGAGGCACTTTACAATACCCAGCGAGTTTCATAAAGTACACTTTGTGTCACCCAAATACAAAAAAAATATTATTCGGTGGTTATTTTGTAAAAATTTTGCAATACTTACATTTTAAAAGACCAATTACCGTACAAAAGTCCTAATTACAACTAAAAAATAAGTTAGCTATTCCATTTCTAAGAAAAATCAGTCACTAAATAAACTAAAATAGGAACACAAGTGTTCCACAGGCAGTGGCGGCTCGTAATTATAATTAGTGGGGATGCTCATCCTAAAATTTTATATTATAGTTCATTTCAGTTAAGAACAGTTCAAGGGCTTTTTTGGGACTACGATGTTAGCTGATTAAATACAGGACTCAAAATAAGCTTGCTGTTGACAAATTCAAGGAATAAAAGCAGCAAAAATTCACATATTACCCGAAGAGAAGCAAATTTAAATTTTCGAACTGCACATAATTGATGAACGATTGACAAATAATGCAATTGACAGATAACCAAATGTGATTTTTGTGCTCATATAAAATTGGATCGTATTTTGGCCAATTTTTAACTGAAATGAGCTATAAATCTTTGTTTTCGAGTTGAGAAAAAGGAAACAAAAATAGAGGACGGCTACTGACATTAAGTTTAAGAATTATATATTGTACAAGTATTAAAAAAAGAACTTATTATATTGTTATCGATAACATAAAGTGGAAATAGGGGGTGCTGCAGTTCCACAGTGCCTATACGCACATATAAGATGATATTAGAGTCTTTTTTGGATGAATGGAATATGAAAACAAGTATATGAATTCGTTATGGAAAGTGTCGCTAGAGGCGCTACACTTTTAAAAAGTATGATTATAAATATATATTTGTAAATAATAATACACTTTAATAAATGGATAAAAACGTTTCACACCTTAATAATAGAACATGTAATAAATAATATCCGCATCAAAATAATGCGTGTTGTAATTCAATGTGCGGCCAAGGTTCGCTGTCGCTTTCAGCATCGCCTTCATGATCTGACAAAGGGGCAGAGTTAACAGGACCCCCATCTCCTGTATTTTGGGTCGAGCTACCTGTTCCCATATAATAACTATTTTCCATTTTACTATTCCCGCTTCCCCTACCCAAAGAATGGAGGCCTTCCAATGCTTGCCTATTTTTCGGATTCAAACTAAAATTAAAATATTAACTAAACTTTTTAAAATAATTTATTTAAGTATTACTTTAATGCAATATTATAATGTTCAAAAGCCTTTTCATCATTCGAAAGTCTAGAATAAACGTCTCCCAACATTTGGTGCAATCGTGAAGTGGGTTTTTGTTCAGCATGCTTTTTTAAAAGAGCGGCTGCGGACTCCAAAGCCATTTCCTGTTCGTAACAATCAACCAATAAAAATACAGCTGGTATAAAAGTTCCAGTACTATCTTGATCCATTTTTACTGCCCTTTCAAGTAAAGATTTGCCTTTTGGAACTGTTATTGGATCTCGTAAAAGCACTGAAGCGTATAACTATAATAAACAAAATTTAAATTAAATTAATATTAATTATTTTAAATTACCGTTAAAGCTCTAGGTGTATTTCCTAATTGTTTACAAGCATTACTAGCAACTGTTAAAGCTTCTCTAATTCTGTCCATATTTACGTAGCATAATACTAAATATTCATGAGACTCGTACCTGCAAATTAAAAATATTAATTGATTTCATGTGTGTATAAATATTTATCTTACATATATGGAGCAATTTGCATGGCTTGTCTCAAATGTACAGCCGCATCATGAAATTTCTTCAAGTCCAGTAAAATGCTACCTTTTAAAATTAAAGCTTCAACGTTTCTCGGGGCCATAACGCAAGCTTTTTGTGCAAAATATGCAGCTTTGCCGTATTTTTTATTAGTATACATGTAATAAGCCATAGCAACCCAGTGTTCCGGACTATAATGACCTAATTCTAAATCAATTGGAATTAATCTTTCTAGTTCATCAATTTTATCTTCTTTAGACAAAAGAGCAGCGAGAATATCCAACCCAGTAGTCGTGTTTGGATCCAGAGTTAAAACCTTAAATCATAAAAAGATTAGTCAATTATTAAGTGGAAATATTTGCTGATTACTTACTCTTTGAAGAATATTAAGCGCTTTGTGGCGATCTCCATAAAAATGATAGCACTGTCCTAAAATAACAAGTAAAGTAACATTATCCTTGAGTAATCCAGGGGTATCCATTGCTTGAAAGGTTGTGATTGCAGTTCTAAAGTCTCTGGCTTGCATTTCAGCCTGTCCACGAAGCCACTGATTCACCCAAGCAGTGGTTATTACATCAGATGTACCTGAATTAATATAAAATTATTGCTGAAAGTATCATAAAAATTGAGCATCACCTTCTAACATTAAAGAGTTGACTTCAGTTCCATTAATACCTAAAGACAATAAAGATTCTGCTGCTTCTATAGCCAGAGGAGACTCCTAAAAAAATTAATCATTAGTTTTTTATTTTGTTATTAAAAAAAAAATTCTTACTCTTAAAACTTCTTTATAGCAAGCCATGGCAGATCTTTCCATACCAGAATCTCTATAAAGATTACCTAATGCCATATTAATTTTTGGAGTCCTACTTCTTGCCGGCACTGATTGCAAAACATTAACAGCTTTTTGAAACTGCTTCAATTTCATTAAACACAAGTGAATTTTGTACTTAATTTCAACATCATTAGCTATATCTTTGAGAAATTCATTTAGCTTAGTAGAACTTTTATTTTTGATTAAGTTTTTTCTGAGTTGTAAGGCTTGCATATAAATATTTTCTGCTTTTGCGTATTGATCCATTTGATATAAAGCCTCAGCATAATAAACATATATTTGACATTTTGTGTGTGCTGTAATGATTTCTGGCTTTTGATCACATAATGTAATTGCGAAAGAACTCTTAAAAAAAGAAATATGTCAGATTTAATATTGGAGGAAATAAAAATTTACGTACCAGTCTCACAACATTTGAGTATAATTTTAAATCAAAAAGATTCTTTATCTGGTCAAATAAATTCTTCATGCTCAATATCAATAGTTTTTTACGAATTAATGAATAAATAGGCGTTCACCAAGCATAAATTTAACAGGTTAACTGTCAAACACAAACAAGTTTTCGTAGCCAGCAGTGTTGCCACTTGGTTGTCTCCAATTTCTGTTTAAATTATCGAATTATAAAAAATAATTCATTCAATTTTCAATAATCAATTGAAGAAAAAACTAATAATTGATAGGCTCTTTGCGAATAGATTGCAGCGCCAGTAGTGGTTAATTTTGACAGTACTAGCAGGAAAACAAAACGTTATCATTGTACATGATTTCGGAATATATGTACCAAATTTAAATTATAGAGCAATTTATAAGCCAGTCTAACAATAAATTGAAATATTACGTGTTGGTTATACAAATTGTTAAGTTTCAAACTGTAAAAAAGTTACGGAAATACAAAAAAACATAAACATTTCTACAAGTTTCCATCCAGAGAACATGAAATAGGAATGGATAAAAATGGATTCAGACTATTAAACGACTAAAAAAAGTAAAAAGAAGAATTATAGAATATGTATTAAATGTAGAAATTACTTGATGAAACTGGAAAATTTATGTAAGAAGTTAGGTTAAACCATTGTAAGCTATAGCAATTTTGTATGTATTATTTTTATGTATCGGATAAGTTTTTGGAAATTCATGCAAAATATCTCGCGTTTCATCAACTTAAGGCAATGTGAAAAAATATACTTTCATGTGACATGTTTTGATTCGTTTGACAGACATATAACAGCCTATAATTAATTACTTCAAAAAAACATATCTTATTTCGATAAAAACTTTAAGCGGACAAGAATTAATCGACATTTGCTCTGCAACGAGCGCGGAAATCAAACTCTTATCCAAAAACATTTTTTCTTCAACATAAAGCACATGCTTACTTCTTGCACTAATTTTCCTCTTTCTAATATACAACCAGGTTATATGAATTGGAATCCTGTTCCTATTATAACTCCATTAGTCATCATTCACTTGTGTGTTTTTAAACATATTTCAAGCTTCAATATAAACTTTTTAGCTTTTATTCACTTATTCCACGTAATGACAATTCTAATTTTTTCCTGCAGCTACTTTCAAAATTAAACACTCCGAGCGCTAGTGTCGCTCTCCAACGTTTGCGCAAAGAGCCTATTACACCTCGGATAGACGTACAATTAATAAATAAATATAACAAATGTACAAGTAGTGACTTAGCGGACAAGCTTCGAACTAATTTTTGTCCACCCATCTCCGTACTGTCATATATATCTATGGATATACTGAATAATACAATTTTCTATTCTTTTTATGAATTACAGCATTCATAACACAGCGGCAGTAATAAAATTTTACTGTAATCAAACCAATTAAACATTTAATTTTAATTACCACCCCCTGGCGGTCAATTTTTACATGTACTTGTTCTATATTACCGACATAGAAAAATGAAATTAAAAAAAATGGAATTGATTAATAAATTAATCAATTTATTATTGTAAATGCCAGTGTTCAATTTTTTAATGAGTATCTTTTTCCCAAATCTCATATTTGTATGAGGATTTTTATACTATTGGCAACCTTGGTTAATGATTCAAACCAATGGAACCAATTGACAGAAACTAAAAAATGTTGTCACCAAAAATATGAACATTTTCTGTAAAAAATTCATTTAAAAATCAGAATTCCGTACGTTTTAATTAATAAAGTATTTACTAAACAATTTTAATTGATTGATTCAAAAGATTTTCTTTCAGTCTGCTGAAGTAATATTGCGCAAATGTTATCAAGCCAGTCAGATAATCATGGCAGAGAATGAGGTTTGTCACGTGTACTAAAAGTTTAATTAAATATATATATTGAAGTACATAATAAAACTTCTTTATTTTCAGCAATTAATAAGAGCCTTGAAAGATCTACCAAATAAAATACAAACCGCTAGTTTAAAGGAAAGGAAAGATGTGATTGAAAATGTAGTATCTGTCTTGTCAAATCCAGGTAAAATTCTAATTTTTTTCTGTATTAATTTGATGAAACAAAAATTATACGTTTGATATCATTAACAAGTAAAAAAATATACTTTAATTGTTTGTTATCGTTACAGGCATAAATGACAAAATAATCAATGGAATTTGCAAAGTTATTCTGTTGATTCAACCGAGATACAGGGATAGTACTTCACATTTTTACATAAAAAATCTCTTAACATCTTTGGTCAACAGTCACCCGGTATGGACTCTCAAACATATGTCTGTAATTTTGCTCGATATAGCCAATCAGACAAAAAACTTGGTGGCTACGTAAGTAATACATATTTTCTTTTGTTTTAAAAATGATTTTGCTAATTTGGTATTTCATAAAATGCTTTTTACTGTATTGGTTATTTTCCCAGTTTTTAATCATATTTTTAAAATAATTTCAGTCGAAATACGGCCCTAAATTTCCTCTTCCCCTTAAACTGGACTTGTTTACTCATTATCCAAGGAGTAAAATTGAAAAACGATGAAGTAAAAGCGCACATTGAGCAACTTATCCAGGCACAAGCTGTATTATTGACATCAGTAATTTCAGCTGGCAAAGAAAAAATCAATCAGAAAGCTTATAATATGGTAATTATTATTATTATTCACGTGCTTTATGAATCTTTCACTGATAACATTTTAGCTAAGCAACAGTTGGAAATCTATACCAGAAGTTGATAAATTATATATTTCAGCCCTGAAATCAGCTGAACAAAATTACTATATTGCTGTCTTAGGCGCTTATTTAGGGAAATATCTGACTCAGTCTAAAAAACTAGATTTATTCAATGAATATAAGGTAATTGCTGAAAATAATTTTGAAATGTTTGCACCAATAGTATTATTTATTTCAGGCAACACTACTAGATACATTTATTAAAACTTTAATCAGTAGTAAATCCAAACCGCTTCCAGCAGTAATTGAAGGCTTATATCCTCTTTTACGACTTCTAACTCATGATGAATTCAAATCTACTTTACTGCCTGCGTTACAAAAAGCAATGCTGCGAAACCCGGAAATAATTCTTGAGTGTGTTGCTTATGTTATAAGTGGGCTGAGTTTAGATTTGAGTCGATATTCCACTGAATTGGGAAAGAGTTTAATATGTAAGTATTACAAATAGCGAAAATCCCAGATCTCCAACATTCTTAAGCTACAACATTCCTAAATTCTGATTTCCAAGATTCTACGGCTAACAGTTCTGAATTTATGCACAAAATTTGAAAAAACTTCAACTGAATTGCAATTCCGGTTCAGTCTATTATTATGAGAATAGTAGGCATTCATTCAGATGCTACAGCAGACTGAAGTACTAAATTTCAATACTCTACGGCCGATCGTTTCGAATTTATGCGAAAAATTCTGAAAGACTGTCAAGTAAAGTGCACTTCCGGCTTAATCGATCTCAATAAAAATGGGATATGAACATCTAGACAGTACAATCGTCTTAAATACTGAATTCCAACATTCTACGTTCAATCGTTTTGGATTTATACGAAAAATTCAAAAAATGTTTCGAGTAAAGTGCACTTTCGGCACAGACGATTGCAATCATAATGTGAGGTGCACAACTAGATGTTATAAAAGTGCCTAATACAAAATTTAAATATTCTACGACTGATTGTTTAGAATTTATGCGGAAAATTCAAAAAGTCTGTTATATAAAGTGTACTTCCGGCTCTGCCGATTAGTACTAAAATAAAAGATTACCATTTAGACGCCACAGCAATTTCAAATACTGAATTTCAATATCCTACGGCTAACTATTTTGGATTTATGCGGAAAATTCAAGTTTCAAGTAAAGTGCACTTCCGGTACAGACAATTGCAACCATAATGCGAGGTGCACAACTAGACCATAAACCAGACTTAAGTACAAAATTTTAACATTAAACGTTGGACGGGTTTTGAGATCTGTGTACATACATACGTACTGACATCAAACCGAAAATAGTCAAAATGGATTCAGGGATGCTCAAAACGGATATTTCCATCAAAATCTCGAAATGTGAATTTTGTCGGTTTTTCTTGACAAGTCGTTCTTATTTAATTATCTCCTGTTTTCTCCTCCCATTTCTTTATTCCTGCTTTACTCAGGTCTGCTTCTACTTCTTGTAGCCACTTAGACCTGCGTCTGCCTCTTTTTCTGTTTCCGCCTGGTTCCCATTGTAGAATTGCCCTTACGGTGTCTTCTTTTCTTTGTCTCCATATGTGTCCTAACCATTTCATTCTCTGTTGTTTTATTCTCCTTTACTGTATTTTCTCCTTGCAGTTCTTGTTCTATTTCATGATTCATTAGTATTCTGTATTTGCTTTTACTAGTCCTGAAATAGTTCTTACTATTTTTCTTTCTACTATTCGTAAATCTGCTTCATCTTTTTTTTGTTATTGTCATTGTTTCTGCAGTATACATTATTATCGGTCTGATTATTGTTCTATAAACTTTTAATTTTATTTTCTTTGTTAGGTTTTTATCCTTAAGTAATTTTTTATTTACGTTTATTTGAATTTATTCACCTCCTCAAACTGTAGGTTACATATTTTTATATTTATATTTCCTAATTTCATAAAAAGGAGGCCATCAGGGATACGATGTTAATAAATGTTTATTTTTTTACAATAAAGGACGTTTCGGACTTAATTTGTCCATCTTCAGCTGCAAGTACAATTGTTTTACAATTTGTCATACATAAGTAAAAATTATTAACTTCTTACCAACAGGTGTTAACAGAATTTAAATAAATGGTTTACATCGGATCCCTGATGGCCTCTTTTTTTATGAAATTCTGATTTTTGGATCCTTAAAACTCCTTGAAATTTCTATTTCCTGATTTTTTTCATATCCTCATTATTTTCGTTTTGTTCTCACTGATTTTTAAGCCCATTTTGTTTCCTTCTGTTACTATTTTTCGACCATTTCTTTCAATATTTTTCTATTTTTAGCTGCCAATATTATATCGTCTGCGTATGCTTTTATTTGTCCGCCTTTAGTTCTGGGTGTTCCTTTGTTCAAATATTTTAATGCTATGTTGAACAGAGTTGCCGATAATGTATCTCCTCTTACTCCTTTGTTTATTTCGAATTTCTGAGTTCTTCTTTTTGTGTTTTAACTGTGGTTGTTGTTCCACTTAATGTCATCAGGATCAATCTTCTTAGTTTAGCTGTTATTCCAAATTTTAGGGCTGTCATTAGTTTTTCTCTTTTGATCGAATCAAACGCTTGTTTAAAATCAATGAATAATAAATCTATGTTCATTTTATATTCGTGTGCTTTTTCTATTATCTGTTTAAGTTTATATATTGTAACGTTATTTATTTTAATTTAGGGAGCAAAAGTTACTTAACACTACTATTTATTTTTATGATTTATTAAAATAATAAATTAGATAACTAACAATATTTCTAATAACTAATTCTAATTTAATTTAAAGATTATTACACTACACTATAACTTGACTTTAATTATTTATATCAATGTTGATTTATTTTAAATAACACAGTTTATTTCAACCACTAGCAGTCCATATTATAAGGTCTCTGAGCCAAAATCAATAATGCTCCTCCTTGAGTCAGCCTCTGACATATACCGTGGGTCTCTCCCGACTAGGTTTTTCCCGCAAACGTCCAGGCGTTTCTAGAAAGCGCTAGAAGGTACCAAACAAATATATTCGCTTCTATTTCTTGATGTAAAATATTTCTACAATAATTCTAAGCACCAGTGAAGCCGAAATGACTAATTTATAGACTTAAATTCGTTACAATATATATTCATCTCCTCCATATTTTATTAGTTCTGTGTTTATTCCACCTTTGCCTGGAGTCTTCTCACTTCGTCTGCTCTTTATTATTTCTCTGACTTCTTTTGTTGGTTCTTCTAATACTCCTTCGTCTGCAATTTCATCTTGTGTTGTAATATCCACGTTTTGTTAGCATTATTTAATCAAACAGTTGTTATACAGGTTTTTATGCGCCCTACGTTTTTATTTTAGTCTGATAAAAGTACCAGATTATTGCAGCGACACAAACAGCCCTTTGGTATTCGAAACGATTAGACAGCACTGCTAGTATTGCACGATTTCTTACCAGAATCTCAAGAAGGTGCAAATTTGTGTCCTAATTATTTTCTAAATTCTGATACAATTGATGATTTAAAATAAAGCCGTTTCTATATTCATGAAGGGAAGGAATACAATAAATACTAGCGTTTTGACCTGCTCTAGGCTTCGCAGCACCTATTTAGCATGTTTCTCCTCTTCTCGGTAATTTTTTCAATACTCATGCATTTGAGAAACATGCCTGCGGCATATTTTCCCTCCTCTCAATCACTACTTTAAAATTCACGCTGTTTTCCTGGACTGTTGTCTATGTTCCAATATTCATTTTTGTGAAAAACTATAATTTTTCCTCTCAATAATTGATTTGAGACTTACGCACTTCTCTTCGCTCGTGCTTTTGTATAAACATGCTTGTAGCACGTTTTTTCTCTTTTCGGTAATATTCCTGCCTTTCAGTTGAAGCTCCAATATTTATTTTTGTGAGTAAACAATTCTACAAGTGTGCTCCCTATTCCAACCCCACCTCGCTCACTCATATTACGTATTTCAGCAAAATATGTTGCCGCTGCTGCGTACGTGTACCGTGCCAGTACGCATGCCCTGCCTTTCAATTATTTTTCAATAAATCGTAAAAGTATACAGCCCATAAATTGCTAAAAAAACAACAAAACCTGATTGTTTCACAAAACAAATCCAGGAGTCGGTTTTTATACGGCAACTGTAGACACGTGCTTCGTCCTTATTAGGACTCTTCAGTACAGTACAGCAAACCTCAAATAGTCGGACTTGGAACCGTGAACGAAGTTACAACAATAGAGTTGATACATGGCATACAGAGATAAAAATCTGCAGCAGTGCCATCTAACATAATGCAGCCGAAGTGGGTATAATAATAATATATTCTCACAAATATGAAATATTTGTAGTAATTAGGTCACATAATTATTTATTTGGATTCGCTGTAACTGTAATCCTAGTTAGTATTGACAAGGTCGATGTTCAATTGTCGGACATTATTGACAGGCTATGGTCACTAGATGTACGGTGGTTGCCAGGCAACAACTGTTAGACAATTGAATGTTGGCCCATTGTCGGCTTAGGTATAAAAGAGCGTAAGCTAGTAGAGGAAGTCAGTCATTCAGAGATTCGGTAAGAGTTATAATAAATTAATCACAATAAAATTTGTGACAATATGGAGGCGCCAAAAATTTTTTAGATAATTTAATTTGGTGCTATATAGAGTGTGCAAAAAAATTCTGAAGTCAGTCGGAAGCTGGAGATTTGTTTATTAGTATTTTAGTAAAGTATTAAAATAATTTCAGCAAATCTGCATTCCAAGGATGACCTCGCCCGCCAGGAATCTGTCGATGGTTGCAAGCGTTTAGCTCAGCAATGTAGCGATCCGTCAGCTTTAGAACAACTCCTAAAACAAATTTTTGATGTTTTTAACGGTAGTGACGGTAAATTAACAGTGGTTGAGCACAAAATAAGTGTTTTACAAGGCGCGGGTAATCTTAGCTTTAACGCAGTAACAGGGAGTGCTTCACAAAAGCTAGCCCTAACAGCTGTGGAATATTTCATAAAAGTACTGAATACTGAAGTTCATGAGAAGATTTTGTGCCTCACTTTGGACATGATGGCTTTGTGGTGCACCAAGTTCAACAATGAAGTTCCGCAAAAAGTCATTGATGGTTTAAAAGTAAGTCAGTACTTGACTTAAGTAAATTTAGTAAAAATATTTGTTTTGTAGAATGGTATGGGGCTGAAAACATCAACTTCTTTAGTCCGTACTACTTATATACAATGTATGTCAACTTGTTTCCTTGGAAGCGGTAGTACTCTACAACAAACGAAACAAGTGGTACCTCTTCTGTTAAAAACAGTTGAAAAGGCTGCGTTGCAGCCAACTCAAAGCCCAACAGTAACTGAAGGCCTTTGTGCGGCTTGTTTGCTTCTTAAACTTGCTACATCACATAGTGAAAAAGATGCACAGTTCCAGAATTTGTGGAATATTGTTTTGGATATGGATAAACAAGTATTTGTTGGAGAAAAGTTTTTGGCCGTCGCAAGCGAAAATGGTGAGCTATTGCAATTATTTAATATTTAAAATAATTTATATTAATTTCAGCACTGTATCACGTTATGCAATTGTGCGCAGAATTATTGCAATTACCTGTAGAAAAATTAAACGGCAAATGTGCTCCTTTGCACCGAGCCATTTTAATTTGTTTGACCTCACCTGGAGCGGAAACCCGAAGAAAATGCGCCGTTTTAATCAAAAGAGTTATACATGGTTTAGGGGGCACTAATGTTGCTCGAGCTTTGTTAAAAGAGCTTGTTAAATACATGGATTCAGTTAAAATTCAAGTATGTTATTGTTTTTGATGTTAAAAAATATTAATTCATGTTTTTTAGTCTTGTTTTGAGGGTGAGCTCAAAGAAACAAATGATATAACAAATGAAATTTCGCCGCACACTTTAATTGATTGCATCACTCTCTTTTGTTCAACAACTGATATTTTATCAGAAGACGCTCAATTGTTAGCCTTAGACGCTCTCATTCCGGCACACCATCCTGCCGTATTGGAAATTAATCCTAACCTTTGGGTGAAAATAATGAAATATTTGAAGCTTAAGCCAAAAGATTTTGTGGCTCAAAACTCAAACAAACTCAAGAAGGATTTGATTGAATTTTTCAAAATAAATCCAGTATGTATTTATTGTTTATTTTATTCATTTGTTAAGCACAATATTTTTGCAGTGTTATAAAAATGCGCTTGCTACTATTATTAATATTAACTCTGATGTGATTTTGCCAGAAGTTGTTGATAGCGTGAATAAAAAATTGAGCAAAGAAGAAATAATTAAAGTCACTAAAGATGATTATTTTATTTATTTGACTCCAGAAGGTGAACTTTATGATAAAAGCGTTATTCCGGGGTAAGTTTTTCTTATAAAGAATTGCGAAATGAAATTTATAATCAATTTGTTGTAGAATTGACGAAAATACTTTAAATGCTATGAATATGAAAAGAGAAAGCAAGGCTTATAGTTATAAAGAACAATTGGAAGAACAACAATTACGGAGGGAATTGGAGGAAAAGAAGCGGAAGGAGGGGAAAATAAAAGAGCCACAATATACGCCCAAACAATTGGAAGTAATCAAAGCTCAGCGAGAAAAAGAAAATGTTATCCGTTCTAAACTTAAAAAGGTGATTAAAAAATTTACCTTTATTATTATTATAGTCTATTTACATCTCTTTATACCCTTTCGGGTGTCGAGATTAATTATTCATTCAATGTTGCCAATAAAATCTTTCCATATTTTCTCTGTTTCGCCATTTCTCTTGCAGTGTGACTATTGGTTTTGTTTCTTCTCAATATCTCTTCTACGTAGTTTTCTCTCTCTCTCTTCTGTTTTGTCTCTTCTTAGCTGATGTTCTAGCATTCCATATGATTTTCGCCTGCTTATTATCTGCCATTCTTATCAAGTGCCCTTTGTATGCTTTCCGTTTGTAGCTCGTTTCTAATTTGATCATTTCTTATTTTGTCTAATTTAGTTATTCCTTTTACTTTTCTTAGGTACTTCATTTCTGTCGCTTGTATTTTACTTCTGTTCCTTTGGTTTAAAACCCACGTTTCACTTCCATATATAAGTGTTGGTCTATATATTGTTTCATTTTCGTTGTATCCATTACATATTTGTTATTAAGAATTGTTGTGTTCATCATGAAGAATTTTTTATTCGCAGCGTGTACTCTATTATTAATTTCATAATCTAGGCTTCCCTTATTGTGTATGACCGAGCCCAGGTACGTGTAAGTTTCTACCTGTTGTATTCCTTCGCCATTTATTGTTACATTTGTGCATATATCTTCCCTAGATACCACCATGATTTTGGATTGCATTTTTGTAATTCTTGATGCCATATGTGCAAATTGTGTTGTATGTCTTCCTCGCTCTTTGCGAATATGGCAAGATCATCCGCAAATGCACACTCTGCTATCGTTATCCTATTTAGTTTATAGTTACCAATTTTAACTTGTTTTGTCTTTTCTTTTATCTGTTTTAATATTTCGTCTAAAAATATGATGAGCAAAAATGGGCTCAAGGCTCCTCCTTGTTGTTACGAATTCTTCAGAAATGTCGTTGCCCGTTCTAACATAGTTATTTGTTTTTCTATATATACTTTTTATTGCCTCTAGTAGTCTTCCAGTTATTTGTCTCTTTTTCAAGATTTTCCATAATGTATCCCTTTGTACCCTATCAAATGCTTTTTCAAGGTCTAAAAACAAAATGAAAAGTTTACCGCCATGTCCCATTGTTCTTTCTATTGACGACTAAAATTACCGATGGCGGCGCTGCTGTAATGCAAACATGGCGGCTCTAAACGGTAATGTGTTTGATGTTGCATTTGATTTGTATGTATTGTACGTTATATTTTAAAGGAATTTGAGACTTTGTTTGAATGTGAAGGGGGTTGTATTTTATCATTCTGGTAAATTTCAAGATTATATTCCAATGTTATGTACTCTGTTTTATGGATTATTCTTTCATGATCCATATATTTGCAGATAAAGATGGATGTGTTTGGGGGTTATGTTCTCCGGCTAGTATCAAGAGAACTCTTCAATTACTTGAATGCAACAAATGTAAACTGCATATTCTCATGTGTTTTGTGACTGGTTTGCCAGTTCGTATTTCCAAGATCCATGCTTTCCTTTTCTCCACAAGTTCTGAATCGCCCCTAGATTAATGTTAATGAAAACTTTTCTTTCGTCTTCTCGCGGAAAGTCATGAAAACATAAATTTCGATTCTTAGCCGCCCTCGAATGATAACCGTACACTCAACAGCTCACATTGCTCATTTTTGGTTTAGCAGGATCGATAATGGTAGTTATTTGAGTGTATCAGAGAAAATGAGAGGTTAGGAATAAAGATTAAAAAGGGAAATTAGTCTTGAAAAAGTCTGGTTTTATTAGGAATATTAGATCTGGAGAAATTAAGGAACGGAACGAGCAATTAAAAAAAAATCAAAATCATAAGATATGACACAAATAAAGCAAAACACTACCACTACGTCTTATGACGCTTCATACACTTTACCGTTTTGGAAGGTTCATATGGTTGCCGCTAGAGGGCTACGAGTCAATTTTAGTCGCCAATTAATTTTCTTATTGTAAATATGAGGTCCTGCGTTGAATGCCCCTTTTGGAATCCACTTTGTACCTTTTCTAACTTTGTTTCTAACTTCATTCTAAGTTTGCTCTCAATAATTGTTTTATATATTTTTTCAGCTGTACATAGGAGGGAAATTTCTCTGTAGTTACTTGTGTCGCCCTTTTTGTGTATTGGAAATATAACCGCTTTTTCCCAATCAGAAGGTACATCTTATGTAATAGCACCAGTAAAGTTTCTTCTCCTTCTTCGCCCATATACTTCAGTTGCTCCGCTTTTATTTGGTCATGTCCTGGTGCTTTGCCGTTTTTAAGTTTTTGAAGTACTGCTGTAATATTTTCTATACCTCCTATTGTTTCTCTTTCCACTGTTTGTATTTGATCTTCTCTGTCCTCGTTGTTAGTGCTATTTTTCTCTTCCAGCAGAGTTCGAAAATGATCTTTCCACCGTGCCATTATCTCTTTATTTTCATGCAGTATTTTTCCTTGTTCGTCCTTTATTTGTTTTAAATTTATTTTATCGATTTTATTGTGGCTTTTCAAGGTTTTGTAAAACAGTTTCTGATTATCTTTAAAATGTCTTTCCATAATATCTCCGAATTCTTGCCATGTTGCCATCTTTGATTTTTTATTATTATTATTATTATAATCATTTTTAATCTCTTAATACCCTTACGGGTGTCGAGATTATGCTATAATTTTTGTATGTTTAATCTTTTATTTTAGTTTTATACTATATTATTTACAAATTTTCTCCATTCTTTCCTGTTCATTGCTGTTCTTTTTGCTTCTTGTTTGTTAGTATTATTTCTGTGTTGTTATCCCACGTTTTTCTTGGCCTTCCTCTTCTCTTTTTCCTTATTATTCCGGCTTTCCATACTTGTTTGTCTGTCTTCTGCTATTCTTGTTAAGTGTCCATACCATGCTAATTGTTTTTTATCTATTGTGTTGTGGACAGATTCTATTTGTTGCTTATTTCTTATTTGTTCATTTCTTATTCTGTCCATCCTAGTGACGCCCTCTATTCTTCTCAAAAATCTCATTTCGGTCGCTTGTATTTTGCTTTTATTTCTTTGGTTCATTATCCACGATTCACATCCGTATATTAATGTTGGTCTGTATATTGTCTTGTATAGTGTTTATTTACTTGTTTATTGTTTAATATTACTTTGTTTATTGCATAGTAGTACTTATTTGCTGCAAGTATTCTTCTATTAATTTCTTGTTCTATACTTCCTTTATCATTCAATGATGCTCCTAAGTATGTAAAGTTACTAGCTTGCTCAATTTCTCTGTCGTTTAAAAATAATTTGACTGTGGTATCTTCTCTCGCTATTAACATGGTTTTAGTTTTGTCTGCATTTATTGACATGTTGTGTTCCATACATTTAGTTTCATTTTTAGCTAGTATTGCTAGATCGTCAGCAAATGCACATTCAGCTATCGTTGTAATAGCTAGATTGTGGTATCCAATTTCCACTTTCTTCGTTTTAATCTTTACTTCCTTTAGGATATTGTCCAAGTATATTATGAACAGGATAGGGCTTAAAGCTCCTCCTTGTCTTAGCCCTTGTGAGGTTGTAAATTCTTCCGATACTTCATTTCCAGTTCTTACATAACTCTTGATGGCTTTTATCAGTTGTTCGCTTATATTTCTTTCTTTTAAAATTTTCCATATCTATAAATGTTATATAGAGCTTGTTGTCCTGGCTTATCGCCTTATCTATAAGTTTTCTAATTGTAAATATGTGGTCCTGAGTGGAGTGTCCTTTCATGAACCCACTTTGGGCTTTTTCCATCGTTGACTCTATTGCCTGCCTAAGTTTGTTCTCCAATATTGCCTCATACACTTTAGCTGTAGTACAAAGCAACGATATTCCTCTGTAATTATCACAATTCCTGGTATCACCTTTTTTGTGTATGCCTTTTCCCAGTCCTTAGGTATTCTTCCTATAGACCATATCCTATTTAACATCTGCAAAAGAAATTGTTCGCCATCCTCTCCCATATATTTCACTTGTTCCGATTTGATTTTGTCGTGACCAGGTGCTTTTCCATTTCTTAGTTTTTTAAGTACCGTTTTCAATTCATCTTCAGTTATAGTTTCGCTTTCCCTATCTATTTGAGCTCTCTTCTATTCTATCAATAGTTTCATTTTCTTTAAATAAAGCCTCAAAATGCTCTTTCCATCTTTCCATTATATATTTGTTTTCATTTATTACGTTACCATGTTTATCTTTTAGTTGTTTCAACGACATTTCTTTTCCTCTTCTACAACTTTTGAGGGTTCTAAAGAATAGTTTTTGATTTTCTTGAAAGTTGGTTTCTAATATATTCCCAAATTCTTCCCAGGTTTTCTTCTTTGAGTTTTTTATTATTTCTTTCGTTCTATTTCTTTGCTTTTAATATTCTTCATAGTCCACGTCCTTCTTGGTATTAAGATATTTCTTCCATTTCTGTTTCTTTCTTTTTACTTCTTGTTCACACGCATTCAGTTCTTTTAAGAATAATCCACATTTCTTCTATATTGTTTATGTCTGGTGTTGGTGTTTTATTTATTAGTTCACTTACTTTTTCTTCGTATTTTATTCTAGTTTGAATATCTTTTAATTTGTCTACTTTCGGTTTTGGTGTTTCTATTGCTTTTATGATTACATCATGCTTTTGTTTGCTCTCCTCCTTAACTTTAATTTTTGCTATAGTTAGAAAGTGATCACTACCAATTTCACTTCCTCTTTTAACTCTTACATCCATCACATTTTTCTTCAATTTGTTGTTGGCTAAAAAGTAATCTATTAAAGATTTTTCGTTTCTACTTTTAACTTCTCGAGTGTACTTATGAATGTCTTTATGTGTGAAGAGAGTGTTTAGAATTTTTAGTTCATTTATGATGCAAAAATCAATAAGTCTGTTACCATTGTTGTTTCTAGTTGGTTCTCCATATATTCCCTTAATCCTTCGTTTGTATTACCTATTTTTTAACTAAATGTTTTACCAATTCTCTCTGTTCTTTATAGTCTTTATAGTCCTCGTTGCTCTTAGTATTTAAATATTTAATCCATTTTATTTTCTTTTTCTTTACTGCGTCTTTTACTTCCTTACTCCACCAGTGTGTCTGTTTTATACTATTTGTTGTTTTACTTTCGCCACATGCTTGTTTGGTCGCCTCGATTATAATGTGTTTGAATTTATTCCAAATATCTTCTACGTCGTTCATATCTGGTGTTGGTGTTAACTTTATCAAATCCTTTATAGTACTTTGATAGTTATCTTTGTATCTTTTAATTTATGTACTCTGAGTTTAATTTTATTGCCCTTTTTATTGTCATCTTTCAGTGCTTGTTCTGTCTCTTTTTCCTTTTCTACTCTTAACTTTAATATAGTCAAATAGTGACCGCTTCCTAATTCACTGCCTCTTTTGACTCTTACATTATTTATATATTTTCTTAGTATTCTATTTACCAAAAAGTAGTCAATACTTTTCACCTCTCTTGTAAATTTGTGACAGTCCTTATGTGTAAATAATGTATTTAAAATTAGAAGTTGATTTATGATGCAAAAGTCTATCAGCCTATTTCCATTATTATTCTTGACTAGTTCTCCGTTTGTTCCCATTATTTCTTCCAATCCTATATTTTTATTTCCTACCCTTGCATTAAAGTCTCCTGTTATAATTATTGGCTCTTTTAATTTGTCATACTCTAGTTGTAGCAGGTCCCAAAATTCGTCCTTAGGGCCATAAATTATCATCACGTTTGCTTTCATGTTATTACTTTCTATTTTAACGATCATTATCCTTTCATTTACGCATTGCCATTCTTTTATTGATTGTGTTATTTTACTATTAATTAAGAGTGCAACCCCTGCTCTTGCTCTCTTATTCGTTTCCACTCTGCTGGTATATCATTATATGTCCATTTTTCATCTTTTTTGTGCCCTTTCCTTTCTTTTTTGTTTCTGTGATAGCTAATAAGTCTAAATTTGTTTTGTCGAATTCCTCTATCAGTTCTTCTTGCATTATCCTCTTCTTTAGACGTTTCGTCTTCGTGTGTTGAGTTTACGGTTTCCAATTTCTTAGTTTTTTGAATTTTTTCTTTAAATACTACCCCGTTTTCTTGCTTGTCCCATTGATATACTTTAGAGTCTATTATAATTCTTTGATAACCAATTTTGACTCGCTTTCCTTTCTCTCTTTCTACTCTAGCAATGCTTCTTATTTCTCTTTGAATTCTTCTCTCGTCATAAGTCAAATCATTTTCTATATATATGTTCGTATTCCTCACTTTACTTTTAGCAGCCATCACACTCTGTTTTTCTTCCCAATTTTGAATTTCAGCTAGTATAATATTAGCGTTGTTTTTCAGCTTTTCTATTCTCTTTATTCCTACTTTCACTTGTAATTTTTCCTCCAATAACTTCCGTATTTCCTTTTCTGGGTCCTGTATGTTTTTAATTCCTGTAATTATTATATTATTTCTCCTTTTATGTTTCTCATCTCCTTCTACTTTTCTTCCAAGGATTTCTATTCTATTTAATAGGGTTTGTCTCTCATTTTTCCATTTCATTTTTCAAATCCTTTATTTCTTGCTTTATTTCTTTGGTATTTTCTTCCATCTTGTTCATCATGGTTTGTATCATTATTTTTACTTCTTCCATATTCTTATTTTCTCGATTCTTCTCTACTGTGTCTGTTCTGCTTAAAGATTTTTCTTCCCTTTGCCTTTATTCGGGCGATCTTATTATCTTTTTACTTTTATTAAATATTGCGCTATAATCTTCGCCCTTTTCTCGTTCTCTCTTCGACATCACGCACTTTATTTATTCGTGAATAACTACCGCACTGATATTGAATTTTATATTAAACTGTGTCCCAAATTTTATAATACGGCATTGTATAACTTTTAAGGCTGAAACAAAAAGCGCGTGTATACACCACTCGAAACTATACAATTATACAAGTATACTGATTTTAATTTATTTTTAATACAGTTGAACGGCTCTCTCCTCACCTGCGAGGCAATGATTCAAGCAGCAGTAAAAGGAAACTCATTCGAATTATCATTGCATTTCCGATTTCTTCTACCATCTCTAATAAAAACAATGCAGTCGCCACTTGCAGCTCCGTACGTGACAAAAATGTACATTGAACTACGCAAAACAGTCTTCAAAAAATCTGACGACTCCTTAGCTCAACTAATAGCTCATGTAACTCTCAGATTAATTCAACCTCAGTGCGATTTAAATCCAGCTTGGGAAGATGAATCATTAGAATCAGCTGTGAAAAGATTAATAAGTCTAATACATTTTAAGACAGTTTCAAATAAAGATAAAGATTTGCCGAGTGATGTGCCGCAGAATCATTTTACTGCGCCAGCTTTTTGCTACACTTTTCCGTTTATAAAATACGCATTGAATTCTAAAATGGCAAAATCTATTGAAACTTTGACTCATGATGCTTTGCAAATAATTTCTGACCACGCCAAACTTCGGAGTCAGACTGATTTTGCAGATAAAGATCCGTTTAATCCTAAATTTTTGCCGCGGCAAGATATGTTCACTGTTCTTGTTGTTTTAATAACTGAAAGCAGTGGAAGAATCCAGTCGCAAGCTGTTTCTACCCTCCTAGACGTGGCGACTGCTTGTGCTAAGGGTGTGTCCGAAGCTGAAGTTTACGTGCTTTTAGGAGCTTTGCAAAGTCCTGGAGATGTCGTACGCGATTCAAGTTTGCGGGCTTTAACAGCTTGTGCTGACAGTATAAACCCCTCAGATAACCCGGAATTGTCTCTTCTGGTTGCTAAAAGAGTTTGGTTGGCTAAATATGACGTAAATGAAGAAAACCGAGCTTTGGCTAACAATTTATGGTCATTAGCCAAATTAAACTTCCCGGTTGAATACTGTGATCAATTATTGAGTGATGTGGAACATCCGGTGGAATGTGTGCAACAATCTGCTGCCCAAGCACTCGCAGCTCTCCTAGAAAACCAACCAAAAATGGTGGATCAAATGGTGGACAAGCTCTTAAAATTATACAAGAATCGATTAACAATGATTCCTTCCAAACAAGACGAATTTGGGCGCGTTATAGAACAACCAGTAGATACTTGGTCGCCCCGAAGGGGCGTAGCTTTAGCTCTAACACAGTTGGCACCATTATTAAGCTCCGACAGTGTCGGTCCTCTAGTAACTTTCTTCGTCAAAACATCTTTGGGGGATCGACAACCGGCTGTGCGAACTGAAATGCTCAGCGCAGCTTTGTCGGTTGTAGATGTGCACGGAAAAGAAACAGTCAGTACTTTATTGCCAGTTTTCGAGCAGTTTTTGGATAAAGCGCCCAAATCGGGAAACTTCGACGCTGTGCGACAATCAGTTGTTATTTTAATGGGATCCTTAGCGCGTCATCTTGACAAAGAAGATCCTAGAATTAAGCCTATAGTAACGAGATTAATTTCAGCTTTGTCGACACCAAGTCAGCAAGTTCAAGAAGCTGTAGCTAATTGTCTCCCCCATTTAGTTCCGTCAGTCAAAGAAGAAGCTCCAGTTCTTGTTAATAAATTGTTGAACCAATTACTTAAAAGTGAAAAATATGGTGACAGAAAAGGTGCTGCTTATGGATTAGCCGGTCTGGTTAAAGGAATGGGAATTTTAGCTTTAAAACAATTGGACATAATGACGAAATTGACTGATGCGATACAGGACAAAAAAAATTACAGGCACCGCGAAGGGGCATTATTTGCGTTTGAAATGTTGTGCTCCATGTTGGGGCGCCTTTTTGAGCCTTATATAGTTCACGTATTACCACATTTGTTACTCTGTTTTGGTGACTCCAGTCAATATGTTAGAACAGCGACTGATGATACTGCACGAATAGTTATGAGTAAATTATCAGCTCATGGAGTTAAATTAGTCCTGCCGTCTTTATTAGGAGCCTTGGAAGAAGATTCCTGGAGGACTAAAACCGGAAGTGTTGATTTATTAGGCGCTATGGCCTTTTGCGCCCCTAAACAATTAAGTAGCTGTTTACCAAGCATAGTTCCAAAATTAATTGAAGTTTTAAGTGATTCTCATATGAAAGTTCAAGAGGCAGGTGCTGAAGCTTTAAAAGTCATCGGGAGCGTAATTCGTAACCCAGAAATTCAAGCAATCGTACCTGTTTTATTACATGCGTTGCAAGATCCCTCCCACAAAACTTCAGTCTGCCTACAAACACTTTTAGATACCCAATTTGTGCATTTTATTGATGCACCTTCTCTAGCTTTAATTATGCCTGTTGTTCAACGCGCTTTTATGGACCGTTCAACTGAAACTCGAAAAATGGCAGCCCAAATTATTGGTAATATGTATTCATTGACCGATCAGAAAGATTTAACGCCATATTTGCCGACAATTATTCCTGGTTTGAAGAGCTCTTTGTTGGATCCGGTGCCGGAAGTCAGAAGTGTGAGCGCAAGAGCTTTAGGAGCCATGGTTAGAGGGATGGGAGAAGCTAGTTTTGAAGATCTTTTGCCGTGGTTAATGCATACATTAACTTCTGAATCTAGCAGTGTTGATAGAAGTGGAGCAGCTCAGGTAATAATTATTTTTAATTTTAATCATTTGGTAAATATTATTGTTGATTATCTCTTTCCATTTTTTCTGTCCCTTTATTATTTCTTTGTTATTTGTTGTTAATATCCTTTCTATATTATTTTCCAAATCTGTTTTGGTCTTCCCCTTTTCTTCTTGTTTTGTATTGCATTCCACACTGCTTTTGTTTGTTTATCTTCGGGCATTCTTAATAGGTGACCATACCACGCCAATTGTTTTTTTCTATGATATTATAAATGCTCTATATTTGTACTCTGTTTCTTATATATTTAGTGGAGTGCCTAGAATCTTAGACCTCGGACTTTTGTTACAGTGAATGAATTCGAATTCATATGATTGAGATGGGATTTTGTTTTTCATACTATAAACAACAAAGAACAAAACAAAATTATATTTGAGAATATAATTTGATTTTAAATGATATTTTTCTGTATGCATACGTTTAATTTGACCTGAATATCTTCCAAAGATACCTGAGTGGATCACGGGTCGTAGAGACCTTAAACAATTGGTAAAACGTGGAACGGAGAACGGTAGCAACTAATAGTATATTTTGTGACATGTTTCATATACTTTGACAAGCGTGAGCAGTCTCTTAGGATTTTTTTTCTAGATATATAAATAGCCTGATCAAATTGTATCTATCTTTCTCTTACAAATGATATGAATGGCGTTTGTCTGCCGATCTCAAATCGTATGAAAACCAAACTTACGAGTGCTTAGAGAAACGCGTGTCTAAAAAGTGTATAAAACAAGTTACAAACGCAAAATGAGCCTGTCCCAATTTCAGGACGTGCTCAAAATGATCGACGCCACGGGTTTACTAAAATATGTTCAAAATGTTATTTAGTTGTAAAAGAACGGAGTTCTAAAATACTACAGAATGCTTTGGGAAACTGCAAAACGTTATGAAATATTGAAATGTTCCAGGATATTTGAAAACGTCTCCAAATGCCATAAAATCTTTTAGGATGTTCCAAAACACACTTAAAAATTGCAGAGCCGTTATACAGTGACTTCATATGCTTTAGAATGTTCTAAAACGCTTCAAAATGTTTATGGATACTCCAAACTGTTTTGCAACGTTATAAAATATTCCAGAACGCTTTAGAGAACATCATACAATGTTACAGAACGTACCAAAATACTCTGTAACATTCTAAAACACGTCAGAATGTTACACAATGATTTAAAATACTTTAGGATGTTCTAAAACGCAGCAAAATGTTGTAGAATACTCTACAACGTTATAAAATGTTTCAAAATATTTGAGAACGCTCCAAGACATATGTTAGTGTTTACATATGCTTAAGAATGGTCCAAAACGCTCCAAAATAATGAGCATTCTAGACTATTTTTGAACGTTATAAAATGTTTCAGAATGCTTTGAAACGTCGTACAATCTTCTAGAACGTACCAAAACACTCTAAAACATTCCAGGACACATCAGGATATTATACAATGTTTCAAAATGCTTAAGGATGTTTTAGAATGCTGTAGAATGTTCCAAAAGTTTATAAAATGTTCCCCAATGACATACAATCTTCGAGGACGTTTCAGAACGCTTTATAACATACCAAAACACTCTAAGACATTCCAGGACACATCGGGATGTTATACAATGTTTCAAAATGCTCTAGGATGTTCTTGAATGCTGCAGTATGTCTTAGATTACTCCAAAATGTTATAAAATGTTTCAGAATATTTCAGGACGTTTCAAAATGCTATAAAATCTTCCAGGACATCCCAAAACACGCAAGAACATTTCAGAACGTTATATAGTGCATCCAGATTCTTATAAATTTCTTAAAATGATATAAATTATTCTCATAATAAAAAACATGACACAATCGGGCTTATTGCAGTCGGCATAGCACAAATATGTATTATACTGTTGAAAAGAAGTAACACCGACTTGTTGAAAGATAAAACAATATTTAACGGAAATTACGATGGTTGTAGGGCAGAAACACTTCAGAAGAAAAGTTTAATTAAGATGCTATTTTTATTTAAAGTCCAATATTTCGTAACAATTTTATTACTTCATCAGGGATACCGAAAAAACGTACATAATTTTTTATACTTATCTAAAAAAAAAATTTTATAATTATTTGCAGGTTTTTTTCAAAATTTATACTGGAATCCGAGGTTTTTATGTTTTTAATGTTCCAGGCACTCCACTATTGCTGGATTCTCTTATTTATCTCCTGCTCTAAGCTTCCTTTATTATTTATTGCTGCCCCTAAGTATTTAAATGTTTCTACTTGTCTTCAGTATTATGTTTATCCTTAAATTCTCTTTTGATATGACCATTATTTTCGTTTTTTATACATTTATTTTCATATTATATTTTCTTAGCTCTTCGTTCCATATTTCTAAATTGCGTTTTATATCACCTTCGCTCTAAGTCATCTGCGAACGCGCATTCTGATAATAAAATTATTTTTAACTTTTTTATTTTATACCTAATATTCTTCACTATTTGGTCTAAAAATATGATAAATATCAATGGGCTTGAAGCTTCTCCTTGTCTTGACCCTTGGAATGTTTTAAACTTTTCTAATGTTGCATTACCTGTTTTTATGTAGTTGGATGTTGTTTCGTATTTTTCTTCCTCTCAATATGTTCCACAACTTAGTCCTTGGTGGAACGCTTTTTCCAGGTCTATAAATTAATTGCGATTTTTCCATTATTGTTTCTATCGCCGCTCTAAGCTTGCTTTCAAGTAATGCTTCGTAAATTTTTGTTGTTGTGCATAAGAGTGATATGTCCCTATAATTCTCACAATTTTTACTATCTCCTTTTTTATGAATGGGAAATATGACTGCTTTTTTTTCCCAGTCTGAAGATATACAGTCATGTCCCGGTGCTTTGCCATTTTTTAGTTTTTTAAGTACTCCAATTAATGTTTCAGTTTTCATTTCTGTACTTTTATTTATAGTTTCTGTTTGTGGGGTCTGTTTTCCGTAGCCTGCCGCGATTTCTTTTCCCTATTCTTGCTTTCCATATTTCTTTTACTTTTCTTTTATCCTCGAGTCGAATTAGATGTCCATACCACCCCAATTGTTTCTGCTCTATCTTCTTCATTACTGACTGTACTTCCAATCTCTTTCTAATCTTTTCATTTCTAATTTTGTCTAGTTTTGTTACCCCCTCTAATGCTCTAAGACATTTCATTTCCACCGCTGTGATTTTACTTTGTTGTCTTTTATTTAGTACCCAGGTTTCTGAACTGTACAGCAGCATTGGTAGTATTTATTGTTTTGTAGATGATCAGCTTTGTTCTTTTGTTCAATGCTTTGTTCGTTTTTTTTTTTCAGTTTGTAGGTGTCTGCTCTCCGTCCCAAATTTTGTTTACTAATGTGTGTAGCATTGTTCCTTCATCTCCCATGTATTTTAGCTGCTCTGGTTTTCCAGCTACTTTCCCTATATTTAACTTTCCAATAATAATTGTAACTTTTTTGTTGATTTCTGTATTTGTAATTTCTGGATTTTGCTCTGATACAGGGTCGTTATTGTACGCGTTGCTTATGGTTCTTGCGGTTCTAGTAATTCTCCAAAATGTTCTCTCCATCTTTTTAGTTTGTCTGCATCCTTTCTCAATATTGTTCCATTTTTGTCTTTTAATTGTTTAATAGGCTGCTCTTTTTCTTTCCTCAAATTCTTCGCTACTTTATAGAAAAGTTTCTTGTTTTCTTTGTAGTTATTATTTATACATTTTCCGAAATCCTCCCATTCTTGTTGCTTAGCATTTTGTATTAATTCTTTTGTCCTTTTCCTATGTTCTTTGTACTTTTCATAATTTTCTTGCGTTTTATTACATTTCATTTGATTTCTTCTTTTATTTCTTGGCTCCACCACTTTGTTTGTTTTCTGTTTTGGCTGTTTTTGTAGGTACCACAGCTGTTTTTTGCTGCTTCACTCAATATATTATTTCTTCTTGTATTAGTTCATTGTACTTTTCCTTGATTGATTCTTCCTTGAACTTGTAAATTTTTGTTAATTCTTTTTTGGTTTTTGTATTACTTTCTGTCTTTGTTACTTCTATTTCATTTATCTTCTTCATTTTGGCTTCCAACACTTACTTTTACTAATATACTTTGTTTGTTGTACTCTTCATAGTCATTATCGCTCCCTGTTTTTAAATACTTCTTCCATATTAGTTTATTGTTTTTAATGTTGTTTTTAATTTCTTCATCCCACCAATGTGTTCGTTTCCTGTTGCTATCGTCGCTGATTGTTCCACAGGCTCCTTTGGTTGCTTCTATTATATTTTTGAAGTAATTCCATATTTCTTCTACATTGTTTGTTTCTTGTTGTGGTGTATTGCTTAATACTTCTTTATTTTCTGTTCGTCTTTCAGTTTATCTACTTTTAGTTTTAATATTTTACTCTTATTTTTTGATGTTTCCTGTTTTTGCTGTACCTCTTTCTTCTCTACTTTTACTTTTGTTGTACCTCTTAGCACTCGTACGTCATTTATTCTTTTCCTTTGGTTCTTGCTTGTTAAAAAATAATCAATCAAGGATCTCTCGTTCCTACTCTTTACTTCTCTTGTGTACTTATGTATCTCCTTATGCTTGTAAATTTAATATTTGTTGCTCGTTTATAAAACAAAGATTTATAAGCCTATTTCCATTATTATTTTTGACATTTTCTCCATGTGTCCCTATTATTTCTTATAATCCCTCGTTTTGATTCCCTACTCTATATTAATTTGTGGCCATTTCTCATCCTTATTGTTCCTTTTCCTTTTTTTTTTTTTTGTCTCTGTGATAGCTAATATTTTCATTTTTGTTTTCTCTAGTTCATCTATTAAATCTTCCTCTCTTCCATTTAGACTTTTGATGTTCAATTGCTGGTCTTTCTTTATTGGTTCCTCTTCCTTTAATTCCTCATTTTCTAACCGTTTTTTGAGGCTGCTTCTTTTCCTTTCAAAGTGACCTCATTTTCTCCTTATTTATTATTAATTTTTGATATCCAATTTTCACGCTTTTTCCTTTGTCTTATATTTTTCTTTCCAATTCACCATTTCTACTAATATGTATTATTTTTTCAACTTCTACTTTTATTTGCAGTTTTCCTTCTTTTTCTGGTTCATGAGCATTTTTTAATCCTTTGATTCTTCTTTTTCTGTTTCTCGTCCTTCTCTTGTTTATCCTCTAACGTTTAAGTACTTTTATGTTTTGTTATGTCTTCCTTATTTTTATCCATTTTTGTCTTTTATAAATAAATAAATTATTGTTTTTCAGGGCTTGTCAGAAGTTGTGGGTGGATTAGGTCAAGAAAAACTGCACAAACTCATGCCTGAAATCATAGCAACAGCAGAACGAACTGATATAGCTCCTCATGTAAAGGACGGTTATATTATGATGTTTATTTATATGCCTGTTGTTTTTACCGACGAATTTACGCCTTACATCGGTCAAATTATCAATCCAATTTTAAAAGCTCTTGCGGATGAAAATGAATATGTTCGAGATACTGCTTTAAAAGCTGGACAAAGAATTGTTAATTTGTACGCTGATTCTGCAATTATGCTATTGTTACCGGAGCTTGAAAGAGGTCTATTTGACGATAATTGGAGGATACGGTAATTGTTGATCTAACGGTGGTAGAATTGTATGTATTTTTTTTTTAATAGGTATTCATCAGTTCAGCTTCTCGGCGACTTACTGTACCGCATTTCTGGTGTGACGGGAAAAATGTCAACAGAAACAGCGTCTGAAGATGATAATTTTGGTACAGAGCAATCCCACAGTGCTATTATTAACGCTTTGGGCGCGGAGCGCCGAAACCGCGTCCTTGCAGGTCTTTACATGGGCCGCAGTGATGTTGCTTTGATGGTACGCCAAGCTGCCCTTCATGTCTGGAAAGTTGTCGTAACAAACACCCCAAGAACTTTACGAGAAATTCTTCCTACCTTATTTGGACTTTTGCTTGGGTGTCTAGCCAGTACAAGTTATGATAAAAGACAAGTGGCTGCAAGGACTTTGGGAGATTTGGTCCGAAAATTAGGTGAAAGAGTATTGCCGGAAATTATTCCCATTTTAGAACGAGGGTTGCAGTCGGATCAGCCTGATCAAAGACAGGGGGTCTGTATTGGATTGTCGGAAATAATGGCGTCGACTAGCAAAGAAATGGTGCTGACTTTTGTTAATTCTCTTGTTCCAACAGTCAGGTAAAAATAATTAGCTTCCAGTATTTATAAAATTATAATATTTCTATTTACAGAAAAGCTCTATGCGATCCTCTACCTGAAGTCCGCCAAGCTGCAGCCAAAACTTTTGACAGCTTGCATTCTACTGTAGGGGTTCGTGCTTTGGATGATATCCTTCCTGCTATGTTGAATCAATTGAACGACGCCGATCCAGATGTGGCAGAATGCACACTCGATGGCCTGCGCCAAGTTATGGCTATTAAATCTCGTGTTGTTTTGCCGTATTTAGTTCCGCAATTAACGGCTCCGCCTGTTAATACAAAAGCTTTATCAATTTTGGCATCCGTAGCTGGAGAAGCTTTAAATAAATATCTGCATAAGATTTTACCGGCGTTACTTCAAGCGCTGTCTACGGCTCAAGGCACGGCTGATGAAACTCAGCAGCTTGAATATTGCCAAGCTGTGGTTCTTTCTGTATCGGATGAAGTCGGTATACGAACAATTATGGACCAACTTTTAGAATACACGAAATCTGAAAGCGTAGAACAAAGGAGATCTGCTGCAACTTTGCTGTGCGCCTTCTGTGCTACAACTAGAGTTGATTATAGCAACCATGTTCCTCAACTGCTTCGTGGTTTGATTCACTTGTGTACAGATTCCGACAGAGTAATAATTTTTCCAGCATACAAATTAAAAATTATTAAAAAAATTGTTTTGTAGGACGTCCTACTCATGTCTTGGGAAGCTCTCAACGCAGTTACCCGCACTTTGGAGCCCAAACAACAAGCCGCATACGTAGCTGATGTTCGTCAAAGTGTTCGTTATGCTGTTAGCGATATAAAAGGCAACACCGGTCTTCTGCCAGGCTTCTGCCTACCCAAAGGCATCACACCTATTTTGCCAATTTTCAGAGAAGCCATACTAAACGGCGATGGTGATGAGAAAGAAGCCGCCGCTCAAGGACTTGGAGAGATTATTAAAGTTACAAGTGCCCAGGCACTACAACCCTCTGTTGTGGCCATTACAGGACCTTTAATTAGAATTTTGGGCGATAGATTCAGCTGGAATGTTAAAGCCGCAGTTTTGGAAACTCTCGCCATTCTATTATCGAAGGTAATTTCATAGAAAAGTATTTAGATGAAAATATCCGTTTTGAGCACCCCTAAATCCATTTTGACTATTTTCGGCTTGATGCACCTCGCATTATGGTTGCAATCGTCTGTACCGGATGTGCATTTTACTTGAAATTTTTTTTTAACTTTCCGCATAAATCCAAAATTGTCAGCCGTAGAATATTGAAATTCAGTATTTGAGATTGCTGTAGCATCACAATAACTATCTAATATTTTTGTACCAATCGGCTGAGCCGGAACTGCACTTTATATAACAGACTTTTCGAATTTTCTGCATAAATCCAAAACAATCAGTCGTAAAATATTGAAATTTTGTATTAGGCACTTCTATAATATCTAGTTGTGCACCTCGCATGATGATTGCAATCGTCTGTACCGGAAGTGCACTTTACTCGAAACATTTTTTGAATTTTTTGCATAAATTCAAAATAATTGAACTTAGAATGTTCGAATTCAGTATTTAATATGATTATACTATCTAGATACTCATATCCTATTTTCATTGAAATCGACTGTACCGGAAGTGCACTGAAACATTTTTTGAATTTTTCGCATAAATCCAAAACGATTGGACGTAGAATGTTGGAATTCAGTATTTAAGTCGATAGTACCATCTAGATACTCATATCCTATTTTCATTAGGATCGACTGAGCCGAAAGTGCACTTTACTTGATAGTCTTTTCGAATTTTTCGCATAAATCCAAAGCAATTGAACTTAGAATGTTAGAATTTAAAACTTAAGATGATTATACTATCTAGATGCTCATAAACTATTTTCATTGAGATCGACTGAGCCGAAAGTGCACTTTACTTGATAGTTTTTTCGAATTTTTCCCATAAATCCAAAACAATTGACCTTAGAATGTTAGAATTTAGTATTTAAGATGATTATACCATCTAGATACTCATATCCTATTTTCATTAAAATCGACTGAGCCGGAAGTGCACTTTACTTGACAGTCTTTCAGAATTTTCGCATAAATTCGAAAAAATCAGTCGTAGAATATTGAAATTTTGTATTAGGCACTTCTATTACATCTAGTTGTGCACCTTGGATTATGATTGCGATCGGCTCAACCGGAAGTGCAGTTTACTCAAAACATTTTTTGAATTTTTTGCATAAATCCAAAACTTTTAAACTTAGAATGTTAGAATTCAGTATTTAAAATGATTGTATCATCTAGATGCTCATATCCTATTTTAATTGAGATCGGTTGTACCGGAAGTGCACTTTATTCGAAACATTTTTTGAATTTACCGCATAAATCCAAAACGATTGAACTTAGAATGTTAAAATTAAGTACTTAAAATGACTATACGATCTAGATGCTCAGATCCTATTTTCATTGAGATCGGCTGTACCGGAAGTGCACTTTACTTGAAACATTTTTTGAATTTACCGCATAAATCCAAAACGATTGAACTTAGAATGTTAGAATCCAGTATTTAAGATGAATTTACCATATAGATGCTCATATTCTATTTTTATTGAAATCGACCGAACCGGAAGTGCACTTTACTTGACAGTTTTTCTGAATTTTTCGCATAAATTCCATTGAATCGGTCGTAGAATATTGAAATTTTGTATTAGGCACTTCTATTACATCTGGACCGGAAGTGCATTTTACTTGAATTTTTTTTTGAATTTTTCGCATAAATACAAAATGATTGAATTTAGAATGTTAGAATTCTGTATTTAAGATGATTATACCATCTGGATGCTCATATCCTATTTTCATTGAGATCGGGTGTACCGGAAGTTCACTTTATTCGAAACATTTTTTGAATTATCCGCATAAATCCAAAACAATTGAACGTAGAATGTTAGAATTCAGTATTTAAGATTATTATACCATCTAGATGCTTATATCCTATTTTCATTGAGATCAACTGTACCGGAAATGCACTTTACTTGAAACATTTTTTGAATTTGCCGCATAAGTCCAAAACAATTAAACGTAGAATGTTAGAATTCAGTATTTAAGATTATTATACCATCTAGATGCTTATATCCTATTTTCATTGAGATCAACTGTACCGGAAATGCACTTTACTTGAAACATTTTTTGAATTTGCCGCATAAATCCAAAACAATTGAACGTAGAATGTTAGAATTCAGTATTTAAGATTATTATAGTAATCTAGATGCTTATATCCTATTTTCATTGAGATCAACTGTACCGGAAGTGCACTTTACTCGAAACATTTTTTGAATTTTTTGCATAAATCCAAAACGATTGAACTTAGAATGTTCGAATTCATTATTTAAGGCGAAGGCGATTGTATCATCTAAATACTCATATCCTATTTTCATTTAAATCGGCTGAGCCGGAAATGCACTTTACTTGATAGTCTTTTAGGATTTTTCGCATACATCCAAAACGATTGAATTTAGATGAATTCAGTTTTTAAGATGATTATACCATCTAGATGTTCATATCCTATTTTTATTAAGATCAGCTGTACCGGAAGTGCACTTTACTCGAAACATTTTTTGAATTTGCCGCATAAATCCAAAACAATTGAACGTAGAATGTTAGAATTCAGTATTTAAGATTATTATACCATCTAGATGCGTATATCCTATTTTCATTGAGATCAACTGTACCGGAAGTGTACTTTACTCGAAACATTTTTTGAATTTTTTGCATAAATCCTAAACAATTGAACGTAGAATGTTAGAATTCAGTATTTAAGATGATTATACCATTTAGATGTTCATATCCTATTTTCATTGAGATCCACTGAACCGAAAGTGCACTTTACTCGGAAAATTTTTTGAATATTTTGCATAAATCCAAAACGATTGAACTTAGAATGTTTGAATTCAGTATGTAAGACGATTGTATCATCTAAATACTCATATCCTATTTTCATTAAGATCGACTCAACCGGAAGTGTACTTTACTTTATAGAATTTTGGAATTCCTCGCATAAATTCGAAACGATCGGCCGTAGAGTATTGAAATTTAGTATTTCAGTCTGCTGTAGCATTTGAATGATTGTCTACTATTCTCATAATAATCGACTGAACCGGAAGTGCACTTCAGTTGGAATGTTTCTTCAATTTTGTGCATAAATTCAGAACTGTTAGCCATAGAATCGTGGAAATCAATATTTAGGAATGTTGTAGCTTTAGAATGATGAAAGTGCATTTTACGTAACAGATTTTCAGAGCAACGTGTTTATTATTTTTAATAAATTATTTGAAATAAGTTGAGTTATAAGAATCATTATTATTTCTTTTACGTTGGAATTTGGTTGTGTAAAACCAGATATTTCAATATTGTCCAGGTAAAAACAATAAAATTTACCTCTTGAAAAGGCAAAACATTAGAAAAACCCATATTTTGAAATATTATTTTCTTTCTCCGTAAAAATGTACTGTTATATTCAATTTAAATATAATCGGATTATAAAAATGTTGAAATAGTTTTCCCAAAACTAACGGTAAAATTTAATTGTACAGTCTAATACGAAAGTTTTTCTACAATACATATTTCAAATTAAATTACAAAAAAAGTGTATAAATTAGTTTGCTAATTAAGTCAGCCTTTTTGTAAATTAACTACTCTTTTTATAATGTTTAGGTTGGTGTTATGCTCAAGCAGTTCCTTCCTCAGCTTCAAACAACCTTCCTAAAAGCCTTAAACGACTCAAATCGCACTGTGCGTCTAAAAGCAGCAACAGCATTGAGCCACCTAATTGTTATCCATGTGCGCGCTGATCCACTTTTCGCTGAATTGCATAGCGGCGTCAAAGCAGCCGACGACGCGGCCGTTCGCGAAACCGCTCTCCAAGCTTTACGAGGCGTCGTTGCGCCTGCTGCTGATAAAATGAGCGAACCCTTAAGAAAACAAATTCATCAGACTTTACTGCAAATGCTGGCACATCCGGAGGATGTTACCAGAGGCGCCGTGGCTGGGTGCCTCGGTGCTCTCTGCAGGTGGTTGAGCTCAGAGCAGCTAGAAGTTACATTAAATGATTATTTGTTGAGTAAGTTTCTTCCGTTTAGTTTTTACTCTTGTATCTAGATTTTTTTATTGCAGATGATGATGTGAATAGCGATTGGGTGGTTCGGCACGGACGTAGTGCAGCCGTTTTTGTGGCTCTTAAAGAATCTGCTGGTGCAGTTTGGGATGGAGTTTGTGTTGATGGTAGTTTGGATAACGGTGCCTTGGAGCAACGTCGTGCTCGAATCCTGAAGGTGCTTTTGGTTTGGCTGCAAGCTGATCGTGTACCTGTTGCTATGAATGCAGTTAGGGCTGCTGGATATCTTCTCCAACATCTTATGATGAAACAGGAACCACAAACCCTGCCACAGCAATTACTTGTGCCATTTGTGAGAGTAAGTTAAAAATTTCACTTTAATTTACAAAAAGGAAACGCTTTTATACGCACTTTTGCTTTCTGGATGGCTGGTTGGCGGGACGCTGAGTTCCCAGCAACTACAGCACTTACAGCCTTCAAACTGGTACCAAATGAAAGCTGCTGTTTTGTAGATTTGCACAAACTGCTTGATTATTTATTCATGTACCCAGTTTTGGGTAAAAATTAAATAAAAATTCAAAAAACTATGCATAATTAAAATCTGAAAATTGCTGCACAGAATGAGCGACATGTCAGTAATTGAATTTTATACCCTAAATTTCGAACTGATATAAATAAGTACCTATTTTAGGGTAGAAACTATTTATTTCAATATCTCGCGAATTACACAAGATATTGACATGCGGTTTTCGGTGTTAATATCAGAATGAATCAAACTTTTGTTTTTATGATCAATTTAGGCCAGTACATGACAATCCGTTACTCATTTTCTTAAATCTATAGTTTTGGAGGTAATTGCACCCAACTTTCAGGGATTTTTTTCTGAATACTTTATTACTAAACTACTAAAAATTACTAAACAATATGTTTAGAATAGTCACAACTTAAAACTGGTAGTAAATGAAAACTGCTGTTTCGCAGGTTTGCCCCGACTGCTTGATTTTAAGCTCAAACATTCATGAGATGTAAAAAAAGCGCTTTGATCATCAAGATGATTCTTTAATTTTTTTAAAGTTGGTTAAAAGAGAAATCACGACAAATATTGAGTACAATAACAAACACGTCAGTGTTAGTGTTAAAAAATAATATGAATCGTTTTAAATCGTTTTAAGGAAGTGTTAGATAAAATGTGGTATTTCACTCGTGTGAAATGTGATGAGTCGCTAAAAAAAAAGCAGCTTTTCGCCTCTCAGGCGGCGTAGCTAAAAATTTTCTTTCGTAACTATAGTTCGTTCCAGTTAAGAACAGTCCAAGAGTTCTTATGGGACTACGATTTAAGTTTGATTATCCTGATTTATATTGGTCTTATTCTTATGAACCAAATTTGAGCTATATTTATTAATTTTAACTTTATTATCCAAAGTTTGAATTCAGGGTCGTAGCGAGGGTGAGGCAGGCAGGGCGCCATCAAGTTAGAAGCGCAAAAAAAAAATTTACCTACTACCTTTCTAAAAAAAATTGAAGAATCATCTAGATGATGAAAGCGCATTTTTGACAGCTCATGAATGCTTGTTACATCCGAGATTTCGCAAATTACCATCTCCCACAATTACTGAGCTTGAAATCAAGCAGCTTCCATTTAGTATTAGTTTCAAGTTGACTATTTGATAGGTACATAATTTATGCATGTACAAACTCAAAAATACCTTTTAATCTTCATTGTTTAGTTATTGACTGACGGGAGGTCAAGTGCTGTACCTTAAAATAATAATTTGATCTTTATCAAAGCTATACAAAAAAATACACCAAAAGGAAGCAAGCTTTCATCCAATAATATTAATTCATTCTAATAAGCTTCAAATTCGCGTCAAACAAATCATTGAATGGATCCCGGACAGTTTTGACAACTGTACATAATAATAGTGACACACGGGGCTAAAGTTGTAACTAAATTTTTATCTACTTTAATAAATTTTAGTTGCCATATCCCTAATGTCATATATATCTATGGCCATTGTTTCACTTGAAACAAGTAATTGAATAATTTACTCTTCCACAATCACTGAGCTTAAATTAAAGCAATTTGTGCAAACCTACATAACAGCAGCTTTTATTTAGTATCAGTTTCAAGTCTGTAAATAGTATAGTTGCTGAGAATTCAGCGTCACGCCAGCCAGCCAGACAGCTAAAGTGAATATAATAGCGCTTTTTTCCAAAAAATGCGCTAAAAATACAATTCAAACTCGTGAACATGGCGAAATAAAAGTTTTTTGAGGATCATTTAATCCTTATTGCACATTTCTTCCAGAACAGACTGCGGATATTATGTACAGTTCATACATTACATTACAAAATTAGTTAAATTTGTAAAGCTTAATATTTACACGTTGAATTAGTTTTGTAAAACTAAATTTTATGCTACTAACTGCCTTAAAAAGATACCTCTCTTCTAACAAACACTTGAAATCCATTCGCGATTTCCGCACTTTGGGACAAGGTCAATATTTGTAGGATATCCTGAAAATGGGCTCATTCAATTTGGAAACTCTTGAAAATTACATATTGCACATAAAAGTTGGCTGTTAATTGTTGATATAAATATGAAAATTATCATATTTTGTTCAGTATTTAATTGAAAATGAAAATATTCATTTGAACAAGCGCCATTCATGACGTAATAGTCACTACCAATTGTCCAGTTGTACCACAGAATTGTACAGTAGACCACATATTTTCTGCTAGTATTCAGTTGGGATTTTTAGTTGGGAAGCACCTCTGCAAAATACTTGACTTTATAAATTATTCTCGGCTTCATTTAACATTTTTTGGAGAAAATAAAAGTAAGGGAATTTATATTTCTAGATTCTGAGTAACATTATTTAAGAATTGAATACACCCAAACGAACCCATTAAAAAAATATATAGGCATCTGATTTTAAAATAATTTTAAAGAAGAAAGGGGTGCAGTTTGGCGCCCTGGGCGCCATTTTAAGTCGCTACGCCCCTGAGTTTGATCGCTTATAAAATTTGTCTTTAGATTTACATACCAATAGTTCGAATAGAACGAAATTAATATAGTTTAGCTTTCCTTTATTATTCAAAAACTAATCGAAAGAAAATAACTTTTAGTCGTCCAATAAATTGGCGTCTCGTATATATGACGTAATTAGTTTGATGACACTATTATAACATTAAAAAGAGTGTAATAATCTATCTACATGAACATATTCAATTAAGTTGTGGAAATATGAGAATTCAGTCTGTTGTAACTTTTTAGCGCATTTTTTGGAAAAAAGCGCTATTATATTCACTTTGGCTGTCTGGCTGGCGTGACGCTGAGTTCTCAGCAACTATACTATTTACAGAAACTGGTACTAAATAAAAGCTGCTGTTTCGTAGGTTTGCACAAATTGCTTTAATTCAAGCTCAGTGATTGTGGAAGATTCAATTATTCAATTATTCAATTACTTGTTTCAAGTGGAACAATGCCCATAGATATATATGACATTAGGGATATGGTAACCAAAATTTATTAAAGTAGATAAAAATTCAGTTACAACTTTCGCCGCAGGTGTCACTATTATTATGTACAGTTGTCAAATCTGTCCGGGATTCATTCAATGAGTTGTTTGACGCGAATTTGAAGCTTATTAGAATGAATTATTATTATTGGATGAAAATTTGTTTACTTTTGGTGTATTTTTTTATATAACTTTGATAAAGATCAAATTATCATTTTAAGGTACAGCACTTGACCTCTTGTCAGTCAATAACTAAACAATGAAGATTAAAAGGTATTTTTGAGTTTGTACATGCATAAATTATGTACCTATCAAATAGTCAACTTGAAACTAGTACTAAATGGAAGCTGCTGTTTCGTAAGTTTGCCTAAACTGCTTGATTTCAAGCTCAGTAATTGTGGAAGATGGTAATTTGCGAAATCTCTGAAGTGACAAGCATTCATGAGCTGTCAAAAATGCGCTTTCATCATCTAGATGATTCTTCCATTTTTTCCAAAAAAATGCGCTAAAAAACGCTTTGATCATGAAGATGATTCTTAAATTTTTTTAAAGTCGGTTAAAAAGAGAAATCACGACAAATATTGAGTACAAAAACAAACTCGCCTCTCAGGCGTCGTAGCAAAGTACATTTCAGTTTAAAATGTTCCAAGAGTTCTTATGGGACTACGATTTAAGTTTGATTATCCTGATTTATATTGGTCTTATTCTTATGAACCAAATTCGAGCTATATTTATTAATTTTAACTTGATTATTCAAAGTTTGTTTTTAGATTTACATATCAATAGTTTGAATATAACAAAATTAATTTAGTTTGGCTCTCGAAATTCCTTCATTATTCTAAAACTAATCAAGAGAAAATAAATTGGCGTCTCGTATACATGACGTAATTAGTTTGAAGACACTATTATACCATTAAAAAGAGTGTTATAATCTACCTACATGAACATATTAAATTAAGTTGTGGCAATATGGGAATTCAGTCCGTTGTAACTTTTTTTTCCAACTACAGTTTTGTCTACACCTTAGCCAACTTTAGGAGCGAAAGGAATTATTTAATTTAAATTTGAATTTATTCATATGTATTTTAAAAGCTGAATATTACATACAGGATGTATACCAAACCTGGAAAACTGGAAATGTCAGGGTATTACCGATATTTATCTGAAAAAATAAATTATAGGATATGTAAGCATTATTAATAAAAGTACCTGAAATTTTCACTGTGTCGTATGAACCACAGTGACTGATTTATGTTGCAATTCTGTGCAAATCCAAGTCTTACAGATCTATAAATCCATTAAAAAATATTAAAGCGCATCTACTTTTGTTGATCAATATGAATTCGTTGATAAGGAAATCAAGTTCATTGCGATTTTTTTTGTAATTTATAGATTTATAAGGTTTACACAGAATTGCAACATTAATCTGTGATTATATGTGAATTTGTATCAAACTTTCGATTTTTACTGTCTGAATTTTATTGAAAATAACATGGAAAGTCAGGGAATTTCAATTAAATTTTTTTGTATACATAAATTCAAATATAAACTAAATAATTCTTTCTCTCCTGAAGATGGCTGATGTGTAGCCGAAACTGTAGAGTTAGAAAATAATTCATTATTAACTGAATTCCCTTATTTTCACTACTTAGATTCAGGGTGTGAAAAATTATGATTTTTTTAATTTTTTTATTTTTTCTTTGGTTTTGACTTTTAGTGCCAATTCACAATGTACGTAAACGTAAGGAATACGTAACCGTAAACATAAACATAAAGTTGAACTACTGTATTTCAATGCCCGTGTTTACAATGCACTTGCGTATTTCTTACATTTGCGTATTGACATAAGAGCTACGTAATGAAAACGTAAAGTTGAGATAAATTCAATTTTATGTTATGTTTACGTACGAAACAACTAATAGCGCATGCGTCAACTTTAAACACATGTTTTCATCTGACTGTTGACAACATCCTGAATCGAAACATGCTTTAAATAGGATTGACATAGAATTACTAATAAAAAACCAACAATTTCTTCCTCGTCTTAATATTTCTCTCGTTGGCGACTTTTATAACGCAGTTTTAATAATAATGAAACAATCGCAAGATCTTTTTCAGACATCATACAATAAAACAAAACAAACTAAACTCCAAACTAATAAAAGTGAAACCAAAGAAAAGCAGTTAACACGTAACAGAATCGAAATCAACAGAATATTTGAAAATGACAGTCAGAGAAACCAACACAATACATCAATAACCCAAATTTGTACCAACGTAAAATGAAAAAAACATTTTATTGTGAACATGCATAATTTCTTACGTTTATTTTTTTACGTACTCCTTATGTTTACGTACATTGTGAATTGGTACTTGGGCTTTCCACCTACAAATCACTTTATTGCATCTTCCGATGATTGAACATGTGTTGTTGACGTTTAAAATCAAATAGAATAATAGAAGACATATGCAAACAGTGAATTGACGGTGATAAGGCTTGATTTGATATTTCATTATTCGATCATTTCTTTTCTTTAATATGGACGAGTGATTATTGAATTTAAATTTATAAAGTTTGATAACTTATTATATTTATTTACTTTATAACATTCTTCAACAAGAACTGAAATTTAAGTGAATGGATAACTGTAATTAACAACTATTCTTAAGAAGAATAAAGTATTTAATATTTGCATTATTTTGTATTTGTTTTCATAGGTGGCATTACAAAATTTCAAGCAATGTTGAAAGTGGTTGTGAATGCTACAAATTTTAACCCTGCGTAATTT
The DNA here is from genome assembly GCA_963989225.1 of Dromius quadrimaculatus. Lineage (NCBI taxonomy): Eukaryota > Metazoa > Arthropoda > Insecta > Coleoptera > Carabidae > Dromius > Dromius quadrimaculatus. The sequence goes on from OZ022329.1 coordinate 3,304,228, forward strand.
GAACTTCAAGTGCAAATTAAGCAGAGTCCAAAGTGGTTGTGAATGCAGCTTAGGTTTTTTTTATGCCATAACTCAAATTATTTTTTATTTTCTGGCATAATTTTTTATTTTTGATAAAATATGTATGTTTCCTGTTTCTAATTTTCTTATGATAAGTAGTTTACTTCATTTTCTACTGTAGTGTTTTTCTTAAAAAAAAAATAATAATTTGAATTTGACTACAATCAATGATTTTAATCATTTACACTCTGCTTTAAATTCACTAATTCAGTTAGCTCCATACATTTCATCCAATATTAAATTGAATTTGATATTTATCCAGGACAACAAGTAACACATATTTACATATTTGGATATTGAAGTGCTAAATCTCTGGAAAAACCTATTAAAATTTACTGTTATTTTTAAGACAGGCAAATCTATTGTTTTGAATAAGCAGATTATACTGCAGAATCTTATACCTTTCAACTTATTGTTCGAAGTTTTATTGTAATCCTACCTGGTAATATTCCACCAAGGGGTGTATTATAATTGGAACTATTAGCAAAATAATACTTGGCTAAGCTTTATTGGAATAACTGTTTATTTTTTTCCTAGTAACACTTGCATGTTTGAACGTTGATATCTAAAACAAAATTTAAAATGTTTTATTGCAATTTTAATTAATTCAAAAATTATTATAAAAACTAATCAATGATATTATTTTATTGTTACAGACAATGAACCATAGCAGCAATGAAGTAAAACAATTATTGGCCAGAGTTTGCACCCATCTAGCAAAAACCATCCCTCAAGAAAAAATGGCCCCAGAACTCTTGAAATTAGTACTACCTACACTCGTCAATGGAACTAAAGAAAAGAATAGTTACGTAAAAGCTAATTCGGAAATTGCTTTAATAACTGTTTTGCGACTGCGGGAGGGCGATGATACTCAACAGGTAATGTTTAGTTTATCATATTTTTTATTCGAATTTTTTATGTGTACTTTTAAGAATCCAAACCTGATAGCTATTATTTTTATTTGTCTGAGTTAGTATATTTTCCAAAGGAAATTAGTTAAATTGTAAGTTACGAACTGTTTAACTCTTTTAGAAGCGTTATTTTAAGGAATGTTTCAAGGCAATAAAAATATTCCAAATTATTTAAATCGAAATATTGTAGACAATTATACTCTCTGTAATTTGTATCTAAAAACTTTTCGTCAAAGTAATTTGGAGCTTTTTTTCCTTAAAATACTTCCTAAAACAACGTACTTAAAACAGTCAAAAACAGCCTGTTTTGACATGTGAGAAACCAAATAAATAAATGATTTATAGCTGCTTGTTTTTAACTTATACTATTTAAGTAATTTCATAGCACCTTTATTGAGATACAAGTTTAATAATGTATGATATTAGAGCACGCTTTTTAGTTTTATAGTAAAAAATAAATTCGTAGTGTGTAATTTGAAGATCAGTTTGTTTTTGGTAACTTTTTTCGTGTTTTTACAGAAATGTCTGAATCTGTTGGATGTTGGGGCCCGGGAGAGTCTCTCCGACGTAGTCAGCAAGGTTTTAAGAAAAGTAATGTCCCAACCAGAAGGCAAAGAAGAAGATCTGGATGATACATTAATAACTTGATCTACCAAATCATTTAATGCATCTCAAACATTTTCCCATTCGTTGTTGATCCAGTGGTTATCAATGTCAGGGTGTTTTAGTCAAAATATCTATCAATGTGTCAAAAATGTCAAATCTTTTTCCTGTTATCAAAAATTTATCGTATCAATGTTAATTATAAGAGTAAATAACAATCATTTAAACATCTTATATAATGTATTATCGAATTCATCAAACTATAGATACAAAAAAGTATTGTTATGTAAGGAATTTAGTTCTGTTATAAGTACAACTTATTTTTTATTATTTGATAAGTTATGTTTTATCGCACCCTTTCATTGTACGCAAGAATATGTTAAAATAATATTTTTTTCATTGTTTATAAGAGTGTATTTAATAAATATATTACAAATATTTTTATATTTTCATTCAAAAAAAAACCATAAATATTATTAAATAATAGGAATAATTTAGCTTTCAATATTTTTTGTCCGATTTCATTGAATTAAAGTGACGGGGAGTTAAAAAATATACCAAGTTTCCATTTATTTAGTTCATTTGACTCTGTCAAGTAAAATGCGTTTTCAACCAAGTCGGTTGCTATGGAAACAGTAGGCTATTATTCTTATACTACAACATTCCTAAATACTGATTTCCAAAATTCTACGACTACCAACAGATCTGAATTTATGCGCAAAATTAAAAAATAAATTCCTACTGAAGTGCACTTCCGGTTCAGTCTATTGTTATGAAAATAATAGGCAATCATTCAGATGCTACAGCAGACTGAAATGCCAAAATTTCAATATTCTACACCTGATCGTTTCGAATTTATGCGAAAAATTCCAAAAGACTGTCGAGTAAAGTGCACTTCCGGCTCGGTGGATCTCAATAAAAATAGGATATGAGCATCTAGACGGTATAACCGTCCTAAATACTGAATTCTAACAATCTACGTTCAATCGTTTTGGATTGATGCGGAAAATTCAAAAAGTGTTTTGAATAAAGTGCTCTTCCGGTTTAGTCGATAGCAATCATAATGCAAGGTGTACAACTAGATATTATAAAAGTGCCTAATACAAAATTTAAATATTCTACGACTGATTGTTTAGAATTTATGCGAAAAATTCAAAAAGTCTGTCATAAAAAATGCACTTCCGGCTCAGCCGATTGTTACAAAAGTAGAAGATGATCATTTAGATGCTACAGCAATTTCAAATGCTAAATTCCAGTATCCTATGGCTGATCATTCTTAATTTATGAGGAAAATTAAGAAAAAAATTTCAAGTAAAGTGCATTTTTGGTTCAGCCGATCGCAATCATAATACACGATGTACAATAATATGTTATAGAAGTTCTTTATTCGAAATTTCAATATGTTATGGCGGATCATTCTAGATTTATGCAAAAAATTCAAAAAAAGTTTCAAGTAAAGTGCACCTCTAGCTTGGCTGATTCTCACAAAAATAGCAGATAACCCTTCTGATACAACATCAAGTTCAAATATTTCAACATCCTACGGTTGATCATTCTGGATTTATTAGAAAAAATCAAAAAAAGTTTCACGTAAAGTGACTTCCGGTACAGACGATTGGAACCATAATGTTAGGTGCACAACTAGATCCTATACCAGCCTTAAATACAAAATTTCAGCATAATACGTTCAATCAGTTTTGAGATTTGCGAGTTACAAACAAATGCACGTACACACGTACCGACATCAAGCCGAAAATAGTCAAAATGGATTCAGGGATGCTCAAAACGGATATTTCCATCAAAACCTCGATAGGTGAGTTTTGTCGGTTTCACAATAATTTATTGTAGTTAGTACAAGTAAGTAATAAATATTGTTTTCACCCCTGAAGATGATCCAGGTGGGACCGAAATTGTAGAGGAGAAAGAAATATCAACAAAATTTAATACCTAAAAAGAAAAAGGTCCAAAATTTTTGTAGTTTTTATTATCATGTAAAACTTAACTTTTGTTGGGAATATGTAATAACTTCTATCATTAATTGAATTAGAATCTACTAATATTTGATAATATTACGTAAATGATTAACAAATATGTTAAATACAATACAAGAATGATAAAAATGTTTATTATGTATCCAACAATATTAAAAATGGGGTTTTTAGTATCACTTTATGTGCGACGTTCGTTCATAGAACATGTACAAAGTATTTTGTTACAAATAATTAATTTTTAATCTAATAGTTGCTTCCTAAAGTATCGCAGTTATTAAAATTATTTAAATTTATTAATTTAATAATTTACGGAATAACCATCCACTGTTGAGGGCGTCTTCAATTCTGGGAATTCCTTCAACCCTTTAAGAGGGGGTTGCGCACCAAGTATAAAAGACCTGCTGCAAGCTAACCAAGTCAGTTCATCTCAAGAATTCAATCTGCATCATTCCAAAAGGCAACAAGACAACAATTAAGGTATATTATTATTTTGTATGCTTTTCGAAAATCGCCAGCATTTTCCAGTGCTGCAGGGTTTAATATTTGTAGTACGGGCCAATGCTGGGGGCTTTTCGAAAGTTTCATCCGAAAAATCCTAAAAAACATGATTTTGGAATGCTAGGAGCACTAGTTTTGTATTACATTGAATATTTAATTGTAGTACGGATTAATGCACCTTGCAGTTCAAAAACTAAATCATTTAATCAAGACTCGAGGATTATTTTCGAAGACTGACGGCACTTTCATGTACTACAGTTCGTTTGGCTTGTATTACGAGATAGTGTCCTTAATTTTTGAAATATATTTCTACGTATTTTACAAAGCTGTACGCTGCTAGTTATCTTTATTTTTTGGTGGAAACGAGTGTAGAATTCTGTTGCTTCTGTTAAATAACGCAACATATTCATCGCTGGTTTCTTCTATAAAATAATACACACATCTAAAACAATTTTATTGATAAGTTTCTGATTTTTCAAAGAGTTCCACTGGTACTTCGTGCTGTAACCGAAGTGCTGCCGGGACTCTTGGCTAAATCTTGAACATTGCAACAAATTGTATTACAATTTAGACTTTTCGAACCAGTGGGCATTTTCGTATTCTACAGTTTTTTTGTTTGTAGTACGGAATTTTGCTCGCTTTGTTCGAAATTGTCACAATATTCTTCGGCTGCGTTGTCAACAATTACTACTAAACCCAAAAAACATTATTTAAATTATTTAACCGGGAAGTACAGCAGATTTTTTAATGGAAGCAAGTGGAAGATTTTGTTGCATCAATTAAAGCAAAAAGTCGTATCACTTGTTCCAATTAGAAAATGGTCATCTGTCAAATACTCCAATTGGTAGGTACTAGATGAAATTTCTAATTCCGGGAGCAGTTTCTTATTCTACAGTTTATATTACTTGTAGGACGAAACTGCTTTGGATTTGAGAAATTTCAACATGCTGCTCAAAGCTGCCAAATCAACATTTCGTGCCTGCGGACATTTTCGTATTCTACAGTGTTTTATTACTTGTAGTACGAAGTGATGGTCGCAGGCTTGAAATGTTTAATTTCGTCTTGTAATGTTGAGGAGCCTATTTTACTGGTGCTTGACATTTATTCATTTTATTTTGAAAATTGGGTGTATGTTCTTGTATTTCAATTAAAATTTTATTGTAGTACTGGGACATGCGCACACATTTTCAAAATACTTCAACAATACTACAATTATTATGTTTTGAGCGATTCGTGAGTATTTTCTTGTACTACAAAAAATAAAAGTTGTAGTACGGAGCAATGCTCGCTAATTTCTGGAAATATATTCTCATACAGAATTCTTGTAATAGGAGCTTATGATTTTTCAAAGAGCTTTGCCGGTACTTTGTACTAAAGACTGAAGTATTGTTCAAGCTTTTGGCTAAATTTTAAACAAAGCAGCTAAAATTTTTAAAACATATTTACAGATACATCAGAGCCGATTTTTTGAAGCTAAGGACACTTTCTTGTATTGCAGTATATTTTATTTGTAGTACGGGAGATTGTTCATCGTTTTATAAAATATTTTCGCCTTCCTTCCAATTGTTTTTATAAGTATTGATATTATCTGTTTCAAATATTTTTCGCGAGAGTATAAACGGGAAAAAACGCTGCATATTTTGATACCGATTTTTCTTAAGCTAGGGGCACTTTCTTGTATTGCAGTATTTTGTCTGTAGTACGAGAGAGTGTTCGCCGTTTTGGAAAATACTAGCATCAATTCTCTTTTTGGAATTACATTTTTTAATTACATTACTCGTTTTTCTAAGGCTGAGGGCACTATCTTGTATTGCAGTATATTTTATTTGTAGTACGAGAGAGTGTTCGCCGTTTTAGGAAATATTTTTAGTTGTAAGCATTATTTTTTTCAGATTGGATGGTACATATTTACATTTTTTAAAACAGTGGGACTTTTTCGTATTACAGTATACTGTTCTTGTAGTACGGAGGAGTATTCGCTGTTTTGGAAAATTTCCTCTGCCTATAATTCTCATTTTGACAATTTTCTAAAGCTGAGGGCACTATTTTGTATTGCAGTATATTTTACTTGTAGTACGAGAGAGTGTTCGCCGTTTTCGAAAATATTCTCGCATTTTCAATAATTATATATTTATATTTTTTTAAATCAGTGGGACTTTTCCGTATTGCAGTATACTGTTCTTGTAGTACGGGGGAGTGATAGCTGTTTTGAGAAAATATTCACAGCCTATATTTCAAAATTCCGGCATTATTGGTGCTTTTCAAATTGAGTTGGATGTTGGCGAGTATTCCTCCGTACTACAGTGAAAAATATGAAGTACGGATCAATGCTCGCAAATATTTGAGTCAAATTCAGCATTCGTCAAAAAAACATTAGATGTTAGCGAGTATCATTCCGTACTGTAGTAAAAAAATCATATAGTACGGATTAATGCTCGCCAATTTCTGAAAAATTCTTCGGTTCCAATTTGTACTTGCCGGGATCATGATGACCAACATTTTATTGTTCCTGCCAAAAATAAAATAAGTATTTTTTTGAGCCATTTTGAACATAAATAATTTGAATAAAATAGCCTGTTGTTTGTCCAATTTTAAAATAAATTTTATATGTGTAAATGTGATTTTAGGGATTTTATTGTTTTGAAGTCTGTCACTGACAGATGACATATCCTTGTCTAACGCAATTAATTAAAAAAGGATATAAATTACAATAGAATTACGCAATTTATGGCTAACCAATAGCAAATTAAAATTTTCGTTCGTGTTTGACAACTTCTTAAAACTTGTGAATATTGTGAAACCAAAATCAGCCAAGATGTTTATTTCAAAATCAGTGGCCTTGCTTTTCAATACTTATGTTTAGTTTAATAATTTCTATATGAACAAAAACCATAATTTTTTTCGGGTGATACTGTCAGTATTGCGGCGTATTTTAACCATGGGGAATGAATTAGAGAAAGAACGAATAAAAATGTATAGTTTTAAACCTTTTGTGATAGAAAAAGTGGAACCAAACAAATGTTCTTTGATGCCACAACCTAGAAGTGGGCATCGAATAGTGTGTGATTCAAAGAATCTTTATTCATTCGGAGGGTATAATCCTCACATTCAGAACGATGAGGGATCTGATGATCTAATTTGGGTGGAATCGTATCCTTTATTTCAAGAACTTTGGAGGTACAACTTTGCTTCTCGAAAGTGGATTCGATATTCCAGTAGGAAATCTCTTCCGAGGGAACTTGCATCGAATGCTGTTCTTCGTAAAGGAAACACTCTTATGGTATATCTTTGTGTAAGCTATTATAATTTGAAATAAAATGAGCATTTAGCTTGACAGTTCAAGAAATTCTTTGTGATAATGAGTGGATTTATAATTATTTTATGATTATAGGTGTACGGTGGCACAGGATCGCCTTTCGGTTATCGTTGTAGCAATAAATTATTCATTAGTAGATTAAACGACGATGCAGGTACGATTCATGCAAATTATTATTGATAAATATTTTTTTTACGGTCATCTCTTAGTTAAATAAGCGCAACTTATGTTGTGGATTCGCTTGCTATGTGCTTAATAATTACTAAAATATAGAAATCGAAGACCGTAGGAGAAAATTGTGTCATTGCAGATTGTAGCTATTAATTTCGGGCTCTTATTCGTTTTTAGGGGATATGTTTGAAGTGAAAACTGATGGCCAAGAACCATTACCTCAATACGGTCAAGCTTTAGTTTACCATCACGGTTATTTATATACAATAGGTGGCACAACAGGATTTGCTTATACGTGCGACATCCACAGATTGGATTTGAAAACGGGCATTTGGGAGGATGTTTACATCTGTCAGGGTAATGGGGATTACGAGCCTCCAGGTAATTTTTCAATTTAAATCCAAGAAATAAAATAATTATAAATTCATTTAGGTCGTTATCGTCATGAGGTTGCCTTCGATGGCTCAAACATCTACATTCTTGGAGGCGGCACAGCCGAAGAAGCGTACGCCTTTTCAAAAATTCCAGTCTTTAGTATTGAAACAAAACAATGGCGAAAGCTAAAAACGATCCGTGATCCAAAAAACGGCGTGCCGTTACCTAGAAGATGCCATGGTGCCGTTCAAATTACAACAGAAGATGATATTCATGTTTTTATTTCGGGAGGGTATGATGGACTAACAGTTTTTGAAGATATTTGGAAATTGGAGCTATCATGTCTCCGGTGGACGCTAATCAAGACGTGCACGTTGTCGATGCCATCGTATTTTCATTCTTCTGCCGTCACTCCAGAAGGTGAGACCAAATGAATTCAACTTATTTACCTTATCAAACATTTTAGATCAATTCAATTTAATGAATAAACCCAATCAAATTTAAATGAACAGGGCGTAAACAAGAAATACTCAATACACAAGTTTTGAATGGGAAATTGAAGAATACAACATGTTTTACCATTGCAATATTAATTTTGTTATTCTGCGAATTTTTACTTATACAAAGTATTCATTTTGAGCATCCCTGAATCCATTTTGACTATTTTCGGTTTAATGTCGGTGTCTGTCAAACGTATAATGCTGAAATTTTGTATTTCAGACTGGTACAGAGTCTAGTTGTGCACCTCGTATTATGGTTGCAATCATTTGTACCGGAAGTGCATTTTATTTGAATTTTCCGCTTAAATCCAGAATGACTAACCGTAGGATGTTAAAATTCAGTATTTGAGATTGCTGTAGTATCTAAATGGTTATCTTTTATTTTTGTATCAATCGGCTGAGCCGGAAGTGCACTTTATATAACCAGTCTTTTCGAATTTTCCGCATAAATTCAACACAATCAGTCGTAGAATATTGAAATCTCGTATAAGGCACTTTTATAACATCTAGTTGCGCATCTTGAATTATGATTGCAATCGTCTATACCGAAAGTGCACTTTGCTTGAAACATTTTTAAAATTTTCCGCAAAAATCCAAAACGATTGAACATAGAATGTTAGAATTCAGTATTCAAGATGATTATACCATCTAGATGCTCATATCCTATTTTAATTGAAATCGACTGTACCGGAAGTGCACTTTACTTGACAGTTTTTCAGAATTTTTCGTATAAATCCGAAATAATCTGTCGTAGATAATTGAAATCTCGTATTAAGCACTTCTATAACATCTAGTTGTGCACCTCGCATTATGATTGCAATCGTCTGTATGTAAAGTGCACTTTACTCGAAACATTTTTAAAATTTTCCTCATAAATACAAAACGGTTGAATGTAGAATGTTGGAATTCAGTATTCAAGATCATTATACCATCTAGATGCTCATATCCTATACTCATTGAAATTGACTGTACCGGAAGTGCACTTTACTCGAAATATTTTTTGAATTTTTCGTATAAATCCAAAACGATTGCATGCAGAATGTTAGAATTCAGTATTTAAGACGATTGTACCGACTAGATACTCATATCCTATCTTCATTGAGATCGACTGAACCGAAAGTGTACTTTCCTCGACAGCCTTTTAGAATTTTTCGCATAAATCCGAAACAATCAGTCGTAGAATATTGAAATTTTAAATTAGGCATTGCTATAACATCTAGTTGTGTAGCTCGCATTATGATTGCGATCGTATGTATCAAAAGTGCACTTTATTCAAAACATTTTTTGACTTTTTCGCATAAATCCAAAACGATTGAACTTAGAATGTTGGAATTCTGTATTTAAGATGATTGTACCATGTAGATGCTCATATTCTATTTTTATTGAGATCGACTGAACCAGAAGTGCACTTTACTTGACAACTTTTTAGAATTTTTCGTATAAATTCGAAACAATCAGTCGTAGAATATTGAAATTTTGAATTAGGCACTGTTATAACATCTAGTTGTGCACCTCGCATTATGGTTGCAATCATCTGTACCGGAAGTGCATTTTATTCGAAACATTTTTCGAATTTTTCGCGTAAATCCAAAATGATTGAACGTACAATGTTGAAATTCAGTATTTAAGACAATTGTACCGGCTAGATGCTCATATCGTATTTTCATTCAGATCTACTGTACCGGAAGTGTACTTTACTTGACAGTCTTTTAGAATTTTTCGCATAAATTTGAAACAATCAGTCGTAGATTATAGAAATTTTGTATTGAGCACTTCTATAATATCTAGTTGCACACCTCGCATTATGTTTGCAATCGTATGTACCGGAAGTGCACTTAACTCGAAACATTTTTTGAATTTTCCGCATAAATCCGAAACAGTTGAACGTAGAATGTTGAAATTCAGTATTTAAGACGATTGTACCATCTAGATCCTCATATCCTATTTACATTGAAATCGACTGAGTCGGAAGTGCACTTTACTTGACAGCCTTTCAGAATTTTTCGCATAAATTCGAAACAATGGGCCGTAGAGTATTGAAATTTAGTATTTCAGTCTGCTGTAGCATCTGAATGATTGCCTACTATTCTTATAACAATCGACTGAATCAGAAGTGCACTTCAGTTGACATTTTTTTATTTTGAGCTAAAATTCAGAATTGCTAGCCGTAGAATCTTGGAAATTAGTATTTAGGAATATTGTAGCATTTTATTGAAATATTTTGTAATCATTTCCCATTCAAACAAATCTTTTGGGACATCCTGTAGTTTTTATTGAAAGTAAATCTTTTTTTTTTGTAGGTAAAATGTACATATTCGGCGGAATATACGCAACTGTTGAAATTGAAAGAAGTAATGATGTCCACTCTGTCTGGGTGTGTATTCCAAAACTGTCAGAAATGTGTTGGGAAGCTCTTCTTCACTACAATCCTAACATTATAAACACCCCTAGAGAGAAATTAATCAATTTAGGACTACCAAGAAACTACATTCAGCGATTAGAATAAACATTTTTATTTTGTACATTGCTTGTAAGATAAAAATTTTGATTGATTTCTTTTTTCATAAAATTGTATATATTGTAAGAAATTTATTTTGTACATTTTTTCTAGAAATCGGGGTTATATTTACACGTTTTTGTGTTGTCAATATATGAAATATCACACTAATAGTTTTGGTAATGCCAAGTGCACTTAAAATTCGGCCATTCTAATATTAGTTTTACTTTTTTCTTGCTTTTTATTAATATTTGTAACATTTTTTTATACTCTGTTTGTAACTGATTAGAATTTTAAGAAATGGAATATGAAAGAAATGTCGAGTTACCGAAAAAATGGAATGTGTGCAGCTGTATTTTGAAAATATTTGAATGTATTATTAATGAGTTTATGTGAGAATAAAACAAGTTATGCAATTTTGCTTATTTATTATTGAAAATATATAAATTATTACAACTATTTTCTTTTTAATTCGTCGGTTGAAATGCCATATTTAGTTTTCATTTTGTCGATTTCTTCTTGTTTCTTTTCTAAATCAGTCTTTTTGAATGCTTTGCTAGACTGATAATACAAGACAACTAAGTATCTATTACAAACATTGAAGCCCGATAAATGATCGCAAGCATTTTTAGCATCAAAAATATCTTCGTAAACTACAAAGGCAGTGCCTCTTGTATCAGGAGTATTTCCAACTCTAATTTGTCTTATAGCTCCATATTTACCAAAAATATCGTACATTTCTTCTGCTGTTATTTTATATGGTAAATTTCGGACGTACAATATCCTGTTTACTTCTGGGGGGAGCCTCACCTGCAAAATTTTGGAGAAAGTCATGTTGTAGGTTATGTAGGTCAATGTTTGTTAAATAATTCAAAAACTTACATTAGTTTTACGTTGCATAACAAGTGCCATTTTTATAGTTATAATGTCCTACTTTTATATGAATAATTATAAATTTTAGTTCCTTGTTGTCAAAATATTCAGCTGTCAGCAGTTAACAATGATGCCACAAGTCTGTGAAAAAATTATCTTATATTTTCGCCAAATATAAATTAATATAACAAATAATTTATTATTTATTATAATATATTTATTTACAATAATAAATTGATTTATTTAAATGTAATCACATTTTTAAAGTTTCATATTACCATGTCGGTAATATAGAACAAGTACATGTAAAAGTTGACCGCTAGGGTGTAATAAAGTAAAAAATTTATATCACACTTATTTAATATGCCTGGTTGTTGGTTTTATAGCATTTGAAATGCTTAATAAATGCTTGAGGCTTGAAAGGCATGATACAAGATTTTTAGCTGTTTGTGTACAAGCAAAAAATTCTACTGTTGGCAACCTTGTCGCTAACTGTCAGTCAACATTTGCGTCCAAGCCGGTTTTGATTGTTTGGTAAAATGGAAGTTGATGAATTGCATTGTAGTGATTGCAACAGAAATATACCTAATAGTTATAACGGAGCATATTTAACTCAAAACGGAACGGTTGTTTGTGAAAAATGCGCTGCCCCTTTTCTTGCCGCCTTAAATAAAACTAATGATCAGGATGAAAAAGTTACATTGGGGCACAACGCGCTAGAAAAATTGAAATGTACTGTGTGTGAAGAGTACTTGAGCTGTGGGCCTGTACATATTGACAAAAATACTGGTTCTTCTATATGTGGAAGATGTCCTGCTAATGGTTCAACAGCAAGAAATACTTCATATGAAGCTTTGGCCCAATATATGATCTTCCCTTGCAGGTAAATTAATAAAAAACAGCAAGATTCAAATTATTTTCATTTACATAATTTACAGATTCAAAAAATTTGGATGTGCGGACACAGTTCCATACTCTGACACCTCAAATAAGGAACACGAGAAGCGATGCTCCTTCCGAAGAGAAACCTGCCCTCTGATGATATCCCAATGTAAATGGGTGGGTCTACATGAAGAAATTTTGGATCATTGTCAAAAAGAACACAAAGATCGTATTGTAGATCATCCTCTTAGTTTATCATACGATGTGAATGTGCCTAGTGCTTGCACTTTTCTGCTCACTGCTTTTGATTATATGTTTATTTTCCATACTAAAGTTTGTCTGCAGACAAAAAATATTTATCATATTATTCAGCATACTGAGAAATTTGATCAGACTATATCATGCCGATTTGATTATAGTGTTAGTATTGTAAGAAATAATAAAATGCTACGAAAAGTTGGGCATATCGTACCTCAAGGTAGACTGGACTACAATTCAAAAGATTTTGTAGTTACTAACGTGAAACATTTAGAAAAAGCTCTCGGTGGACTAAATAACTGTGTCTTCAATATAACTATTAATAAATTTGCTAAACCTGTATCTAAATGTGCGAAATGTCCTAAAACAATTGATAAATTTTTGTATCAAGAAAATGGGTATTGGCTGTGTGATGCTTGTATCCCAGAAAAACTAAGTAACTGCAAAAATGTAGGATGCACACACATTGATTTGGAGAAAAAATGTCAAAAGCATGAATTATTTTTCTGTCCTTACAGCACTTGGTGCTGGATTTGTATAAAAGATATGAAAAAAGGCGATTTTATGGATCATTGTAAAACGAAACATTTAACTCCTGTTCACAGCCCAGAGAACCCTTGGGAAATTAGTCAAACTGGAATCTATGATAAAATTGTATTGCTACCAACAACAAATATCGGAAATATTGTTGTTAAATATAGATTTTGTGAAAATGAATTTACGATTCAAATAAGAACTTCAATTTTATCTAAAGACTTACATGAATATCACTGCGTTTTGAAACTTTCTATGGGAGAAGCAGGCTCGAAACCTAAGATTTTTGTGTTGAATACTTTGTACAATGAAATGCACGACTGGAAATTGGATGTGAAACGAAGTGATTTTCCTAAATGGGCTGATACAATGTTTGTAGTAATAACTATTGATAAAGGCCCAAAACCGAATTCAAAAAATTTTGTGTATCAGTAGAAAATAAAAAAAAGCTGAGTTATTTTGAAATGTATTTTGAAAATAAATAAACAGTTTCTTTCAAGACCCACAAATTTGAGTTTTAAGTTGTCTATATTCTTTTTAAAACCTCTAAATGAGCTCTGACAAAATTAAAATCCAAAAACATTGCAGGACTCATTTGCAAAAAAATTATTTTACGACCTTTAATTGGATTAAATATAATTGAGACTATACTAAATCGCTTCCTCGTATCCTAAAATAATAAACTACCAATTTTCATGCCAATCGATTGACCCATTTACCAAATATTAATTTTTTAAGTTAAATGTCAGGCGACTTTGCGATTTCTCCACTAGTTGGCAGCACCTGTCAATACTCAACTTTTATCAAATTAATTTTTCTATTAAAAATTGGAAATATAGCTGATATTTTTTCGAAAAAACCTTTATTTATAATTAATTCTAAATTTGGAATAATATTTTGTGCAATTATTAGTGATTTTTAATTTGCAGATTGAATCGGCGGTGGATCATTACTATCGGCTTACTAGTGACGTCACACTTTCAAAATTAAAGTAAATCATTAATAACTCGGGCAATATTTTAAAATAAAGTTCAAAATGCATACAGTGCTTCTCTGATAGCTCGTTTTTAATTTAAAACATTTTTTGTGAAGCTATTAGACTTGTTATTCATTGATGTGGTTTAAATTTGCGGCCTGGGTCAATGCTAACGGATTGCTCGTGACGTCATACTTAGCAAGATTACAGTTGTCAAAATAATAAATTTGCAGAGCAAAAATGCGTAAAAGATAGTCCAAAAGGAAGCACATGATGTATACATTGATATCAAATGATGTATTCATTCAGTTTTCATCGTTTTCACTGGAAAAAATGAACAAAGGTGAATTATTAGTTCACTTAGTTTTACAGAGATGGCAGCATCTATCACGTTTTGAGATTAATTAGTAAACTTTTTTGATTTTTAGCTAAACTTTTAGCTTCTAGATGAAACGTTTAATATATAATCAATTTTTAATTAAATTTTCTTCAAGATTGGCATAATTTCAGCTTGTATTACTTCACAAATTGATATGTGATTTTTCTCAAATAATTTGGCTAAGTTCAATTATAAGTTTGTGTGTTTTTGAAGAGATGGCAGCATCTAGCACGTTTTGAAATTGTGGAATGAAAATAAATCGAAATTGGGCTTAAGGCCCTAGAAATTCAAAAAATAAGGTACAATTCAATTAAACTTGAACTATATTAATTATTTTAAGCATGAAAATACGCCCATTTTTAATTCTGAACACGAGTTCCATAAGGACACATTACTACGCTCGTGGACTCTGGGATATTTAAATATTAAACAATACATGAGTAAATTTATTTTATTTTGATTTAAATTTGGAACAAGTACAGAAAACTAAGTAAAAATAAATACAATAAGATAAATGCATATATTTAACCGATTCTATATTATAAATAAAACTATATTCAATATTATACTAATAACTCTGAAAAAAAGCCTAACTACTTCTGAAAATAATAATTTAAATAGGTTTTAGAAAAAAATACGACTATAAATTTTGTGGGAATGAGTTTATTTTGGAAATTAGGAAAGGATACAAAGGTTACAAGATTAATTTATTGTTGAGTAGTCGATGTTGCTGCATTGTTGTAAGCCTTTTTCGCCTCCAGGCAATAACTAAGGGGAAAGAGACGAAATCTTCCTCCGAGAATTCTCTCTTTGGGCCTAGGGAAGCCCCAGCAAAACCTAGACCAGAGGAAGTGGCTTCTTCACGGCTGCAACTGTAACAAAACGAAATAATTCATAAGAATCAACAATAAATATTAATTTGAATTAATTATAATAAATGATTCTTACTTAGGCTCTGCAAGCCGCGGGCTGATCCAATCGAAGTTTTTGGATCATCTTGAGCTTCTTTTACCATGACTGCCTTTGGAACTGCAAATATTGAGCTCTGCTACTGGGGTGCTGATCCTCTGCAACAGCTAGATTGATCTCCTGCTTGTTGGATGATGCTCTGCAATTGCTGATTTGTTCTTCAGCTGCTGACGATCTGTAATAAATTCAGAAACGATTAGAAATTTGTGATATAGCAATTTTTTTAATTACTTACGTCCTGATGTTGAGGTGATGGCGATGACCTGAAAGAAAAACCTGAAAGGGAAGTTTGATTAATTCCAGCGGTGGTTGCTCCCGCGTTGGCTGCTCCAACGATGGTAGCTCAGCTGATGCTCGATGATTCCTGGACTGCTGCTCGTTCTCTGCAACTGCTGCGATCCTCCAACTACTGCTCCAGGTCCTGAAATTAATAAAAATACAAAAATATTAATACAATTGTAATTAAAATACAAGAAATAATTAAATTGAACTAAACAAAATAGATTAGAAACCTGAAAAAGAATAAGTTTTTAATTAACTTACGTCCTGAAGATGATGTTGATGAGCTGAAAAAAGGCTGAAAGGGAATTTTTTGATTAGTCACAATCATTCAACATACATTCATCATTCAAACGCTTCTTTTTTCTGTCTTCGCTTCTTTCTAACCCCGTTGACCCTAACCCTCTAAACCTAACCGATATTGCCGAGCTAGCTACGCGAAGTTGGTTGCTTTTTCCCTAATAAACGAACGTTACTTTAAAGATTGAGAGGCATATTATATCGTCGACCTATTGATTCTAACCCCAGGAGTCCTTCTGCATATCCCCCTCTTAGCAAATTACGAGCTGTGTCTAGCCGGACAGCCGAATGGTCGCTTACATAACACGGGCATAACTGTTCGCTCCGCAGCTTCTCGTGATGTTGGGCCCTCGGCCCGCTCTTTGAAAACACGAGTTATGCACTCCCGACAAGACCGTCCAGACCTCAAAGGCACTTAAAAGGCTACTTTAAAGATCTAGCTTGTGCACCGATCCCTCGTTGGACCCTTATCGGAAGGGCCTTGCCTCGCCTAAACGGGAGGACTTTGCAAAAAAACAAAAAACTAAAATTGATAGCAAAACGAACAAGTGCACCAGAAGGGTGCACGCAAAAACACTAATCACGATAACCCAATTTAATTTAACGTTAAACCGAGCTAATTCAACCCTTTATATGCCCCAAAGCCCCCAAAGTAACGCAAAACCGCGAGCTAAATCAACGAGATGTTGATTCAAACGACGACCGAAAGCAACAGAGACTCTACACAAAGCAGATTCCTGCGCTTGTTTGCTGCGAACAGGTTACAACTTCGTTCGTTCATTAAATTTAATTATATTAAAGTTTGGCATTGAATTTTTATTAGAAATAGATTTATATTTTGTATTGTGATGCATTAAAATAGATAAAAATATTTAAATATACTTTTTTCAAATCCATTTTATTCAAATAATAAATGAAATGAATTTATAATTATTATTTTTGAGCAACAATATTCTGATATTCAATTCGAATAAATTATATGCTTGAAATAATAAAATATAGATCAAAATAAATTTATATTAATTAATATTTGAAGATAATTCAATTTGAGGGTGAATAAATGTTCATAAACTTTCCGAAAAAACAAAACGAGAGCATTAATCTAAAAAAGGTATTTGACGGAAGAGGTCCTCTAATTCGAGTTGTCTTGAATGCTGGTGAAATTACAGATAAAAAACTTGAAGTGGAAAATAATGTGCTGGACTTGGCAGCGAAGTTATACCCAAAAAGTTACAGTTGTTTCCGGAGATGACTCCAAAAGAAAAGGCCGATATTCTTGTGACAGAGTTACTTGGTAAGCTTAATTTATTTTATTTATCTTTTGAAATTTTGGAAAAATTTTGCCAAAATCTCGTCTTTTTAATAAGATATGATTTTTTAAGTTGTAAAATTTTATTGTGACGTTACGCTTTGTTGGTTTATTATTTATAAGACAGCTTGCATCAAAAAATTTAAGGAATTAAAGAATATGGATAGTTTGGAGCTCAAATTTATGGAACAGCAACGATTTATTAAAAAGTACACAAACTTACATAGTTCGTATATTAGAAGAATTGTGTCTATTTTTCTTTTTTTCCATCCTGTAACAAGATATTTATTTCGTTTTTTCGCCAGCATTTCTTTAGGGCAAAGAAAAATAGGACAATTATTCCAAAAGAAACTGTACACATAAATATTATAACATCTAATGATCTTATTTGATACCAAGCTAAATGTATAGCGCCGGTTTTCAAATGATCTGCGTTTTTATGTTTAATTGAGTAATCGATCCAATACATTGCAGTATCCATTGGATGAAGAGGTTGATCTTTAAAGTGAGCTGAGCGACGTTTCACATTTTCCGAATAACTGCAAAATTAAATAAATCACATTAAAAAACTCCTTCCATTAGTAGATTACTATTTTGCACGTACGATTTATTCTCTAATACTTCCCGCAGAGCTCCCAATAATTTTTCGTAAGTAATTTCCGTGAATGGAACAAACTTTCCGATTCCTAAAGCTTCTGCACCAGCCATATTAAATGCCTGGTCTCCAAATACAGGTATTCCCATAATAGGTACCCCATGAAGAACAGCTTCAGTTCTACTTAACAATCCCCCATGAGTTATAAATAATTTTATATTGGGATGAGCTAAAATATCATTTTGAGGTAGCCATTTAGCTATTTTCACATTGCTAGGTAAATCAGTTATTTGATTGTCTTCATGTTTCCATAATATTTTGTGAGGTAATTGAGCTAAGACTCTCAAAATAATTTGGCGAGTTTCTGAAGGCAACATTGTACTTTTTATTATTGTGCCCAGACTGAAATAAATAAAACCCTTTTTTGCTTTGTCCAAATAGTCTTGTAAATCCTGCGAAATGACAATTAAAATTGAACAAATAAAAACATGAATCATAATAAAAAAGTTCTTGAAAATTCAATATTTCAATAAGATGTCTAATATTGAAGGTATGTGCATGTACCTTTGGTAGCGGTTTTGGTTTGGGAATGTAATATCCTCCGATTTCGATCATATTAGGTACAAGAGGACTCGCATAATTAATAGCAGGATGTGAATTTAAAAGGAGTACTGTCAATTTTTGATTGATAATTTCACGAAGAGTGGGTGCACCGGGGAAATATTCCTGTAGTAAGTTCTCTTGGATAGATAGATGAGACCTAATTTGCAAAATATTTTAATTAATTACTATGAGCAGTGCACAAAATTTAAGCATTCTGGGTATTTACGAAATAATAATTAGAATTCATAACTTTCCAAATGCTAACTTAGTTTGTGTATTTACCCTTTATGCATGATCTCCATTATGATATTTGTGAAATAATTTTTAATTCTAGTCCAGAAATCCATATTTGTGGTAAAATGGGTCAACATTGTAGGAACAAATGAAGGCCATTCTTGATTTTCCACAATATGGTTAATCCAAAGGCTCGGTCCAAACTTAAAAAAATGATAAATTTTATTTTAAATTTTGGAGGCTCAAATGGACTTCAGGTATTTTTTTTTAACTTACTGGACAAAGGACAATTAGAGGACAGTCATGATGAGCGAATCCTACATAACTCTCACTGAGAAAGCCTGATATAATAACAAGATCGAATTTAGAAGTAGAATCAAGTAAATCCTGTACTGCTTTTGTCTTGAATGTTTCTTGTACGATAGATTTGCTCCATTGAATGACATAGTTAAAACGTTGGAAAATTGAATCTTTACTAGCTTTCTTGATGAAACCTTCTAAACCTAAACAATAAATAAAAGAAAGTAGATCAAAGCATTAAGGCTGGTTTATGTAAGCTGTAATTTTACGCATTTATCTTAACCATAAAATTATACTTTTCATTAAACTTGGTACGGTTCATGTATTTCTTAGGGTGAGCCAATAAAGAGTAGGCCGATAAAAATACATTCCACGAGATCGACATGTCAATATCTGTCAAATTATATCAGTTGTACATATCTTTCTGTAATCATATTAATTTTAAATTTAATTGTCAATTTATATTTCAGTTTAAATACAACTTGCATACACAAAGGTTATAACGAGTGACACTAGAGATAGTCGATGCAAACCGATCGTATACGAACATAAGCACGTCTGATTGGTCAAAGTTAGCATTATGCCTCAGAAATTGAAAAATTTCCTTATTTTACGTCTCATTCCCACCTCTATCATAATCATAATCATAAGTCTTAAGTCGTAACCTTGAGAGTTTGACATACGCGAAAACATTGGAGCGTTTCCTGCTCTTTTCGTAATCATAGTCATAAGTAGTAAGTCTTAAGTCGTAATCATAAAAGTTTGGCGCGCCCAAACTTTTTGTCATAATCATAAATAGAAAGAGATGGATATATGTAGCGCTATTTCATTTCATGGAATCGTTGCTGATTTCATTATTGTTATTTACTTTTGTCCTCGCCTATGCAATTCCCTATCTTAGCTGTGTTGCAAAAGTGAAGCCAAAAATGTAATATTGTTAGAGAGAGAAAGTGAATGAGAGATAGGTTGAGGCGGGCCTATGTTTGCACGGAGTTAAATGGCTAGGTTTGGTTAATTTAGTATTTTCATGTGAAAATATAGTGCAAAATGGGAAGAAAATGTTTTGTGATCAATTGTGATACTGGGGACACAACATGTAAAGAGAATTTTTTTTTTTTCTGCACCTAAAGATGACATTTTATTAAATAAGTGGCGCAAGAGCATACCACGACGGGATAGAATATTGGGAACTACAGATCACGTTTGTGGAAAACATTTTAGAGAGGAAGATATCATAAAAGAATGGTCGGCTGGAGATGTAAAAGTGAGTAGAAATTATTTTAAAATTATATTAAAATTAAAAGGTTATATCAATGTTTCAAATTATTGAACGTATCTAACCTAAACTTTTAGTGAAAATTCAACGTTAAGAAAATTTCATGTCAATGAAGAATATAAATATTTCTATTTATATTCTTATCAATAAAGAATATAAATATTTCTATTTATGTTTTGTAATCAATAGAGATGTAATAATTTTTTACAAATTTACCGTACAGTACAATACGCTATGTCAGTAGCGACGGACGCGACTCCATGCGGCAGAAGTTATAAGCTCTTTACTAATACTGACTAGAGCTGTCAAAACAAATATAAAAGAGCATAAAGCCAAACTGTGTTTTCAAGGCAAATAAATATGGAAAATCCTTTGAAAAAGTGGAGATCATAGGGACAAGGTTTAATTTATTGTGTGTCTGAGTGTTCGCACACATAACTGCGCAATGGTGAACTGAAATTTCATTCATTTCCGAATCGCGAATGGGCGTAAGAAACTATGAAAAAATTATCTTCTTAGTTTGCTTTTATGCAATAGTACATACTATCAGTCCTTGCACTCTTATGATATTTATTCAACTGTGCTGGACGATTCCAAATCATTGACTGGTCAGTCTAGAAGCAGATACCTTCTGTGTTAATTTATGTGCAAATTGCAGCTGTATGTTTGCAGTTGCAACTAATATTAACAATTTTTCGACCTAAATTTACCTGTATTAATAAATTTTTACAGCAATCATGTAAAAAACACAGAGTTATTATTATATTAGCGAACTTTAGAAATAAGCAGTTGGTGTTTTTTAAATTGTATAATGTTTGTACAGTATCAATATTGAATTATTAAAATAATATTTCAACAATATTATCGTTGATCATAGATTGAAGACAAAATATCCTGAATGAATCCTTATTAATGAATTTTTACTTATTTAAATTAATTATGTTTTCGGATAACTCGTATCTGGCAAGCAAATACCAAATCATCAGGCATGAATGATGCTGATTCCCTAATGAAGAATTCAAAATACACCAAATCAAGAAGTTTTTATGATAGTCACACAGATTATTTTCAATTTAAACAAATAACTCGTAAATATCAGATGAAGTTATCCAAAATCACAAAAAAACATAATATTGTTTATCGATTCAATATTCAGATAATAATCAAACAGAACATACAAGAAGTACACCCGAACGTACGTATTATCATGTCAAGTAGAAAACTATGTTTACACTTATAATAATTTACACATATCTCGACCAATAAATTATACAAATTCAGATTTGTTCTATCACTAAATGTGCTAGGCGTTTCGCACAAAGTAACTCCTGTAATTTCACTATCTTCTTCGTTATTCTTAATTTCTTCTTCGTCGCTGACATGAAAACTTTGTACCAATTTTTTCCGTTTGCTCAAACTTTTGGATCTAAATATAAGTCAATCAACTTCTTGAGACCTGCGTCAAAGTACTACTGTCATTGTAACAAACTTTCTGCTAATTCTGAGTGCCAGTTTTGCAAATTACGTGAGTACGTCAAAATTTGTTGATTGTCACGATTTTAAATATCTTAGTAAATAGATGCCAAGTGTCGCCACCAGGGCGGCGCTCGCGCCGCGCACAACGCTACTGACATGGCGTATAGGCTCTTTGCGAATAGATTGCAGCGCCAGTAATGGTTAATTTTGACAGTACTAGCAGGAAAACAAAACGTTATCATTGTACATGATTTCAGAATATATGTACCAAATTTAAATTATAGAGCAATTTATAAGCCAGTTTAACAATAAATTGAAAGATTACGTGTTGGTTATACAAATTGTTGAGTTTCAAACTGTAAAACAATTACGGAAATACAAAAAAACATAAACATTTCTACAAGTTTCCATCCAGAGAATATGAAATAGGAATGGGAAAAAATGGATTCAGGCTATTAAACGAGTAAAAAAAGTAAAAAGAAGTCAATAATAATTATAGAATATGTATTAAATGTAGAAATTACTTGATGAAACTAGAAAATTTATGTAAGAAGTTAGGTTAAACCATTGTAAGCTATAGCAATTTTGTATGTATTATTTTTATGTATCGGATAAGTTTTTGGAAATTCATGCAAAATATCTCGCGTTTCATCAACCTAAGGCAATGTGAAAAAATATACTTTCATGTGACATGTTTTGATTCGTTTGACAGACATATAGCAGCCTATAATGAATTACTTCAAAAGAACATATCTTACTTCGATAAAAACTTTAAACAGACAAGAATTAATCGACATTTGCTCTACAACAAGCGCGGAAATCAAACTCTTATCCAAAAACAGTTTTTCTTCAACATTAAATACATGCTTGCTTCTTGCATTAATTTTCCTCTTTCTAATATTGTACTCCGGATACAACCAGGTTATATGAATTGAAATCCTGTTCCTATTATAACTCCATTAGTCATCATTCACTTGTGTTTTTAAACTTATTTCAAGCTTCAATATAAACTTTTTAGCTTTTATTCACTTATTCCACGTAATGACAATTCAAATTTTTTCCTGCAGCTACTTTCAAAATCAAACACTCCGAGCGCTAGTGTCGCTCTCCAACGTTTGCGCAAAGAGCCTATAGGGAATTGTTCAATTATGTGACAAATTTATTATCACAGATACCGTTAAAATATTTCCGACTAGAATAAAACTGTTATTGCGTAAAAGTTTTATTGCTTGATTTTGTTATAATAGCTTTCTTTACACCAGAAATTATGTCAAAAACTGTCACTTTTTGTGAAATCGTAGATGTATATTACATTTTTGTTAAGTTTTTTATTAATATTCAACAAACAAAATTTGTTTGTGTATATTTTCTCAATTTTATAACGCCCATTGTAATATAAAATATTCATGGAATTGTTTATGTCTCTCTTATTCATAATTAGAAAACTCTCATTCAAAGAAACAATGTTTAACATGTAATAATGCAGTTTTTCATTGCAGATTTCAATAAATAGAAACGCTAATTTTCTTCTCTTTTGCCTTTTATTTAATAAATAATAAAGCATTTAACGTAATGAAAATATCAAATTCACCTGACGATCGTTTTTTATTGAAAAAAACTCAAATATAATCTCATTTCTGTATATGAAGCATGCAAAGTTAGGCCCGCTTTCGCTATCTCTCTCACCTCTGCCGCATTACATTTTAGGCTTCATGTTTTCCAACTGAGTGTCCGCTCCTCTATTATTATCCTTCGTGCTTTTGTCATTGAAAGAAAGGTTATAGATATAAAAATATGAATAGAAATCAAACAAAAACCAAGATGTCAAAATCAACATGAAGTTAATAAATTCAGTGGCCTAGAAATCACTACTAATCACGATATTTTCTCAAATAAATTAAAATAATATTTCTGGATATTTTACAGCTTTTAAAATAATTCTGTATAAAATATGATTTATTTCATATATGTTATTCCATATTTTAAAGAGTTATGGTATGTTCACATACAATTTAGTATATTTTATATATGCATTTATTATTTATCATTCAGCATATTATTTTTTTCCTTAGCAAAGTAGTATTATTTCTATACAACAGTAAAATTTAATTATTAATCATTTTGAATATATTTCATTACTTTTTAGATTTAATAGTGAACAAAATATTATGATTATGATAAGAGCTGGAAACGGTCGAATTTCCTAAGACTATGATTATGATTACGATTTATGATTATGATAGAGGTGGAAATGTGGCTTTAGGGTTACAGCTTAATGCAAGACAGGTGCGTGTCAGCACTAGTACCGTAACACGTAATTCCCTAGTTTGAAAAACCTAATAATGCTAATGTTGAAGTAAATGCATAAAGTTACAGCCTACATAAACCAACCTTAAGTCATAAAAACGTGATTAGCTCTGTTACCCTCCAGAAAATATAATAATATAACAGATTTTCTTAGTCAAAAGTTTGTAATACTTTAAAAAAATTGATTTATTCTTAAGAAAACACATAACAATCCTTTAGACAAATAACAGAATATTTTATCAATATTACACATTTGAGGACACTGATAAAAAAATATTTTGCCGAATATGTACGTGACTATAAAGATATATTTATATTCAACAAGTAATTTAATAATTCAAATATGTTGCTTCGTGAAATATTTCCACATTTGTATAAATTATTATATTTTTTGGAAGGTTACTTTGCTTAGTTTCTCATTATCTTGTACTCAATAAAAAATATTGATAAACGAATAATAGTATATTATATTTCAAGGACCGAACGAACATCATTATTGTCCAGGATGAATCTTGCTGCACGAAGCTACGCCTTGGGCTTCGACCTCGCTCGTGACAATAATGAAGGTTGTTCAGTTTTCGCTTTGCACGATTAATTTTTGTCAAGCAATTAATTCTATACGAATATATTTTTTTTATAGATTTTACGACTGTAGAATAGTTATTTATGTATCTAGTGCGCAATATTATACTTTGGTGCTTGAGAATGAAAGTTTTTTGTCGAGTCGGGAGCCGAGACACAAATCATTCGAAATTTCGTGCACGCGTTGCATACTTCGTGCCCGTTCTTATGATAAACAACTCTAATGCGACATTTCGCACACTAATATTGATGTACAAATGTCATGTTTTTTTGACGTAGAAAAAAAAAATTTTGTTAAGACCCCAGTAGGTCTTATTTTTAAATTCTGCATGAAAAAATTATTATATTTAATGTATTTTAAAACATGAAATAATGTTGAGTCATTAAAAAAATATATAGTTTTTACCTTCTACGTGCTGCGGCTTACTAAATCCAGTTATTACAATGTCAGTAACATTTTCCCCAAGATTCGATTCAAAAGCAGTAATATATGTAACATTATGTTTCCTGCTGGCAAGCTCTTTCACAAGAGCGACTCCTAAAATGTAGTGGCTTCGACTCGGTGTAGGAAGCACTACAAGAATTTGTGCACCTTCCGAAGGTGCATAAAATACTTGGAGGAATAAAAGACAAATTAATGTTAAAATGCTCATTTTACGGAACTGTTTCTTGCTTGGCTTTTTTCAGTGGTTTGAATAGCGTAGATAACATTTTACTTTTTTTAGATAGATATTTACTGAACAATACAATAAATTCGTTCAAGGTAATTAATAATTGCAGACAATATTTCATACGTAACTAGATAAGTGAAAATTTATAAATACATAAAGTAGATTATTTTCTAGGTATTGTAATGGCTTATTCCACACTCGCGAACCGGCGAGGATTGCAATCTTTTCACTCGTTTTCGTGTCCTGAGGCTGCTTTCCCTACTTTCAGCTTCGAAAGAGTTATCTTAAGTTCTTGTGTGATTGAATTTGTCTCTAGAGCCGGGTTATTGTCTTCCGTTATTATAGTTTCATCTTCTGGCAATGTTAAGTCTCTGTTTTCCTCTTCCAGCAATTCTTTTAAATACTCTTTTTGTCTTTCCATTATTTTAATCTTTTAATGACTCCGTAAAACAAACGGGTGGCAAATGGAACTTAGTCATGCTACAAGGACGTAGTAAGGTTTGGTGGAGTTTCTGGGGCTCACTAGAACTTTCTAGTGACTTCGAGAAACTCTAGACGTGAATAATGAATAAATGTAGTTTTTGAATAATTTACAGGGTGTAAATGGAATTAGGCAACGCGATTTTTCTCGGAAGTTATTAGATACACAAAAAAACATTTCAAATAAAGTTGCTAGTGTTTCTAGTAAGCTACTTAAATTAATGTGAATCAGAGAAAAAAAAAAAATTTTCGGAGATATACCTATTTTTGACTTTTTAGCGCATTTTTTGGAAAAAAATGGAAGAATCATCTAGATGATGGAAGCGCATTTTTGACAGCTCATGAATGCTTGTTACTTCAGAGATTTCGCAAATTACCATCTCTTACAATTACTGAGCTTGAAATCAAGCAGTTTGGACAAAATTACGAAACAGCAGCTTCCATTTAGTACTAGTTTCAAGTTGACTATTTAATAGGTACATAATTTATACATGTACAAACTCAAAAATACCTTTTAGTCTTCATTGTTTAGTTATTGACTGACAGGAGGTCAAGTGCTGTAGCTTAAAATGATAATTTGATCTTGATCAAAGCTATGTAAAAAAAAATATACCAAAAGTGAACAAATTCTCATCCAATAATAATAATTCATTCTAATAAGCTTCAAATTCGCGTCAAACAAGTCATTGAATGAATCCCGGACAGATTTGACAACTGTACATAATAATAGTGACATCCGCGGCAAAAGTTGTAACTAAATTTTTATCTACTTTAATAAATTTTAGTTGCCATATCCCTAATGTCATAGATATCTATGGACATTGTTTCACTTGAAACACGTAATTGAATAATTCAATTTTCCACAATCACTGAGCTTGAATTAAAGCAATTTGTGCAAGCCTACGAAACAGCAGCTTTTATTTAGTACCAGTTTCAAGTCTGTAAATAGTATAGTTGCTGAGATCTCAGCGTCACGCCATCCAGCCAGCCAGCCAGCCAGCCAGCCAAAGTGAATATAATAGCGCTTTTTTGGGAAAAATGCGCTAAAAAGCACTATTATATTCACTTTGGCTGTCTGGCTGGCTGGCTGGCGTGACGCTGAGTTCTCAGCAACTATTCTATTTACAGACTTGAAACTGGTACTAAATAAAAGCTGCTGTTTCGTAGGTTTGCACAAATTGCTTTAATTCAAGCTCAGTGATTGTGGAAGATTAAATTATTCAATTACTTGTTCCAAGTGAAACAATGCCCATAGATATATATGACATTAGGGATATGGCAACTAAAATTTATTAAAGTAGATAAAAATTTAGTTACAACTTTCGCCGTGGGTGCCACTATTATTATGTACAGTTGTCAAATCTGTCCGGGATTCATTCAATGACTTGTTTGACGCGAATTTGAAGCTTATTAGAATGAATTATTATTATTGGATGAAAATTTGTTTACTTTTGGTGTATTTTTTTTATATAGCTTTGATAAAGATCAAATTATCATTTTAAGGTACAGCATTTGACATCCCGTCCGTCAATAACTAAACAATGAAGATTAAAAGGTATTTTTGAATTTGTACATGCATAAATTATGTACCTATCAAATAGTCAACTTGAAACTAGTACTAAATGGAAGCTGCTGTTTCGTAAGTTTGCCCAAACTGCTTGATTTCAAACTCAGTAATTGTGGGAGATGGTAATTTGCGAAATCTATGAAGTAACAAGCATTCATGAGCTGTCAAAAATGCGCTTTCATCATCAAGATGATTCTTCCATTTTTTTCAATAGTACGTTCTGTATATTTTATGCTAGTAGGATATAATTTTTGCTTTAAAAAAGTCCAATAAGTTATGCCTTTTAAACTCAACAGAAATCGAGATATTGAAGAAAATATTAAAATAGTTTCACTCGAAAAAAAAATTTGACATTTGTATTAGTTCATTCTATTGTTATACCTTTGTTAAAAAGAATTATTGAATTATTGAATCTCATCGTTCCACAGTTAATCGTTTTGGACTTACCCAAGAGATTGATGATAGATTATTATTTGTTTTAAAAATGGATGAATACTCAATTAACGAGAAGGTAGATTATGTTGAAATGTTTTCATTTATCAAACAATAATTCAAGACAAGCCCTGCGATTATACCAGCAACAATATCCTGACCACTTTTTATGTTGTTTGGTAGGATATAGTTTTTGCTTTAAAAAAGTCCAATAAGTTATACCTTCTAAACTTAACAGAAGTCGAGATATTGAAGAAAATATTGAAATAGTTTCATTCGAAATTAAAGCTGGCTATGAAAATGAAATTATTGAGTTCTAAACATTTATTACAGACGATTGCACCAGTAAAACTTTAATTTTGAGCGTGCCCTTAGATATACAAATATACATAAATTATTATAACACTATAAAAATTGTTTAAAATTCTCACCGTTTTGTCGTATACAAAAATCTGACGTGAACATAACGTGACTTACTTGTAAATCATTGGATATATATATATATATATATATATATATATATATATATATATATATATATATATATATATATATATATATATATAATACGATGTGATTTTGTGTTTGATCATATATCTCATTGGATATAGATAATCAAACACAAAATCTCATCGTTCCTCAGTCAATCGTTTTGGATTTACCCAAGAGATTCTAAGAATCTGTTAAGTAAAATGCGCTTTCAGCCAAGTCGGTAGTTATGGAAACAGTAGGCCATTATTCTTATACTACAACATTCCTTAATACTGATTTCCAAAATTCTACGACTACCAACAGATCTGAATTTATGCGCAAAATTAAAAAATAAATTCCTACTGAAGTGCACTTCCGGTTCAGTCTATTGTTATGAGATAGTAGGCAATCATTCAGATGCTACAGCAGACTGAAATACCAAATTTCAATATTCTACACTTAATCGTTTCGAATTTATGCGAAAAATTTCAAAAGACTGTCAAGTAAAGTGCACTTCCGGCTCGGTGGATCTCAATAAAAATAGAATATGAGCATCTAGACGGAATAATCGTCCTAAATACTGAATTCTAACAATCTATGCTTTTTTACTTACTTGTACAAAGTACAAAATTTTGTATATAAGACTGGTATAGGGTCTAGCTGTGCACCTCGCATTATGGTTTCAATCGTCTGTACCGGAAGTGCACTTTACTTGAAACTCTTTTTGAATTTTTTGCATAAATATAAAAAGATCCGCCATAGCATATTGAAATTTCGTATAAAGAACTTCTATAACATCTTATTGTACATCTTGCATTATGATTGCTATCTGCTAAGCCGAAAGTGCACTTTACTTCTAACTTTTTTTCAATTTTCCGCATAAATTCAGAATGATCATCCATAGGATACTGAAATTCAGCATTTGGAATTGCTGTAGCATCTAAATGGTCATCTTCTATTTTTGTAACAATCGGCTGAGCCGAAAGTGCACTTTCCGCATAAATTCTAAGCAACCAGTCGTACAATATTTAAATTTTGTATTAGGAACTTTTATAATATCTAGTTGTACACCTTGCATTATGATTGCTATCGACTAAGCCGGAAGGATACTTTATTCAAAACATTTTTTCAATTTTCCGCATAAATCCAAAACGATTGAACGTAGATTGTTGGAATTCAGTATTTAGGACGATTATACCGTCTAGACTAGATGCTCATATCCTATTTTCATTGAGATCCACCGAGCCGGAAGTGCACTTTAACTGACAGTCTTTTGGAATTTTTCGCATAAATTCGAAACGATCAGGTGTAGAATATTGAAATTTGGTATTTCATTCTGCTGTAGCATCTGAATGATTGCCTACTATTTTCATAACAATACACTGAACCGGAAGTGCACTTCAGTAGAAATTTATTTTTAAATTTTGCACATAAATTCAGATCTGTTGACAGTCGTAGAATCTTGGAAATCAGTATTTAGGAATGTTGCAGTATAAGAATAATGGCCTACTGTTTCCATAGCAACCGACTTGGCTGAAAGCGCATTTTACTTGACAGATTCTTGGTAAATCCAAAACAATTAACTGTGGAACGATGAGATTCAATAATTCAATAATTCTTTTTAACAAAGGTATAACAATAGAATGAACTAATACAAATGTCAAGTTTTTTTTTCGAATGGAACTATTTTAATATTTTCCTCAGTATCTTGACTTCTGTTGAGTTTAGAAGGTATAACTTACTGGACTTTTTTGAAGCAAAAATTATATCCTATTAGCATAAAAATATACAGGGCGTACCATTAAAAAAAAGGCAAAAATAGATATATCTCCGAAAATTATAATTTTTTTCTTTGATTCACATTAATTTAAGTAGCTTACTAGAAACATTAGCAACTTTATGTGAAAGATTTTTTTGTATATCTAATAACTTCCGAGAAAAATCGTGTTGCCTAGTTCCGTTTACACCCTGTATACTTTTTCTAATACCAATACCTATAATAAAGAAGAAACTAGCAACTCTAAATAATTGCTAAATAGCTTAAACTGCAACTTTTATTTTATAAAATGTATACAAACTTACACAATTCTCGTATTAGAATAATTATATCTATTTTTCTTTTTTTCCATCCCGTAACAAGATATTTATTTGATTTTTCCGCCAGCATTTCTTTAGGGCAAAGAAAATTAGGAAAATTATTCCGAAAGAAACTGTATACATTAATATTATAACATCTAACGATCTTATTTGATACCAAGTTAAATGTATAGCGCCGGTTTTCAAATGATCTGTGTTTTTATGTTTCAATGAGTAATCGATCCAATACATTGCAGTATCAATTGGATGAAGAGGTTGATCTCTAAAGAGAGCTGAGCGACGTCTCACAGTATCCGAATAACTGAAAAAAAAATAAATCTCATTAAAAAGATTCCCTCAATTACTAGATTACTATTTGCCCGTACGATTTATTCCCTAGTACTTCCCGTAGGGTTTTCAATAATTTTTCGTAAGTAATTTCCGTGAATGGAACAAACTTTCCAATTCCTGAAGCTTCTGCACCGGCCATATTTAATGCCTGGTCTGCAAATACAGGTATGCCCATAACAGGTACTCCATGAAAAACAGCTTCAGTTCTACTTAACAATCCCCCATGAGTTATAAATAATTTTATATTGGGATGAGCTAAAATATCATTTTGAGGTAACCATTTAGCTATTTTCACATTGCTAGGTAAATCATTTATTTGATTATCTTCATATTTCCATAATATTTTGTAGGGTAGTTGAGCTAGGACTCTCAAAATAATTTGACGAGTTTCTAAAGGCAACATTGTACTTTTCATTATTGAGCCCATACTGAAATAAATAAAACCCTCTTTTGCTTTGTCCAAATAGTCTTGTAAATCCTGCGAAATGACAATTAAAATTGAACAAATAAAACTTGAATTATAATAAAATAGTTCTTGAAAATGTTACAATAAAACATTTAATTTAATTTTTCAATAAGATGTCTAATATTAAAGGTATGTACATTTACCTTTGGTAGCGGTTTTGGTTTGGGAATGTGATATCCTCCGATTTCGATCATATTAGGCACAAGAGGAGTTGCATAATTAATAGTAGGATGTGAATTTAAAAAGAGTACTGTTAATTTTTCGTTGATAATTTCACGAAGAGAGGGTGCACCGGGGAAATACTCCTGTATTAAATTCTCTTGGATGGATAGATGTAATCTAATTTGCAAAATATTTCAATGAATTACTATGAGCAGTGCCCAAAATTTTAACATTCTGGGTATTTACGAAATAATATTTAGAATTCATAACTTCCCAAAATGCTAATAATTCGTGTAATTACCCTTTATGCATGATTTCCGTTACTATATAAATAAAATAATTTTTAGTTCTTGTCCAGAAATCCATATTTGTTGTGTAATCGGTGTACATCGTAGGAGTAAAAGAAGGCCATTCTTGATTTCCAACAATATGATTAATCCAAATATTTGGTCCAAACTTAAAAAAGTGTTAAATTTTATTTAAAATTGTTAATTCTATCTAGAAAAAGCTTTACAACAATTTTTAAACTTACTGTACTAAGAACAATCAAAGGACAGTCAAAACGATGAGCGAATCCTGCGTAACCTTCACTGAGAAATCCTATCATGAGGACAAGATCGAATTCAGCTGTAGAATTAAGTAAATTCTGTACTGCTGCTGTCTTCAATGTTTCTTGTACGCAAAATTTTCCAAATTGGATGACATCGTAAAATCGGTGGAAAATTGGCTCTTCACTTAATTTCAAGATGAGACTTTCTAAACCTGTACAATTAATAAATGAAAGTATATCAAATTAAACAAAAAAAAAAAACAAATTGAATTGACATTTTTCTAATTTATTATATTTTCTGGAAAGCAGTATAATCATATTCTTGAACAAAATACTGGTTTAGATAATCTTGTAACTTTTACGCAGTACCTGTCAAAAATGTTGACAAATTAAGTAAAATAATATATGATGTTATTTTCACTTTTTCAGGTCCAAAAATTAGCATTTATTATCGAGTATGGCACTAATAATTTTATCTACTTCTTTGAAACGTATTATTAATCATAACACAAATGTTCTGCTTACTGTTACGTTATATTTAAAACGTTTATCCTGTTTTCGTGAAATTTTACACAAATGCAAAGATTATATGGAAATAGTGACTTATGCAACAGTTATGTAAACTTGAGCATTGTAACATGGATTTACCAAATCATATGTCATGGGAACCGAGCTTTAAATAACGCTTTTCAACTTCGCTATACAGCGTTAACAATTCTACAGTATTTTTCATTTTTATCGATTATTAGAGGAACTAAATAGTCAATAATTTTGATGTTTTTTGACGGCTGAATTCTATTATTCTACGGCCAATAGTTTCGAATTTATATGAAAAATTGAAAAATCTGATGTGGGCATTGCGTGACTTACTTGTACATCATTGGATATATATAAGTAAACACAAAATCTCATCATTCCACGGCTAGTCGTTTTGGATTTATTCAAAAGATTCTCAAAACTATCAAGTAAAATGCGCTTTTAGTCTAATCGGTTGTTATGGAAACAGTAGGTCATCATTCTTATTTTACAACATTCCTTAATACTGATTTTCAAGATTCTACGACTAACAGTTCTGAATTTATGATGCGCAAAATAAAAATTGATTCCAACTGAAATGCACTTCCGGTTCAGTCTGTTGTTATAAAAATAGTAGGGAATAATTCAGATGCTACAGCAGACTGAAATACCAAATTTCAATACTCTACAGCCGATCGTTTCGAATTCATGCGAAAAATTCCAAAAGGCTGTCAAGTATAGTGCGCTTCCGGCTCAGTCGATCCCAATAAAGCATCTAGGTGATATAATTGTCTTAAATACTGAATTCGAACATTCTACGTTCAATTGTTTTGGATTTATGCGGAAAATTCATAAAATGTTTCGAATAAGTGCACTTCCGGTTCAGACAATTGCAATCATAATGCAAGGTGTATAACTAGATGCTATAGAAGTGCTTAATACAAAATTTCAATATTCTACAACTAATTGTTTTGAATTTATGCGGAAAATTCGACAAGACTGTTATGTAAAGTGCACTTCCGGTTCAGCCGATTGGTACGAAAATAGGAGATAACCATTTGGATGTTACAAAAATTTCAAATACTGAATTTCAGTATCCTACGGCTGACCATTTTGGATTTATGCGAAAAATTCAAAAAAAGTTTCAAGTAAAGTGCACTTCCGGTACAGCCGATTGCAACCATAATACGAGGTGCACAACTAGACCCTAGACCAAACTTAAATACAAAACTTTAACATTATACGTTGGGCGGGTTTTGAGATTTGCGTACATATATACGTACCGACATCAAGCCGAAAATTGTCAAAATGGATTCAGGGATGCTCAAAACGGATATTTCCATCAAAATCTCGAAATGTGAATCTTGTCGATCTCAGAGTACCTACTTGTACTTTGTACAAGTTTACCTAAATATGTTCTAGGAATTGGTAAGGGCTTTTTTAATAAAAACCATAAAATTCTTGATCACACTGTTCTCTAATTTTGTTTAGTAACCGGTTTCGATCACTGGGTGATCATCCTCAGACTACCGGAGAGACTACAATGAGAGGAAATAAAACGTAAAACAAACAAACATATACAAGTAGGTAGAAAATTTCTAACAAATCAAAAAATACAAAAAGGTAACTTACACAATAAAATTACAGGAGCTTCACAAAAGAAAACGGCGTCAAGTAGCCCGCTAGTGTCATGTTAATGAAAAAATGAAAATGTTGATGAAAAAATGTAAAATGATATAAAAAGATATATCCAATCTGTTCAACAAAATCCAAACTACAACTGAAAGAAACTGAAAAAACTCGAAAAGTATTTCTTTTTTTTTTTTCATTAACATGACACTAGCGGGCTACTTGACGCCGTTTTCTTTTGTGAAGCTCCTGTAATTTTATTGTGTAAGTTACCTTTTTGTATTTTTTGATTTGCTAAAAATTTTCTACCTACTTGTATGTTTGTTTGTTTGTTTTACGTTTTATTTCCTCTCATTGTAGTCTCTCCGGTAGTCTGAGGATGATCACCCAGTGATCGAAACCAGTTACTAAACAAAATTAGAGAACAGTGTGATCAAGAATTTTATGGTTTTTATTAAAAAAAACCTTACCAATTCCTATTATCAGTCACACTTGGGTTTTCTATTCCCCTATTATAAATATGTTCTATTCTTGGTCTGATGTTGACCGTCTGTCAATAAACTTTTAGTACAATTTGTAAACTTGTCTTACGTTCAAAAAAATGGCAGACTGTAAAAGACTGTTTTTCGTGTGATAGGCTCGCCGTTATTGAAGCAATAATAAACAATATAATTTTTACCTTCTTCGTGATGCGGCTTCCCAAATTCAGTAATAACAATATCAGTAACATTTTCTCCAAGATTCGATTCATAAGCAGTTATAAATGTAACATTATGTTTCCTACTGGCAAGCTCTTTAACAAGAGCGACTCCTAAATTGTAGTGGCTTCGAGTAGGCGTAGGAAACACTACAAGAATTCGTGCACCCTCCGAAGGTGCGTGAGATACTTGGAGGAATAAAAGACAAATTAATGTTAGAACTTTCATTTTATGGCACTACTTCTTTTTTGGCTTGTTGCAGTTATTTGCATGATATTTTATACTCTCGAATATCAGTACGTAGATAATTTTTTATTGGACAGTTTTGGTATATGAGTTCTGGTAAGTAATTGACAATCAGACAATATTTCATTATTAACTAAACACGTCACCATTTATTAATAAAAAAGTAATTATTATTTTTAACTCATTGGAATTCCAGTTTATTTTTGAAATACTTAGAATTCGGGAAAGAACACTTTCATAGGCGGAAAAAACAATTATAATTTCAACTTTTCAGAACTCATTTTATAAATAAATATGTTTTATTGGGATATAAGTTCTGTACATTAATTAGAAACACAACGTTTCGACAGCAAAGTGCTGCCTTTTTCAAGTGTGAAGAAATATAAATATAATAAACAAAATTGTCAAGACAACAAAAATAAAAGTATAAATAGTAACTAAATTAGTTTAAATTATATTAACTCCTAGGATCGTAGAGCTTTGCCTGTGATTTATGATTCACTATCCACAGGTCTTCAGGAGATAATAATGAAGGTCTAAATGGGGAAATTGTCAACTCCTTGTGCTTCTAGGTCAATCTGGCTCTACTCTTTTTGGTTTGGCCACTGATCTCTATATAACACTGGATTGGGTTTAGACCGTATTCT
This sequence comes from Dromius quadrimaculatus, assembly GCA_963989225.1. NCBI lineage: Eukaryota > Metazoa > Arthropoda > Insecta > Coleoptera > Carabidae > Dromius > Dromius quadrimaculatus. The sequence goes on from OZ022329.1 coordinate 3,340,244, forward strand.
GGCATCTGAAAGCGGCCCCGGTTGAACGGCGGCCTTGACAGTAAAACTGAGGCTTTGTGTTCCTATTCGGCGGCAAATTCAAAACACTTATAGAAGACACTCGATGAAATTCAAAGTATAATGCAAGTAAGATGAAGAAATTATTCTCAATATATATTAAAATACATACATTAATAACCAACAAAAGTTAAAAATTGCTATAATAGTTGAAATATTTATTAATAGTTAAAAATATTTGTGAACTTTTTAGTGTCAGTGTTTCAACTATTTTTTAAACATTGTAGTTTAGTATTATTTAATCCGTTCAATAGTTTTATAAATTTTTGTTACCTAAAATTTAAAACTATGAATTTACCAATATGAATAAATGAAGTGCATTTCTGCGATAATATTGCCTATTCAACATGAGTGATGTTTACTTATTTCAGTCATATCGATAGTTACTTCAGGTTCTTTCGTTGTACTTACTTGTGCAGCGTCAATTTTCTTAATGAGTCGGCTTTATTTCCGCAGAACATGCATTTGAACACCATGATTTAAAAATTGCGTCCCAACACCATACTGAACTGTCACCAACATATGTCACCAATTGAACACAGAACCTCACTTTTGCCAAGATGGCGACGCTCAATTGGGGCCGCATTCCAGCGACCTAAACCCAATCCAGTGTTTATTAGAGATCAGTGGGTTTGGCGCATAACTGAACCATCCACAGATCTTCAGGAGGTGGTTGGCACCTGAAAGTACCGTTGGCGGCAGCACTGTTCTTACAAAATGGTGGCTTAAAAGTGGCTTACGGCAAGTTTGTAAATACACTGATATTCAGAAAAGAAATATTTATATTCCATGGAATGATTTAATTCAATTTCAATTGTGCGGGGAAGTATAGACTTTCTTCTTTTATAATATATAGTTTTTTCTTTTAAATTTTTTTTATTTATAGGCGAATTTTAGTTGTAACTGGAAGACTGAATGAGGTTATGAAATTTAAAGCATTAAGAAAATAATATTACAAGGGAGTATTTATGACATTTTTGTATTGTACATTTCAGCTTTCAGCTGTCCCTGTACGAATTTTTCTAATCCGCATAGCTTGTTTATGAACTGGATCGTAGTCTCCAAATTTATTTACTACCAACACTTTCCTTTTCCTCTTTTAGGAAATTTATCGAAACTAAAATCAATAATTTAACTAAATTTGGAACGACATCTATAAACACAACAATTTTTAACACTTCTTCGTTTAGATTCCATATTTTGAAGAGTAAAATCTTGAGAAAGACTAATTTCAGTATAGCAATGAGGCTATGTAATTTAACAATAAAGTCGAAAGCTAAGTATTTTTTACTGAATTAATTGCAACAAATCCAATATAAACAATTGTAGAATAAAATTTTATATAAGAAACCTCAAAAAAGCCATTAAATATTGCTGACAAAGCCATTAACATAACATATGATCATATGGAAATTAAGGTTGAATCCACTTTACAATATAGTTCCGCTTATAACCGCTAGGTGGCTACGGGTTAATTTCAGTTACCAATTGCAAGTATAGATTCGTAAATACAAATAACTTGAAATTATGAACAAATGACTGGTAGCCATGATCGATTAAGTTCATAACCGGTATTCAAATTCAAATTATTCGGTGACTTTTTTATTTCAATTGCTTCTCTTATAAGCCTCTTGAACCAATTGTTCTCTTTAGCCAGAAGCTTCGTATTCTTGAAGTCAATGAAAAAGGCAGCACTTTGCTGTTGAAACGTTGTGTTTCTAATTAATGTACAGAACTTATATCCCAATAAAACATATTTATTTGATTATAATTTCAATTTCGTAACGAAAGTCTAATGGTACACTCAGGAGGTTACTAGTAGCCCCTTCGAAAAGGGTTATTGAGGAGCTTGATTGTGAAAAATTGTGCAACAAAGATGCAATGAACGAGGAGTTAGCGTAATTCTTAATTTCTTTATTCTTTATTTATTGAAATGTACATAAAGTTACACAATTTTAATCTTAAAATAATTATATCTATTTTTCTTTTTTCCCATGTTGTATCAACATATTTATTTGATTTTTTCGCCAGCCTTTATTTACAACAAAGGAAATTAGATAAATTATTCCAAAAGAAACTGTACACATAAATATTATAACATCTAAGGATCTTATTTGATACCAAGTTAAATGTATAGCGCCGGTTTTCAAATGATCTGCGTTTTTATGTTTCAATGAGTAATCGACCCAATACATTGCAGTATCCATTGGATGCAGAGATTGATCTCTAAAGAGAGCTGAGCGACGTTTCACATTTTCCGAATAACTGCAAAATTAAATAATCACATTAAAAAATTCCTCCCATTACTAGATTATTATTTGCACGTACGATTTATTCTCTAATACTTCCCGTAGAGTTCTCAATAATTTTTCGTAAGTAATTTCCGTGAATGGAACAAACTTTCCGATTCCTAAAGCTTCTGCACCAACCATATTCAATCCCTGGTCTCCAAATAAAGGTATTCCCATAACAGGTACTCCATGAAAAACAGCTTCAGTTCTACTTAACAATCCCCCATGAGTTATAAATAATTTTATATTGGGATGAGCTAAAATATCATTTTGAGGTAACCATTTAGCTATTTTCACATTGCTAGGTAAATCAGTTATTTGATTATCTTCATATTTCCATAATATTTTGTAGGGTAATTGAGCTAAGACTCTCAAAATAATTTGACGAGTTTCTAAAGGCAGCATTGTACTTTTCATTATTGAGCCCATACTGAAATAAATAAAACCCTCTTTTGCTTTGTCCAAATAGTCTTGTAAATCCTGCGAAATGACAATTAAAATTGAAAAAATAAAAACATGAATCATAATAAAATAGTTCTTGAAAATGTTACAATAAAACATTTAATTAATTTTTCAATAAGATGTCTAATATTAAAGGTATGTACATTTACCTTTGGTAGCGGTTTTGGTTTGGGAATGTGATATCCTCCGATTTCGATCATATTAGGCACAAGAGGAGTCGCATAATTGATAGTAGGATGTGAGTTTAAAAAGAGTACTGTTAATTTTTCGTTGATAATTTCACGAAGAGAGGGTGCATCGGGGAAATATTCCTGTAATAAGTTCTCTTGGATAGATAGATGTAACCTAATTTGTAAAATATTCCAATGAATTACTATGAGCAGTGCACAAAATTTAAGCATTCTGGTTATTTACGAAATGATAATTAGAATTCATAACTTCCCAAAATGCTAAGAATTCTTAGTTTGTGTAATTACCCTTTATGTATGATCTCTATTCCTATATAAATAAAATAATTTTTAGTTCTTGTCCAGAAATCCATATTTTTTGTAAAATCGGTCAACATCGTAGGGATAAATGAAGGCCATTCTTGATTTTCCACAATATGGTTGATCCAAATGCTTGGTCCTAACTTGAAAAAAATTACAAATTTATTTAAAATTGTTTGAATTTAGATACCTTATGTATTTAATTTGAATTACATAAAGATATCTATTATTATATATTATATTCCGAGATCCCACAGCAAGATATCTACGTTCATCTGTTTTTTGATTGAAATACATTTTTACTTATTTGTAAAAAGTAACAAGTAAGAATTGTGAAACAGAGAAAATTCACCTATCGAGATTTTGATGGAAATATCCGTTTTGAGCATCCCTGAATCTACTTTTCTTTGAAGGTTGAAGATAATGATTACACTTTGATTTGAAAACATTTTATGTTGAACTTCCATTATCTTTATCGAAAATTAAAATAAATATAATAACCACAACGTTTCGATAGTTTGTAATCTACTATCGTTATCAGGTGAACTGATAATACTAACTATTTCCTTACAATTCGAGCCTTATATCTAGTGTTATATGGGTGATCAAGCGTGATTGGTGTTTCTCCAATCGTGACTGCTTTCTAATTGACAGTTTCTGAAGGGGAACGAGAGGGGCTGGAGATCTAGGTCTTGATGATAAGTCCAGGGTCTGTTGCAACGTGCTTCCTCCATATTGGTCGAATTTCTACACTTGGCTGGCTGAACACATCTTGTTTGTTCTTGTAAATGATGGTCGCTTCCTTAAACTTTCTTTTATACCAGTGGCTTTCTTTTTTGAGGATCTTGGCTCCTTCCCATTGGATGTGATGATGCTGTTCCCAAGCATGCTCCTCCAGTCCAGATTTCGTGGTTTCTCCTCTTTGTGTATTTCGTTGGTGCTCCTTGATTCTGGTTTCCAGTGGTCGTTTGGTCTCTCCAATATATGCTTTTCCACATTCACAATCGACTTGGTAGATCCCCGTTTGCATTTCTGGTGGAAGTTTTGGTTTTGTGGACGAAAGGATGCTCCTGACTGTTGCTGTTGTTTCAAATCTAGTTGAAATATTGTAGTTTCCCGCGATTCTTTTTATCCTATCTGAAAATCCTTTGATGTAGGGAATGTATAGTTCACATTTCTTTTCTTCTTTGTTCTCTTCTGTTCGTGTTGCTTGTACTAAATGGTGTTTTTTGACTATTTTCTGAATTGTGTTGTCTGTGTATCCATTGTGTTTTAGTGTTCCGATAATTCCTTCGATTTCTTCTTTATAGTCCTTCTGTGGGGTACAATGCGATTTGTCCCTACTCAATAAACTGCTCGCTACTCCAATTTTTGTTGTCCACTCTCTTCACAAGAACATCCAGGAACGGCAAGCTGTTGTTCTCTTCTTTCTCCATGGTGAATTTTATGCTGGGTCTATGTGAATTCAAATGTAAGAGGAATCCTTCTAGTTCCAAGTCACTGTTATTCCAAATAATGAATGTATCATCTACATACCGTACCCACTTCTTCGGCTGGATTCTGGCTGTGAAGATGACACTGTCTTCAAAATGTTCCTTGTAGATGTTGGCAATAATTGGTGACAAAGGAGATCCCATGGGTAGTCCATTCGTTTGTTGGTAGAATCTGTTCCGTACTTGAAAATAGGTGGTTCTCAAGCAACATTCAAGTAGGTCCATTATTGATTCCACCAGAAATGCAAACGGGGATCTACCAAGTCGATTGTGAATGTGAAAAAGCATATATTGGAGGGACCAAACGACCACTGGAAACCAGAATAAAGGAACACCAACGACATACACAAAGAGGAGAAACCACGAAATCTGGACTGGCGGAGCATGCTTGGGAACAGCATCATCACATCCAATGGAAAGGAGTCAAGATCCTCAAAAAAGAAAGCCACTGGTATAAAAGAAAGTTTAAGGATGCGGCCATCATTTACAAGAACAAACAAGATGTGTTCAGTCAGCCAAATGTAGAAATTCGACCAATATGGAGGAAGAACATTGCAACAGACCCTGGACTTATCATCAAGACCCTGATCTCCAGCCCCTCTCATTCCCCTTCAGAAACTGTCAATGAGAGAGCAGTCACGATTGGAGAAACACCAATCACGTTTGATCACCCATATAACATTGACTATTTTCGGCTTGATGTCGGTACGTATGTGCGTTCGTTCGTATCTCGCAAATCTCAAAACTGGTTGATCGTATAATGTTGAAATTTTGTATTTAAGACTGGTATAGGGTCTAGTTGTGTACCTCGTATTATGGTTTCAATCGTCTGTACCGGAAGTGCACTTTACTTTAAACTTTTTTCGAATTTCTCTAATAAATCTAGAAGGATCAACCGTAGGATGTTGAAATTCAATATTTGAACTTGATGTTTTATCAGATTGGTTATCTGCTATTTTTGTATTAATCGGCAAAGCCAGAAGTGCACTTTACTTGAAACTTTTTAAAATTTTATAGCATATTGAAATTTAGTATTTGAACTTGTTGTAGCATCAAAATAGTTATCTACTATTTTTATATCAATCGGCTGAGCCGGAAGTGCAGTTTATACGTATAACAGACATTCAGAATTTGCCGTATGAAGCAATCAGTTTAATTGAAATGATAAGATAGGCAATGATAATCTGTTGTCATTTTACATGTCAAAATATTATTAAAATTTTATTAATTATAATCTGGAGTGACAGAAAACTTTATTGAATAAATTTGTGTATATATCAAATGATGTACAAGTAAGTCACGTGATGTTCACGTCAGATTTTTTATAGATAATTATTGATAGAGGAATACGGTTTTGCAGGGCTGCCTATCAAAATGGGGATATACCGTTGGCGCGCGGCGGTCAGTTTTGTCCTAATCCCATAGACCATTTGAGCATTTTTCTCTTAATCTTTATATACCGTTTGAGCCAAGTTTATTACTTTAATCTTTTGATCCCAAATAAATGTACCTTCTCTAAATGCCAAAAATTGTGATTTAATATAATAAACGAACTTGGATAACAATTCATTTTATTTTATCATAAACAAATAAATGATAAAAACTATATAGGTAGAAAGAATATAACATATTTACCAATATTTACAATTCTTTACAACCTCTTGGCAGCCAGGTGTGAACAGGTACATGAACTTTGATTTTATACGTTCACAACGTATTTAAATGAATTATATGTCAAATTGTAGCCAATTTTCATTTCTACCCCGCAAAAACATATTCCTCTATTAGTACACTCAAGGGAAAATGACAATAGGTTGCATTCAGTTCTTCCGATTTTTCTCTTTTCACGTTAATCCTGTTTTGAAAATATGTCAGAACAATTCTAGTAAATCGGGTGATTGCTAACTGCACTAGATCAGATATAAATTTCTTATATTGGAACATCTCCCCCAACGCTTAAAACCAGGTAAAAATAAAAATGACCAACTGCACCGAAGGATTAATTCCCAGTAAACGCAGAACATGTTCCCTAAGGGCTTTTTTCGACTTACTGAACTAAGGACAATCAAAGGACAGTCAAAACGATGAGCGAATCCTGCATAACCTTCACTAAGAAATCCTTCCATAAGGACAAGATCAAATTTAGAAGTAGAATTAAGTAAATCTTGTACTGCTGCTGTCTTGAATGTTTCTTGTACGACTAATTTGCCCCATTGGATGACATCGTAAAATTCGTGGAAAATTGTGATGCCCTTCATTTTCAAAACTATATTTTCTAAACCTGTACAATTAATAAAAGATAAATGGATCAAATTATTCAAGGAAAAAAGTAGCATTAGACATAAGAATGAAAAAATTTTTTTTTTCGGGTATCTTAATAGCCATATTGCCCTATTTTTTATTATCTTGCACATAGTGGCTGTCAAAATTGTTATGAACGAGTAAAATACTATAAATGACATTATTTTTTACTTTCCTATCATGTCGACAGTAATTTTATTTATTTGTGCCAATTATTTTAATACTTATCATAATTAATGTTATGCTGACTGTTATTTCTAATTAAAATTACGTTGTTCCTAATTTTTGCAAAATCGCACAAAATTGTGCAAAGTATATAGAAGTCTTTCATTGCTGTTTCACAAATTTAGAGTGACGTATCAATTAATTGCATATTTCAAAGTGACAGTTGTGATTGTCAAAGTGACAGATAGCGGACATAAAAACAATTAACAACCGAAAAAATTATTCATTTTACATTTATGCTAAGCTTATCACCCCGAGAGTTTTAAATTGATACCAAACTAGACATAATTTGCTTAAGCAATATAATTTTTACCTTCTTCGTGTTGCGGCCTCCCAAATTCAGTAATTACAATATCAGTAACATTTTCTCCAAGATTCGATTCAAAAGCAGTTATAAATGTAACATTGTGACTCCTGCTGGCAAGTTCTTTCACAAAAGCGATTCCTAAATTGTAGTGGCTTCGAGTCGGTGTAGGAAACACTAGAAGAATTCGTGCACCCTCCGAAGGTGCGTAAAATACTTGGAGGAATAAAAAACAAATTATTGTTAAAACTTTCATTTTACGGAACTGTTTCTTGTTTGGCTTTTTGCAATAATATGAATGATATTTTTATTCTTTTGTAGCAGTAAAATATTCATGAATATCAAAGCGTAGATAACATTAATTTAGTTTAGGCGATATTTCACTAATGGCTAAGAACGTAAAAATTTGTAGATAAATAAAATAATAATCAGTTTTGACTTTAATGTTGAAAAGTACTGCAAACGGATAACTTGAAAATAATGTTTGTTTATTCAATAAAAAATATAAAATTGCAACAACAAGTAACAAGTTATTGCCTCTTCTTTTTTATGTTTTTCGGCGCATCTTCTGAGCAACTTTTCCTTCTGCAGCAACATTTCTTGACCAGGAAATAGAAAATGGTAAGAACACCAAAAATAATAGATCCTAAAAATGCTAACACATCCAGGGAATGAATTTGGAACCAATTTAAATGAATGGCTCCTGTTTTTAAGTGATCCAAATTTTTGTGGCGCAGGACATACTCGATCCAGTATGCTGCTGAATCTAAAGGGCGCAATGGTTGATCCCTAAAAAGGGCTGAGCGAGTTCTGGCCGTTTCTTTATAACTGTAAAAAAAATAAAATAACTAATTCTGATAGAAATATCAATTTCACTTACGCTTTATTGTTTAGAACCTCTTGTATCGCGGCTAACAAACTTTCGTACGTCAATTCGTTGAATGGAGCAGCTTTTCCAATGCCCAATTTTTCTACTTCAATCATGTTTGCTTTCTGATCGCCAAAAACAGGAATACCAACAATTGGTACTCCATGGTACACAGCTTCAGTTGTACTTAACAGTCCCCCGTGAGTAATGAATAATTTTAAATTTGGATGGGCTAAAATATCGTTTTGAGGCAACCATTTATCAATTCTGACATTATCAGGTTTGCCAGGCATGTTATCATCTTCGAATTTCCACAGAATTTTATACGGCAATTTGGCAAATACCTTCATTAATAGTTCACGCTTTTCTATGGGTAACATTGTGCTTTTTATGTTTGAGCCCATACTGAACAAAATGAATCCTTTTTTAGCATTATCCAAATAATCTTTCAAGTCCTGCAAAAATATTTGTTTTAATATATTTTGGGATTTTTGAGATAATTTTATACTTTTGGAAGAGGTTTTGGTTCAGTAACATGGAACCCTCCAATGTCAATCATATTAGGGACTATAGGCTTTGCTGGATTTATACTAGGATGTAAATTTAAAAGTACTAATTGTACTCTTTTTTTGATGACTTCATCAAGAGATGGCGCTGTTGGAAAATATTTATGCAAGAGCTCGTCTTGTGTAGGTAGATGTAATCTGTAAAAAAAAACACTTGAAGCTTTTTTTGACGTTTCAACTCTCTATCTAAGAGTCTTCATCAGAAAAACAATCATACAAAAATCTCATGCAACAAACAAGCAATTATATCCAGCCACCGACACGCAGGACGTCCATACAATCTTCAATTCCACCCACATATACGAGCCCTTTCACAGTTCTTCATAACCTACATTTCGAACTGCTTCAACATACAGTTGAACAATACGAGGTCAAGCTAATATTTTTTTTTTTTTGTAATTTTGTATGACCAGAATATTTTCTTAACTAATTTGGCCTAAAACTGGATTTTGTCGGTATCAAGACAAATTAGTATTGTCCGGTCGAAATAAATCGATCTTAAATAGCCAAGACGTCATTAATTCGACCTAATCCGTTTCTCTAAGCTCTCTAAATTTTTTTATAGTCTCTAAACTTTCTATTTTCTATTTATTCTCTGAATTGTTTACTGTCACAAATTTTATTGTGATTAATTTATTATATCAGCTTATATATCTAATCTAACAATGAGCCAACATTCAATTGTCTAATAGTTGATGCCTGGCAACCACCAATCATCTAGTAACCATAGGCTGTCAATCACGTCCGACAATTGAACATCGACTTGGTCAATACTAACCAGGATTACAGTTACAATAAATTATCGGCTAAATAGCGAATTCAAATAAATAACAATGTGAACTAATTGCTTGAAATATTTCACTTTTGTGACAATAAACTCTGAATTTTCTAAACTCTGCATATTCTCTAAACTCTCAAAATTTTCTTTCTTCCCTAAATTCTCTTTATTCTCTGAATTTTCTGTATTCTCTTTTGTCCCTAAATTCTCTATATTCTATTCATTGAATTCTCTATATTTTCTAAGCTCCCTAAATTTTATTCTCTTTAAGCTTTCTTTATTCCTTTTAATTACTAAATTCTCTATATTCCCTGAATTCTCTTTTTTCTCTAAATTTTCTATATTCTATTTCTTCCCTGAATTCTCTATATTTTCTAAGCTGTCTGAATTCTTAATACTCTCGAAACTTTCTGTATTCTTTGAATTTTTCACGTTCTTTAAATTCTTCATGCTGTTTATATTCTTCAAATTCTCTAAATTTTCAATTTCAGATTTCTTTAAATTCTCTTTATTCTCTCTCTATATTCCCTTTATTCCCTAAATTATCTTTATTATTTTTATTCTTCCTCTTCTTTCCTATATTCTCTTCATTCTCTATATTTTCTAAGCTCTTTATATTCTCTTTATTCTCTGAATTAATTTTTGCCGTCCAAATTCTCTATATCTTCCATATTCTCTGAATTCTCTATATTCTTTATACTTTTAAAGTTTCTTTAAGTTCTCTTCATTCTTTATATTCTCTTCATTCTCTGAATTTTTTAAGTTCTCGTCATTCTCTATATCCTCTTCACTCCTTAAATTCTCTATATTCTCTTTATTCTCTAGTCTTATTATTTTCAAATATTAATCTATATGTTTATTAGTCGGTTAAATGACGCATAAATTAATATTTGGAAATAATAGTCTCGACTCTAGAGAATAAACAGAACATAGAAAATTTGAGGACTGAAGAGAATAAAGAGAATTTAGTAAATAAAGAGGGTTTAGAGAATTTGGAGAGTAAAAAGAATTCAAAGAATTAAGGGAATAGAGAAATAAATATGTTTTATTTAAAAAACGAGAAAGCTTGGAGAATATAGAGCATTTAAAAAATTCAGGGAATATAGAGAAATTAGAGAATAAAAAGAATACAGGGAATTCAGAAAATAAAGAGAATATAGAGAGTTTAGGGAATAAAAAGAATAGAGAGAATTCAGAGAATGAGAATTTAGAGAATTTAGAGGATATGAAGAGTATGAAAAATTCAAAGAATAAAGAGTATATAAAAAATTTCGAAAAAGTAATTCATTATTCAATAAAATTCTGAAAAATGTATAGATTTTCAATATGGTGTTTCATTTAAGAATAAAAAGAATTTAGAGAGCTTAGGGAATAAACAGAATTTAGTGAGTTTAGAGAATATGGAGAGTATAGAGAATTTAGAAAATAGAGAAGATTCAGATAATAAAGAGAGCATAGGAAATTTACAGAGTATAAATAATCTAGAGAGCTTAGATAATATAAAGAATTTGGAGAATGAAGAGAATATAGGGAATTTAGAGTACAAAGAGAATATATAGAATATAGATAATTCAGAGGATGAAAATATTTTAGAGAATCTAGGGAATAGAAAGAATATAGAAACATTAAAGAATAAGGAGAATTTAGAGAATCTTAGAATGAAAATGATTTAGGAAGAAAGGAAAATTTAGACAGCTAAAAGGATATGGAGAGTATAGAGAATTTAGAGAATATAAAGAATTCAGGGAATAAAAATAATATAGAAAATTTAGAGAATATTAAGAATTTAGAGAGCTTAGAAAATATAAAGAATTTATAGAACAAAGAGAATATAGAGAGTTTAGAGAATATAGAGAATTCAGGGAATAATGCGAATTTGAAGAGTTTGAAGGATACTAAGAATATAAAGAATTTGGAGAGCTTAAAAAATATAGAGAATTTATAGAAAAAAGAGAATATAGAGAAACCAGGAAATAAAAAGAATATAGAGAATCAAGAGAAAAAAGGGTATTTGAGGAGTTTAAAAGATAAGAAGTATATAGAGAATTTAGGAAATAAGGAGAATAAAGAGAATGTAGAAAGTTTGGAGAATATTAAGAATTTTGAGAGCTTATAAAATATAGAGAATTTAGAGAGTTTCGGAATGAAGAGAATTTAGGGAATGATAAGAGTTTAGAAAGCTAAAAGGATATAAAAAGTATAGAGAACTTAGAGAATATAAAAAATTTAGGGAATAAAAATAATATAGAAAATTTGAAGAATATTAAGAATTTAGAGAACTTAGAAAATATAGAGAATTTATAGAACAAAGAGAATTTAGAAAATATAGAGAGTTTAGAGAATATAGAGAATTCAGAGAATAAGAAGAATTTGAAGAGTTTGTAGGATCTGAAGAATTAAAAAATTTGGAGAGCTTAGAAAATATAGAGAATTTATAGAATAAAGAAAATATAGAGAAATCAGGGCATGAAGAGAATTAGGAGAGTTTGAAGGTTATGAAGAATATGGAGAATAAAGAGAATATAGAAAGTTTGTAGAATATGAAGAGTTCTGAGAGCTTAGAAAATATAGAGAATTGAGAGAATAAAGACAGAATAGAAAGCTTAGTGAATATAAAGACTTAGAGAGTTTAAAAAACTAATATAAAATAAAATTATTTCACGTACATATGATACAAAAGATCCGTGATGTGAGAAATCAAGAAATTCTTGGTCCTTTCACAAAAATTCATTTGTGATGTAAAGTCAGTAAACGGCTGAGGTACAAAAGAAGGAGGCGCTTGATTCCCAACAAAATGATTAGTCCAGATATTATTTGACTGTAAATTTAATTATTTCAGTAGAATTTTTCTTCAGATATTTTTTTGTCTGAACCTACTGTGCTAAGAATAATTAACGGGCAATCATAATGATGAGCGAATCCAACATGGGCCTCATTGAGGAAAGTTTCCATAATAACCAGGTCAAATTTTTCATTAGATTTCAGCAATTTTTGAACTTCAGTTTTATTTAATGTGCCTTCGTTTACCCATTTTGCCATTTGTATTACTTCAATGAATCTAGTGTACATCGGTTTTTCCTGACGGTCTATAATTGTGCTCTTAAACCCTGTAAAAAAAAAATTTATTTAAGATTTTATCAAATATTTGAGTGATAAGATCCACTTATAAATGATGAGCAATGATTAGGTACAAAAAATATATTATATAACATTTTAAATTTAATAATAAATTAAAATATTTCCTTACCTTCGATTTGTTCAGCGAATCCTGTAAGTACGACATCCTTAATGTTTTTCCTCTCGCCCTTCGGAGCAAAAGGACTAATATAAGTAACTTCATGTCCCTTATTCGCTAACTCTTTTACGATTGCATTTCCTAAGAAATAATGACTAGGTGATGGAAAATAAAATATAACCAAAATACGACTTCCCTCAGTTGAAGGAGTCCACGAAAATTGGAATAAAAATATTAAAAACAGCGCAGCAGTGAATTTGGTCATGATGATTGGAGGATCGACACTAAACGGACAACGAACTATTATTTATTTAATGGAAATCAAGGCTGCGAAGTAACCTTGTATCTAATTTAAGATTTAGATGATAAAAAGTGTTATGTCATAATAAAAATCTCCAAAATTATGCTGATAAATAATTTAAATTTGAAGATTTTTTGGGGGGCAGGAGAGGTGCAGATAAAGTTGATAAAATTAAGTGATAATCATAGAATTAATACAATTATCGTGAATTAATATTTATTTATTGTTCTTATTACAAAAATTTCATTTTATTAGTTCACTGTTTCTTCTTTTGACTATCTTTTGATTTATCTTCTGTAATTTTTCTTCTGCAGCAGCATTTCTTTACTAGGAAATAAAAAATAAAGAGAACCCCAAAAACAATAGATCCTAAAAATGCTAACACATCCAGGGAACGGATTTGGAACCAATTTAAATGAATAGCTCCTGTTTTTAAGTGGTCCAAATTTTTGTGGCGGATGACATACTCAATCCAATATGCTGCTGAATCTATGGGACGCATTGGTTGATCCTTGAAAACGGCGGAACGAGTCCTAGCTGTTTCTGTATAACTATAATAAAATAATTTAAAAATAAAAACAAAAAAAAAACATCAAAACTTACGCTTTATTGTTGAGGACTTCTCGTATTGCTCCTAAAAGTCCCTCATAAGTTAATTCTTTGAATGGAACAGCTTTACCAATTCCTAATCCCTCTGCTCCAGCCATGTTCATCTTTTGATCCCCAAAAACAGGAATACCAACAACTGGAACTCCATGATACACAGCCTCAGTTGTACTCAACAACCCTCCGTGAGTTATGAATAATTTTAAATTGGGATGCGGTAAAATATCGTTTTGAGGCAACCATTTCTCGATTCTGACATTGGCAGGTTTTCCGGGCATGTTATCATCTTCGAATTTCCACAGAATTTGGTAGGGCAATTGGGCAAATACCTTCATTAATAATTCACGCTTTTCTAGAGGTAACATTGTACTTTTAAGATTTGAGCCCATACTGAACAGGATAAATCCCTTTTTAGCATTATCCAAATAGTCTTTCAAATCCTGAAAGTATAAATTACCAAAATTTTTTGTTTACGCAAAAAAATGTGAACATACCTTCGGTAGAGGTTTTGGTTCAGATACATGAAATCCTCCAATGTCAATCATGTTAGGGACTAAAGGTTTCGCCGGACTTATACTTGGATGTGAATTTAAAAGGATTAATTGCACTCTTTCTTTGACAACTTTATCAAGAGAGGACGCCGTTGGGAAATACTTCAGTAAAAGTTCTTCTTGGGAAGGCAGATGCAAACTGTACCAAAAAAAAAATTATTTCAATTTGTTTTGCTTATTACACTTGAATTCCGAAAGCTCCCAACCTTCAATTAAATTTTCGTGCATCATTTATTATATGCAACAGGTTGTAAAGATACAATCATTTTTTATTCAGCAGCGCAGTGTGAGCGATGCACGAACTACGAATCACTACCACTACATGATAGAATATCAACAATTCGAGCACTTTATTCATCTTTTAAACCAATATTGCACAGAATTATTCACGAAATTACGCATGCAAAATTGTCACCCTTTCCATTTGAAGTCAATTGGAGATTGAGGAATTTCGGAACTCCAGTTTTTTTATCCCAAGAAAGCTGAAGCAAGATGTTTAGACCGGGAGATGATGACGGATTTTATACCGCATGCCTTTTTGAGGGTTAAAAATTTACCCCTCGATCAGAACGATAAAAAGATTATTAACTAATGCCCGCTTTCCAGTCAAACTGTATTTTCTTATAATTTTTTTCATCATAACATTTTGCATGCCTTTCAGTGGAGCAATGTTAGACATAAAAATGTAAAAACCTCGGAACCCAGTTCCACTGAATGGATTATCATGAAACCTTTCCGATTGCATTGCTAAAAGCTTAAACAAAAAGTTTGTCAGATAAATTTGATTTCACAATAACTTCCATGCTTCCTTGATATTCGTACACAGTTTTATTGATTTAGGACCACAGATTGAGAAAAGAACTGATTATTTGTTCCGAAAGAGCCAATTTGACTCATGAGTCTACTGATATTTCCAGATTTTATGTCTATAATTCATTCAAAAAAAATTATTGACAACTAAATGTTATTTCACACTTACTGCTATTCTCTCTTAATATTTATACAAAGTTTCATAATTATAGGATCACTGGTTTTGTTGTAAAATTTTGTTTTGTTTCGAAGGAGGCAGTGCGACTTGTATTTCCAGTTGGGGTTTTCTGATTCCAAATTGATAACTCATGAACATAAATGTATTGATACTGCATTATTATTTTGTGGTCACTCTAATTCTTCCGTAATATCTATGCAAAGTCTTGTTTCTGTGGGGCCACTGGTTCAATAATAAATTTATTATTTGTTTGAAAGTAACTGATGATTTCAATTTATTTCAGTATTTTAAGATTTCAGTCAATACAATAAGAAAAAAAAGTTATTGAGGACTAGATTTTATTTTATAAGCTCTTTTATCTTTCCTTGATAATCATACAAAGTTTTATTGATTTCGAACCAATGGTTGAGAAATAAATTGACTGATTGTTTTAAAGGCATGCAACTTATCAGACTTCCATGCCAATAACTTTTGAACAAAAATAGACTAGTATTTTAAGATTCTATTTCTATAATGAACGGAAATTTATTGACAGCTGAGTATTATTTTATAGTTACTACTATTCTTTCTTGATATTCGCACGAAGTTTCGTATTTATAGGACTACTGGTTTTGTGATAAAATATTTTTCTGTTTCGAAAAAGGCAGTGCGACTCATAATTCCAACTAGTATTTTCATATTTCAAATCGATAACTTATAAACAAATATATATTGATACTTGATTTTTATTTCGTGACCACCCTTATTCTCCCGCAATATTTGTCTTAATAATGGACTCATTATTTGTTTGGAAGTAACTGATGATTTTAAATTATTTCAGCATTTTCAGATTTCAGTCAATACAAAAATAAAACGTTTTTAGCTGAAGTCCCTTGAGGCCTCAAGGACAAGTTCATACTAGTTTGTTCTCTGGAATATATAAATTTGAACGCAAAAAACTCTACTTTTAAAATGAAATTAATGAAAACGCCGAAAAATTAATAATTACTCATTTTAATAATAAAAAAGTTGAGATCGGAAAAAATTAATGGGTAAACATTTTTGTACTTAGTGTTAAAAACATATTCCAGAAGCATTTATAAAAATCCGGGTTCCGAGGTTTAAACCTTTAGGGTACTCCACTATTTGTAAAATAGTTGAAAGTGATTAAAGCCGGCTTTGATTTTTTTTTATTACCGCTCACTTGAAATTTTGGGAGTGGCTTCATTATGATGAGTTCGACAGCTTTTACATTCAGCAAAACTCTTGATTTGGGGGCGTTTTTCAGCGTCAATTTCATAAAGCCTTGAAAAAGTATTACCGTCATATTGATCTTTACACTAATCGAAAGATTTTTTGATTATAAAATGAAATATAATATTGTCCGACATGAATATTGGGGCTTGTGGTGAGTCCGACAAGCTGCACTTGTTATAAATACGTTGGTATGAAAACTTATTACCGCTAGTTTAAGATTTTGAGGACGATAATTTTCTTCTAAAATTTAGTCATTTTGTCCGACAAATTTTGCGGGGCGTTTTCTCAGTCCAACACTAAAAACGTGTCAAGATTATAACAGCTCTTTATTTGAACACGGACTACTAGTATTAAAAGCAGTGGCAGATTTACACATTTCCCAAGTATAGGCTGTAAAATTTTTGCCGTCCTAACCCCTACAACTGTCAGTTTCTAGATTATTTTTACAATCCAACAATTTGGTTAAAATTGCACAAGAAATAGAGGAAAAAGTCATCGGAAAGATTTCTTTCTGCAAGACATCAGAAAACCGTCTATTTTGGTAAGACGGCTAGAAAAAAATCGGACTTCAAATTTGCCGCCCCTAAAATCTGCCGCTCTAGGCTCCAACCTGACTGAAAGGCATGCAATTCGCAACAGACCAAAAGGTTCGAACGAATGAAAAGAATGAAAGTTTTAGTCATAAAACCTTTGTGAAAAAATTAGTATTTTGGAGATATCTTGCTCAAATGTAAAACCAACTAACCAGGATCGCTCTTATGCCAACGAAGGGTGCATGCCAATTTTTTCACTAGGGTTTTATGACTAAAATTCTCGTTCTTTAGAAAGTTTACGCGACCGTTCGAACTTTTTGGTTCGTTGCGAATTGCATGCCTTTCAATTATTTCACGTTACAAAGGCAAGCCAAATGGCACACAAAATGAAATTTGTACTATTATCAAGGAGTAAATTTTCAACCCTCAAAAATAGTTATTAACACTCTTTTGAAACTTTGTGAGTGAAAAAGACGTCGATTTTACGATTTATTCTTGATCATAAACAACACTCTCTTTTGTAGTTTAATCGTAAGATATTTATAGCAAAAACACACACAATATTTTGTCCGACAAAAATATTGCGGCGTTCGGCGTAACCCCCATCTCCAACAAGTCAAAATTACAAGTTTTGTTAGATTATTAACATTCTGTTGAATTCCTTAATATTAATAAATGAACATTTGTGAAGTTGAGTGGTGATATTGTCCGACAAAAAGTTGTCGGACTCATCAGAATGAAGCCACTCACAAAGTTTCAAAAGAGTGTTAATAATCCGGAGATAGGAGTTCTGTACCGCGGACTAAAAGGCATGCAGTATAAAACCGGAAATCCCAACCTGTCACCAGCTCCTAATCTAAAAAGCCTCATAGATAATATTATTATTTTACATACAAATTGTACATGAGCTCAATCATGTTAGAAGTCAAAAAGTTTTTAGTCCTCTGCCAAAAATTCATACGTCCTCTAAAATTGCTAAATGTATCAGGAACAAAAGAAGGTGGGGCTTGGTTCCCAACAAAATAGTTCGCCCAGATATTTGATCCAACCTATACATAAAAAAAAAAATCAAAAACAATGTCACATAAACATATGTCATGCTAATTAGTTAACTTACAGTGCTAACAACAATTAATGGACAATTGAAATGGTGAGCAAATCCGACGTGGGACTCACTGAGGAAGGTTTCCATAATCACCAGATCAAATTTTGCATCAGATTTTAGCAAATCTTGAACTACAGAATTATTCATTGTTGACTCATGCATCCACTTTGTTATTTTTGTTATATGAAGGAATTGGGAAAACATCGATTTTTCCTGCATGTCTAATATGTTGTTCTTATTTTCTAGAAAATAATTTACATCTTATCCAATTATATTAATAAAATAAATATTAATTTACTTTCCATTTGTTCGATAACTCCAGTGAGAACAACATCTTTCAGATTTGTTTTATTTAGTTTGGCCCCATAAGAACTAATAAAAGTAACATCATGTCCTCTTTCAACTAACTTTTTGACAATCGCGTTTCCAAGAAAAAAATGACTAGGAGCTGGTGGAGAAAATAATACCAGAATACGACTCCCTTCTATTAAAGGAGTCCAAGAAATTTGGAGTAAAAACACTAAAAGCAGAGCTGTCGCAATTTTAGACATGCTGATGATTGAAAGGTTGGCACTCAACTAACAACTTGAATCTGATTCAATTAAAAACTCGTGACACTGCTTCTTTTTCTTCAATGTACTTGAGATAAAATTGAATAAGTGCTGTATCATAGAATGATGCTCATAATGATAACTGAATGTATATTTAAATATATTTTTTATTTATTCTGTACAAGAAAAAAAACAATAATATTGAAACAAAAAATAATACAAATTTATTGATTCTTCTTCTGACTTCTTTTTGGTTTATCTTCTGTAATTTTTCTTCTGCAGCAGCATTTCTTTACTAGGAAATAGAAAATAAAGAGAACACCAAAAACAACAGATCCTAAAAATGCTAGCACATCCAGGGAATGAATTTGGAACCAATTTAAATGGACAGCTCCTGTTTTTAAATGATCCAATTTTTTGTGGCGAAGAACATATTCGATCCAGTATGCTGCGGAATCTAGGGGACGCATTGGTCGGTCCTTGAAAAGGGCTGAACGAATTCTGGCGGTTTCTCGATAACTATAAATAAAACAATTTTTACATCAAATAATTATATTTTTCTCAATAACTTACGATTTATTGTTTAAAACTTCTCGTATTCTTGCCAACAAATCCTCATAAGTAATTTTATCGAAATCAATAGCTTTCCCAAGTCCTAAATTCTCTGCTGCAGCCATGTTCGCTTTTTGATCCCCCATAACTGGGATACCAACAACTGGAACTCCATGATACACAGCCTCAGTTGTACTTAACAATCCTCCGTGAGTTATAAATAATTTCAAATTTGGATGAGGTAAAATATCGTTTTGAGGCAACCATTTCTCGATTCTCACATTGGCAGGTTTTCCAGGCATGTTATCATCTTCAAATTTCCACAGAATTTGGTAGGGCAATTGGGCAAATACCTTCATTAATAATTCACGCTTTTCTAGGGGCAACATTGTACTCTTGAGATTTGAGCCCATACTGAATAGGATAAAGCCTCCTGTAGCGTTATCCAAATAGTCTTTCAAATTATTCTGGAAAATACATTTTCTTTTCATTCATACAATATTAGTTTGTTCTAATACCGATTAAATAATAGGAGTGGGCAAATACTTTTAAGAGCGGGCCAAAATTCCAATTTCAGGAAATCCTTCGGGCCGAAGGATTGACTGATTATTCTACGATTATTATTTTGCAAGATAAGCTTTAAAAATGTAACAGATTCATCCTATTTTGTTTAATTATTTGTTGTTTCATACAGATAGGGTTGAACGGTTGAAGGATAAAAATGATTTTAATATAAAGTGGATTATAATTTTAGGGGGTACAAGCTTAAAAATTGTGGTATATTATGTAGAGTTATTGCTAAAATAATTGAAATCATTCATGTTTTCTACCTATTAGTGGGTGTAACACACCCAGATTTTGGATAATTAAGTTGAGATCAAACTCAAAGCATCATCAATAATATCAAATAAACATCAAATCCAAGTAAAATTTTCTTATATACTTATACGTTGTCGTATAGACAAATTTAAAACGCCATTTTTTGGGCTGATTTTTCGTACTATTGCAACAAATTTGGACTAAATCAATGATAATTATATATAGTTATCTGAAAACCACGAAAAAACTACATTTAAATTGCTCAATAATTTAAAAATTGAGGAAAAGTTATTTTAAGTGTTCTCTCTTCCGTCCGATTACAATCACATCATCAGTACAGCATTATTTTAACTATAAACATAAATATTTCAGTAATCATTTTTTTGAGTTGTTTTCAACTTTTGGGTCCTAATAATGCTGCCATTACGTTAAGACAGCTTCAAAATTACTAATTCAATAAAAAAAATTACATTTTTATACAAACACTATTAAAAGTACGACTTTTAATGGTTGCTTAGCGTATTAAAAATAACAATTTATGACATTGTTATCACTTTTAACACGTTACCATTGACGACGTGTTAAAAGTGATTCACTTTTAACACGTTACTATTGGCGACGTGTTAAAAGTGATTAAGACTTAGTCTTAAGTCATCTAGACTCATTACAACTACTGTCACTTAATTATGTTGTTTTTTCTTTTTAATTTACATTTATTAACAAAATGTTTTACTTTTCACTCCTTTTTTTCTCAACTTGAATGAGCTGATGATGGTGACCGATATAAGGCACCGAAAAGTCCTGAAATTATATTTAATATAATCCAGCATTTAACATGACTTCGCCACTATTCTCCTTTCAAAAACTATAATAATAAGAGTCACTTACAACAATTGATAAAACTAATATATAATGTTTGCTTAATCTTGCTTGTTCTTTATTTTCAACATAGTTTTTACATACAGAGTAATTCGACCATAACGTTGACGATTTCTACAACTTGGATTCCTCCTCAAAGTACGCCAAAAAAACAGTCTCATAATATTTACTAGAAACATTTTTATCTTCGCACCATTTTAAAAAAACGTCCGTAGGCGATCTCGTACTGTTGCCTCGACTTCGAATGTAATAGATAATGAACAGTTCTAGTCGCTGCTCCCTCAATTTCAGTTGGAATTAATTTATTTTCTTGACTATCCATTTCATTCAAAATATCTGTCAAACTGTGTAAATAACAACCAGAATAACAACAAAACATTGGTTGCTATCAAGGAGTACGTGGTTGCTATATAAATGACAGCTCATCTAATATGTCATAATTTGTATAAATTTTTACCAATTTCGCATTATTATCACTAACAATAGTGTTTGTATAAAAAATAGTGTATGATATACGTGTTAAAAGTGATTTTATTTTGTTCCAAAGGTTACGCCACTCCGCTGCGCGTCGTGTCCTAAACTTCCTTTATCACAAAATAAAATGACACTTTTAACACTTATATCATAAATAACTAATTTCAACTCTCTACTATTATAAATTAACTCAAAAGTGTTACCATACTTCAATACTACATTTCATTCGATTTGAGTGCAGAAAATTGTGCATATTTTGTAAATAGAATGTACAAAGTCTGTAGCTCAGAGGTAGAGCGTTGGTCTGTGGCTGATTTTGATGTAAAATGGATGACTGTTTGAGTTTTGGAAAGCTTGAAGCTTTCTCTTTCAGGGAATTAAGTTAATTCGACTCCAAGTTCATCGCACTCTCTACCGCATCCCCCAACAAAAAAAGTCCTTGATGTCAAAAAATGTCAAACGTTGCCAACTTGTACTGGGTCTAAAAATATTGTGGACTCAACTTATGACTCAGAAAATCAAATTCATTCATTTTTTCTTAAATCGGGTGAAAAATCGAATGTCTGCGACAATTTGGCGCAAAGTTCTGAATAAAACTAGATAAACATTTTGGTTTCTTTATAATTCGACTAGTTTTGCAGGGAAATCGATGATTTTATTTTCTTTGGTGGGTGCCTAGGGGTGAATTTGATTCGACGACACATTAATTTGCACAATATTGAAGAGAAAACTCCAAAAATTCATTAATTTCCGTGCCAACGTATGACCAAAAAAGAGCAAAATGTAATTAAAATAAAGTTGTGTAAGTGTGACACTATTTGACATCAAGAATATTTTTTTTCTTAGGGGTGTGGTAGAGAGTGCGAAGAACTTGGCGCCAGATTGACTTACATACTCAGAAAAAGGAAACTTTAAACTTCTCAAAACTTAAAGATTTATTCATTTCTGAAGAAATTCATCCGAATACCATGGCATATTAAAATTTCGTATTAAGCATTTCTATAACATCTTATTGTACATCTTGCATTATGATTGCGATCGGCTGAGCCGGAAGTGCACTTTACTTGAGACTTTTTTAATTTTCCGCATAAATCCAGAATGATCAGCCGTAGGATACTGAAATTCAGCATTTGAAATTGCTGTAGCATCTTAATAGTCATCTTTTATTTTTGTAATAATCGGCTGAGCCGGTAGTGCACTTTATATGACAGACTTTTTGAATTTTCCGCATAAATTCTAAACAATCAGTCGTAGAATATTTATTCTATTCTGTATTAGGCACTTTTATAATATCTAGCTGTACACCTTGCATTATGATTGCTATCGACTAGGCCGGAAGAGCACTTTATTCGAAACATTTTTTGAATTTTCCGCATAAATCCAAAACGATTAAACGTAGATTGTTAGAATTCAGTATTTAGGACGATTATACCGTCTAGATGCTCATATCTTATTTTTATTGAGATCCACTTAGCCGGAAGTGCACTTTACTTGACAGTCTTTTGAAATTTTTCGCATAAATTCGAAACGATCAGGTGTAGAATATTGAAATTTGGTATTTCAGTCTGCTGTAGCATCTGAATGATTGCCTACTATTTTCATAAGAATAGACTGAACCGGAAGTGCCCTTCAGAAGGAATTTATTTTCTAATTTTGCGCATAAACTCAGATCTGTTGGTAGTCGTAGAATTTTGAAAATCAGTATTTAGGAATGTTGTAGTATAACAATAATGGCCTACTGTTTCCATAGCAACCGACTTGGTTGAAAGCGCATTTTACTTGACAGATATTTTGAATCTCTTGAGTAAATCCAAAACGATTAACTGTGGAACGATGAGATTTTGTGTTTGATTATACATATCCATATTCACGTCAGATTTTTTGCATATAAATTAGGGACAGAGATCGTAAATGCCCAAAATGAACTTAATTCATATTAATGCTTGTCTAATTTCTCTTGGAACTATCTCCTCCTAGGTTCTCCAACATAATTTGACCCAAAGTAAATTGATTTGGTTTATATATTCCTACCAGAAGTAACTTACCTTTGGAAGTGATTTTGGTTCAGTTACATGAAATCCTCCGATGTCAATCATATTAGGGACTAGAGGTTTTGCCATATTTATACTTGGATGTGAATTCAAAAGGACTAATTGTACCCTTTCTTTAATTATTTCATCAAGAGAGGGTGCCGTTGGAAAGTAGGCGTGTAAAAGCTCATCTTGTGCTGGCAGATGGAATCTGAATACAAAAAAATTAGAGAATAAAGAGAACTAGTGGTCGCCCAGTGGTCGAAATTCGACCATAATTCATTAAATTGTTGAATATGAACGATATTAAATTCAATTCGTTAAACTTTTACTTTAGACATTTTTCCATTCGGTGCATATTTCTCGATATATTCCAGCAGAAAGTTATATCGTCTTTAGCGGTAAATTCAAATATACTTTTAGATTTCTGCACTCCTTCTCCATATAAACTTCACGTATGTTAAATCTAACATCCGTTTGCGCAATGCAAAGTTTTTTCTTCACGCAAAATGAAGAAGGGACACCCTGTATATAATTGTAGCTATCTGCACTCCTCCATTTAAACTTCAAGTATGCCAAATCTAACATTCCTAACTGCGCGCATTACGATGTTTTCTCTTCATGTAAAATCAAAATGAGATATTCTGTATATAATTTGAGCTTCCTGCATTCCTTCTTCATTTAAACTTAAAGTATTCCAAAACTCACATTACTTCGTGCGCGCGTTACAAAGTTTTCTCCTCACGTAAACCCAAAATTGGACATTTTGTATATAATTTAAGCTTTCTGCACTTTTCCATATATTTAAACTTCAAGTATGCTAAGTCTTGAATTCCTTCGAGCGCGCGGTACCAAGTTTTCTCTCAACTTAAAATCAAAATCGGACACTCTTGATATAATTTTAGCTTTCTGCATTCCTTCTCCATGTAAACGTCAAGTATACCTAATCTCACATCCCTCCGTACGCGTGGTACAAAGTTTTCTCTTCACATAAAATTTAAATGGGACAGCCTGTATATAATTTTAGGATGAAGGATCATATAAACTTCAAACATGTAAATTCTCTTGTGCGCGCAATATGCTTCAAAAAGGGATATAAAGCTTTCTTTCCATATACTAAGATATATTGAAAATGGGACACCTGTAATTTTCACTTTCTGCACTTCTTCTCCATATAAACTTTGAGTATGCCAAATCTCACATTCCTCTGTGCATGCAATATGCTCAAAAGGAGGATTGAAAGTTTTTTATTCACTTATTAATATATAGATTAAAGTGGGACACTTTGTACATAATTTTTGGTTTCTGCATTTCTTCTCCACATGAACTTCAAGTATGCCAAATCTCACATTCCTTCGTGTATGCAATATGCTTGAAAAGGGGGCCGAAAGAATATGGAGAGTATAGGGAATTTAGAGGTTATGAAGAATTTAGACAAGAGAACATACTTTAGAGAGCTTAGAAAATATAGAGAATTTAGGGAATAGAGAGAATTTAGAAAATTTATGGAATAAAGAGAATATAAAAAATCCAGAGAATGAAGGGAATTTAAAGAATTCAGGGAATAAAGAGAACTTGAAGAATAAAGAAAGTTTAGAGTATATAAATAATTTAGAGAGCTTAGTAAATATGTAGAACTGTCAAAAAATTAAGATTACAAAAATAAGCTCACAAAATTAGTGGGCGGAAAAAAACTCAAAGCTTTTTTCAGGAAGAGTTTTCCAGTAATTCTTCTGGAGGATCAATAAATTGTCTGAAGAGCGACCAAAGACTGGTTTACATAGCATTTTGTTACACCATAATAACGCAACCCCGCATACAGCTGAAAATTTTTTTACGTGAATTGAGGGTCCAACTAGTCAACCCCTCAACCAAACAGTCCAAATTTTGTCCCAAATAATTTTTTCTAGTTCTCCAAGAACAAAACATGTCTGGGAGAAGATTCAGCTATTTTGAGCTCCCAAAAACAATATATGCTACCTGCTTTGAGAAATGTCTCGAAAACCAAGTGATTTAGCTGATCAATTATTAATAATTCAATTAATATGAGTGATATATAAAGCATCATTTTACGTACGTATTGTACAAGAGATCAATCATGTGAGAAACCAAAAAATTTTGAGTTCTCTGCCAGAAATCCATGTACCCTCCAAAATTAGTAAACATCTGAGGGACAAAAGAAGGGGGTGCTTGATTCCCAACAAAATGATTCGTCCAAATATTTGATCCAACCTGTATTTAAAATTTTTCTGATGAATTGATAATCTTTTGCATTTTTTAAGATAACTTACAGTACTGACA
Source organism: Dromius quadrimaculatus (assembly GCA_963989225.1). NCBI lineage: Eukaryota > Metazoa > Arthropoda > Insecta > Coleoptera > Carabidae > Dromius > Dromius quadrimaculatus. The sequence goes on from OZ022329.1 coordinate 3,366,238, forward strand.
ATAATTAATGGACAGTTGTAATGATGGGCGAATCCGACATGGGCCTCACTGAGGAAGGTTTCCATAATCACTAAATCAAATTTTGCATCAGATTTTAGCAATTTTTGGACTCCAGTATTATTTATTGTTTCTTCATTCATCCATTTTGTCATTTCAGTGAATTGGGAGAACTGAGCGTAAATTGATTTTTCGTGAAGATTCAAAATATCCTTCTTTTTTTCTGAAAAAAAATTTCTTATTGTTCTTAAATTAAGAACAAAAAAAATAGAGCTTACCTTCCATTTGGTCAGCAAACCCTTCGATCACAACCTCTTTGAAATTTTTATTATTGAGTTTAGATTTATAAGAACTTATAAAAGTAACTTCATGTCCTCTATTTACTAACTCTTTAACAATTGCACTTCCCAAGAAAAAATGACTAGGAGATGGTGGAGGGAATAGTATCAAAATTCGACTCCCTTCTGTTGAAGGAATGGTCGAAATTTGGTACAAAAACACTAAAAACAGCGCTGTCACTATTTTATTCATGATGTTGATGGTCATCTGGTCGGCGCTGAACTGACAACATGCGTACAATAATTATTTTATAGGAATGAAGGTCATATGACTTGTATCTAATTTAAGATAAAAAGATAAAATTATAGGAGTGCAGTTTTCTTATAAATTTACGAAAAATGTAATAATAATCTTTGAGCACATAATTTACTGTATTTTTTTTTTTTACAGAAATCTACAATTTGCAGAAACTGGTTTTCCAATATTAGTTTTCTTTTAAAATAATTCAATTCAATTAAAATATTAATAATGTTCCTTGGGCGCGTCATTTACACCTTTTTCTGGGCAGGCTTGCGACAAGAATAGAAACCAAGGTAAGTAATTATTTTAGCATTACCTTTCCTTTTAATACAAAATTTTTAACTAACTATGAAATTAATTTACGTATTATGATATATTTAGTAACGAGGCTTGCCAAGCCACGAAATTTTAATTTTGTTTCTACGGCCCAAACTTGGCAACGCTCTTGGTAATTTGAATTTAGGCTATATCAATTACAGTAATTTTCATTTCAAAGAAGCTGTTTGACTAGAACTGTGAAATCCAAAAAAATCTATCTTGCTATACTACTATAATTATGCAACATTATTTTTAACCTTGAATACAGACTATGAACTGTTTGTTTTGAATTGATAAACAATAACAGACTGAGTAGCTTTACTATCTTATTAAAAAGTATAATCAGTAAATAAATATTCGTAAACTTCATTGAAAAAAATTGAGAAATTTATATTAGAATTGTTAATTATTTAATGCAAATGATATTCGAGCATCAAGTATTTGTACAAAGTACAAGGAAGTATTGTGAAAAGTTTCTCTGAATTGAAATCAATGAAAAACTTTTTTATTTTGACAATTTATTGAGCACGAAGTACAAATTATCATTTAAATTAGACAAATAATCCAACAAGCTACCAATATTAATTCTCAATCCATAGCCATCTAGCGGTTATGAACGGAACTCCTCTTTGGTGGATTCGTTTTGACTTCTTTGGCAATGTATAAAATCGGTGATTTTATTAGTTTTTAATGTTATTCATTGATATATTGAGACAAAAACGAATGAAATCTTGCTGAATAGTGTGCTCATAATACCGCTTTGACAAGACCACTAAAAAGCCGCCATTTTGTGCTGCCCTCAATGGCCAAGTTAAGAGGTGACTGTAGAAAAAATGATTTCAATATTAAATTTCATTTATTTAATTTTAAATAAAGTTTTTTCATTCATTTATGCTCCTAATTAATTATAAAAGAAATTATAGCAAAACACATTTTGAATATTTACTCATCCATTATATCATAAATTAAATAATAAATATATTTATTGCTTAGTAATACATCAGATATTTACAATCTTCGAGATTAGATAAACTAGTCCAAATTATATAGAATGAAACAACAAATATAATGGAAAATAATGTATTTTTGCTCTTCTTGTAATTAGTCTGGAGTGATATTTAGAACACAAGTGTCTAGATAAAGACGATTAGATAAAATATTGATTCTATCATAAAATGAGATAATATTGGTAATACAATATTTTTTTAAATTTTAATAACGTAATAAAAATAAAACATAGCATTTTAGAGGAATTTATTTCGTTTAGCAAATGGTACAAAGAGTACAGAAGGGAATTGAATATTATTTTTGAGTCGCGCTTCGCCTCCAGGCAATAATTGATTTATATGTAATACAATTTTGTCATATTTCCATGTCGGTAATCAGTCGGTCCAGTTTACAGTAGCGCCAACTCGTGGACTTGACGTGAATTCGTTTGGTTGAGGTTTTGCGGGAAAAATAATTGAATTCAAGATTAAATAGTAGAAATAAGATTGATTTTATTTCGATAATAGTTTCATCCATATACGTGAAAATCAGAGAAGAAAGGGATGCTAGGTCAATGTCCCTACTTCAAAATAGGCTGGTCTCAACCGAAACTCATCCCTTATTGGTTATCTGAAGTAACAATAACCCTTCCGTCTTACCAAGAACTAATCTACTCATTTTTTGAAGTGTGAAAAATGTTAATTATTTGTTTAGTCTCTGATTTTTGAAGTGTGACTTTAGGGTGAACATTTAACAAGAAATATCTGGAGTATATCGTATTTGATTTATATCCAAGACATAACACATTAAATATTAGTCTATGTTCATATTCAGTTAGGGGTTGTTGATTTACTCAAAACATATCTCGGAAATGAATCTAAGTTTTGATTGAAATTAATTGGGTATCTATTTTGCATTCAAATTTTGCGCTATTTTACTAAATCATATATTAGAACCATTTAAAAATTGTTTCACATCACTATATTTGAAAATACGAAATTGATTATAATCGATTCTTTAAGATACATTTAATTAAAAAATAGTCAAATTTCGTTGAATCATTTATCAATAATTGCATCATATTTCTGTTCATAAGTCTTAATATGGATGAAAAATTAGCTTCATCAGTTTAATGAATTCAATACAATTCGTGGATAAAAGTTATCAAATGAATTCATAACTTGATAGTTTTAATATTGATATAATTAATATTCTTTTTTTTCAAAAATTATTGGTGGCTCTTAAAAGAGCCATTTGTTTATCATATAATAATATATAAATAATTCTTATTTTCTGAATCTAATTGGCGGACCTGAAAAGGTCCTGTAGTTCACTAATGTTGCATTTGTTACATCAGAAGTACTTTTTCAACCCCATTAAAAGTGATTCTACTTTAAACCCAATGAACAACCGATGTGTTCATTTATGCAAAACAAAATTCGTGCCCCGTCAAGCCGGAGGCCGCATGGCTCGCCTAATTACGCGGATGTCAGACCAAGATTTCACACCTACTTCCCAGCAGCCCTAGGAGCTACTGAAAGTGAAGGTCTACGTCTTTTATCTGCATACTCCCGGCACCAAACCGTACAAAAGCATACTGATTCCGTCTGCATCGATACCGCGATGGTATAATTCGAAAATAACCGGAGGTTACCTCAAATTATACCACCGACAGCTGGGGTGAACCCATTATCTCCGGGGGGTGTCAGTAGAGGCTCAGGGATGCTCACCGATAGTCCTTTATTACGAAAGGACAGCAAAAAAACCAAGAAATTATCGGATAAATTACTTCACAAAATATCGCAAAAAATTTAGAATTCTTAGCCAAAAACCCATTTACTACTCGCGTAATATTAATTCAATTCAAAATTTTGATAGCTACTTTAATCCGAACTTTATTTATTTACTTAGTGCTTCTGATATAACACACACAAAACACTTGTGAACAAAATAATTTTTCGACGTAAATTCAACGATATTTATACACAGCAAAGTGCTCCGTTGATCTGATTGGCCGCGCAATTTCCACCTCCACGTCCAGTCCATACCCCTCAATGAGTGAGACAAAGACAGACTATGCAAAGTGTGATGAAAACATTTAAACGTATTTTAATGAAAAATTGACAGAATTTAATGAAAATTTCGATAGAATTAGATGTGTAGAACTTGAAAGAATGTCTACGGATAAGATTCACATGATTTTATAACACGAAAATTGAATTACAGATATTTTTATAGATCTCGCCCTTTGATCTGGTTTCAATCATTGATTTTAAGAATATGCGTGAGCAAATTGACATAAAATTGAATTTATCTGATGTATCTCTATGGTTTCTATCAAAAACAATCAAAAGTTACAGTTTGTATGGCACTATTTTCTCAAAATTCATGAATGAATGATTCCAGTTTGTGCTTTTCGTCAAAAAATTTGCACTTTTTCGTCTGCATTTTCTCTAATTCTCATTGTTTCTTGATAAAATTGTAGTTTTCTGATAGAAAGTAAGTTGCTATAGAGATATTAGCTCATTTTGTGTTCTTTTAATGAACAGTTTATTAGGAATAATGTTCTTTGTGGCAGGGCTAAGTACGTTCTATACATCTAATGAGTGAAACAAGAATAGACTCATGCGAATTATAATGTTAACATTACTAACGCATTTTAATGGGAAATAAACAGAATTTCATGTAAATTTTTATAGAATTAGGTGTGTATTAATTGTAAAAATGTCTACGAATAAGTTCAACTAGATTTTATAGCAGGAAAATTGAATTACAGACATGTTTATGGATCTCGTCCTTTGATCTGATTTCAATCATTGATTTTAAGAATATGCGTGAGCAAATTGACATAAAATTGAATCTTCCTGATGTATCTCTATAGTTTTCATCATAATCAATCAAAAGTTTCAGTTTGTATTGCACCATTTTCTCAAAATTCATGAATAAGTGATTTCAGTTGATGCTTTTCGTCAAAAAGTTTGTACTTTTTCGCATGTATTTTTTACTAATTTTTATTGTTTCCTGATGAAATTTCAATCCTGAAGCATGTTGTACAAATCCATGATAGATAACCTAGAATATTTACAACGACAGGCAAGTGAAAAGTATCTATCTGGGCATTATTTCATGCAAAAATTCTGCCAAATTTCGTATAGATCAAACGTGAATCTCCAAGCATATCCCAAAAACCACCAAAAACCAAAATTAAATAAAGAAAGACACTTAACATTCAAGAAATTGGGTATGAGACTAGCAATAGAAATTAAGAAACCATGTTTAATATGTCATGATATAGTTACATTCATACACTAAATATTGTGTAAAAATTGACTGAATCAAAATTTCATACCGTCCATAGCTACTACATTTGATTTCGTTGATTAAAAGTAATCAAGACGAACAATTTATCAATATACTATTGTATAAGTAAAATAAAATTTGAATTCGGTCAACTCCAGTTCTTCAATAGTCGAAACTGTTTTGAAATAATCTCTATCAGGTAATGAATATTCAGCTACTGGAAGTGTTTAATGCAATTGAGTTTGGTTTGTCGAATCTATACACGTTTGAAAAGCCTTAGTTTAAAGTACCCATGAATGGATGATTGACACATGAAATATGGTATCCAATATCCATATACATTCTGAACGAAATTAATATTCATCAACTACATAGTTCTACCTGAGAATTTTGATTAATTTTATCTACGATCGTAATCCAAACGACAGTTTTCTACATTATTTCTAAGATAAACAGTGAATTTTAATTTTTTTTTATGAAAAACTGCAATAAAACTTTTATCACACATTTTTAATGCACGATTTCAGACACGAAGTCAGCTGTGTATGATTTTTGGTATTTGTTGTATATTATATAATTCTTTACATGTGTAATCTTGATTGAGAGAAAGTTGTATGAACATGATTATTAGAGGGTTGGACTGAATTCCACACATGTTTTGAATGACTAGTGAAAATTTAATACTGCAAAATCTTGACTAAGGGAAAATGATTGATTTTTTGCATTATTTACATTTTAATATTTTTTTCAATCCTGAGAGATAAATTTTGATCACCCATAACAAATATTAGAGATGTTTTCACAGAAAAAGTTTTGTTTTAATAAGAGAAAGCCTAATATTTGATTATCACTTAATACTAAGTTCAATAATTGATTTAATTAGCTCTAGGACCTTTTTTTTTGACAATTATCAATGATTTTTACAATGAAAAATAAGTGAAATTATACAGCAAACTACATTTAATAAATAGTGCATTAAAATTCATATCATCCACTTAATGTATCTCCTATTTCATGTCTTTTACAGCAAAAAAGCAAAATAATGCATTAAAATGTATTTCTTTAATTATTTCAGTACATAATTATTTTCTTGAGATCAAAATTCAAACTTCCAAAAATTACGTACACAGATCTAGAGCACTGCCTGCCATAGAGTTGATGACATTGACCAATTAGATTAGATCTTGATTGAGTGTAAGTTATCTCAACTGCTCCCCATTAGATTATTAGAGGGTTGGACGGAGTTCTAAACAAGTTTTGAATGACTACTGAAAATTTGATGCTGCAAAATCTTGACTTAGGGGAAATTATTGATTTTTTGCATTAATTACATTTTAATATTTTTTCCAATCCTGAAAGATGAATGATGATCACCCATAACAAAAATATTAGAGATGTTTCAAAATAAAAAGTTTTGTTTTAATAAAGAAAGCCTAATATTTGAATGTCACTCAATACTAAGTTCAATAATTGATTTAATTAGCTCTAGGACCTTTTAAGACCTTCTAATAGAATAATTATAACAATATATTAATATGAAACTCATTAAAATTATCCAAAAAGTTTTTTTGACAATTATCAATAATTTTTACAATGAAAAATATGTGAAAATTTACAGCAAACTAAATTTAATAAATATTGCATTAAAATTCATATCATCCACTTAATGTATCTCCTATTTCATGTCTTTTACAGCAAAAAAGCAAAATAATGCATTAAAATGTATTTCTTTAATTATTTCAGTACATAATTATTTTCTTGAGATCAAAATTCAAACTTCCAAAAATTACGTACACAGATCTAGAGCACTGCCTGCCATAGAGTTGATGACATTGACCAATTAGATTAGATCTTGATTGAGTGTAAGTTATCTCAACTGCTCCCCATTAGATTATTAGAGGGTTGGACGGAGTTCTAAACAAGTTTTGAATGACTACTGAAAATTTGATGCTGCAAAATCTTGACTTAGGGGAAATTATTGATTTTTTGCATTAATTACATTTTAATATTTTTTCCAATCCTGAAAGATGAATGATGATCACCCATAACAAAAATATTAGAGATGTTTCAAAATAAAAAGTTTTGTTTTAATAAAGAAAGCCTAATATTTGAATGTCACTCAATACTAAGTTCAATAATTGATTTAATTAGCTCTAGGACCTTTTAAGACCTTCTAATAGAATAATTATAACAATATATTAATATGAAACTCATTAAAAATATCCAAAAAGATTTTTTGACAATTATCAATAATTTTTACAATGAAAAATAAGTGAAATTATACAGCAAACTACATTTAATAAATAGTGCATTAAAATTCATATCATCCACTTAATGTATCTCCTATTTCATGTCTTTTACAGCAAAAAAGCAAAATAATGCATTAAAATGTATTTCTTTAATTATTTCAGTACATAATTATTTTCTTGAGATCAAAATTCAAACTTCCAAAAATTACGTACACAGATCTAGAGCACTGCCTGCCATAGAGTTGATGACATTGACCAATTAGATTAGATCTTGATTGAGTGTAAGTTATCTCAACTGCTCCCCATTAGATTATTAGAGGGTTGGACGGAGTTCTAAACAAGTTTTGAATGACTACTGAAAATTTGATGCTGCAAAATCTTGACTTAGGGGAAATTATTGATTTTTTGCATTAATTACATTTTAATATTTTTTCCAATCCTGAAAGATGAATGATGATCACCCATAACAAAAATATTAGAGATGTTTCAAAATAAAAAGTTTTGTTTTAATAAAGAAAGCCTAATATTTGAATGTCACTCAATACTAAGTTCAATAATTGATTTAATTAGCTCTAGGACCTTTTAAGACCTTCTAATAGAATAATTATAACAATATATTAATATGAAACTCATTAAAATTATCCAAAAAGTTTTTTTGACAATTATCAATAATTTTTACAATGAAAAATATGTGAAATTTTACAGCAAACTAAATTTAATAAATATTGCATTAAAATTCATATCATCCACTTAATGTATCTCCTATTTCATGTCTTTTACAGCAAAAAAGCAAAATAATGCATTAAAATGTATTTCTTTAATTATTTCAGTACATAATTATTTTCTTGAGATCAAAATTCAAACTTCCAAAAATTACGTACACAGATCTAGAGCACTGCCTGCCATAGAGTTGATGACATTGACCAATTAGATTAGATCTTGATTGAGTGTAAGTTATCTCAACTGCTACCCATTAGATTATTAGAGGGTTGGACGGAGTTCTAAACAAGTTTTGAATGACTACTGAAAATTTGATGCTGCAAAATCTTGACTTAGGGGAAATTATTGATTTTTTGCATTAATTACATTTTAATATTTTTTCCAATCCTGAAAGATGAATGATGATCACCCATAACAAAAATATTAGAGATGTTTCAAAATAAAAAGTTTTGTGTTAATAAAGAAAGCCTAATATTTGAATGTCACTCAATACTAAGTTCAATAATTGATTTAATTAGCTCTAGGACCTTTTAAGACCTTCTAATAGAATAATTATAACAATATATTAATATGAAACTCATTAAAATTATCCAAAAAGTTTTTTTGACAATTATCAATAATTTTTACAATGAAAAATATGTGAAATTTTACAGCAAACTAAATTTAATAAATATTGCATTAAAATTCATATCATCCACTTAATGTATCTCCTATTTCATGTCTTTTACAGCAAAAAAGCAAAATAATGCATTAAAATGTATTTCTTTAATTATTTCAGTACATAATTATTTTCTTGAGATCAAAATTCAAACTTCCAAAAATTACGTACACAGATCTAGAGCACTGCCTGCCATAGAGTTGATGACATTGACCAATTAGATTAGATCTTGATTGAGTGTAAGTTATCTCAACTGCTCCCCATTAGATTATTAGAGGGTTGGACGGAGTTCTAAACAAGTTTTGAATGACTACTGAAAATTTGATGCTGCAAAATCTTGACTTAGGGGAAATTATTGATTTTTTGCATTAATTACATTTTAATATTTTTTCCAATCCTGAAAGATGAATGATGATCACCCATAACAAAAATATTAGAGATGTTTCAAAATAAAAAGTTTTGTTTTAATAAAGAAAGCCTAATATTTGAATGTCACTCAATACTAAGTTCAATAATTGATTTAATTAGCTCTAGGACCTTTTAAGACCTTCTAATAGAATAATTATAACAATATATTAATATGAAACTCATTAAAATTATCCAAAAAGTTTTTTTGACAATTATCAATAATTTTTACAATGAAAAATATGTGAAATTTTACAGCAAACTAAATTTAATAAATATTGCATTAAAATTCATATCATCCACTTAATGTATCTCCTATTTCATGTCTTTTACAGCAAAAAAGCAAAATAATGCATTAAAATGTATTTCTTTAATTATTTCAGTACATAATTATTTTCTTGAGATCAAAATTCAAACTTCCAAAAATTACGTACACAGATCTAAAGCACTGCCTGCCATAGTGTTGATGACATTGACCAATTAGATTAGATCTTGATTGAGTGTAAGTTATCTCAACTGCTCCCCATTAGATTATTAGAGGGTTGGACGGACTTCTAAACAAGTTTTGAATGACTACTGAAAATTTGATACTGCAAAATCTTGACTTAGGGGAAATTATTGATTTTTTGCATTAATTACATTTTAATATTTTTTCCAATCCTGAAAGATGAATGATGATCACCCATAACAAATATTAGAGATGTTTTAAAATAAAAAGTTTTGTTTTAATAAAGAAAGCCTAATATTTGAATGTCACTCAATACTAAGTTCAATAATTGATTTAATTAGCTCTAGGACCTTTTAAGACCTTCTAATAGAATAATTATAACAATATATTAATATGAAACTCATTAAAATTATCCAAAAAGTTTTTTTGACAATTATCAATAATTTTTACAATGAAAAATATGTGAAATTTTACAGCAAACTAAATTTAATAAATATTGCATTAAAATTCATATCATCCACTTAATGTATCTCCTATTTCATGTCTTTTACAGCAAAAAAGCAAAATAATGCATTAAAATGTATTTCTTTAATTATTTCAGTACATAATTATTTTCTTGAGATCAAAATTCAAACTTCCAAAAATTACGTACACAGATCTAAAGCACTGCCTGCCATAGTGTTGATGACATTGACCAATTAGATTAGATCTTGATTGAGTGTAAGTTATCTCAACTGCTCCCCATTAGATTATTAGAGGGTTGGACGGAGTTCTAAACAAGTTTTGAATGACTACTGAAAATTTGATGCTGCAAAATCTTGACTTAGGGGAAATTATTGATTTTTTGCATTAATTACATTTTAATATTTTTTCCAATCCTGAAAGATGAATGATGATCACCCATAACAAAAATATTAGAGATGTTTCAAAATAAAAAGTTTTGTGTTAATAAAGAAAGCCTAATATTTGAATGTCACTCAATACTAAGTTCAATAATTGATTTAATTAGCTCTAGGACCTTTTAAGACCTTCTAATAGAATAATTATAACAATATATTAATATGAAACTCATTAAAATTATCCAAAAAGTTTTTTTGACAATTATCAATAATTTTTACAATGAAAAATATGTAAAATTTTGCAGCAAACTAAATTTAATAAATATTGCATTAAAATTCATATCATCCACTTAATGTATCTCCTATTTCATGTCTTTTACAGCAAAAAAGCAAAATAATGCATTAAAATGTATTTCTTTAATTATTTCAGTACATAATTATTTTCTTGAGATCAAAATTCAAACTTCCAAAAATTACGTACACAGATCTAGAGCACTGCCTGCCATAGAGTTGATGACATTGACCAATTAGATTAGATCTTGATTGAGTGTAAGTTATCTCAACTGCTCCCCATTAGATTATTAGAGGGTTGGACGGAGTTCTAAACAAGTTTTGAATGACTACTGAAAATTTGATGCTGCAAAATCTTGACTTAGGGGAAATTATTGATTTTTTGCATTAATTACATTTTAATATTTTTTCCAATCCTGAAAGATGAATGATGATCACCCATAACAAAAATATTAGAGATGTTTCAAAATAAAAAGTTTTGTTTTAATAAAGAAAGCCTAATATTTGAATGTCACTCAATACTAAGTTCAATAATTGATTTAATTAGCTCTAGGACCTTTTAAGACCTTCTAATAGAATAATTATAACAATATATTAATATGAAACTCATTAAAATTATCCAAAAAGTTTTTTTGACAATTATCAATAATTTTTACAATGAAAAATATGTGAAAATTTACAGCAAACTAAATTTAATAAATATTGCATTAAAATTCATATCATCCACTTAATGTATCTCCTATTTCATGTCTTTTACAGCAAAAAAGCAAAATAATGCATTAAAATGTATTTCTTTAATTATTTCAGTACATAATTATTTTCTTGAGATCAAAATTCAAACTTCCAAAAATTACGTACACAGATCTAGAGCACTGCCTGCCATAGAGTTGATGACATTGACCAATTAGATTAGATCTTGATTGAGTGTAAGTTATCTCAACTGCTCCCCATTAGATTATTAGAGGGTTGGACGGAGTTCTAAACAAGTTTTGAATGACTACTGAAAATTTGATGCTGCAAAATCTTGACTTAGGGGAAATTATTGATTTTTTGCATTAATTACATTTTAATATTTTTTCCAATCCTGAAAGATGAATGATGATCACCCATAACAAAAATATTAGAGATGTTTCAAAATAAAAAGTTTTGTTTTAATAAAGAAAGCCTAATATTTGAATGTCACTCAATACTAAGTTCAATAATTGATTTAATTAGCTCTAGGACCTTTTAAGACCTTCTAATAGAATAATTATAACAATATATTAATATGAAACTCATTAAAATTATCCAAAAAGTTTTTTTGACAATTATCAATAATTTTTACAATGAAAAATATGTGAAATTTTACAGCAAACTAAATTTAATAAATATTGCATTAAAATTCATATCATCCACTTAATGTATCTCCTATTTCATGTCTTTTACAGCAAAAAAGCAAAATAATGCATTAAAATGTATTTCTTTAATTATTTCAGTACATAATTATTTTCTTGAGATCAAAATTCAAACTTCCAAAAATTACGTACACAGATCTAAAGCACTGCCTGCCATAGTGTTGATGACATTGACCAATTAGATTAGATCTTGATTGAGTGTAAGTTATCTCAACTGCTCCCCATTAGATTATTAGAGGGTTGGACGGACTTCTAAACAAGTTTTGAATGACTACTGAAAATTTGATACTGCAAAATCTTGACTTAGGGGAAATTATTGATTTTTTGCATTAATTACATTTTAATATTTTTTCCAATCCTGAAAGATGAATGATGATCACCCATAACAAATATTAGAGATGTTTTAAAATAAAAAGTTTTGTTTTAATAAAGAAAGCCTAATATTTGAATGTCACTCAATACTAAGTTCAATAATTGATTTAATTAGCTCTAGGACCTTTTAAGACCTTCTAATAGAATAATTATAACAATATATTAATATGAAACTCATTAAAATTATCCAAAAAGTTTTTTTGACAATTATCAATAATTTTTACAATGAAAAATATGTGAAATTTTACAGCAAACTAAATTTAATAAATATTGCATTAAAATTCATATCATCCACTTAATGTATCTCCTATTTCATGTCTTTTACAGCAAAAAAGCAAAATAATGCATTAAAATGTATTTCTTTAATTATTTCAGTACATAATTATTTTCTTGAGATCAAAATTCAAACTTCCAAAAATTACGTACACAGATCTAAAGCACTGCCTGCCATAGTGTTGATGACATTGACCAATTAGATTAGATCTTGATTGAGTGTAAGTTATCTCAACTGCTCCCCATTAGATTATTAGAGGGTTGGACGGAGTTCTAAACAAGTTTTGAATGACTACTGAAAATTTGATGCTGCAAAATCTTGACTTAGGGGAAATTATTGATTTTTTGCATTAATTACATTTTAATATTTTTTCCAATCCTGAAAGATGAATGATGATCACCCATAACAAAAATATTAGAGATGTTTCAAAATAAAAAGTTTTGTTTTAATAAAGAAAGCCTAATATTTGAATGTCACTCAATACTAAGTTCAATAATTGATTTAATTAGCTCTAGGACCTTTTAAGACCTTCTAATAGAATAATTATAACAATATATTAATATGAAACTCATTAAAATTATCCAAAAAGTTTTTTTGACAATTATCAATAATTTTTACAATGAAAAATATGTGAAATTTTACAGCAAACTAAATTTAATAAATATTGCATTAAAATTCATATCATCTACTTAATGTATCTCCTATTTCATGTCTTTTACAGCAAAAAAGCAAAATAATGCATTAAAATGTATTTCTTTAATTATTTCAGTACATAATTATTTTCTTGAGATCAAAATTCAAACTTCCAAAAATTACGTACACAGATCTAGAGCACTGCCTGCCATAGAGTTGATGACATTGACCAATTAGATTAGATCTTGATTGAGTGTAAGTTATCTCAACTGCTCCCCATTAGATTATTAGAGGGTTGGACGGAGTTCTAAACAAGTTTTGAATGACTACTGAAAATTTGATGCTGCAAAATCTTGACTTAGGGGAAATTATTGATTTTTTGCATTAATTACATTTTAATATTTTTTCCAATCCTGAAAGATGAATGATGATCACCCATAACAAAAATATTAGAGATGTTTCAAAATAAAAAGTTTTGTTTTAATAAAGAAAGCCTAATATTTGAATGTCACTCAATACTAAGTTCAATAATTGATTTAATTAGCTCTAGGACCTTTTAAGACCTTCTAATAGAATAATTATAACAATATATTAATATGAAACTCATTAAAATTATCCAAAAAGTTTTTTTGACAATTATCAATAATTTTTACAATGAAAAATATGTGAAATTTTACAGCAAACTAAATTTAATAAATATTGCATTAAAATTCATATCATCTACTTAATGTATCTCCTATTTCATGTCTTTTACAGCAAAAAAGCAAAATAATGCATTAAAATGTATTTCTTTAATTATTTCAGTACATAATTATTTTCTTGAGATCAAAATTCAAACTTCCAAAAATTACGTACACAGATCTAGAGCACTGCCTGCCATAGAGTTGATGACATTGACCAATTAGATTAGATCTTGATTGAGTGTAAGTTATCTCAACTGCTCCCCATTAGATTATTAGAGGGTTGGACGGAGTTCTAAACAAGTTTTGAATGACTACTGAAAATTTGATGCTGCAAAATCTTGACTTAGGGGAAATTATTGATTTTTTGCATTAATTACATTTTAATATTTTTTCCAATCCTGAAAGATGAATGATGATCACCCATAACAAAAATATTAGAGATGTTTCAAAATAAAAAGTTTTGTTTTAATAAAGAAAGCCTAATATTTGAATGTCACTCAATACTAAGTTCAATAATTGATTTAATTAGCTCTAGGACCTTTTAAGACCTTCTAATAGAATAATTATAACAATATATTAATATGAAACTCATTAAAATTATCCAAAAAGTTTTTTTGACAATTATCAATAATTTTTACAATGAAAAATATGTGAAAATTTACAGCAAACTAAATTTAATAAATATTGCATTAAAATTCATATCATCCACTTAATGTATCTCCTATTTCATGTCTTTTACAGCAAAAAAGCAAAATAATGCATTAAAATGTATTTCTTTAATTATTTCAGTACATAATTATTTTCTTGAGATCAAAATTCAAACTTCCAAAAATTACGTACACAGATCTAGAGCACTGCCTGCCATAGAGTTGATGACATTGACCAATTAGATTAGATCTTGATTGAGTGTAAGTTATCTCAACTGCTCCCCATTAGATTATTAGAGGGTTGGACGGAGTTCTAAACAAGTTTTGAATGACTACTGAAAATTTGATGCTGCAAAATCTTGACTTAGGGGAAATTATTGATTTTTTGCATTAATTACATTTTAATATTTTTTCCAATCCTGAAAGATGAATGATGATCACCCATAACAAAAATATTAGAGATGTTTCAAAATAAAAAGTTTTGTGTTAATAAAGAAAGCCTAATATTTGAATGTCACTCAATACTAAGTTCAATAATTGATTTAATTAGCTCTAGGACCTTTTAAGACCTTCTAATAGAATAATTATAACAATATATTAATATGAAACTCATTAAAATTATCCAAAAAGTTTTTTTGACAATTATCAATAATTTTTACAATGAAAAATATGTAAAATTTTGCAGCAAACTAAATTTAATAAATATTGCATTAAAATTCATATCATCCACTTAATGTATCTCCTATTTCATGTCTTTTACAGCAAAAAAGCAAAATAATGCATTAAAATGTATTTCTTTAATTATTTCAGTACATAATTATTTTCTTGAGATCAAAATTCAAACTTCCAAAAATTACGTACACAGATCTAGAGCACTGCCTGCCATAGAGTTGATGACATTGACCAATTAGATTAGATCTTGATTGAGTGTAAGTTATCTCAACTGCTCCCCATTAGATTATTAGAGGGTTGGACGGAGTTCTAAACAAGTTTTGAATGACTACTGAAAATTTGATGCTGCAAAATCTTGACTTAGGGGAAATTATTGATTTTTTGCATTAATTACATTTTAATATTTTTTCCAATCCTGAAAGATGAATGATGATCACCCATAACAAAAATATTAGAGATGTTTCAAAATAAAAAGTTTTGTTTTAATAAAGAAAGCCTAATATTTGAATGTCACTCAATACTAAGTTCAATAATTGATTTAATTAGCTCTAGGACCTTTTAAGACCTTCTAATAGAATAATTATAACAATATATTAATATGAAACTCATTAAAATTATCCAAAAAGTTTTTTTGACAATTATCAATAATTTTTACAATGAAAAATATGTGAAAATTTACAGCAAACTAAATTTAATAAATATCGCATTAAAATTCATATCATCCACTTAATGTATCTCCTATTTCATGTCTTTTACAGCAAAAAAGCAAAATAATGCATTAAAATGTATTTCTTTAATTATTTCAGTACATAATTATTTTCTTGAGATCAAAATTCAAACTTCCAAAAATTACGTACACAGATCTAGAGCACTGCCTGCCATAGAGTTGATGACATTGACCAATTAGATTAGATCTTGATTGAGTGTAAGTTATCTCAACTGCTCCCCATTAGATTATTAGAGGGTTGGACGGAGTTCTAAACAAGTTTTGAATGACTACTGAAAATTTGATGCTGCAAAATCTTGACTTAGGGGAAATTATTGATTTTTTGCATTAATTACATTTTAATATTTTTTCCAATCCTGAAAGATGAATGATGATCACCCATAACAGAAATATTAGAGATGTTTCAAAATAAAAAGTTTTGTTTTAATAAAGAAAGCCTAATATTTGAATGTCACTCAATACTAAGTTCAATAATTGATTTAATTAGCTCTAGGACCTTTTAAGACCTTCTAATAGAATAATTATAACAATATATTAATATGAAACTCATTAAAATTATCCAAAAAGTTTTTTTGACAATTATCAATAATTTTTACAATGAAAAATATGTGAAAATTTACAGCAAACTAAATTTAATAAATATTGCATTAAAATTCATATCATCCACTTAATGTATCTCCTATTTCATGTCTTTTACAGCAAAAAAGCAGAATAATGCATTAAAATGTATTTCTTTAATTATTTCAGTACATAATTATTTTCTTGAGATCAAAATTCAAACTTCCAAAAATTACGTACACAGATCTAGAGCACTGCCTGCCATAGAGTTGATGACATTGACCAA
The DNA here is from genome assembly GCA_963989225.1 of Dromius quadrimaculatus. Classification (NCBI taxonomy): domain Eukaryota; kingdom Metazoa; phylum Arthropoda; class Insecta; order Coleoptera; family Carabidae; genus Dromius; species Dromius quadrimaculatus. Next base: position 3,383,275 of record OZ022329.1, read on the forward strand.
TTAGATTAGATCTTGATTGAGTGTAAGTTATCTCAACTGCTCCGCATTAGATTATTAGAGGGTTGGACGGAGTTCTAAACAAGTTTTGAATGACTACTGAAAATTTGATGCTGCAAAATCTTGACTTAGGGGAAATTATTGATTTTTTGCATTAATTACATTTTAATATTTTTTCCAATCCTGAAAGATGAATGATGATCACCCATAACAGAAATATTAGAGATGTTTCAAAATAAAAAGTTTTGTTTTAATAAAGAAAGCCTAATATTTGAATGTCACTCAATACTAAGTTCAATAATTGATTTAATTAGCTCTAGGACCTTTTAAGACCTTCTAATAGAATAATTATAACAATATATTAATATGAAACTCATTAAAATTATCCAAAAAGTTTTTTTGACAATTATCAATAATTTTTACAATGAAAAATATGTGAAATTTTACAGCAAACTAAATTTAATAAATATTGCATTAAAATTCATATCATCCACTTAATGTATCTCCTATTTCATGTCTTTTACAGCAAAAAAGCAAAATAATGCATTAAAATGTATTTCTTTAATTATTTCAGTACATAATTATTTTCTTGAGATCAAAATTCAAACTTCCAAAAATTACGTACACAGATCTAGAGCACTGCCTGCCATAGAGTTGATGACATTGACCAATTAGTTTAGATCTTGATTGAGTGTAAGTTATCTCAACTGCTCCCCATTAGATTATTAGAGGGTTGGACGGAGTTCTAAACAAGTTTTGAATGACTACTGAAAATTTGATGCTGCAAAATCTTGACTTAGGGGAAATTATTGATTTTTTGCATTAATTACATTTTAATATTTTTTCCAATCCTGAAAGATGAATGATGATCACCCATAACAAAAATATTAGAGATGTTTCAAAATAAAAAGTTTTGTTTTAATAAAGAAAGCCTAATATTTGAATGTCACTCAATACTAAGTTCAATAATTGATTTAATTAGCTCTAGGACCTTTTAAGACCTTCTAATAGAATAATTATAACAATATATTAATATGAAACTCATTAAAATTATCCAAAAAGTTTTTTTGACAATTATCAATAATTTTTACAATGAAAAATATGTAAAATTTTGCAGCAAACTAAATTTAATAAATATTGCATTAAAATTCATATCATCCACTTAATGTATCTCCTATTTCATGTCTTTTACAGCAAAAAAGCAAAATAATGCATTAAAATGTATTTCTTTAATTATTTCAGTACATAATTATTTTCTTGAGATCAAAATTCAAACTTCCAAAAATTACGTACACAGATCTAAAGCACTGCCTGCCATAGTGTTGATGACATTGACCAATTAGATTAGATCTTGATTGAGTGTAAGTTATCTCAACTGCTCCCCATTAGATTATTAGAGGGTTGGACGGAGTTCTAAACAAGTTTTGAATGACTACTGAAAATTTGATGCTGCAAAATCTTGACTTAGGGGAAATTATTGATTTTTTGCATTAATTACATTTTAATATTTTTTCCAATCCTGAAAGATGAATGATGATCACCCATAACAAAAATATTAGAGATGTTTCAAAATAAAAAGTTTTGTGTTAATAAAGAAAGCCTAATATTTGAATGTCACTCAATACTAAGTTCAATAATTGATTTAATTAGCTCTAGGACCTTTTAAGACCTTCTAATAGAATAATTATAACAATATATTAATATGAAACTCATTAAAATTATCCAAAAAGTTTTTTTGACAATTATCAATAATTTTTACAATGAAAAATATGTAAAATTTTGCAGCAAACTAAATTTAATAAATATTGCATTAAAATTCATATCATCCACTTAATGTATCTCCTATTTCATGTCTTTTACAGCAAAAAAGCAAAATAATGCATTAAAATGTATTTCTTTAATTATTTCAGTACATAATTATTTTCTTGAGATCAAAATTCAAACTTCCAAAAATTACGTACACAGATCTAGAGCACTGCCTGCCATAGAGTTGATGACATTGACCAATTAGATTAGATCTTGATTGAGTGTAAGTTATCTCAACTGCTCCCCATTAGATTATTAGAGGGTTGGACGGAGTTCTAAACAAGTTTTGAATGACTACTGAAAATTTGATGCTGCAAAATCTTGACTTAGGGGAAATTATTGATTTTTTGCATTAATTACATTTTAATATTTTTTCCAATCCTGAAAGATGAATGATGATCACCCATAACAAAAATATTAGAGATGTTTCAAAATAAAAAGTTTTGTTTTAATAAAGAAAGCCTAATATTTGAATGTCACTCAATACTAAGTTCAATAATTGATTTAATTAGCTCTAGGACCTTTTAAGACCTTCTTATAGAATAATTATAACAATATATTAATATGAAACTCATTAAAATTATCCAAAAAGTTTTTTTGACAATTATCAATAATTTTTACAATGAAAAATATGTGAAAATTTACAGCAAACTAAATTTAATAAATATTGCATTAAAATTCATATCATCCACTTAATGTATCTCCTATTTCATGTCTTTTACAGCAAAAAAGCAGAATAATGCATTAAAATGTATTTCTTTAATTATTTCAGTACATAATTATTTTCTTGAGATCAAAATTCAAACTTCCAAAAATTACGTACACAGATCTAGAGCACTGCCTGCCATAGAGTTGATGACATTGACCAATTAGATTAGATCTTGATTGAGTGTAAGTTATCTCAACTGCTCCCCATTAGATTATTAGAGGGTTGGACGGAGTTCTAAACAAGTTTTGAATGACTACTGAAAATTTGATGCTGCAAAATCTTGACTTAGGGGAAATTATTGATTTTTTGCATTAATTACATTTTAATATTTTTTCCAATCCTGAAAGATGAATGATGATCACCCATAACAAAAATATTAGAGATGTTTCAAAATAAAAAGTTTTGTTTTAATAAAGAAAGCCTAATATTTGAATGTCACTCAATACTAAGTTCAATAATTGATTTAATTAGCTCTAGGACCTTTTAAGACCTTCTAATAGAATAATTATAACAATATATTAATATGAAACTCATTAAAATTATCCAAAAAGTTTTTTTGACAATTATCAATAATTTTTACAATGAAAAATATGTGAAAATTTACAGCAAACTAAATTTAATAAATATTGCATTAAAATTCATATCATCCACTTGATGTATCTCCTATTTCATGTCTTTTACAGCAAAAAAGCAGAATAATGCATTAAAATGTATTTCTTTAATTATTTCAGTACATAATTATTTTCTTGAGATCAAAATTCAAACTTCCAAAAATTACGTACACAGATCTGGAGCACTGCCTGCCATAGAGTTGATGACATTGACCAATTAGATTAGATCTTGATTGAGTGTAAGTTATCTCAACTGCTCCCCATTAGATTATTAGAGGGTTGGACGGAGTTCTAAACAAGTTTTGAATGACTACTGAAAATTTGATGCTGCAAAATCTTGACTTAGGGGAAATTATTGATTTTTTGCATTAATTACATTTTAATATTTTTTCCAATCCTGAAAGATGAATGATGATCACCCATAACAAAAATATTAGAGATGTTTCAAAATAAAAAGTTTTGTTTTAATAAAGAAAGCCTAATATTTGAATGTCACTCAATACTAAGTTCAATAATTGATTTAATTAGCTCTAGGACCTTTTAAGACCTTCTAATAGAATAATTATAACAATATATTAATATGAAACTCATTAAAATTATCCAAAAAGTTTTTTTGACAATTATCAATAATTTTTACAATGAAAAATATGTGAAAATTTACAGCAATTTAAATTTAATAAATATTGCATTAAAATTCATATCATCCACTTAATGTATCTCCTATTTCATGTCTTTTACAGCAAAAAAGCAGAATAATGCATTAAAATGTATTTCTTTAATTATTTCAGTACATAATTATTTTCTTGAGATCAAAATTCAAACTTCCAAAAATTACGTACACAGATCTAGAGCACTGCCTGCCATAGAGTTGATGACATTGACCAATTAGATTAGATCTTGATTGAGTGTAAGTTATCTCAACTGCTCCCCATTAGATTATTAGAGGGTTGGACGGAGTTCTAAACAAGTTTTGAATGACTACTGAAAATTTGATGCTGCAAAATCTTGACTTAGGGGAAATTATTGATTTTTTGCATTAATTACATTTTAATATTTTTTCCAATCCTGAAAGATGAATGATGATCACCCATAACAAAAATATTAGAGATGTTTCAAAATAAAAAGTTTTGTTTTAATAAAGAAAGCCTAATATTTGAATGTCACTCAATACTAAGTTCAATAATTGATTTAATTAGCTCTAGGACCTTTTAAGACCTTCTAATAGAATAATTATAACAATATATTAATATGAAACTCATTAAAATTATCCAAAAAGTTTTTTTGACAATTATCAATAATTTTTACAATGAAAAATATGTGAAAATTTACAGCAAACTAAATTTAATAAATATTGCATTAAAATTCATATCATCCACTTAATGTATCTCCTATTTCATGTCTTTTACAGCAAAAAAGCAGAATAATGCATTAAAATGTATTTCTTTAATTATTTCAGTACATAATTATTTTCTTGAGATCAAAATTCAAACTTCCAAAAATTACGTACACAGATCTAGAGCACTGCCTGCCATAGAGTTGATGACATTGACCAATTAGATTAGATCTTGATTGAGTGTAAGTTATCTCAACTGCTCCCCATTAGATTATTAGAGGGTTGGACGGAGTTCTAAACAAGTTTTGAATGACTACTGAAAATTTGATGCTGCAAAATCTTGACTTAGGGGAAATCATTGATTTTTTGCATTAATTACATTTTAATATTTTTTCCAATCCTGAAAGATGAATGATGATCACCCATAACAAAAATATTAGAGATGTTTCAAAATAAAAAGTTTTGTGTTAATAAAGAAAGCCTAATATTTGAATGTCACTCAATACTAAGTTCAATAATTGATTTAATTAGCTCTAGGACCTTTTAAGACCTTCTAATAGAATAATTATAACAATATATTAATATGAAACTCATTAAAATTATCCAAAAAGTTTTTTTGACAATTATCAATAATTTTTACAATGAAAAATATGTGAAATTTTACAGCGAACTAAATTTAATAAATATTGCATTAAAATTCATATCATCCACTTAATGTATCTCCTATTTCATGTCTTTTACAGCAAAAAAGCAAAATAATGCATTAAAATGTATTTCTTTAATTATTTCAGTACATAATTATTTTCTTGAGATCAAAATTCAAACTTCCAAAAATTACGTACACAGATCTAAAGCACTGCCTGCCATAGTGTTGATGACATTGACCAATTAGATTAGATCTTGATTGAGTGTAAGTTATCTCAACTGCTCCCCATTAGATTATTAGAGGGTTGGACGGAGTTCTAAACAAGTTTTGAATGACTACTGAAAATTTGATGCTGCAAAATCTTGACTTAGGGGAAATTATTGATTTTTTGCATTAATTACATTTTAATATTTTTTCCAATCCTGAAAGATGAATGATGATCACCCATAACAAAAATATTAGAGATGTTTCAAAATAAAAAGTTTTGTGTTAATAAAGAAAGCCTAATATTTGAATGTCACTCAATACTAAGTTCAATAATTGATTTAATTAGCTCTAGGACCTTTTAAGACCTTCTAATAGAATAATTATAACAATATATTAATATGAAACTCATTAAAATTATCCAAAAAGTTTTTTTGACAATTATCAATAATTTTTACAATGAAAAATATGTGAAATTTTACAGCAAACTAAATTTAATAAATATTGCATTAAAATTCATATCATCCACTTAATGTATCTCCTATTTCATGTCTTTTACAGCAAAAAAGCAAAATAATGCATTAAAATGTATTTCTTTAATTATTTCAGTACATAATTATTTTCTTGAGATCAAAATTCAAACTTCCAAAAATTACGTACACAGATCTAGAGCACTGCCTGCCATAGAGTTGATGACATTGACCAATTAGATTAGATCTTGATTGAGTGTAAGTTATCTCAACTGCTCCCCATTAGATTATTAGAGGGTTGGACGGAGTTCTAAACAAGTTTTGAATGACTACTGAAAATTTGATGCTGCAAAATCTTGACTTAGGGGAAATTATTGATTTTTTGCATTAATTACATTTTAATATTTTTTCCAATCCTGAAAGATGAATGATGATCACCCATAACAAAAATATTAGAGATGTTTCAAAATAAAAAGTTTTGTTTTAATAAAGAAAGCCTAATATTTGAATGTCACTCAATACTAAGTTCAATAATTGATTTAATTAGCTCTAGGACCTTTTAAGACCTTCTAATAGAATAATTATAACAATATATTAATATGAAACTCATTAAAATTATCCAAAAAGTTTTTTTGACAATTATCAATAATTTTTACAATGAAAAATATGTGAAAATTTACAGCAAACTAAATTTAATAAATATTGCATTAAAATTCATATCATCCACTTAATGTATCTCCTATTTCATGTCTTTTACAGCAAAAAAGCAGAATAATGCATTAAAATGTATTTCTTTAATTATTTCAGTACATAATTATTTTCTTGAGATCAAAATTCAAACTTCCAAAAATTACGTACACAGATCTAGAGCACTGCCTGCCATAGAGTTGATGACATTGACCAATTAGATTAGATCTTGATTGAGTGTAAGTTATCTCAACTGCTCCCCATTAGATTATTAGAGGGTTGGACGGAGTTCTAAACAAGTTTTGAATGACTACTGAAAATTTGATGCTGCAAAATCTTGACTTAGGGGAAATTATTGATTTTTTGCATTAATTACATTTTAATATTTTTTCCAATCCTGAAAGATGAATGATGATCACCCATAACAAAAATATTAGAGATGTTTCAAAATAAAAAGTTTTGTGTTAATAAAGAAAGCCTAATATTTGAATGTCACTCAATACTAAGTTCAATAATTGATTTAATTAGCTCTAGGACCTTTTAAGACCTTCTAATAGAATAATTATAACAATATATTAATATGAAACTCATTAAAATTATCCAAAAAGTTTTTTTGACAATTATCAATAATTTTTACAATGAAAAATATGTGAAATTTTACAGCAAACTAAATTTAATAAATATTGCATTAAAATTCATATCATCCACTTAATGTATCTCCTATTTCATGTCTTTTACAGCAAAAAAGCAAAATAATGCATTAAAATGTATTTCTTTAATTATTTCAGTACATAATTATTTTCTTGAGATCAAAATTCAAACTTCCAAAAATTACGTACACAGATCTAAAGCACTGCCTGCCATAGTGTTGATGACATTGACCAATTAGATTAGATCTTGATTGAGTGTAAGTTATCTCAACTGCTCCCCATTAGATTATTAGAGGGTTGGACGGAGTTCTAAACAAGTTTTGAATGACTACTGAAAATTTGATGCTGCAAAATCTTGACTTAGGGGAAATTATTGATTTTTTGCATTAATTACATTTTAATATTTTTTCCAATCCTGAAAGATGAATGATGATCACCCATAACAAAAATATTAGAGATGTTTCAAAATAAAAAGTTTTGTGTTAATAAAGAAAGCCTAATATTTGAATGTCACTCAATACTAAGTTCAATAATTGATTTAATTAGCTCTAGGACCTTTTAAGACCTTCTAATAGAATAATTATAACAATATATTAATATGAAACTCATTAAAATTATCCAAAAAGTTTTTTTGACAATTATCAATAATTTTTACAATGAAAAATATGTGAAATTTTACAGCAAACTAAATTTAATAAATATTGCATTAAAATTCATATCATCCACTTAATGTATCTCCTATTTCATGTCTTTTACAGCAAAAAAGCAAAATAATGCATTAAAATGTATTTCTTTAATTATTTCAGTACATAATTATTTTCTTGAGATCAAAATTCAAACTTCCAAAAATTACGTACACAGATCTAGAGCACTGCCTGCCATAGAGTTGATGACATTGACCAATTAGATTAGATCTTGATTGAGTGTAAGTTATCTCAACTGCTCCCCATTAGATTATTAGAGGGTTGGACGGAGTTCTAAACAAGTTTTGAATGACTACTGAAAATTTGATGCTGCAAAATCTTGACTTAGGGGAAATTATTGATTTTTTGCATTAATTACATTTTAATATTTTTTCCAATCCTGAAAGATGAATGATGATCACCCATAACAAAAATATTAGAGATGTTTCAAAATAAAAAGTTTTGTTTTAATAAAGAAAGCCTAATATTTGAATGTCACTCAATACTAAGTTCAATAATTGATTTAATTAGCTCTAGGACCTTTTAAGACCTTCTAATAGAATAATTATAACAATATATTAATATGAAACTCATTAAAATTATCCAAAAAGTTTTTTTGACAATTATCAATAATTTTTACAATGAAAAATATGTGAAAATTTACAGCAAACTAAATTTAATAAATATTGCATTAAAATTCATATCATCCACTTAATGTATCTCCTATTTCATGTCTTTTACAGCAAAAAAGCAAAATAATGCATTAAAATGTATTTCTTTAATTATTTCAGTACATAATTATTTTCTTGAGATCAAAATTCAAACTTCCAAAAATTACGTACACAGATCTAGAGCACTGCCTGCCATAGAGTTGATGACATTGACCAATTAGATTAGATCTTGATTGAGTGTAAGTTATCTCAACTGCTCCCCATTAGATTATTAGAGGGTTGGACGGAGTTCTAAACAAGTTTTGAATGACTACTGAAAATTTGATGCTGCAAAATCTTGACTTAGGGGAAATTATTGATTTTTTGCATTAATTACATTTTAATATTTTTTCCAATCCTGAAAGATGAATGATGATCACCCATAACAAAAATATTAGAGATGTTTCAAAATAAAAAGTTTTGTTTTAATAAAGAAAGCCTAATATTTGAATGTCACTCAATACTAAGTTCAATAATTGATTTAATTAGCTCTAGGACCTTTTAAGACCTTCTAATAGAATAATTATAACAATATATTAATATGAAACTCATTAAAATTATCCAAAAAGTTTTTTTGACAATTATCAATAATTTTTACAATGAAAAATATGTGAAATTTTACAGCAAACTAAATTTAATAAATATTGCATTAAAATTCATATCATCCACTTAATGTATCTCCTATTTCATGTCTTTTACAGCAAAAAAGCAAAATAATGCATTAAAATGTATTTCTTTAATTATTTCAGTACATAATTATTTTCTTGAGATCAAAATTCAAACTTCCAAAAATTACGTACACAGATCTAAAGCACTGCCTGCCATAGTGTTGATGACATTGACCAATTAGATTAGATCTTGATTGAGTGTAAGTTATCTCAACTGCTCCCCATTAGATTATTAGAGGGTTGGACGGAGTTCTAAACAAGTTTTGAATGACTACTGAAAATTTGATGCTGCAAAATCTTGACTTAGGGGAAATTATTGATTTTTTGCATTAATTACATTTTAATATTTTTTCCAATCCTGAAAGATGAATGATGATCACCCATAACAAAAATATTAGAGATGTTTCAAAATAAAAAGTTTTGTGTTAATAAAGAAAGCCTAATATTTGAATGTCACTCAATACTAAGTTCAATAATTGATTTAATTAGCTCTAGGACCTTTTAAGACCTTCTAATAGAATAATTATAACAATATATTAATATGAAACTCATTAAAATTCTCCAAAAAGTTTTTTTGACAATTATCAATAATTTTTACAATGAAAAATATGTGAAATTTTACAGCAAACTAAATTTAATAAATATTGCATTAAAATTCATATCATCCACTTAATGTATCTCCTATTTCATGTCTTTTACAGCAAAAAAGCAAAATAATGCATTAAAATGTATTTCTTTAATTATTTCAGTACATAATTATTTTCTTGAGATCAAAATTCAAACTTCCAAAAATTACGTACACAGATCTAGAGCACTGCCTGCCATAGAGTTGATGACATTGACCAATTAGATTAGATCTTGATTGAGTGTAAGTTATCTCAACTGCTCCCCATTAGATTATTAGAGGGTTGGACGGAGTTCTAAACAAATTTTGAATGACTACTGAAAATTTGATGCTGCAAAATCTTGACTTAGGGGAAATTATTGATTTTTTGCATTAATTACATTTTAATATTTTTTCCAATCCTGAAAGATGAATGATGATCACCCATAACAAAAATATTAGAGATGTTTCAAAATAAAAAGTTTTGTTTTAATAAAGAAAGCCTAATATTTGAATGTCACTCAATACTAAGTTCAATAATTGATTTAATTAGCTCTAGGACCTTTTAAGACCTTCTAATAGAATAATTATAACAATATATTAATATGAAACTCATTAAAATTATCCAAAAAGTTTTTTTGACAATTATCAATAATTTTTACAATGAAAAATATGTGAAAATTTACAGCAAACTAAATTTAATAAATATTGCATTAAAATTCATATCATCCACTTAATGTATCTCCTATTTCATGTCTTTTACAGCAAAAAAGCAAAATAATGCATTAAAATGTATTTCTTTAATTATTTCAGTACATAATTATTTTCTTGAGATCAAAATTCAAACTTCCAAAAATTACGTACACAGATCTAGAGCACTGCCTGCCATAGAGTTGATGACATTGACCAATTAGATTAGATCTTGATTGAGTGTAAGTTATCTCAACTGCTCCCCATTAGATTATTAGAGGGTTGGACGGAGTTCTAAACAAGTTTTGAATGACTACTGAAAATTTGATGCTGCAAAATCTTGACTTAGGGGAAATTATTGATTTTTTGCATTAATTACATTTTAATATTTTTTCCAATCCTGAAAGATGAATGATGATCACCCATAACAAAAATATTAGAGATGTTTCAAAATAAAAAGTTTTGTTTTAATAAAGAAAGCCTAATATTTGAATGTCACTCAATACTAAGTTCAATAATTGATTTAATTAGCTCTAGGACCTTTTAAGACCTTCTAATAGAATAATTATAACAATATATTAATATGAAACTCATTAAAATTATCCAAAAAGTTTTTTTGACAATTATCAATAATTTTTACAATGAAAAATATGTGAAAATTTACAGCAAACTAAATTTAATAAATATTGCATTAAAATTCATATCATCCACTTAATGTATCTCCTATTTCATGTCTTTTACAGCAAAAAAGCAAAATAATGCATTAAAATGTATTTCTTTAATTATTTCAGTACATAATTATTTTCTTGAGATCAAAATTCAAACTTCCAAAAATTACGTACACAGATCTAGAGCACTGCCTGCCATAGAGTTGATGACATTGACCAATTAGATTAGATCTTGATTGAGTGTAAGTTATCTCAACTGCTCCCCATTAGATTATTAGAGGGTTGGACGGAGTTCTAAACAAGTTTTGAATGACTACTGAAAATTTGATGCTGCAAAATCTTGACTTAGGGGAAATTATTGATTTTTTGCATTAATTACATTTTAATATTTTTTCCAATCCTGAAAGATGAATGATGATCACCCATAACAAAAATATTAGAGATGTTTCAAAATAAAAAGTTTTGTGTTAATAAAGAAAGCCTAATATTTGAATGTCACTCAATACTAAGTTCAATAATTGATTTAATTAGCTCTAGGACCTTTTAAGACCTTCTAATAGAATAATTATAACAATATATTAATATGAAACTCATTAAAATTATCCAAAAAGTTTTTTTGACAATTATCAATAATTTTTACAATGAAAAATATGTAAAATTTTGCAGCAAACTAAATTTAATAAATATTGCATTAAAATTCATATCATCCACTTAATGTATCTCCTATTTCATGTCTTTTACAGCAAAAAAGCAAAATAATGCATTAAAATGTATTTCTTTAATTATTTCAGTACATAATTATTTTCTTGAGATCAAAATTCAAACTTCCAAAAATTACGTACACAGATCTAGAGCACTGCCTGCCATAGAGTTGATGACATTGACCAATTAGATTAGATCTTGATTGAGTGTAAGTTATCTCAACTGCTCCCCATTAGATTATTAGAGGGTTGGACGGAGTTCTAAACAAGTTTTGAATAACTACTGAAAATTTGATGCTGCAAAATCTTGACTTAGGGGAAATTATTGATTTTTTGCATTAATTACATTTTAATATTTTTTCCAATCCTGAAAGATGAATGATGATCACCCATAACAAAAATATTAGAGATGTTTCAAAATAAAAAGTTTTGTGTTAATAAAGAAAGCCTAATATTTGAATGTCACTCAATACTAAGTTCAATAATTGATTTAATTAGCTCTAGGACCTTTTAAGACCTTCTAATAGAATAATTATAACAATATATTAATATGAAACTCATTAAAATTATCCAAAAAGTTTTTTTGACAATTATCAATAATTTTTACAATGAAAAATATGTAAAATTTTGCAGCAAACTAAATTTAATAAATATTGCATTAAAATTCATATCATCCACTTAATGTATCTCCTATTTCATGTCTTTTACAGCAAAAAAGCAAAATAATGCATTAAAATGTATTTCTTTAATTATTTCAGTACATAATTATTTTCTTGAGATCAAAATTCAAACTTCCAAAAATTACGTACACAGATCTAGAGCACTGCCTGCCATAGAGTTGATGACATTGACCAATTAGATTAGATCTTGATTGAGTGTAAGTTATCTCAACTGCTCCCCATTAGATTATTAGAGGGTTGGACGGAGTTCTAAACAAGTTTTGAATGACTACTGAAAATTTGATGCTGCAAAATCTTGACTTAGGGAAAATTATTATCTTTTTGCATTAATTACATTTTAATATTTTTTCCAATCCTGAAAGATGAATGATGATCACCCATAACAAAAATATTAGAGATGTTTCAAAATAAAAAGTTTTGTTTTAATAAAGAAAGCCTAATATTTGAATGTCACTCAATACTAAGTTCAATAATTGATTTAATTAGCTCTAGGACCTTTTAAGACCTTCTAATAGAATAATTATAACAATATATTAATATGAAACTCATTAAAATTATCCAAAAAGTTTTTTTGACAATTATCAATAATTTTTACAATGAAAAATATGTAAAATTTTGCAGCAAACTAAATTTAATAAATATTGCATTAAAATTCATATCATCCACTTAATGTATCTCCTATTTCATGTCTTTTACAGCAAAAAAGCAAAATAATGCATTAAAATGTATTTCTTTAATTATTTCAGTACATAATTATTTTCTTGAGATCAAAATTCAAACTTCCAAAAATTACGTACACAGATCTAGAGCACTGCCTGCCATAGAGTTGATGACATTGACCAATTAGATTAGATCTTGATTGAGTGTAAGTTATCTCAACTGCTCCCCATTAGATTATTAGAGGGTTGGACGGAGTTCTAAACAAGTTTTGAATGACTACTGAAAATTTGATGCTGCAAAATCTTGACTTAGGGGAAATTATTGATTTTTTGCATTAATTACATTTTAATATTTTTTCCAATCCTGAAAGATGAATGATGATCACCCATAACAAAAATATTAGAGATGTTTCAAAATAAAAAGTTTTGTTTTAATAAAGAAAGCCTAATATTTGAATGTCACTCAATACTAAGTTCAATAATTGATTTAATTAGCTCTAGGACCTTTTAAGACCTTCTAATAGAATAATTATAACAATATATTAATATGAAACTCATTAAAATTATCCAAAAAGTTTTTTTGACAATTATCAATAATTTTTACAATGAAAAATATGTGAAAATTTACAGCAAACTAAATTTAATAAATATCGCATTAAAATTCATATCATCCACTTAATGTATCTCCTATTTCATGTCTTTTACAGCAAAAAAGCAAAATAATGCATTAAAATGTATTTCTTTAATTATTTCAGTACATAATTATTTTCTTGAGATCAAAATTCAAACTTCCAAAAATTACGTACACAGATCTAGAGCACTGCCTGCCATAGAGTTGATGACATTGACCAATTAGATTAGATCTTGATTGAGTGTAAGTTATCTCAACTGCTCCCCATTAGATTATTAGAGGGTTGGACGGAGTTCTAAACAAGTTTTGAATGACTACTGAAAATTTGATGCTGCAAAATCTTGACTTAGGGGAAATTATTGATTTTTTGCATTAATTACATTTTAATATTTTTTCCAATCCTGAAAGATGAATGATGATCACCCATAACAGAAATATTAGAGATGTTTCAAAATAAAAAGTTTTGTTTTAATAAAGAAAGCCTAATATTTGAATGTCACTCAATACTAAGTTCAATAATTGATTTAATTAGCTCTAGGACCTTTTAAGACCTTCTAATAGAATAATTATAACAATATATTAATATGAAACTCATTAAAATTATCCAAAAAGTTTTTTTGACAATTATCAATAATTTTTACAATGAAAAATATGTGAAAATTTACAGCAAACTAAATTTAATAAATATTGCATTAAAATTCATATCATCCACTTAATGTATCTCCTATTTCATGTCTTTTACAGCAAAAAAGCAGAATAATGCATTAAAATGTATTTCTTTAATTATTTCAGTACATAATTATTTTCTTGAGATCAAAATTCAAACTTCCAAAAATTACGTACACAGATCTAGAGCACTGCCTGCCATAGAGTTGATGACATTGACCAATTAGATTAGATCTTGATTGAGTGTAAGTTATCTCAACTGCTCCCCATTAGATTATTAGAGGGTTGGACGGAGTTCTAAACAAGTTTTGAATGACTACTGAAAATTTGATGCTGCAAAATCTTGACTTAGGGGAAATTATTGATTTTTTGCATTAATTACATTTTAATATTTTTTCCAATCCTGAAAGATGAATGATGATCACCCATAACAGAAATATTAGAGATGTTTCAAAATAAAAAGTTTTGTTTTAATAAAGAAAGCCTAATATTTGAATGTCACTCAATACTAAGTTCAATAATTGATTTAATTAGCTCTAGGACCTTTTAAGACCTTCTAATAGAATAATTATAACAATATATTAATATGAAACTCATTAAAATTATCCAAAAAGTTTTTTTGACAATTATCAATAATTTTTACAATGAAAAATATGTGAAAATTTACAGCAAACTAAATTTAATAAATATTGCATTAAAATTCATATCATCCACTTAATGTATCTCCTATTTCATGTCTTTTACAGCAAAAAAGCAGAATAATGCATTAAAATGTATTTCTTTAATTATTTCAGTACATAATTATTTTCTTGAGATCAAAATTCAAACTTCCAAAAATTACGTACACAGATCTAGAGCACTGCCTGCCATAGAGTTGATGACATTGACCAATTAGATTAGATCTTGATTGAGTGTAAGTTATCTCAACTGCTCCCTATTAGATTATTAGAGGGTTGGACGGAGTTCTAAACAAGTTTTGAATGACTACTGAAAATTTGATGCTGCAAAATCTTGACTTAGGGGAAATTATTGATTTTTTGCATTAATTACATTTTAATATTTTTTCCAATCCTGAAAGATGAATGATGATCACCCATAACAGAAATATTAGAGATGTTTCAAAATAAAAAGTTTTGTTTTAATAAAGAAAGCCTAATATTTGAATGTCACTCAATACTAAGTTCAATAATTGATTTAATTAGCTCTAGGACCTTTTAAGACCTTCTAATAGAATAATTATAACAATATATTAATATGAAACTCATTAAAATTATCCAAAAAGTTTATTTGACAATTATCAATAATTTTTACAATGAAAAATATGTAAAATTTTGCAGCAAACTAAATTTAATAAATATTGCATTAAAATTCATATCATCCACTTAATGTATCTCCTATTTCATGTCTTTTACAGCAAAAAAGCAAAATAATGCATTAAAATGTATTTCTTTAATTATTTCAGTACATAATTATTTTCTTGAGATCAAAATTCAAACTTCCAAAAATTACGTACACAGATCTAAAGCACTGCCTGCCATAGTGTTGATGACATTGACCAATTAGATTAGATCTTGATTGAGTGTAAGTTATCTCAACTGCTCCCCATTAGATTATTAGAGGGTTGGACGGAGTTCTAAACAAGTTTTGAATGACTACTGAAAATTTGATGCTGCAAAATCTTGACTTAGGGGAAATTATTGATTTTTTGCATTAATTACATTTTAATATTTTTTCCAATCCTGAAAGATGAATGATGATCACCCATAACAAAAATATTAGAGATGTTTCAAAATAAAAAGTTTTGTGTTAATAAAGAAAGCCTAATATTTGAATGTCACTCAATACTAAGTTCAATAATTGATTTAATTAGCTCTAGGACCTTTTAAGACCTTCTAATAGAATAATTATAACAATATATTAATATGAAACTCATTAAAATTATCCAAAAAGTTTTTTTGACAATTATCAATAATTTTTACAATGAAAAATATGTAAAATTTTGCAGCAAACTAAATTTAATAAATATTGCATTAAAATTCATATCATCCACTTAATGTATCTCCTATTTCATGTCTTTTACAGCAAAAAAGCAAAATAATGCATTAAAATGTATTTCTTTAATTATTTCAGTACATAATTATTTTCTTGAGATCAAAATTCAAACTTCCAAAAATTACGTACACAGATCTAGAGCACTGCCTGCCATAGAGTTGATGACATTGACCAATTAGATTAGATCTTGATTGAGTGTAAGTTATCTCAACTGCTCCCCATTAGATTATTAGAGGGTTGGACGGAGTTCTAAACAAGTTTTGAATGACTACTGAAAATTTGATGCTGCAAAATCTTGACTTAGGGGAAATTATTGATTTTTTGCATTAATTACATTTTAATATTTTTTCCAATCCTGAAAGATGAATGATGATCACCCATAACAAAAATATTAGAGATGTTTCAAAATAAAAAGTTTTGTTTTAATAAAGAAAGCCTAATATTTGAATGTCACTCAATACTAAGTTCAATAATTGATTTAATTAGCTCTAGGACCTTTTAAGACCTTCTAATAGAATAATTATAACAATATATTAATATGAAACTCATTAAAATTATCCAAAAAGTTTTTTTGACAATTATCAATAATTTTTACAATGAAAAATATGTGAAAATTTACAGCAAACTAAATTTAATAAATATTGCATTAAAATTCATATCATCCACTTAATGTATCTCCTATTTCATGTCTTTTACAGCAAAAAAGCAGAATAATGCATTAAAATGTATTTCTTTAATTATTTCAGTACATAATTATTTTCTTGAGATCAAAATTCAAACTTCCAAAAATTACGTACACAGATCTAGAGCACTGCCTGCCATAGAGTTGATGACATTGACCAATTAGATTAGATCTTGATTGAGTGTAAGTTATCTCAACTGCTCCCCATTAGATTATTAGAGGGTTGGACGGAGTTCTAAACAAGTTTTGAATGACTACTGAAAATTTGATGCTGCAAAATCTTGACTTAGGGGAAATTATTGATTTTTTGCATTAATTACATTTTAATATTTTTTCCAATCCTGAAAGATGAATGATGATCACCCATAACAAAAATATTAGAGATGTTTCAAAATAAAAAGTTTTGTTTTAATAAAGAAAGCCTAATATTTGAATGTCACTCAATACTAAGTTCAATAATTGATTTAATTAGCTCTAGGACCTTTTAAGACCTTCTAATAGAATAATTATAACAATATATTAATATGAAACTCATTAAAATTATCCAAAAAGTTTTTTTGACAATTATCAATAATTTTTACAATGAAAAATATGTGAAATTTTACAGCAAACTAAATTTAATAAATATTGCATTAAAATTCATATCATCCACTTAATGTATCTCCTATTTCATGTCTTTTACAGCAAAAAAGCAAAATAATGCATTAAAATGTATTTCTTTAATTATTTCAGTACATAATTATTTTCTTGAGATCAAAATTCAAACTTCCAAAAATTACGTACACAGATCTAGAGCACTGCCTGCCATAGAGTTGATGACATTGACCAATTAGATTAGATCTTGATTGAGTGTAAGTTATCTCAACTGCTCCCCATTAGATTATTAGAGGGTTGGACGGAGTTCTAAACAAGTTTTGAATGACTACTGAAAATTTGATGCTGCAAAATCTTGACTTAGGGGAAATTATTGATTTTTTGCATTAATTACATTTTAATATTTTTTCCAATCCTGAAAGATGAATGATGATCACCCATAACAGAAATATTAGAGATGTTTCAAAATAAAAAGTTTTGTTTTAATAAAGAAAGCCTAATATTTGAATGTCACTCAATACTAAGTTCAATAATTGATTTAATTAGCTCTAGGACCTTTTAAGACCTTCTAATAGAATAATTATAACAATATATTAATATGAAACTCATTAAAATTATCCAAAAAGTTTTTTTGACAATTATCAATAATTTTTACAATGAAAAATATGTGAAAATTTACAGCAAACTAAATTTAATAAATATTGCATTAAAATTCATATCATCCACTTAATGTATCTCCTATTTCATGTCTTTTACAGCAAAAAAGCAGAATAATGCATTAAAATGTATTTCTTTAATTATTTCAGTACATAATTATTTTCTTGAGATCAAAATTCAAACTTCCAAAAATTACGTACACAGATCTAGAGCACTGCCTGCCATAGAGTTGATGACATTGACCAATTAGATTAGATCTTGATTGAGTGTAAGTTATCTCAACTGCTCCCTATTAGATTATTAGAGGGTTGGACGGAGTTCTAAACAAGTTTTGAATGACTACTGAAAATTTGATGCTGCAAAATCTTGACTTAGGGGAAATTATTGATTTTTTGCATTAATTACATTTTAATATTTTTTCCAATCCTGAAAGATGAATGATGATCACCCATAACAGAAATATTAGAGATGTTTCAAAATAAAAAGTTTTGTTTTAATAAAGAAAGCCTAATATTTGAATGTCACTCAATACTAAGTTCAATAATTGATTTAATTAGCTCTAGGACCTTTTAAGACCTTCTAATAGAATAATTATAACAATATATTAATATGAAACTCATTAAAATTATCCAAAAAGTTTTTTTGACAATTATCAATAATTTTTACAATGAAAAATATGTGAAATTTTACAGCAAACTAAATTTAATAAATATTGCATTGAAATTCATATCATCCACTTAATGTATCTCCTATTTCATGTCTTTTACAGCAAAAAAGCAAAATAATGCATTAAAATGTATTTCTTTAATTATTTCAGTACATAATTATTTTCTTGAGATCAAAATTCAAACTTCCAAAAATTACGTACACAGATCTAGAGCACTGCCTGCCATAGAGTTGATGACATTGACCAATTAGATTAGATCTTGATTGAGTGTAAGTTATCTCAACTGCTCCCCATTAGATTATTAGAGGGTTGGACGGAGTTCTAAACAAGTTTTGAATGACTACTGAAAATTTGATGCTGCAAAATCTTGACTTAGGGGAAATTATTGATTTTTTGCATTAATTACATTTTAATATTTTTTCCAATCCTGAAAGATGAATGATGATCACCCATAACAAAAATATTAGAGATGTTTCAAAATAAAAAGTTTTGTTTTAATAAAGAAAGCCTAATATTTGAATGTCACTCAATACTAAGTTCAATAATTGATTTAATTAGCTCTAGGACCTTTTAAGACCTTCTAATAGAATAATTATAACAATATATTAATATGAAACTCATTAAAATTATCCAAAAAGTTTTTTTGACAATTATCAATAATTTTTACAATGAAAAATATGTGAAATTTTGCAGCAAACTAAATTTAATAAATATTGCATTAAAATTCATATCATCCACTTAATGTATCTCCTATTTCATGTCTTTTACAGCAAAAAAGCAAAATAATGCATTAAAATGTATTTCTTTAATTATTTCAGTACATAATTATTTTCTTGAGATCAAAATTCAAACTTCCAAAAATTACGTACACAGATCTAAAGCACTGCCTGCCATAGTGTTGATGACATTGACCAATTAGATTAGATCTTGATTGAGTGTAAGTTATCTCAACTGCTCCCCATTAGATTATTAGAGGGTTGGACGGAGTTCTAAACAAGTTTTGAATGACTACTGAAAATTTGATGCTGCAAAATCTTGACTTAGGGGAAATTATTGATTTTTTGCATTAATTACATTTTAATATTTTTTCCAATCCTGAAAGATGAATGATGATCACCCATAACAAAAATATTAGAGATGTTTCAAAATAAAAAGTTTTGTGTTAATAAAGAAAGCCTAATATTTGAATGTCACTCAATACTAAGTTCAATAATTGATTTAATTAGCTCTAGGACCTTTTAAGACCTTCTAATAGAATAATTATAACAATATATTAATATGAAACTCATTAAAATTATCCAAAAAGTTTTTTTGACAATTATCAATAATTTTTACAATGAAAAATATGTAAAATTTTGCAGCAAACTAAATTTAATAAATATTGCATTAAAATTCATATCATCCACTTAATGTATCTCCTATTTCATGTCTTTTACAGCAAAAAAGCAAAATAATGCATTAAAATGTATTTCTTTAATTATTTCAGTACATAATTATTTTCTTGAGATCAAAATTCAAACTTCCAAAAATTACGTACACAGATCTAGAGCACTGCCTGCCATAGAGTTGATGACATTGACCAATTAGATTAGATCTTGATTGAGTGTAAGTTATCTCAACTGCTCCCCATTAGATTATTAGAGGGTTGGACGGAGTTCTAAACAAGTTTTGAATGACTACTGAAAATTTGATGCTGCAAAATCTTGACTTAGGGGAAATTATTGATTTTTTGCATTAATTACATTTTAATATTTTTTCCAATCCTGAAAGATGAATGATGATCACCCATAACAAAAATATTAGAGATGTTTCAAAATAAAAAGTTTTGTTTTAATAAAGAAAGCCTAATATTTGAATGTCACTCAATACTAAGTTCAATAATTGATTTAATTAGCTCTAGGACCTTTTAAGACCTTCTAATAGAATAATTATAACAATATATTAATATGAAACTCATTAAAATTATCCAAAAAGTTTTTTTGACAATTATCAATAATTTTTACAATGAAAAATATGTGAAAATTTACAGCAAACTAAATTTAATAAATATTGCATTAAAATTCATATCATCCACTTAATGTATCTCCTATTTCATGTCTTTTACAGCAAAAAAGCAAAATAATGCATTAAAATGTATTTCTTTAATTATTTCAGTACATAATTATTTTCTTGAGATCAAAATTCAAACTTCCAAAAATTACGTACACAGATCTAGAGCACTGCCTGCCATAGAGTTGATGACATTGACCAATTAGATTAGATCTTGATTGAGTGTAAGTTATCTCAACTGCTCCCCATTAGATTATTAGAGGGTTGGACGGAGTTCTAAACAAGTTTTGAATGACTACTGAAAATTTGATGCTGCAAAATCTTGACTTAGGGGAAATTATTGATTTTTTGCATTAATTACATTTTAATATTTTTTCCAATCCTGAAAGATGAATGATGATCACCCATAACAAAAATATTAGAGATGTTTCAAAATAAAAAGTTTTGTTTTAATAAAGTAAGCCTAATATTTGAATGTCACTCAATACTAAGTTCAATAATTGATTTAATTAGCTCTAGGACCTTTTAAGACCTTCTAATAGAATAATTATAACAATATATTAATATGAAACTCATTAAAATTATCCAAAAAGTTTTTTTGACAATTATCAATAATTTTTACAATGAAAAATATGTGAAAATTTACAGCAAACTAAATTTAATAAATATTGCATTAAAATTCATATCATCCACTTGATGTATCTCCTATTTCATGTCTTTTACAGCAAAAAAGCAGAATAATGCATTAAAATGTATTTCTTTAATTATTTCAGTACATAATTATTTTCTTGAGATCAAAATTCAAACTTCCAAAAATTACGTACACAGATCTAGAGCACTGCCTGCCATAGAGTTGATGACATTGACCAATTAGATTAGATCTTGATTGAGTGTAAGTTATCTCAACTGCTCCCCATTAGATTATTAGAGGGTTGAACGGAGTTCTAAACAAGTTTTGAATGACTACTGAAAATTTGATGCTGCAAAATCTTGACTTAGGGGAAATCATTGATTTTTTGCATTAATTACATTTTAATATTTTTTCCAATCCTGAAAGATGAATGATGATCACCCATAACAAAAATATTAGAGATGTTTCAAAATAAAAAGTTTTGTTTTAATAAAGAAAGCCTAATATTTGAATGTCACTCAATACTAAGTTCAATAATTGATTTAATTAGCTCTAGGACCTTTTAAGACCTTCTAATAGAATAATTATAACAATATATTAATATGAAACTCATTAAAATTATCCAAAAAGTTTTTTTGACAATTATCAATAATTTTTACAATGAAAAATATGTGAAAATTTACAGCAAACTAAATTTAATAAATATTGCATTAAAATTCATATCATCCACTTAATGTATCTCCTATTTCATGTCTTTTACAGCAAAAAAGCAGAATAATGCATTAAAATGTATTTCTTTAATTATTTCAGTACATAATTATTTTCTTGAGATCAAAATTCAAACTTCCAAAAATTACGTACACAGATCTAGAGCACTGCCTGCCATAGAGTTGATGACATTGACCAATTAGATTAGATCTTGATTGAGTGTAAGTTATCTCAACTGCTCCCCATTAGATTATTAGAGGGTTGGACGGAGTTCTAAACAAGTTTTGAATGACTACTGAAAATTTGATGCTGCAAAATCTTGACTTAGGGGAAATTATTGATTTTTTGCATTAATTACATTTTAATATTTTTTCCAATCCTGAAAGATGAATGATGATCACCCATAACAAAAATATTAGAGATGTTTCAAAATAAAAAGTTTTGTTTTAATAAAGAAAGCCTAATATTTGAATGTCACTCAATACTAAGTTCAATAATTGATTTAATTAGCTCTAGGACCTTTTAAGACCTTCTAATAGAATAATTATAACAATATATTAATATGAAACTCATTAAAATTATCCAAAAAGTTTTTTTGACAATTATCAATAATTTTTACAATGAAAAATATGTAAAATTTTGCAGCAAACTAAATTTAATAAATATTGCATTAAAATTCATATCATCCACTTAATGTATCTCCTATTTCATGTCTTTTACAGCAAAAAAGCAAAATAATGCATTAAAATGTATTTCTTTAATTATTTCAGTACATAATTATTTTCTTGAGATCAAAATTCAAACTTCCAAAAATTACGTACACAGATCTAAAGCACTGCCTGCCATAGTGTTGATGACATTGACCAATTAGATTAGATCTTGATTGAGTGTAAGTTATCTCAACTGCTCCCCATTAGATTATTAGAGGGTTGGACGGAGTTCTAAACAAGTTTTGAATGACTACTGAAAATTTGATGCTGCAAAATCTTGACTTAGGGGAAATTATTGATTTTTTGCATTAATTACATTTTAATATTTTTTCCAATCCTGAAAGATGAATGATGATCACCCATAACAAAAATATTAGAGATGTTTCAAAATAAAAAGTTTTGTGTTAATAAAGAAAGCCTAATATTTGAATGTCACTCAATACTAAGTTCAATAATTGATTTAATTAGCTCTAGGACCTTTTAAGACCTTCTAATAGAATAATTATAACAATATATTAATATGAAACTCATTAAAATTATCCAAAAAGTTTTTTTGACAATTATCAATAATTTTTACAATGAAAAATATGTAAAATTTTGCAGCAAACTAAATTTAATAAATATTGCATTAAAATTCATATCATCCACTTAATGTATCTCCTATTTCATGTCTTTTACAGCAAAAAAGCAAAATAATGCATTAAAATGTATTTCTTTAATTATTTCAGTACATAATTATTTTCTTGAGATCAAAATTCAAACTTCCAAAAATTACGTACACAGATCTAGAGCACTGCCTGCCATAGAGTTGATGACATTGACCAATTAGATTAGATCTTGATTGAGTGTAAGTTATCTCAACTGCTCCCCATTAGATTATTAGAGGGTTGGACGGAGTTCTAAACAAGTTTTGAATGACTACTGAAAATTTGATGCTGCAAAATCTTGACTTAGGGGAAATTATTGATTTTTTGCATTAATTACATTTTAATATTTTTTCCAATCCTGAAAGATGAATGATGATCACCCATAACAAAAATATTAGAGATGTTTCAAAATAAAAAGTTTTGTTTTAATAAAGAAAGCCTAATATTTGAATGTCACTCAATACTAAGTTCAATAATTGATTTAATTAGCTCTAGGACCTTTTAAGACCTTCTAATAGAATAATTATAACAATATATTAATATGAAACTCATTAAAATTATCCAAAAAGTTTTTTTGACAATTATCAATAATTTTTACAATGAAAAATATGTGAAATTTTACAGCAAACTAAATTTAATAAATATTGCATTAAAATTCATATCATCCACTTAATGTATCTCCTATTTCATGTCTTTTACAGCAAAAAAGCAAAATAATGCATTAAAATGTATTTCTTTAATTATTTCAGTACATAATTATTTTCTTGAGATCAAAATTCAAACTTCCAAAAATTACGTACACAGATCTAGAGCACTGCCTGCCATAGAGTTGATGACATTGACCAATTAGATTAGATCTTGATTGAGTGTAAGTTATCTCAACTGCTCCCCATTAGATTATTAGAGGGTTGGACGGAGTTCTAAACAAGTTTTGAATGACTACTGAAAATTTGATGCTGCAAAATCTTGACTTAGGGGAAATTATTGATTTTTTGCATTAATTACATTTTAATATTTTTTCCAATCCTGAAAGATGAATGATGATCACCCATAACAAAAATATTAGAGATGTTTCAAAATAAAAAGTTTTGTTTTAATAAAGTAAGCCTAATATTTGAATGTCACTCAATACTAAGTTCAATAATTGATTTAATTAGCTCTAGGACCTTTTAAGACCTTCTAATAGAATAATTATAACAATATATTAATATGAAACTCATTAAAATTATCCAAAAAGTTTTTTTGACAATTATCAATAATTTTTACAATGAAAAATATGTGAAAATTTACAGCAAACTAAATTTAATAAATATTGCATTAAAATTCATATCATCCACTTGATGTATCTCCTATTTCATGTCTTTTACAGCAAAAAAGCAGAATAATGCATTAAAATGTATTTCTTTAATTATTTCAGTACATAATTATTTTCTTGAGATCAAAATTCAAACTTCCAAAAATTACGTACACAGATCTAGAGCACTGCCTGCCATAGAGTTGATGACATTGACCAATTAGATTAGATCTTGATTGAGTGTAAGTTATCTCAACTGCTCCCCATTAGATTATTAGAGGGTTGAACGGAGTTCTAAACAAGTTTTGAATGACTACTGAAAATTTGATGCTGCAAAATCTTGACTTAGGGGAAATCATTGATTTTTTGCATTAATTACATTTTAATATTTTTTCCAATCCTGAAAGATGAATGATGATCACCCATAACAAAAATATTAGAGATGTTTCAAAATAAAAAGTTTTGTTTTAATAAAGAAAGCCTAATATTTGAATGTCACTCAATACTAAGTTCAATAATTGATTTAATTAGCTCTAGGACCTTTTAAGACCTTCTAATAGAATAATTATAACAATATATTAATATGAAACTCATTAAAATTATCCAAAAAGTTTTTTTGACAATTATCAATAATTTTTACAATGAAAAATATGTGAAAATTTACAGCAAACTAAATTTAATAAATATTGCATTAAAATTCATATCATCCACTTAATGTATCTCCTATTTCATGTCTTTTACAGCAAAAAAGCAGAATAATGCATTAAAATGTATTTCTTTAATTATTTCAGTACATAATTATTTTCTTGAGATCAAAATTCAAACTTCCAAAAATTACGTACACAGATCTAGAGCACTGCCTGCCATAGAGTTGATGACATTGACCAATTAGATTAGATCTTGATTGAGTGTAAGTTATCTCAACTGCTCCCCATTAGATTATTAGAGGGTTGGACGGAGTTCTAAACAAGTTTTGAATGACTACTGAAAATTTGATGCTGCAAAATCTTGACTTAGGGGAAATTATTGATTTTTTGCATTAATTACATTTTAATATTTTTTCCAATCCTGAAAGATGAATGATGATCACCCATAACAAAAATATTAGAGATGTTTCAAAATAAAAAGTTTTGTTTTAATAAAGAAAGCCTAATATTTGAATGTCACTCAATACTAAGTTCAATAATTGATTTAATTAGCTCTAGGACCTTTTAAGACCTTCTAATAGAATAATTATAACAATATATTAATATGAAACTCATTAAAATTATCCAAAAAGTTTTTTTGACAATTATCAATAATTTTTACAATGAAAAATATGTGAAAATTTACAGCAAACTAAATTTAATAAATATTGCATTAAAATTCATATCATCCACTTAATGTATCTCCTATTTCATGTCTTTTACAGCAAAAAAGCAGAATAATGCATTAAAATGTATTTCTTTAATTATTTCAGTACATAATTATTTTCTTGAGATCAAAATTCAAACTTCCAAAAATTACGTACACAGATCTAGAGCACTGCCTGCCATAGAGTTGATGACATTGACCAATTAGATTAGATCTTGATTGAGTGTAAGTTATCTCAACTGCTCCCCATTAGATTATTAGAGGGTTGGACGGAGTTCTAAACAAGTTTTGAATGACTACTGAAAATTTGATGCTGCAAAATCTTGACTTAGGGGAAATTATTGATTTTTTGCATTAATTACATTTTAATATTTTTTCCAATCCTGAAAGATGAATGATGATCACCCATAACAAAAATATTAGAGATGTTTCAAAATAAAAAGTTTTGTGTTAATAAAGAAAGCCTAATATTTGAATGTCACTCAATACTAAGTTCAATAATTGATTTAATTAGCTCTAGGACCTTTTAAGACCTTCTAATAGAATAATTATAACAATATATTAATATGAAACTCATTAAAATTATCCAAAAAGTTTTTTTGACAATTATCAATAATTTTTACAATGAAAAATATGTGAAATTTTACAGCAAACTAAATTTAATAAATATTGCATTAAAATTCATATCATCCACTTAATGTATCTCCTATTTCATGTCTTTTACAGCAAAAAAGCAAAATAATGCATTAAAATGTATTTCTTTAATTATTTCAGTACATAATTATTTTCTTGAGATCAAAATTCAAACTTCCAAAAATTACGTACACAGATCTAAAGCACTGCCTGCCATAGTGTTGATGACATTGACCAATTAGATTAGATCTTGATTGAGT
Organism: Dromius quadrimaculatus; assembly: GCA_963989225.1. Taxonomy (NCBI): domain Eukaryota; kingdom Metazoa; phylum Arthropoda; class Insecta; order Coleoptera; family Carabidae; genus Dromius; species Dromius quadrimaculatus. The sequence goes on from OZ022329.1 coordinate 3,410,685, forward strand.
GTAAGTTATCTCAACTGCTCCCCATTAGATTATTAGAGGGTTGGACGGAGTTCTAAACAAGTTTTGAATGACTACTGAAAATTTGATGCTGCAAAATCTTGACTTAGGGGAAATTATTGATTTTTTGCATTAATTACATTTTAATATTTTTTCCAATCCTGAAAGATGAATGATGATCACCCATAACAAAAATATTAGAGATGTTTCAAAATAAAAAGTTTTGTGTTAATAAAGAAAGCCTAATATTTGAATGTCACTCAATACTAAGTTCAATAATTGATTTAATTAGCTCTAGGACCTTTTAAGACCTTCTAATAGAATAATTATAACAATATATTAATATGAAACTCATTAAAATTATCCAAAAAGTTTTTTTGACAATTATCAATAATTTTTACAATGAAAAATATGTGAAATTTTACAGCAAACTAAATTTAATAAATATTGCATTAAAATTCATATCATCCACTTAATGTATCTCCTATTTCATGTCTTTTACAGCAAAAAAGCAAAATAATGCATTAAAATGTATTTCTTTAATTATTTCAGTACATAATTATTTTCTTGAGATCAAAATTCAAACTTCCAAAAATTACGTACACAGATCTAGAGCACTGCCTGCCATAGAGTTGATGACATTGACCAATTAGATTAGATCTTGATTGAGTGTAAGTTATCTCAACTGCTCCCCATTAGATTATTAGAGGGTTGGACGGAGTTCTAAACAAGTTTTGAATGACTACTGAAAATTTGATGCTGCAAAATCTTGACTTAGGGGAAATTATTGATTTTTTGCATTAATTACATTTTAATATTTTTTCCAATCCTGAAAGATGAATGATGATCACCCATAACAAAAATATTAGAGATGTTTCAAAATAAAAAGTTTTGTTTTAATAAAGAAAGCCTAATATTTGAATGTCACTCAATACTAAGTTCAATAATTGATTTAATTAGCTCTAGGACCTTTTAAGACCTTCTAATAGAATAATTATAACAATATATTAATATGAAACTCATTAAAATTATCCAAAAAGTTTTTTTGACAATTATCAATAATTTTTACAATGAAAAATATGTGAAAATTTACAGCAAACTAAATTTAATAAATATTGCATTAAAATTCATATCATCCACTTAATGTATCTCCTATTTCATGTCTTTTACAGCAAAAAAGCAGAATAATGCATTAAAATGTATTTCTTTAATTATTTCAGTACATAATTATTTTCTTGAGATCAAAATTCAAACTTCCAAAAATTACGTACACAGATCTAAAGCACTGCCTGCCATAGTGTTGATGACATTGACCAATTAGATTAGATCTTGATTGAGTGTAAGTTATCTCAACTGCTCCCCATTAGATTATTAGAGGGTTGGACGGAGTTCTAAGCAAGTTTTGAATGACTACTGAAAATTTGATGCTGCAAAATCTTGACTTAGGGAAAATTATTATCTTTTTGCATTAATTACATTTTAATATTTTTTCCAATCCTGAAAGATGAATGATGATCACCCATAACAAAAATATTAGAGATGTTTCAAAATAAAAAGTTTTGTTTCAATAAAGAAAGCCTAATATTTGAATGTCACTCAATACTAAGTTCAATAATTGATTTAATTAGCTCTAGGACCTTTTAAGACCTTCTAATAGAATAATTATAACAATATATTAATATGAAACTCATTAAAATTATCCAAAAAGTTTTTTTGACAATTATCAATAATTTTTACAATGAAAAATATGTGAAAATTTACAGCAAACTAAATTTAATAAATATTGCATTAAAATTCATATCATCCACTTAATGTATCTCCTATTTCATGTCTTTTACAGCAAAAAAGCAGAATAATGCATTAAAATGTATTTCTTTAATTATTTCAGTACATAATTATTTTCTTGAGATCAAAATTCAAACTTCCAAAAATTACGTACACAGATCTAGAGCACTGCCTGCCATAGAGTTGATGACATTGACCAATTAGATTAGATCTTGATTGAGTGTAAGTTATCTCAACTGCTCCCCATTAGATTATTAGAGGGTTGGACGGAGTTCTAAACAAGTTTTGAATGACTACTGAAAATTTGATGCTGCAAAATCTTGACTTAGGGGAAATTATTGATTTTTTGCATTAATTACATTTTAATATTTTTTCCAATCCTGAAAGATGAATGATGATCACCCATAACAAAAATATTAGAGATGTTTCAAAATAAAAAGTTTTGTTTTAATAAAGAAAGCCTAATATTTGAATGTCACTCAATACTAAGTTCAATAATTGATTTAATTAGCTCTAGGACCTTTTAAGACCTTCTAATAGAATAATTATAACAATATATTAATATGAAACTCATTAAAATTATCCAAAAAGTTTTTTTGACAATTATCAATAATTTTTACAATGAAAAATATGTGAAAATTTACAGCAAACTAAATTTAATAAATATTGCATTAAAATTCATATCATCCACTTAATGTATCTCCTATTTCATGTCTTTTACAGCAAAAAAGCAGAATAATGCATTAAAATGTATTTCTTTAATTATTTCAGTACATAATTATTTTCTTGAGATCAAAATTCAAACTTCCAAAAATTACGTACACAGATCTAGAGCACTGCCTGCCATAGAGTTGATGACATTGACCAATTAGATTAGATCTTGATTGAGTGTAAGTTATCTCAACTGCTCCCCATTAGATTATTAGAGGGTTGGACGGAGTTCTAAACAAGTTTTGAATGACTACTGAAAATTTGATGCTGCAAAATCTTGACTTAGGGGAAATTATTGATTTTTTGCATTAATTACATTTTAATATTTTTTCCAATCCTGAAAGATGAATGATGATCACCCATAACAAAAATATTAGAGATGTTTCAAAATAAAAAGTTTTGTGTTAATAAAGAAAGCCTAATATTTGAATGTCACTCAATACTAAGTTCAATAATTGATTTAATTAGCTCTAGGACCTTTTAAGACCTTCTAATAGAATAATTATAACAATATATTAATATGAAACTCATTAAAATTATCCAAAAAGTTTTTTTGACAATTATCAATAATTTTTACAATGAAAAATATGTGAAAATTTACAGCAAACTAAATTTAATAAATATTGCATTAAAATTCATATCATCCACTTAATGTATCTCCTATTTCATGTCTTTTACAGCAAAAAAGCAGAATAATGCATTAAAATGTATTTCTTTAATTATTTCAGTACATAATTATTTTCTTGAGATCAAAATTCAAACTTCCAAAAATTACGTACACAGATCTAGAGCACTGCCTGCCATAGAGTTGATGACATTGACCAATTAGATTAGATCTTGATTGAGTGTAAGTTATCTCAACTGCTCCCCATTAGATTATTAGAGGGTTGGACGGAGTTCTAAACAAGTTTTGAATGACTACTGAAAATTTGATGCTGCAAAATCTTGACTTAGGGGAAATTATTGATTTTTTGCATTAATTACATTTTAATATTTTTTCCAATCCTGAAAGATGAATGATGATCACCCATAACAAAAATATTAGAGATGTTTCAAAATAAAAAGTTTTGTGTTAATAAAGAAAGCCTAATATTTGAATGTCACTCAATACTAAGTTCAATAATTGATTTAATTAGCTCTAGGACCTTTTAAGACCTTCTAATAGAATAATTATAACAATATATTAATATGAAACTCATTAAAATTATCCAAAAAGTTTTTTTGACAATTATCAATAATTTTTACAATGAAAAATATGTGAAATTTTACAGCAAACTAAATTTAATAAATATTGCATTAAAATTCATATCATCCACTTAATGTATCTCCTATTTCATGTCTTTTACAGCAAAAAAGCAAAATAATGCATTAAAATGTATTTCTTTAATTATTTCAGTACATAATTATTTTCTTGAGATCAAAATTCAAACTTCCAAAAATTACGTACACAGATCTAGAGCACTGCCTGCCATAGAGTTGATGACATTGACCAATTAGATTAGATCTTGATTGAGTGTAAGTTATCTCAACTGCTCCCCATTAGATTATTAGAGGGTTGGACGGAGTTCTAAACAAGTTTTGAATGACTACTGAAAATTTGATGCTGCAAAATCTTGACTTAGGGGAAATTATTGATTTTTTGCATTAATTACATTTTAATATTTTTTCCAATCCTGAAAGATGAATGATGATCACCCATAACAAAAATATTAGAGATGTTTCAAAATAAAAAGTTTTGTGTTAATAAAGAAAGCCTAATATTTGAATGTCACTCAATACTAAGTTCAATAATTGATTTAATTAGCTCTAGGACCTTTTAAGACCTTCTAATAGAATAATTATAACAATATATTAATATGAAACTCATTAAAATTATCCAAAAAGTTTTTTTGACAATTATCAATAATTTTTACAATGAAAAATATGTGAAATTTTACAGCAAACTAAATTTAATAAATATTGCATTAAAATTCATATCATCCACTTAATGTATCTCCTATTTCATGTCTTTTACAGCAAAAAAGCAAAATAATGCATTAAAATGTATTTCTTTAATTATTTCAGTACATAATTATTTTCTTGAGATCAAAATTCAAACTTCCAAAAATTACGTACACAGATCTAGAGCACTGCCTGCCATAGAGTTGATGACATTGACCAATTAGATTAGATCTTGATTGAGTGTAAGTTATCTCAACTGCTCCCCATTAGATTATTAGAGGGTTGGACGGAGTTCTAAACAAGTTTTGAATGACTACTGAAAATTTGATGCTGCAAAATCTTGACTTAGGGGAAATTATTGATTTTTTGCATTAATTACATTTTAATATTTTTTCCAATCCTGAAAGATGAATGATGATCACCCATAACAAAAATATTAGAGATGTTTCAAAATAAAAAGTTTTGTTTTAATAAAGAAAGCCTAATATTTGAATGTCACTCAATACTAAGTTCAATAATTGATTTAATTAGCTCTAGGACCTTTTAAGACCTTCTAATAGAATAATTATAACAATATATTAATATGAAACTCATTAAAATTATCCAAAAAGTTTTTTTGACAATTATCAATAATTTTTACAATGAAAAATATGTGAAAATTTACAGCAAACTAAATTTAATAAATATTGCATTAAAATTCATATCATCCACTTAATGTATCTCCTATTTCATGTCTTTTACAGCAAAAAAGCAAAATAATGCATTAAAATGTATTTCTTTAATTATTTCAGTACATAATTATTTTCTTGAGATCAAAATTCAAACTTCCAAAAATTACGTACACAGATCTAGAGCACTGCCTGCCATAGAGTTGATGACATTGACCAATTAGATTAGATCTTGATTGAGTGTAAGTTATCTCAACTGCTCCCCATTAGATTATTAGAGGGTTGGACGGAGTTCTAAGCAAGTTTTGAATGACTACTGAAAATTTGATGCTGCAAAATCTTGACTTAGGGAAAATTATTATCTTTTTGCATTAATTACATTTTAATATTTTTTCCAATCCTGAAAGATGAATGATGATCACCCATAACAAAAATATTAGAGATGTTTCAAAATAAAAAGTTTTGTTTCAATAAAGAAAGCCTAATATTTGAATGTCACTCAATACTAAGTTCAATAATTGATTTAATTAGCTCTAGGACCTTTTAAGACCTTCTAATAGAATAATTATAACAATATATTAATATGAAACTCATTAAAATTATCCAAAAAGTTTTTTTGACAATTATCAATAATTTTTACAATGAAAAATATGTGAAATTTTACAGCAAACTAAATTTAATAAATATTGCATTAAAATTCATATCATCCACTTAATGTATCTCCTATTTCATGTCTTTTACAGCAAAAAAGCAAAATAATGCATTAAAATGTATTTCTTTAATTATTTCAGTACATAATTATTTTCTTGAGATCAAAATTCAAACTTCCAAAAATTACGTACACAGATCTAGAGCACTGCCTGCCATAGAGTTGATGACATTGACCAATTAGATTAGATCTTGATTGAGTGTAAGTTATCTCAACTGCTCCCCATTAGATTATTAGAGGGTTGGACGGAGTTCTAAACAAGTTTTGAATGACTACTGAAAATTTGATACTGCAAAATCTTGACTTAGGGGAAATTATTGATTTTTTGCATTAATTACATTTTAATATTTTTTCCAATCCTGAAAGATGAATGATGATCACCCATAACAAAAATATTAGAGATGTTTCAAAATAAAAAGTTTTGTTTTAATAAAGAAAGCCTAATATTTGAATGTCACTCAATACTAAGTTCAATAATTGATTTAATTAGCTCTAGGACCTTTTAAGACCTTCTAATAGAATAATTATAACAATATATTAATATAAAACTCATTAAAATTATCCAAAAAGTTTTTTTGACAATTATCAATAATTTTTACAATGAAAAATATGTGAAATTTTACAGCAAACTAAATTTAATAAATATTGCATTAAAATTCATATCATCCACTTAATGTATCTCCTATTTCATGTCTTTTACAGCAAAAAAGCAAAATAATGCATTCAAATGTATTTCTTTAATTATTTCAGTACATAATTATTTTCTTGAGATCAAAATTCAAACTTCCAAAAATTACGTACACAGATCTAGAGCACTGCCTGCCATAGAGTTGATGACATTGACCAATTAGATTAGATCTTGATTGAGTGTAAGTTATCTCAACTGCTCCCCATTAGATTATTAGAGGGTTGGACGGAGTTCTAAGCAAGTTTTGAATGACTACTGAAAATTTGATGCTGCAAAATCTTGACTTAGGGAAAATTATTGATTTTTTGCATTAATTACATTTTAATATTTTTTCCAATCCTGAAAGATGAATGATGATCACCCATAACAAAAATATTAGAGATGTTTCAAAATAAAAAGTTTTGTTTTAATAAAGAAAGCCTAATATTTGAATGTCACTCAATACTAAGTTCAATAATTGATTTAATTAGCTCTAGGACCTTTTAAGACCTTCTAATAGAATAATTATAACAATATATTAATATGAAACTCATTAAAATTATCCAAAAAGTTTTTTTGACAATTATCAATAATTTTTACAATGAAAAATACGTGAAATTTTACAGCAAACTAAATTTAATAAATATTGCATTAAAATTCATATCATCCACTTAATGTATCTCCTATTTCATGTCTTTTACAGCAAAAAAGCAAAATAATGCATTAAAATGTATTTCTTTAATTATTTCAGTACATAATTATTTTCTTGAGATCAAAATTCAAACTTCCAAAAATTACGTACACAGATCTAGAGCACTGCCTGCCATAGAGTTGATGACATTGACCAATTAGATTAGATCTTGATTGAGTGTAAGTTATCTCAACTGCTCCCCATTAGATTATTAGAGGGTTGGACGGAGTTCTAAGCAAGTTTTGAATGACTACTGAAAATTTGATGCTGCAAAATCTTGACTTAGGGAAAATTATTATCTTTTTGCATTAATTACATTTTAATATTTTTTCCAATCCTGAAAGATGAATGATGATCACCCATAACAAAAATATTAGAGATGTTTCAAAATAAAAAGTTTTGTTTCAATAAAGAAAGCCTAATATTTGAATGTCACTCAATACTAAGTTCAATAATTGATTTAATTAGCTCTAGGACCTTTTAAGACCTTCTAATAGAATAATTATAACAATATATTAATATGAAACTCATTAAAATTATCCAAAAAGTTTTTTTGACAATTATCAATAATTTTTACAATGAAAAATATGTGAAATTTTACAGCAAACTAAATTTAATAAATATTGCATTAAAATTCATATCATCCACTTAATGTATCTCCTATTTCATGTCTTTTACAGCAAAAAAGCAAAATAATGCATTAAAATGTATTTCTTTAATTATTTCAGTACATAATTATTTTCTTGAGATCAAAATTCAAACTTCCAAAAATTACGTACACAGATCTAGAGCACTGCCTGCCATAGAGTTGATGACATTGACCAATTAGATTAGATCTTGATTGAGTGTAAGTTATCTCAACTGCTCCCCATTAGATTATTAGAGGGTTGGACGGAGTTCTAAGCAAGTTTTGAATGACTACTGAAAATTTGATGCTGCAAAATCTTGACTTAGGGAAAATTATTATCTTTTTGCATTAATTACATTTTAATATTTTTTCCAATCCTGAAAGATGAATGATGATCACCCATAACAAAAATATTAGAGATGTTTCAAAATAAAAAGTTTTGTTTCAATAAAGAAAGCCTAATATTTGAATGTCACTCAATACTAAGTTCAATAATTGATTTAATTAGCTCTAGGACCTTTTAAGACCTTCTAATAGAATAATTATAACAATATATTAATATGAAACTCATTAAAATTATCCAAAAAGTTTTTTTGACAATTATCAATAATTTTTACAATGAAAAATATGTGAAATTTTACAGCAAACTAAATTTAATAAATATTGCATTAAAATTCATATCATCCACTTAATGTATCTCCTATTTCATGTCTTTTACAGCAAAAAAGCAAAATAATGCATTAAAATGTATTTCTTTAATTATTTCAGTACATAATTATTTTCTTGAGATCAAAATTCAAACTTCCAAAAATTACGTACACAGATCTAGAGCACTGCCTGCCATAGAGTTGATGACATTGACCAATTAGATTAGATCTTGATTGAGTGTAAGTTATCTCAACTGCTCCCCATTAGATTATTAGAGGGTTGGACGGAGTTCTAAGCAAGTTTTGAATGACTACTGAAAATTTGATGCTGCAAAATCTTGACTTAGGGAAAATTATTATCTTTTTGCATTAATTACATTTTAATATTTTTTCCAATCCTGAAAGATGAATGATGATCACCCATAACAAAAATATTAGAGATGTTTCAAAATAAAAAGTTTTGTTTCAATAAAGAAAGCCTAATATTTGAATGTCACTCAATACTAAGTTCAATAATTGATTTAATTAGCTCTAGGACCTTTTAAGACCTTCTAATAGAATAATTATAACAATATATTAATATGAAACTCATTAAAATTATCCAAAAAGTTTTTTTGACAATTATCAATAATTTTTACAATGAAAAATATGTGAAATTTTACAGCAAACTAAATTTAATAAATATTGCATTAAAATTCATATCATCCACTTAATGTATCTCCTATTTCATGTCTTTTACAGCAAAAAAGCAAAATAATGCATTAAAATGTATTTCTTTAATTATTTCAGTACATAATTATTTTCTTGAGATCAAAATTCAAACTTCCAAAAATTACGTACACAGATCTAGAGCACTGCCTGCCATAGAGTTGATGACATTGACCAATTAGATTAGATCTTGATTGAGTATAAGTTATGTCAACTGCTCCCCATTAGATTATTAGAGGGTTGGACGGAGTTCTAAGCAAGTTTTGAATGACTACTGAAAATTTGATGCTGCAAAATCTTGACTTAGGGAAAATTATTATCTTTTTGCATTAATTACATTTTAATATTTTTTCCAATCCTGAAAGATGAATGATGATCACCCATAACAAAAATATTAGAGATGTTTCAAAATAAAAAGTTTTGTTTCAATAAAGAAAGCCTAATATTTGAATGTCACTCAATACTAAGTTCAATAATTGATTTAATTAGCTCTAGGACCTTTTAAGACCTTCTAATAGAATAATTATAACAATATATTGATATGAAACTCATTAAAATTATCCAAAAAGTTTTTTTGACAATTATCAATAATTTTTACAATGAAAAATATGTGAAATTTTACAGCAAACTAAATTTAATAAATATTGCATTAAAATTCATATCATCCACTTAATGTATCTCCTATTTCATGTCTTTTACAGCAAAAAAGCAAAATAATGCATTAAAATGTATTTCTTTAATTATTTCAGTACATAATTATTTTCTTGAGATCAAAATTCAAACTTCCAAAAATTACGTACACAGATCTAGAGCACTGCCTGCCATAGAGTTGATGACATTGACCAATTAGATTAGATCTTGATTGAGTATAAGTTATCTCAACTGCTCCCCATTAGATTATTAGAGGGTTGGACGGAGTTCTAAGCAAGTTTTGAATGACTACTGAAAATTTGATGCTGCAAAATCTTGACTTAGGGAAAATTATTATCTTTTTGCATTAATTACATTTTAATATTTTTTCCAATCCTGAAAGATGAATGATGATCACCCATAACAAAAATATTAGAGATGTTTCAAAATAAAAAGTTTTGTTTCAATAAAGAAAGCCTAATATTTGAATGTCACTCAATACTAAGTTCAATAATTGATTTAATTAGCTCTAGGACCTTTTAAGACCTTCTAATAGAATAATTATAACAATATATTAATATGAAACTCATTAAAATTATCCAAAAAGTTTTTTTGACAATTATCAATAATTTTTACAATGAAAAATATGTGAAATTTTACAGCAAACTAAATTTAATAAATATTGCATTAAAATTCATATCATCCACTTAATGTATCTCCTATTTCATGTCTTTTACAGCAAAAAAGCAAAATAATGCATTAAAATGTATTTCTTTAATTATTTCAGTACATAATTATTTTCTTGAGATCAAAATTCAAACTTCCAAAAATTACGTACACAGATCTAGAGCACTGCCTGCCATAGAGTTGATGACATTGACCAATTAGATTAGATCTTGATTGAGTGTAAGTTATCTCAACTGCTCCCCATTAGATTATTAGAGGGTTGGACGGAGTTCTAAGCAAGTTTTGAATGACTACTGAAAATTTGATGCTGCAAAATCTTGACTTAGGGAAAATTATTATCTTTTTGCATTAATTACATTTTAATATTTTTTCCAATCCTGAAAGATGAATGATGATCACCCATAACAAAAATATTAGAGATGTTTCAAAATAAAAAGTTTTGTTTCAATAAAGAAAGCCTAATATTTGAATGTCACTCAATACTAAGTTCAATAATTGATTTAATTAGCTCTAGGACCTTTTAAGACCTTCTAATAGAATAATTATAACAATATATTAATATGAAACTCATTAAAATTATCCAAAAAGTTTTTTTGACAATTATCAATAATTTTTACAATGAAAAATATGTGAAATTTTACAGCAAACTAAATTTAATAAATATTGCATTAAAATTCATATCATCCACTTAATGTATCTCCTATTTCATGTCTTTTACAGCAAAAAAGCAAAATAATGCATTAAAATGTATTTCTTTAATTATTTCAGTACATAATTATTTTCTTGAGATCAAAATTCAAACTTCCAAAAATTACGTACACAGATCTAGAGCACTGCCTGCCATAGAGTTGATGACATTGACCAATTAGATTAGATCTTGATTGAGTGTAAGTTATCTCAACTGCTCCCCATTAGATTATTAGAGGGTTGGACGGAGTTCTAAGCAAGTTTTGAATGACTACTGAAAATTTGATGCTGCAAAATCTTGACTTAGGGAAAATTATTATCTTTTTGCATTAATTACATTTTAATATTTTTTCCAATCCTGAAAGATGAATGATGATCACCCATAACAAAAATATTAGAGATGTTTCAAAATAAAAAGTTTTGTTTCAATAAAGAAAGCCTAATATTTGAATGTCACTCAATACTAAGTTCAATAATTGATTTAATTAGCTCTAGGACCTTTTAAGACCTTCTAATAGAATAATTATAACAATATATTAATATGAAACTCATTAAAATTATCCAAAAAGTTTTTTTGACAATTATCAATAATTTTTACAATGAAAAATATGTGAAATTTTACAGCAAACTAAATTTAATAAATATTGCATTAAAATTCATATCATCCACTTAATGTATCTCCTATTTCATGTCTTTTACAGCAAAAAAGCAAAATAATGCATTAAAATGTATTTCTTTAATTATTTCAGTACATAATTATTTTCTTGAGATCAAAATTCAAACTTCCAAAAATTACGTACACAGATCTAGAGCACTGCCTGCCATAGAGTTGATGACATTGACCAATTAGATTAGATCTTGATTGAGTGTAAGTTATCTCAACTGCTCCCCATTAGATTATTAGAGGGTTGGACGGAGTTCTAAACAAGTTTTGAATGACTACTGAAAATTTGATACTGCAAAATCTTGACTTAGGGGAAATTATTGATTTTTTGCATTAATTACATTTTAATATTTTTTCCAATCCTGAAAGATGAATGATGATCACCCATAACAAAAATATTAGAGATGTTTCAAAATAAAAAGTTTTGTTTTAATAAAGAAAGCCTAATATTTGAATGTCACTCAATACTAAGTTCAATAATTGATTTAATTAGCTCTAGGACCTTTTAAGACCTTCTAATAGAATAATTATAACAATATATTAATATGAAACTCATTAAAATTATCCAAAAAGTTTTTTTGACAATTATCAATAATTTTTACAATGAAAAATATGTGAAATTTTACAGCAAACTAAATTCAATAAATATTGCATTAAAATTCATATCATCCACTTAATGTATCTCCTATTTCATGTCTTTTACAGCAAAAAAGCAAAATAATGCATCAAAATGTATTTCTTTAATTATTTCAGTACATAATTATTTTCTTGAGATCAAAATTCAAACTTCCAAAAATTACGTACACAGATCTAGAGCACTGCCTGCCATAGAGTTGATGACATTGATCAATTAGATTAGATCTTGATTGAGTGTAAGTTATCTCAACTGCTCCCCATTAGATTATTAGAGGGTTGGACGGAGTTCTATACAAGTTTTGAATGACTACTGAAAATTTGATGCTGCAAAATCTTGACTTAGGGGAAATTATTGATTTTTTGCATTAATTACATTTTAATATTTTTTCCAATCCTGAAAGATGAATGATGATCACCCATAACAAAAATATTAGAGATGTTTCAAAATAAAAAGTTTTGTTTTAATAAAGAAAGCCTAATATTTGAATGTCACTCAATACTAAGTTCAATAATTGATTTAATTAGCTCTAGGATCTTTTAAGACCTTCTAATAGAATAATTATAACAATATATTAATATGAAACTCATTAAAATTATCCAAAAAGTTTTTTTGACAATTATCAATAATTTTTACAATGAAAAATATGTGAAATTTTACAGCAAACTAAATTTAATAAATATTGCATCAAAATTCATATCATCCACTTAATGTATCTCCTATTTCATGTCTTTTACAGCAAAAAAGCAAAATAATGCATTGAAATGTATTTCTTTAATTATTTCAGTACATAATTATTTTCTTGAGATCAAAATTCAAACTTCCAAAAATTACGTATACAGATCTAAAGTACTGCCTTCCATAGAGTTGATGACATTGACCAATTAGATTAGATCTTGATTGATTGTAAGTTGTATCAACTGCACCCTATAAGATTATTAGAGGGTTGGACGGAGTTCTAAACATGTTTTGAATGACTACTGAAAATTTAATACTGCAAAATCTTGACTTGGGGAAATTATTGATTTCTTTGCATTATTTACATTTCAATATGTTTTTCAATCTTGAAAGATGAATGATGATCACCCATAACAAATATTAGAGATGTTTTAAAGTAAAAAGCTGCAGGTGCTGAAGAGGGCTTAAGCCCTAAAGTAGCACATAAATAGGACTTAAAATTTGTAAATAATTGTAAATAATGCGAAACTGAATAAAAATCATTATTGAATTGAATTGAATTGTAAAAAGCTGTGTTTTAATAAGAGAAAGCCTAATATTTGAATGTCACTCAATTCTGAATTCATTAATTGATTTAATTAGCTCTAGGTTAAGTTAGGATTTTACTAAATTATATAATACATAACAAATTTCAAAAATCACATACATATACAGCTGACTTCGTGACTGAAATCGTGCATTAAAAATGTGTAATAAAACGTTTATTGCAGTTTTCTATGAAAATTTACTGTTCAATTTAGAAATAATGTAGAAAAATGTCATTTCTGATACGATCATAGATCAAATTAATCAAAATACTCAGGTAGAACTATGTAGTTGATGAATATTTATTTCGTTCAGAATGCATATGGATATTGGATTTGGATATCGTATTTTATGTTTCAATCATCAATTCATGGGTACTTCAAACTAAGGCTTTTCAAACGTGTATAGATTCGACAAACCAAACTCAATTGAATTAAACACTTCCAGTAGCTGAATATTCATTACCTGATAGAGATTAATTCAAAACAGTTTCGACTATTGTAGAACTGGAGATACCGTTAGCCGATTTCAAATTTTATTTTACTTATACAATAGTATATTGATAAATAGTTCGTCTAGATTACTTTTAATCAACGAAATCAAATGTAGTAGCTATGGACGGTATGAAATTTTGATTCAGTCAATTTTTACACAATATTTAGTGTATGAATGTAACTATATCATGACATATTAAACATGGTTTCTTAATTTCTATTGCTAGTCTCATACCCAATTTCTTGAATGTTAAGTGTCTTTCTTTATTTAATTTTGGTTTTTGGTGGTTTTTGGGATATGCTTGGAGATTCACGTTTGATCTATACGAAATTTGGCAGAATTTTTGCATGAAATAATGCCTAGATAGATACTTTTCACTTGCCTGTCGTTATAAATATTCCAGGTTATCTATCATGGATTTGTACAACTTGCTTCAGGATTAAACTCCAGAGTGAATTATTAGGAACACCTGACAATAATCGTGAATATTGTACCATTTATCAAGTTGGATTAATGCCAAACAATTTTATCAGGAAACAATAAAAATTAGTAAAAAATACATACGAAAAAGTGCAAACTTTTTGACGAAAAGCATCAACTGAAATCACTTATTCATGAATTTTGAGAAAATGGTGCAATACAAACTGTAACTTTTGATTGATAAAAACTATAGAGATACATCAGAAAGATTCAATTTTATGCATACGCATATTCTTAAAATCAATGATTGAAATCAGTTCAAAGGGCGAGATCTATAAACATGTCTGTAATTCAATTTTCCTGCTATAAAATCTAGCTAAACTTCTTCGTAGACATTTTTCCAAGTAATACACTAATTCTATCGAAATTTCCATGAAATTCTGTTTATTTTTCATTAAAATGCGTTATTAATGTTAACATTATAATTCGCATGAATCTATTCTTGTTTCACTCACTAGATATATAGAACGTACTTACATTATTCCTAATAGACTGTTCATTGAAAGAATACAAAATGAGCTAATATCTCTAGAGCAACTTACTTTCTATCAGAAAACTACAATTTTATGAAGAAACAATAAGAATTAGAGAAAATACAGACGAAAAAGTGCAAATTTTTTGACGAAAAGCACAAACTGGAATCACTTATTCATGATTTTTTAAAAAATAGTGCCATACAAACTGTAACTTTTGATTGATTTTGATAAAAACCATAGACACACATCAGATAAAGTAAATTTTATGTCAATTTGCTCACGCATATTCTTAAAATCAATGATTGAAACCAGATCAAAGGGCGAGATCTATAAAAATATCTGTAATTCAATTTTCGTGTTATAAAACCATGTGAATCTTATCCGTAGACATTCTTTCAAGTTCTACACATCTAATTCTATCGAAATTTTCATTAAATTCTGTCAATTTTTCATTAAAATACGTTTAAATGTTTTCATCACACTTTGCATAGTCTGTCTTTGTCTCACTCATTGAGGGGTATGGACTGGACGTGGAGGTGGAAATTGCGCGGCCAATCAGATCAACGGAGCACTCTGTTGTGTATAAATATCGTTGAATTTGCGTCGAAAAGTTATTTTGTTCACAAGTGTTTTGTGTGTGTTATATCAGAAGTACTAAGTAAATAAACAAAGTTCGGATTAAAGTAGCTATCAAAATTTTGAATTGAATTAATATTACGCGAGTAGTAAATGGGTTTTTGGCTAGAAATTCTAAATTTTTTGCGATATTTTTTAAAGTAATTTATCCGATATTTTCTTGGTTTTTTTGCTGTCCTTTCGTAATAAAGGACTATCGGTGAGCACCCCTGAGCCTCTACTGACACCCCCCGGAGATAATGGGTTCACCCCAGCTGTCGGTGGTATAATTTGAGGTAACCTCCGGTTATTTTCGAATTATACCATCGCGGTATCGATGCAGACGGAATCAGTATGCTTTTGTACGGTTATGGTGCCGGGAGTATGCAGATAAAAGACGTAGACCTTCACTTTCAGTAGCTCCTAGGGCTGCTGGGAAGTAGGTGTGAAATCTTGGTCTGACATCCGCGTAATTAGGCGAGCCATGCGGCCTCCGGCTTGACGGGGCACGAATCTTGTTTTGCATAAATGAACACATCGGTTGTTCATTGGGTTTAAAGTAGAATCAATTTTAATGGGGTTGAAAAAGTACTTCTGATGTAACAAATGCAACATTAGTGAACTACAGGACCTTTTCAGGTCCGCCAATTAGATTCAGAAAATAAGAATTATTTATATATTATTATATGATAAACAAATGGCTCTTTTAAGAGCCACCAATAATTTTTGAAAAAAAGAATATTAATTATATCAATATTAAAACTATCAAGTTATGAATTCATTTGATAACTTTTATCCACGAATTGTATTGAATTCATTTAACTGATGAAGCGAATTTTTCATCCATATTAAGACTTATGAACAGAAATATGATGCAATTATTGATAAATGATTCAACGAAATTTGACTATTTTTTAATTAAATGTATCCTAAAGAATCGATTATAATCAATTTCGTATTTTCAAATATAGTGATGTGAAACAATTTTTAAATGGTTCCAAAATATGATTTAGTAAAATAGCGCAAAATTTGAATACAAAATAGATACCCAATTAATTTCAGTCAAAACTTAGATTCATTTTCGAGATATGTTTTAAGTAAATCAACAACTAATATTTAATGTGTTATGTCTAGGATGTAAATCAAATACGATATACTCCAGATATTTCTTGTTGAATGTTTACCCTAAAGTCATACTTCAAAAATTAGAGACTTAATAAATAATTAAAATTTTCACACTACAAAAATGAGTAGATTAGTTCTTGGTAAGACGGAAGGGTCTTTGTTACTTCAGATAATCAATAGGGGATGAGTTTCGGTTGAGACCAGCCTTATTTGAAGTAGGGACATTGATCTAGCATCCCTCTCTTTGATTTTCACGTATATAGATGAAACTATTATCGAAATAAAATCAATCTAATTTGTACTACCTAATCTTGAATTCGATTATTTTTCCCGCAAAACCTCGACCAAACGAATTCACGTCAAGTCCAGGAGCTGGCGCTACTGTAAACTGGACGTAACAATAAAAGTGATTGCGTTCAAATTTAATTTAATATGCTCTATTTTTGGTTTAACATTCTGAATGATTGATGAATGTACGAGGCTTGAAAACCATTATGACATTTTTAGCTTTTTGTGTACGAGCAAAAAAGTTCTACTGTTGGCAACATTAGTCAGTTACGATTAGACGTCTAACCTCAAAAGTTTGAAGTTTGTTTGGATGGAAGCACGTGTATGGTGTTTTTAAAGTGTTAATTTGGAAAGAAGAACATGCCAGACATTGAAGAGCTTAAAATAGGATGTAAAGGAGGTGGCAGCATTATTAATCAGGCTCCAATATTTTCTCCCGATGGACAGTAAGTAAAAAAAGTTCTAGAAAAATTGTTTATTATATTTTAATGGTTATTTTAGAAGCTTGTATATTCCGTGGAAGAATTTAGTTCGGTGTTACAGTGTGAAAACTGGGGAAAGAATTGCAGACTTTGATGGGTGTGACAATGATATAGTTGGAATTAGATTTAATCCAATAAATTCTGCTTTGTTAGTTGGCTGCTCAATTGTAGGACAGATTGCTATTTGGAAATGGCAAACACGTTTATTAATATCTGTCCATGTAAGAATAAGCTTTTTTTTGTGTGAATATATTTCAATTCGTTTTTATTTACAGAAAATCAAACATCAAATTGATGAAGTCATATCTTTTTATCTGCTGCCCTCGATTAAAACAAATAACTGTGATATATTGTTATGCTGGAAAAATTTGAACTTATATCACTCAGGATTATTTACTTTGAAAAAATTGGAGTATAAATCCCATGTAAATATAAGTCTTACCACAAAAATTATTGCAGTAGATATTAGTCCTACTTTTGTTGCTGCTATAAACGACAAAAATTTAATTTGTGCCAAATTAGACGGTACTAGAAAGACAAATTGCAAATCAGGCGACAGTCGTACTTTTACTTGCTTGGCATGTCACCCAGAAAAAGATTGTGTCGCCACCGGCGACAACACAGGTCGGGTAATACTTTTCCGCGGCTTATTTTCAAAAGGGGCCCCAGTAAAATCAATTTACCATTGGCACACTCTCCCCGTGAACACTTTAATGTTCTCCCAAAGTGGTACCGTTTTGTACAGTGGAGGAAACGAGTGCGTGGTTGTAAAATGGCAGTTGGATAATTTGAATAAAAATTTTTTGCCACGGTTACCAGCCCCAATTTTACATTTGTCTTCCGCGGCTAGGAATGTCTGTATAGCTATTTCGACCAAGGATAATGCTATACATATTACTGACGCGCAATTTAGGCCCAAAAGTATTATACAGCATTTGACGTGGGCTGTTTCTACTTCGGCTGGAATTAAAGTTGATTCCAGGACGAAATCTCTGGTTATGAATGGGCATATTGGCAATATACAATTTTATTCGCCGCATACAATGTCTCTTTTATATAATGTGAGTCTTATAGGTGCCCCAAATATTTTAATTAGTAACAAAACTATTTTATAGTTGGATGTAGTGGGACAAAATAAATTAACCGAAGAAAGAAATACAAAAATTCCTAACACAAATGTTAGTAGAATAGCGCTAACAAAATCTGGAGAATGGTTAGCATGCATTGAAGACCGTATTGTCAACAATATTTATCAAGAAATTAGGGTAAAATTTTTTAAATATAACGAAAAAGATCAAACGTAGGTTAAAATATTTATTAAAATTTGTTTTATTAAAAATTTTGCTTTTTTAGTTATGTTTTGAACACTGTAGTCGAATATCCTCATGAAGATGGTGTAAATAGTTTAGAATTTCAACCACCTTGTAATTCTACTGATTTATTATGTGCTACATCTGGAAATGATTGTCAATTTAAAATATGGAGCTTGATTGACACTTCTGATATTTACCGTACGTAAAAAGATCTATTTAGTGGCTCAGTAAATAATAATAATTATTTTTTTAGGTAAAAATCACTCTTGGCGCTGCTGGAGCTCAGCCTCGTACAAATCCCTCCCGTGTCCCTCCTTATCTTTCTCGTCAGATGGTTCCCTTTTAATAGCAGCTTTTGGTCCATGTGTCACGGCCTGGACTCCAGATACTTGCGAATTAAAGTGTTCTTTAGTTCATCCAAATTTCCGGTCTCCGTTGAAAAATGTCCAATGCGGAAATGCTGACCAATGTCATTTGGTAGTCGCTGCAAGCGATGACAGAATTTGTGTTTGGAATTTGTTGACTTTAGCGCTTTTATGGACAGTGCCCATAAAAGTTGCGCATTTGTGCGCTGATCCATTAAGCACTTACATGGCCATTTTCACGACTGAAGGAGGACGTAAGAAATATTTTTATGTAGTTTAATTAAATATAAAACAATTTTTTTTAGTGTACATATTTTCGCCGTCCTCATCATCTCCAATATTCCACAGAAAAAACGTAACAAATACGGAAATTATTGCAGCAGTTTTTGCTCCTCGTATTTCGGAAAATTCTAGTGACGTTATTTGGCAAAAATTATCCCAATTATATTTTATTAATTCCAATCAGGTACGTAATAAACATTTTATGGAGTTGAATACTAAGTTTTTTTTTGTAGGAATTGTTGTGTCTTGAATCATCTGTTGATGCCGAAGAAAGTAAAACTTTTGAGTACACTAGCGAAGCTCAAAAAACCGCCTTTGCATCATTAATTGCTGCTAACCGAATTACAAATAAGACAGAACAAGAAAAAGTGATTCATTTAGGAAGAGGACTATCAGGTGCTACAGAAATCAAACAGGTATTAAATATTATTTATTTACATAAATATATAAATTGGTTATATAATAATAAATTAGAGGTTATAAAATAGTCATAATGCAATCTTTGGAGTTAAGAGATCATATTTGAGATCTGACTACTATATACATTCGCGCACTCTGGTCAGACAGTCTTTTTTCATATTGTCACGTTTAATCGCTTGTTTTGTCCTTCATTTCCGGTGACGTCTTCCAATTCGGTAGTTGCGACATCTACGAACTAAATCGAATTTTCTGTACCGGAGACAGTGCCATTGGGGGACTTGTTGCATCGTTTTTAATGCCTAAAAACAAAAAACTAAATTAAAACCTTCGTATATTTGATTAATATTCATTCCTGCAAAATTTCAACCCCAAAGTTAGATGAAAAATATTAAATAAAGCTTACAAAACATTACAGTTTTGTTGACAAAACAAAAGACGTACGAAAATAGGACATTTGACTAAAAATTCTGAATCCTCAGAAAATTTTATTCCAGTTCACATTTTTTCCCAACTTCCTACGGCCAAAATTAGATTTATTAATAATATTATTATTGTAACGTATATTCGTTATAAACAAGGTACAAACAAACTTATAAATAATAGCGCTCAAAATGTTTTATCCCAAATATAATTTTTATCCCATTTTTCTGTCACTACAAATTAAATAAATAATTATAAAAGCATATATAAAAAATATTCGTTATAACCGAGGTACCACTCACAAAATTATACTTTTGAGGTAAAAATCGGATTCTTGAGAAAATTTTACCCCGATCTACCCTTTTTCCCCGATTTTCTAGCATAAATAACCAACTTACAATTTTTTTCAATAATTTCTGTACTGCTAATGGCTTTGAAGCGCAATATAGCACTGCATAAAATTCAATCCGTAAAAGAGTACGAGATTATTTTTATAAAATAAGTAAAAATGCAATTTTCAGACATTAATTTCAGCCCTTCTGAGTAGGCTCCAGCATACAAAGGGTACTTTTTATAAAGTAGGGGTGGCGAAGAATGATTTTCCACCCAAAAACTGCCCCAAAACAACTTTTTAAATAAAAATAATGTATTTTGAAAAAAAAAGTGACGTTTAATTAAATCTTAGCTGAAATTTAAGAAAATTCCAAAACAGTTGATTAGATAAGGTCGCTAAATTGCGTTTCAAACTAATAAATTAATTAATATCTGTTATTAGGCAAACGAACATTGTTAAAATTTGCATACTTGTAAAAAAGGGTTCAAGGATGTTAATTATGTTATTAATTTTTTGATTCACCCACCCAGTTTTGGGTAAAAAATTAAATAAATATTCAATAATTAATTACTGGCGAACTGGGCATAGTACAAATTTGAAAATTGCTGTACGGAGCAAGCAACATGTTAGTAATTAAATTTTATACCTTAAAATTTTTTTAGATTAAAATACCCATTTTAGGGTAAAAACTATTTATCCAAATATCTCGCGAGTTACACAAGATATTGACTTGCGGTTTTCAATGATAGTATCAGAAACAAGAATTCTATATTTGTATTCATCAAAACACCCATTTTAGGGTATAAATTATTTATCTGAATATCTCGTGAGTTACATAAAATATTGACATGCGGTTTTCGATATTGGTATCAGAATAAAGGACTGTATACCTTATATTCATCATACTACCCATTTTAGGGTATAAATTTTCAACCTTAATATCTCGTGAGTTATTTAAGATATTGCCATGCGGTTTTTGATGTTAGTATCATAATAAATTATACTTTTTTTTAATAAATATTCAGGCCAGCACATGACCTCTCGCTTATAATTTTTTTTTAATCTCTAGTTTGGGCGGTTATTGTACCAAATTTGAACCAAATTAAATATTTGATTGATATTCATCGTGCAGCCAAATACAATTTTTTGTATTTTAACATGATTTGAAAGATGGCGGAAATGTTTGAGGCGCCAATTTCGCCAGTTTTGAAAAATCAGACGCGATATTTTTCTAGGTCAAATAACTCGTTAGTTGTACAGTAATATAAAACACAACGCTGAAATAATTATTTCAGTATTTATTGATCCGAAAGTAAATACGAAATATCGATTCATTTTACTTTATGAAATATTTATACATTTACAGCTGTTGAAAAATCGTTAATTTTTGTGATTAGTAACATTTTTTGTTATTCTTATGCATACAAAAATTTACTTACGGCTTCTGGACTGCTGACAGGGGCGGACTGCACTCCAAAGCAGAACACCAGTACCGTAACGCAAACTAAACAGCAAAGTTTAAACCACTTCATTTTTATTTTGATTAATTTTCGTGTCGTTGTGGCAAAGCCGCGTTTTGAACTGCATCGTCTGCAGTGCTAGCGTTCAATTTATACAGCGGCGCGCAATGCGGCTCGGTCAACGTACGGGAAAAACAATCGTAGGAAATGCTGTCAATGAATTCATCATAACTCGCGGGAGAAATGATCTAGTATTTACGTAAATTATCATTAAAATTAGGACTTTAATTAGTTTTACGCACTAGTTCTACAAATATTACAGTAACTGCAGCTAAAAATAGAACTTAATTTTAAATTTGCGTAAAGAATTAAAGAAAGTACTTTTAAATTGCAATGATTCATCTATTTTAATCCGGTGGTGCAAACTGGATGCTGTTAAGACTAAATAAATAAAATTTATTGTCAACAAGTACAAAATTATTTGGAAATATTAATACTTTTAGAATTTCGCTTCAAATAATTATCAAAAATATTATTTTATTGATTTTTTTTGCGTTCTATATATGTGTTAAACGGTCGTAAATAGTTGACAAGTGTATGAATCGTTCACACTAAGTGTCAATTGAAATTATTAAACGAATTACAAAGTTTGGATTGTGTTGTTACACTTCCTGAATTTTTCGCTGTGGCAATAGAATTTTTTTTAATGGTACTAATATTGATTTTAGTTATGAATTAATTAACATGAAACTAGCATTAAAGGTTTCAGATTATTCCATTCTATAATTTGCCTTTTAAACGTATTTTTTTTATTCTCGGTGTAATATTAATACTTTTCATAAATTCTGATTATTTTCAGTTATTTTATTTTAGGGTTAATCAATTGACTTCCAAAAATATAATAATAATTTTTTTATATACTTGATGGAAAACAACAGGTTTTGTAGAAATCAGTAAAGAAAAGTGCCATTTTACCAATTGAGACGCGCCCAAATGACAGCTTTGCCCTAATTAAGAAAAAATACAGCTTAAATATCTAAGAAAGCAAAAATTCTCTCGATTTCGCCGGAAACAAATGTAAAGTCGCTTCTTTAGCTGCATCTAGAATTTCGCGAGACTCTTCAGCTTCTGACGTTTTTTAATATTGTTTATTTTTCACCATGCTTGGCAGTTGTCAAAACCGTTATTACTTTTTGCAAGAACACAACCTTGATTAGTATTTTTGTAGAAAATTATTTCAGTTTTTGGCGTCTTCCACTCAAGTGCAAAAAAATTGCATGTTCAACACGTAAGAAAAGCGATATTACTTTGCTCGTGTAAATTTAATTCACTCTCACTTTTCTCTACTTGTCAAACAATCTACTATTGTTTTCTAAAGCATTAGCAAACGAAACGGACATTGTAGAGGAGCTTTCCAGGTTTATTTTGAAAATTTGAAATGTGTATTTTATTTTGTTCAGACGCTATAGAACTTTGACAGACAGGCAGACATGATTATGGCTTCTGGCAGGTTTTGTGACAATTTTTTTGCACCATTCGTTTCTGTTGTATACTTCTTCTTCTTCTTCTAGATCTTTTTCTTGTAGCCCTATTTAACTTCATCATTTTCCCCTTTTTCTTTTTGTTGGTTTTTTATTCCAAATAACCTGCGGCAATCTTTCTGGAGGCATTCTTTTTAAATGTTTCTACCAGGCAAGTTATTTGTTCTGCATCTTTCCTGTTATTTTTTGTTTTATATCCATTTCTTGACTTCAGTCAACATAATATGAAGAAAAATGTGGCTTGAATTTATATTATTTGTACATCTATACCGGCCTGAAGACCTAATTAAATTTCCGAAACCAGTCGCTTATAAAAAATTGCATTGGCAATGAATTAGAGTGAAAAAAAAGACGTCCAATTATTATTTTTTCGCCAACTGTCAAAAAAACATGATATTTTTGTATTGTTATGGATACGCAAAGTTCGTGATTTTTTCACTAGTAAAAAAATGAAACATATTTTTGCACACCTAATCTAATATAATTCAGTTTAGTAATGCTACAAGGATAGTATTTAACAAAAAAGAAATATGAATTTGTACACAAAACTACTTATTTTTGAATATAAAGATTAATTGTTGACAGTTCTTTATTTATCAAACAACAATTGCGCATTCTTTTGGTTACAATAGCCAGGTGACTGCAAATTAATGTCCTAAGGTATTCTGAAAGGTTTTGAAATATCCTGGAACGTTTTAGGACATTTTAAAATGTTTTGACAAATTCTATAAGGTTTTGAGATGTCGTGGAAGATTTTGAAACATCACAATGTTTTGGGACTTTTTGGAACGATTTAAACCATCCTGAAAAGTTTTTAAGCATCCTAGAACGTATTAGGACTTTGTGGAAGTTTTTGAAGTATCCTGAAAGATTTTCAAACATTTTATTAAACATTCCGATACATTCTGGAACATTTTGAAGCATCATGAGAGGCTTTCAAATATTCTGGAAAGATTTAAAAACATTCTGAAACGTTTTAGGACATTTAAGAACGTCCTGCTACATTTTTAAATATCTCGGAGACTTTTGGGACATTTTAGAACGTCCTGATACATTCTGAAATGTTTTCTAAGCCTACTGAAACGTTTTGGGACATTCTGAAACGATTTAGAGAATTCTGATAGATTTTGAAACATTTTGGAACGTCCTAAAGTATTCTGGAAGGTTTTGAAATATCCTGGAACGGCTTATGACATTTTGAAATGTTTTGACAAATTCTGTTTTGAAATGTCGTGGAAGGTTTTGAAACATTCCAGAATGTTTTGGGACATTTTGGAACGTTTTAAACCATTCTGAAGAGTTTTTAAGTATCCTAGAACGTATTAGGATTTTTTGGAATTTTTCGAAGTATCCTGGAAGGTTTTCAAACATTTTATTAAACATCCCGAAACGTTTTGGAACCTCCTGATACATTCTGGAACGTCTTGAAGCATCAAGAGAGGCTTTCAAACATTCTAAAATATTCTGGAGAGATTTGAAAACATTCTGAAACGTTTCAGGACATTTAATACATTATGAAATATCCCGGAAAATTTTGGGACATTTTAGAGCGTCCAGACACATTCTGGAACGTCTTAAAGAGATGAAATAGTGAAAAAATAAATTCTAATTTTGCACATCTAATCTAATATAATTCAGTTTAGTAATGCTACAAGAAACAAAAAAGAGATACGAATTTGTACACAAAACTACTTATTTTTGAATATAAAAATTGATTGTTGACAGTTCTTTATTCATCAAACAACAATTGCGCATTCTTTTGGTTACAATACCCAGGTGACTGCAAATTAATTTTATTTTGTACTTTTTTCCTGAATAAAACTATAATTATTGTTGATCTATTATTTTTTGACAGTTGGCGGAAAAATATTGTTTGTATTTCGTGCGCGAAGTAATTGTATCTTTTGTTGCGCTTTCGAATGAATTTGTTACATCGACCTTACGGTCTCGGTTAAAATTGACATTCTCACGCGCAACAGAAAAAACAATCACTTCGTTCACTTAATACAAAAATAATTATTAACCTGTACATTAAAATATTTCATATTTGTAACAATACTGTTATGAGTACTTAGCACTTCTGTCTAAATTTAACATCCAATTTCTCTCTCTGTGTATCTCTATTTCAAAGAGAAATTAGATAATAATTTAGAGAGAAGTTAGCTGTAACCACACAGCTGTTTCTTAAGCATTATGGTCAATTCACGCGTAAGCGTAAGGACTACGCGTAAATATAAACGTAAAGTTGAACTACTGTATTTCAATGCCTGTGTTCACTATTACGTATTTCTTACACTTATGTACTGACATAAGAGCTACGTAATGAGAAACGTAACTTTATGTTATATTTACGTACGAAACAACTAATAGCGCATGCGTCAACTTTAAACACTTTCATCTGACAGTTGACAACACCATGGACCGAAACGTGCTTTAAATATGATTGGCATAAAATTATTAACAAAAAAACAACAATCTCTTCCTCATCTTAATATTTTTCTCGTTGGCGACTTTTATAACGCAGTTTCAATAATAATGAAACAATCGCAAGATCTTTTTCAGACATCATACAATAAAACAAAACAAACTAAACTCCAAACTATTAAAAGTGAAACTAAAGTAAAACAGTAAACACGACCACTATGAACGTACATAATTTCTTACGTTTATGTTTTTACGTACTCCTTATGCTTACGCACGTTGTGAATTGGCTGTCTGTATTGCGTATTGATTAATTTATTTGAAGAAATATTCCGACTACGAAATGATTTAAGATAGTATTTTGATTAATAATAACCTTAATTTTATCATGATTAATTACTTCCTATTTATATTTAATATTTTATTGAAATTTCTTCATATAAACAAGTTCTTGCGCTGGACTTACCCCGAAAATGACTCATACACAACAATACATTTTTTTAAATTTTCTGGCAGTTTCCTAAAAATTGTTTTTAAGTGTTAATCTGTTTTATTTCAAGAAGAAAATTACTTAATAATACTTTTGTAATGAGTAGCAAACATCTCGAACTGTTTTTGTTTGATAACTTATCTACCCTTGATAATAAAAATTGGAACACTTTTTTAATTGGGCCATTGTTATCAAGAAATTGAATTCAAAATCGCATTTTAATCAGTTGTATTAAAATATAGAAATTGGGATGTTTAATAAATAAATTACTTTACACTTGACATATAAATAAAATTACAAAGTAACCTGTAATGTGCGACCTATTAACGAAATAATAATACAAAATAGGTTAATAATCTTATTATATTCTTTACAACAATGTTAATGTCCAGATTATTGCGTATATCGGTCAATGGAATAGTGTGACCTAATATTTCGCTCCCTGATATAATAAATAATGAAAATTTGAATTGCAACAGAAGGTGTTTGTATATCTCTTGTGCTCTTGTGGTACTGCAGTTCATGCTGAATTGATGTGTTGATGCGTTACGCAATCTCAGTAAGAATATGTCACCTAATCCAACTGTATTAAATTACTTGTGTGGATGACCTACAGTTATGTTCTTGTCCCCTTATGAGCAGAAAATTTTCCTAAATGAAATTATTTATTTATTTCAACAGGAAAAATTAAAAATAAGAATTTAGTACACATGCGAATATACTAAAATATTGTTTTGCATTTATTGAGTCAGTTTTATTCTTATCTTAAAGATTATTTACTATTTACGACATTTCATGAATAATTATAAGGTCAGTCTTTTCTTTTATTATCGTTTATTATTCTGTGCTCTCCACGATTTTTTCCGGAAATTATTTATTTCATTTTATCAATTAATAACTAGAAATTTTAACTCATTCATAAGATTTTCCACTAATATGATAACTCAATTTATTAATAATTATTATTTACTGATACACGTGCCAGAAATAATTTATATCTGGAAATTAATTCTATTTTTATTTATTAATTGCATATTTCAAAGTGACAGCTGTCAAGGTTGTAAAAAAACAATTAACAATCGAAAAAATTGTTTATTTTACGTTTTTACGAAGCTTTAAATTGATACCAAACTAAAATCATCTAAATAACTTGTAAAAAAACAATTGACAATCGTTTAAATATCATTTTCGATACTTTTGCTAAAATTATTTCCGCAGGAGCTTTAATCTGATACCAAACACGATAAATTACTTTTAAATTGATGAACATTTGCTTGTGATGCCTAAATATGAGTAAATAATTCTAATTTTACATTATTATTTTCATTATTTCATTTCTTTAAGACGTTCCAGAATGTATCAGGACGTTCTAAAATATCCCAAAATTTTCCGGGATATTTCAAAAAGTATTAAATGTCCTAACACGTTTCAGAATGTTTTCAAATCTTTCCAGAATATTTTAGAATGTTTGAAAGCCTCTCATGATGCTTCAAAACGTTCCAGAATGTATCAAGTGATTCCAAAACTTTCCAGGATACTTCGAAAAGTTCCATAAAGTCCTAATACGTTCTACGATGCTTGTAAACTTTTCAGGATGTTTTAAAAATTTCCAAAATGTCCTAAAACGTTCCAGGATATTTCAAACCTTCCAGAACACTTTAAGACGTTCCAAAATGTTTCAAATTTTTTCAGGATGCTTTAAATAATTTCAGTATGTTCCAAAACGTTTCAATGGGCTTAGAAAACATTGCAGAATGTATCAGGACGTTCTAAAATGTCCCAAAAATTTCCGGGATATTTCAAAATGAAGCAGGACGTTCTTAAATGTCCTAAAACGTTTCACAGTGTTTTGAAATCTTTCCATAATATTTTAGAATGTTTGAAAGCCTCTCATGATACTTCAAAACGTTCCAAAATGTATCGGGAGGTTCCAAAACGTTCCGGGATGTTTAATAAAATGTTTGGAACCTTCCAGGATACTTCGAAAAGTTTCACAAACTCCTAATACGATCTAGGAGGCTTAAAAACTTTTCAGAATGTTTTAAAACGTTCCAAAATGTCCCAAAATATTCTGGTATGTTACAAAACCATCCACGATATTTCAAAATCTTATATAATTTGTCAGAACATTCCAAAATGTCCTAAAATGTTCCAGGATATTTCAAAACCTTCCAGAATACTTTAGGACGTTCCAAAATGTTTCCAAATCTTTAATGATGTTCTAAATCGTTTCAGAGTGTCCTAAAATGTTTCAGTAGGCTTAGAAAGCATTGCAGAATGTACCAGGATGTTCTAAAATGTCCCAAAAATTCCCGAGTTATTTCAAAATGTAGCAAGACGTTCTTAAATGTCCTAAAACGTTTCAGAATGTTTTTAAATCTTTCCAGAATATTTTAGAATGTTTGAAAGCATCTCATGATGCTTCAAAACGTTGCAGAATGTATCAGGAGGCTCCAAACTTTCCGGGATGTTTAATAAAATGTTTAAAAACCTTCCAGGATACTTCGAAAAGTTCCACAAAGTCCTAATACGTTCTAGGATGCTTGAAAACTTTTCAGGATGGTTTGAAACGTTCCAAAATGTCCCAAAACATTCTGGAATGTTTCAAAACCTTCCAGCATACTTTAGGACGTCCCAAAATGTTCCAAAATCTTTCAGGATGCTCTAAATCGTTTCAGAATGTCCCAAAATGTTTCAATAGGCTTAGAAAACATTGCAGAATGTATCTGGACGTTCTAAAATGTCCCAAAAATTTTCGAAATATTTCCAAATGTAGCAGGACGTTATTAATGTCCTAAAACGTTTCAGAATGTTTTTAAATCTTTCCAGAATATCATAGAATGTTTGAAAGCCTCTCATGATGATTCAAAACGTGCCACAATGTATCAGGAGGTTCCAAAATGTTCCGGGATGTTTAAAAAAATGTTTAAAAATCTTCCAGGATACTTCGAAAACTTCCACAAAGTCCTAATATGTTCTAGGATGCTTAAAAACTTTTCAGGATGATTTAAAACGTTTCAAAATGGTCTCAAAATATTCTGGAATGTTTCAAAACCTTCCAGCATACTTTAGGACGTTCTAAAATGTTCCAAAATCTTTCAGGATGTTCTAAATCGTTTCAGAATGTCCCAAAACGTTTCAGTAGGCTTAGAAAACATTGCAGAATGTATCAGGATGTTCTAAAGTGTCCCAAAAATTTCTGGGATATTTCAAAATGTATCAGGACGTTGTTAAATGACCTAAAACGTTTCAGAATGTTTTTAAATATTTCCAGAATATTTTAGAATGTTTGAAAGCCTCTCATGATGCGTCAAAACGTTGCAGAATGTATCAGGAGGTTCCAAAACGTTCCGGGATGTTTAATAAAATGTTTGAAAATCTTCCAGGATACTTCGAAAAGTTCCACAAAGTCTTAATACGTTCTAGGATACTTGAAAACTTCTCAGGATGTTTTAAATAGTTCCATAATGTCCTAGAACATTCTAGAATGTTTCAAAACCTTCCACAAAATTTCAAAACCTTATAGAATTTGTCAGAACATTCCAAAATGTCCTTAAACGTTTCAGGATATTTCAAAACCTTCCAGAACACTTTAGGACGTTCCAAAATGTTTCAAAATCTTTCAGGATGCTCTAAATCGTCCCTAAACGTTTCAGCAGGCTTAGAAAATATTGCAGAATGTATCAGGACGTTCTAAAATGTCCCAAAATGTTTCAGATTGTATCAGGAGGTTCCAAAATGTTCCGGGATGTTTAATAAAATGTTTGAAAACCTTCCAGGATACTTCGAAAAGTTCCAGGATGTTTCAGAATGTTCCACAAAGTCCTAATACGTTCTAGGTTGCTTGAAAACCTTTCAGGATGGTTTAAAACGTTTCAAAATATCGCAAAACATTCTGGAATGTTTCAAAACCTTCCACGACATTTCAAAACCTTATAAAATTTATCAGAACATTCCAAAACTTTCCAGAATACTTGAAAATGTCCCGAAATATATTAGGACATTCCGAAATGATGGAACCAAATTATTTATTCAAAAAAACAATTGACGAACGTTTGCACGCGATGTCTAAATATGAGTAGAAATAATTTTAAATTAACATTATGATTTCCATTATTTCATTTCTTGGCAGGTTTCAGAAAAATACGAGTAATAATAACAAATGAACCGCTTATAATTTTGAACTAACTTTTTGAACAAAAGCTTAAAAATGAAATTTCAGTAGAAAATTCGTACGCGTTCTCAAGTTATCGTGCTTCCAGACAAACTTTATTTTTTTTTTTTTGGTTTAGTTATTAATTAAATTATTCCAAGTTCATTTATTGTAATTTTTATTAAAGTTGTTATTTAGAATATTCTGTCAGTTGTTGGAAATATTTCATTGTTGCCCGATTTGATTGTTGCGCAGCATTAACAACACTTTCGATTGGCTAAAAACATGATTTTTTTTTTGGAAAATTGTCCGATTAAAGAAATTTGATCATTCGTTAAATATGGATGTGGCTATGAAAGTTGCGCGTGCGTAAAACGCGTTAGCGAAGCAATTGAATCAGCTATCCGTGTGAGCAATGTACGAATTATAATTAAGCCTACTGTAAATCTGTTTTTAACTAGAAATATGCCAAATATAGCTGTCTTTTATTATTTAAATCCTTGACGTCTGTATATTTAATTAGTAAGTGCTGAAAAGAAAGTTTAAAATAGACCGAGGACAATAAAATTGTCTGTCTAGGTAAAATAATGTTCCTTGAAGAACTAATACGATTACAATAGTTAGTTAAAGTTGGATTAATCCAGTTTTTAATTTTTAACACAGTGAAAGACTCCCACAATTAATTTTTTCTTGCTTGTAACACTCCAGATTATTCCACAAGTGTCATCTGCATAATTTTGATTGAAGCAGTTATATTTCTGAATCGGCGCCTGTACGGTGCAAATTATCAAATTAAAACTGACCTAGTTTCTCAGTACTTACACGCATTCATAGTTCATATGTTGTACTGAAGGGATTTCGAAATTTAAACACTTCCCGCCAAACGGAAGTGGAGTAATCTTTTATATTTGTTGCCTTGATGCTAAAGACTCCCACACACTCTTAAAGCGAAAAGTTTTGTTGTTATTTATAGCTTTTTTTAGTAAATAGATGTAAAATACTGACGCATATTTGAAGAAAATTTAATAATACAAATATTTGTTGTTTATCTGACGGTTGCGATGCAAAAGAAAAATTGTATTCAATTGTCAGGACATTTATTGCAGGCGTGATACTCGTTATTAAATTAATTATACAGGTTTCTCTACTTCTGTACATTTTAGAACAAAAATACTGGAATAACTAAATTGAAGCGCGTACGAATGCGTGATTTCAAGTCCAACAACGGGTGAGGCCACAAGATTACTTTCTCACAGCAGTCTTTGATGCGAATAGAAATTTGTGGGTCAAAATTCAAAAATTGATATTTGTCTCGACCTTTATCACTTCGAGTTTTATTCATTTGCAAAATTTTGTGTTAATTGATGGGATAACAACTGTGATCTAGCGTTAGCAACAATTAAATTTGAATGGATGGCAAGGCATCGAATGTAATTTAAAAATTATATTCAAGTCTTAACAATAAAAAATTAATGTTGCAGTTACTCGAGCCTCCAGTTCACACAATGGCACCAATGCGTCTTTTATGTAGCTCCGTTTTACGTTCTCTTATATTAAGAGATAATGAAATATCAAAAGAAACATCTGAAACTGAAGAAACATCCGAAGATAATACTAACAATATAGATTCCGATTCCGACGATGAAATAAAATCCAGACAAATAACATTGAAGACCCCAAAACAGAAGGACAAAAGAAAAACTAAAAAAGAAGATCTAAAAAGTGTTCTTTTAGAATCTTGTGAATGGACCAAAATTTTAATCAAGTAATCTAAATGTACAAAACTAAATGAAATAAAATATAACAACTTTAACCTAAAAGGTCTTTCTGCATTAGGAATTTCCAAATACTTGGCAATAAGTCCAGGAATTTGTAATAACCAAACAGTCTAGTATATGAATTTTTAGAAAGCATTCTGCAAATATATAAGTCAAATATTAGTTTTAAAACATGTGTTCTGGATTATAAATTATTTGTTGGTTCAAAATGATATATGATTGTTCTCCAAACAATTTTGAGTATAAATACTGTTTTAAAATTGTCAAAAATCAGTTTTATTCCACAATGGCAGCTACAAGCGTAGTTACAAAAGAAGACTGCCTAAAAATTATCAATAAAGTGTGTAAAGATAAATGTAAACTAATAAGTTATAAAATTAGTCCGTACGGTAGCGAGCCATTGGGTTTTCTGGCCGACCATTCAAGACTGGAAATAATAGTGAATAAAAACGACAAACAACATGTGCTGCAATTCTTCATGAAGACAATTCCGTGTGGAATAAACGCACATAAAAATTACATCCACCAAACAGGAGTTTTTAAAAAAGAAGCTTTATTATACAAAGAATTATTCGGCAAATTACAATCTTTAATTGACCATAAATTTTCGCCTTGTGCTGTGTTTGTCAACACCGATTCTCACATAATTTTGGAAGACTTATCAGTACACGGATTTACTGTTGTTAAAGAAAAATCAGCGACTTTTGATTTCGCTCATGCAAAATGCTGCGTGGAAACAATGGCCAGACTTCACGTGGCAAGCATAATTTTTGAAGAATTACATTCAACTAACCAACCCTACAGAATATATGATCATTACAAACATATGTTATACGAAACTACTTTTTCATTCGAGGAAGGGCATCCAAGGAACGATTGGAGGGTAACCACAATGCACTCATTGATCGATTTATCCAAAAAAATGACCAAATATAAAAACAAAGATTGTGAAACTAGTTTACGGAAATTAGAACAAGAAATGAAAGTGTTTATAGCACCGTCGAAAAAATACAGAAACGTTTTGAATCATTGCGATTTGTGGTCCAACAATATTATGTTCAATTACGACAAAAATTCTACTCCTAAAAGCTGCGTTATTGTTGATTGGCAGATGGTCCGATACACTCCACCCAGTTACGACTTCCTACAATTTTTGTACCTAACAACTTCGAGAAATTTCCATGAAATGTACTTCCAGCAGCTTGTTGATATCTACCACCGCATTTTTTCTTGTGAATTACAGCGCCACAATTTGGATTCCAATAAAATTTTAACCAAAGAGGAATTTTTGCAATCTTGTGAGGATTATAAACGGCCAGCGTTGTTAGAGTCAGCTATGTTTGGAACTATTGTATATTTGAATGGGGATTTTTCTAAAGATATGTTGACGAGTGATGATACTTTTAATGATTTTATGTTGAATGATAGAAGCACCATAGTTTGTAGGTTGTTTGACGAAGATGTCATTTATAGAAGCAGGGTTGAAAGCATTATGGATCAATTATTAACGTGCATTTTGTAATTTTACTTAGAAATAAGTGTATCTTGCTGGTCCAAGATACGTTACGTTATACTATTTGTGCTGTATTAAATAATAAAATATTATTATACTTTATAATTTAAATTTGAGCAAGAGTGGAAATTGTTTAACATTGACAAATAAGAATTCAAAATCTACCTTATTTCATTTTTTAATTTATTATTAATTATTAGTTATTTTGATCAGGTCTCTTTGACCTATTTATAGTTCAGGCAATTGTCGTGCTTTTTTGTCATAATAGAATTTCGCCTTTTATCGGTTTTCTTCTAATTTATTTTCAACTCCACTAACCGGCTTTGGCATAAAATGTGTAACTAAAGTTGGTATCCTAGTTTTTGTAGCTCCTATCTGTACTGAAAGTAGATTTTAACATCATCAAGAACATCTCTTATATATTTCGGCCATCCGTTAAGTATAAATTTGATTAATATTTGTAAACTGTTCTTTTTTAATAACATTTATTCTGTCATCCGTAATATTCAATGTTTTGATTAAATTTACCTGTTAACAGCATCATTTTCATCTTCCGTTTCTTCCTCAGACGCTCTTTATGTAATGTTAACAACATTAATTGTAGTCGCTTTGGAGCCTTTAATAACGGATTTTCAAAGATATTTACCAGCGGCTTGTGATCAGTTCTAACTATCACTTCAGAATTCCCTGCTATTAATTAATTAAAACGTGTACAACCAAATACTGTAGCTAGCATCTCTTTTTCTATAATAGCATATAGACTGGGAGCTAGTGACAGGTGGGGTTCTCCGATTTTATACTGCTTGCCTTTTTGAGGGTTGATAATTTAACTCTTGATAAGAAAGATAAAAATGTTATTGAGCGATGCACGCTTTCCGGTCATAGTTCAAATTTCAATTAAAGGTCTGAAAAAAAAGTGTTTTTTTCCGTGATATCATATTGCATGCCTTTGTAATGTTGAATAATTGAAATTAATCTAAGGCCAAGTATTGAAAGGCAAGCGATTCGCAACAACCCAAGTGGCTCAAAGGGTTGCGTGAACTTGTGAAAAAAAATATGAAAAATGCCGTGTTTCCAAATTGCATGCCAATGGAAAGAATTGAAGTTTAGTCATAAAACTCTTGTAAAAAAATTGGCAAGCATTCCTCGTAGGCGCAAGGGTTTGAAATTTGGGGGTAATCTTGCATAAATTTTGCACCAATTAGCCGTGATTTCAAACTACCTCAAATGGAGCAAAAACTTTATTTTGAAGTAAAATTATTATCAATTTAGAATGGCATGCATGTTGCTTAAGCCCTTCATATTCTAAATAATAATGAAAGTTGCATAAAAAACTAGCAAAATTTCTCTGACTTCATTCTGCCTGCCATTCTGTATTACATCAATAAATGCTGTTTTAAATTAATTTGGGAAATGGCAAGCATGTTTCTCAAGCCCTTCATATTTTAAATGATGATGGAAGTTGCATATAAAACACGCAAAATTTCTCCGACTTCATTCTGCCTGCCATTTTATATTACATTAATAAATTCTGTTTTAAATTCATTTGGAAAATGGCATGCATGTAACTCTGTCCGATCATTGAAAAACTTTGGAAAAAGTGGCAATAAAAAGTAAGAATATTTCCGTTATTTTATTTTGTATTTCAATAAAGAAATACTTATGCTTCAAGTTAAAATAAAAAAATTTAATGCATATGACACAAGACAAACATTTCCAAATGAAAAAAAAAATCCAGAAAATATGCCCTAGAATCAACTTAGTTTGTAATTATAGACATGGCAGGAGATAAATCTTTCATAATAGTGCAGATTATATATTCAAAGTAATACAATTAGGTTCATAAACAATACTTTTATACCAGTAAGTTTTCCGTTTGGCATAAATAAGTGAAGAATAGTATGAAAATGAATAGAGTTAAAGAGTATGATTTTTTTTCATTGGGGAAAAGTTGAAACATTTTAAGTTAATAATTGTAGGAAGAGTTAAGTTTCAATTTATGATTTATATATTTTTTATAAAAAAGATACCTGAAAATGGCTTCATAAGTCGAAATGATCATCGTAAATTAATAAAGAAAATCATAAATTGAAACTTAACTCTTCCTACAATTATTAAAGAGCATGATATTGTAAAAAGGGCCGGCAATAAGGACGATAAGGATAAATCGGACGATGATGACAGCGACACTTATTCTCAAATAAGTGGTGAAACTATTGAAGAGGAACCTGAAATTGACAATAATTATGATGAAGAAATGGAAATCTGAGCAATTATTGCCAATCTCAGATTTCTTTCCATTCCTATTTATTTATATTATGAAACATCCCATTAGCTATCTGAGTATGATTTTTCTATGATAATAAATTTTTCCTTCTGGTAATAAACTTTTTTATTTTTTCATAATGATAATAATATTTTTGCCTGATAATGAAGATATACCTACTCTTAAGTTCCAGATGAAGGCAATTTAACTTTCAAAAATATATTTTGTTACAATATTCCATCCACATGACTTATTCACATTCCGGAGGAAAAGTAAGAACATAATTATTATTGTTTTCGTTGTTAATATGTGTGATTATTATATTGATAGCAAGATCCAAAATCTTAATGTTTCACAAATTCAGAAGTTGGGATGTCAACTGTACATACGTGTTTCGTCCTTATTAGGACTCTTTGATATAATATTATTCTAGTGCCTTATTGGTTGCAATTTAATGTTATACCTGCAGTTAGAGCTAATACTGATATTAATGGGAAAATTTGATGTTTCCAGTGATTTCAATTGAATATTTTTGGAATTGTTGCTATGAAAATATTATGGATAATTTAAATTGGAGCTCTCTGCAATATTTTGGAAGAGACTCACCTAGGCCATTATTGTTTGAAATAAGTCAAAAAATTTGAATAAATAAATTCGCAGAATAATTCCTGTTAATTTTACTGAATTAATTTACGGGCACTTTTTCTCAATCCTTTTTCCAAAATTTATCAATGATGAGCCTGAGCAACATGCTTGCCATTCTTTGTGTCGTCTGAAAAAAATAATTTTGACCGAAATACACAATGGCATGCAAAATAAAATGACGGCAATTTTACTTCTTTTTTTTGCAACTTCCTCAATGCATGCCTCCATTTTGGGACATCCTGGGGTGCATGCCAATTTCCTCAATAACAATTCATCGAACAAATTACCTATAGTTGAAATGGCATGCAATTTCAAATCACGGCTAATTGGTGCAAAATTTATGCAAGATTACCCCCAAATTTCAAACCCTTGCGCCAACAAGAAATGCTTGCCAATTTTTTTTACAAGGGTTTTATGACTAAAACTTCAATTCTTTTCATTGGCATGCAATTTGGAAACACGGCATTTTTCATATTTTTTTTCACAAGTTCACGCAACCCTTTGAGCCACTTGGGCTGTTGCGAATCGCTTGCCTTTCAGTACTTGGCTTCAGATTAATTTTAATTATTTAACATTACAAAGGCATGCAATATGATATCACGGAAAAAACCACTTTTTCTTTAGACCTTTAATTGGAATTTGAACTATGACCGGAAAGCGTGCATCGCTCAATAACATTATTATCTTTCTTATCAAGAGGTGAATTATCAGCCCTCAAAAAGGCAAGCGGTATAAAATTGGAGAACCCCACCTGTCACTAGCTTCCAGTCTAATAGTTTCTTTCTGCTTTTGTTAACGTTCTCGAAGCATATCCTATAACTTGATTTTCTTGATACAAAACAACTCCTAAGCCTGTAGCTGATAAACTACATTACATTGTGATTGGCTTGTTTAATTCATAATATTTTAAGTATTTTATATCAGAGACTATCTCTTAATTTATTGAATTCTTTATCATGATCTTCTGTCTAAACCCAAGTACTTTCCTCCAAAGTTAATTGTCTTAAAATGACTGTGTTTGTACTCAAATTTTTAATAAACTTACTTAAGTATGTTACCATTCCAAGAAAGCGTTGTAGCTCTTTTTTATTTCTTAGTGTTGGCATATTTTGAATAGCAGAAATTCATTTTCTTTCTGTTAAGCTTACAATTGTTTTCTTTCAGTCGTATTAATAAGTTCATAAGATTGTTATGATTTTTCATTGCTTCCTCCATTGTATTTCCGGTGCCATAAATTAAAATATCATCCGCCATGACCTCTATACCATTTAATCCTCGAAGAACTTGATTTATTTTCATTTGGAACAACTCTGGAGCAGGAGATACTCCAAACGGCAAACGTAACAATCTAAAACGTCCAAACGGTGTTCGAAACGTTGTTAGTTTGCTACTTGTATCATCCAGCTTCAGTTGCCAAAAACTCTTCTTATACTAAATACCTTAGCTTCTCCCAACTCAGGAAGAATTTCATCAATTGTTGTAAATTGATAATTAGGTCTTTTAAGCGCTTTATTTAATTAATTAACCTTCGAATACTTCATGATAATCTTCGTTTATTTTGTTAGCCTCTTGACGTAGATCTTCAGTCTTCATATTCAAATCAGTTCGTGCCACAGTTACTTCGTTACAATAATTAAATTTAATACAGCACAAACATTTGCCGAAAGCAAAGGTCCATGATTTACATCCACTACTTGGAAAGTTATATCGTATAATTTTCCTTTATGGCTACATTTAATTTTTGTTTTTCCTAATACTTTAATCGGTGATCCGTTAAAGGATTTCAAGCTATATTTTGATGTATTTAAAACTGTATTGAAATCATCTACTGCTTTACATTCGTATCCTATAATAGAACCATTAGCTTAAATTTATCAGCAAATTTTAGATTCAACTTAGCAGTTACATTTCCTCCTGCTTTAAAATTTTCTATAATCCTAGCAATTGTCAACTCTTCTTCATCTGAACTGCCCTCAAGAGTTCCATCTTCATCTTGAGCTACAATTTTAACTTTCTTTGATTTTCCTTTTCTCTTTGGATTTTTGAAACAAACTACTTTAAAATGTCCCATTTTTTTATAATATTCTCGTGCTGGACAAACATTTCTTTCAAAAGGATGCTTTCCATTGCAAATTAAAAGTTTTTTGTATTTCTTTTCATAAACTTTATTAACCGATTTTTCATCTGTAGAAAATAGCTTAAATCGGTTTTCCGTTATCCCACTGATCTTGCACGTATCTATAACTTCATTTAATTTAAGTAATGCAATACGATCTCTTAACATCGTTGTAGTATATTTCATTAAATAAAACAATATTTCTTAATTAATTGCTTTATTATTGCCAAAATACTTTTAATTCAATTATACTTTTATTGACAGCTTGCCCTTATTGTTTATTACCGTTGCTAACATCTATTCATTGTTTTGTTTTCATTCCAAAACACTACATTTACTTTTTTTTTTTTTTTAATACAATTTAACAAAGACAATTATTATTATCTAAATGAGCTATGACATAACAAAATCTTTGTATTTGTCTGGAATTTTAATTTGTCTTCTAGAAGCTCTTTCTATAGGTATCTGCTCTTGAACATTTGTATCACATCCTGTTTTGCCCATATTTTCTGTATCTTCTACAGGATTCGCGTCATCTTCAATTTTCTTTGTATCTTCTAAGAACTTCTTCACAAAAGTAGAATTACGTCTTCTTATTTGTCCTTTCGGTGATTCAATTGTTACTTCATTTCCAGTTTTCTCAATAACTGTCCACGGATCTTTTTCAAAATAAGTTTGTAACTTATCACCTTTATTCTGTTTAACTAAAACTTTATCTCCTGGTACTATTTCTGATTCTTTTGCAAATCTCTTAGCATCACCGTACTCCTTTCCTTTCATCTTTTCACTCCAATCTCTATCTCTTAAATCTTCATCTAGTTTAACTTTATCTCTAGTTTCTTTTCCTTCGAAAACTGGTAGCTTACATTTGATATTTCTTCCAAACATCAACTCACTTGGTGTTCTTCCTGTGGTTGTATGTACAGTTGTTCGATACATAATTAAATAATCTATGAGATGCATTCTCCAGTTATTCGGATCTAACTCATATGCAATTTTTAAACGTTTACTTAGAGATCTATTTTGACGTTCTACTTCTCCATTACTCTGAGGCCATAAAGGTGTTGATGTTCTGTGTTCAATATCGTATTCCAAACAGAAATTCTTGAATTCTTCACTACAAAACTGTCGACCATTATCTGTCTTCAGCATTCTTGGAAATCCATATCTACTAAACATAATAAGTAATTGCTCTATTGTATCTTTACTAGTAATGTTTTTCATAATTGCGATATCGTAAAATCGGCTATAATAATCTGTAACAACTAAAATATATTCTCCCGATGGTAGTGGACCTTTGAAATCAGCACATAAATCTTCCCATGGTTTTTCAGGTAATCTCGTTCTTCTCATTTCTTCAGGTGGTTCAGGTTTGCCAACCAATTGACAACCGTGACAATGTTTTACAAAATTTTCCGCATCTTTATCTATATTTTTCCACCATACTTTAGCTCGTAATCTGTGTTTCATTTGAACTATGCCTGGATGACCCTCATGAGCTAATTTTAATGTCCATTTGCGTAACTTCGATGGTATTATAATTCTAGATCCTCTGAGTACAACCGAATCAACGATGCAGAGTTCTTCTTTCAAGTATTCGTAGGTTTTTAAATCTTGACTCCATCTATTTGATGTTATCGCTTCTTTCAACTTCATTATTTCATTGTCTGATTCACTACAATCTTTTATTTGTTCCAACGTTATTGCTCTTGGCCTAGAGTATTCTACAATATTTCTAACATATTCTTCAGTTCTCTGGTCAAATTCTTGTTTAACATTTGTTTTCAACAAACGTGATAAACAATCAGCTATGTTCATCTTGCCTTTGCAATACTCCACCTTATAATCATATCCTTGTATTCTAAGTACCCATCTTTCTAATCTTAAATTTGGCTTAGATTTTGGTGTAAAAATATATTTCAAACTTTTGTGGTCCGTATAAAGGATAAATTGTTTACCATATAAATACTGATGCATTCTTTCACACGACCAAACTAAAGCTAAAGCCTCCTTTTCCGTTTGAGAATATCTCTTTTCTACATCTGTTAGACTTTTACTCGCATATTCTATAATTTTATTTACTCCATTGATTTCTTGAACCAACACACATCCTAGTCCTACTGGGCTGGCGTCAGCAATTATCATAGTTTTAGCTTTTGGATCATAATACGCTAAAGTTTCTTCATTTGCTAACCGTGATTTTATTTCTTGAAATGCTTTTTCTTCTTTATTTCTCCAATAAAATCTTTCTGACTTCAAAACTTCTCTCAGTGGACTCGAAATTGTTGATAAATTAGGAATATACCTTCCAATATATGTGACAAGTCCTAATAAACTTCTGATTTCTTCTTTTGTATTTGGTCTTCTGAACTCTTGTATAGCTTGAATCTTGCTAGAGTCTGCTTTTATACCCTGTGGGGTTAAAATGTGTCCTAAAAATTTTATTTCAGTTTTGCTGTACTGACATTTTTCCTCGTTTAGTTTGATTCCTTTTCCTTCTAGTTTTTTCAACACTGTCTGCAGTCTTTTATCATGCTCTTCTTTGGTCTTACCATAAATAAGAATATCATCAATGTACACAAATGTGCCTTCACAAGCTTGCAGAGTTTGTGTCATTATTTTCTGAAATAATTCTGGAGCGTTACTTATACCAAATACCAATCTTGTATACTGATATAATCCTTTATTAGTTTGGAAAGTTGTTAATGGTCTAGATTCAGGGTGTAACTCTATTTGATGAAAAGCATTTTTAATATCCAACTTGGTAAAATATGTACTACCCTGTAACTCCACTGTAAGATCATTTATGGTAGGTATTGGGTGTCGTTCTCTCATAACCATTTCATTTACTCTTCTTAAATCTAAACATATTCTAACGTCTTCTTTCCCTTTTGGTATTGCTACTATTTGTGAACACCATTCAGTTGGACCATGTACTTTTTCAATTATTCCTTGAAGTTCCAATTCCGTTACTTTTTTATCTACTCTTTCTTGTAGAGCTATAGGGATTCTTCTAGACGGTGTTATGACAGGCGTTGCGTCTGCTTTTAATGGAATTCGCAACTGAAAATCTTTTAATTTAGAGAATTCTTTATTTTCAATCGCATTTATATTATTCCCCATTCTCAATATATTTAATTTAATGGCAGTGTCTTTCCCAAGTATTGACATACCTTGACCTTTTAGAACATAAAATTTGGTATACGTACGTAGCCCATTTTCAGCTTGAACCATTGTTTTAACAATTCCTTTAACTGGTAATGGTTTTGATTCTCCATATGGCTTCAAACTATCGCAGCTATTTTCTTGTTCGCATACAATTTTGTTCTTCTTTAAATATTCCCATGTTTCTGAGCCTACAACATTGCAACTGGAACCTGAATCAATTAATACTCCAATCCTTACTCCTCCCACTAGAACTTCTACATCTACTTCTTTGTTGTTTATTTCATTTATCTGCCAAGTATATTCTTCAAACTTTGACTCATCTTCTTTTCCTTCATCTATTTGTCGTATAGATTTTCCCAATTCTCTTTTCTTTGAATCTTCTCCCTTATTTCCTGTAGTACTTTTCCTATTTTTCTTCTTTGTTCTGCAATATTTAGCATAATGTCCTTTAATTCCACACTTTATACAAGTTTTCTTTAAAGCTGGACAGTTTTTATCAAAACTTAAGTGATTTTCACTCCCACAACGGAAACATTTCTTGATTTTTGACTTTTCAATAGCGTTTACTTCATTGTTCAGTTTTCCTTCTATATACCCAGCTTGAAATACTGAAGCTTCAACTATTCTACTTAAGTCTTGTACCAAATTTAATGTTAATTCAGTTCCCTTTTCAAGAAACTTTCTCCGCAATTCAGAATTTAAACAT
Source organism: Dromius quadrimaculatus (assembly GCA_963989225.1). Taxonomy (NCBI): domain Eukaryota; kingdom Metazoa; phylum Arthropoda; class Insecta; order Coleoptera; family Carabidae; genus Dromius; species Dromius quadrimaculatus. The sequence goes on from OZ022329.1 coordinate 3,453,754, forward strand.
TTTTCAATAACTTGATCTCGAACTTGTTCAGTTAATGTGTCCTTAAAATCACATAACTGTGCCTGCTGTTTCAGCCTCACAATAAACTGTGATACTGTTTCGGTTTCAATCTGCTTCATTTTCCTAAAAACATGTCTTTCGTATGGTACATTAGCTTTAGGTGTAAAATAATCTGTTAATATTTTAACAGCATTGTCATATTTTGTACCAAGACTAGTAGTTCCCTCACTCGTAGTTTGTGTTGCAGTATTTTCATTTTCTTCTAAAGTATAATAGATATCTTGCACATCCATTCCTGCAGCATGTAACAAAGATGCAAATCTTCTGTTATCTCCCGTGATATTCTTAGCATCTAGAAAGATTTTGAATGCTCTTAACCAACGTGTCCATCTTGCTCCTATCTCAGCTGGAGTTCCTTGAATATTGAACTTTTCTATTTCACCTTTGTCCATTTTATGTTTTTATTATTTTGAGTTCTCAATCCTCAATTCTCGTCGCCAAAATGTAGTATATTTCATTAAATAAAACAATATTTCTTAATTAATTGCTTTATTATTGCCAAAATACTTTTAATTCAATTATACTTTTATTGACAGCTTGCCCTTATTGTTTATTACCGTTGCTAACATCTATTCATTGTTTTGTTTTCATTCCAAAACACTACAATCGTTTCTTTAAATTCTGCAGCAGATATTTTCTCAAACTGACATTTATCCAAAATTTTTGTTAGGCGTATTAAATAAGCATCAAATGTTTCATTACTTAACTAATTGCTAATATGAAATTGATTTCTTGCATACATTGCATTTGATTTTACAACTAAAGTCTCACTTATTATTTTTAAAACGTTTTCTGTACTTGCTCTGTCTGCTTCTGTTAAATTTTACCGTAGCCTCATCTCCTATTATGGACAATCAAATGTTTACTTTCATATTTTCCTAATGTGGTTTCCATTTATTTAATCCTGTAGCTTCAACGTAAGTTTTCCAATTTGCCTTAAACTTGTAACGGTTTAGGAAATGGTACTCTGGTTTAAGAAGTATTATCACGAGCTTACACAGAAGATAAATCTTGAATTTGTTGTTGCATCTGTATTATAGTTGTATTCATTAACTTCATACCTTCAACTTGTAGTTCCTCCATTATCAAGTTATACATACTCATGAAATCCAAATATAATGTACTTGATTTGATTTACAGAAATATCAATTTTCTTAGTTTATGTACTATGAATACCTGACACCATGTTATATTTGTATAATGTATTCACAGCTATCTTTTAAGTATATCACAATTCTAATTCGTAGAGACAGTTTCTTGACTTTATTTTAGATATTCTTGGCACATGACTCAATAGCGGACAATTGGAGAAGTGATTTAATGTCGTTATCATTGAAAACAGTTCCAGAAATAAAAGTCAAAGTAAAATTGATTTCTTTACATTGATGTAATTTTTTGACATCTGTCGTCAAACAGTAACTGCGAGTTTGCAGCATTTATTAATTTAATTGACTATTCCATTCGTAGTATTTATAACAAGGTTAACAATGCTAAATCGCCATAGAAACAGTGCATATCAGTGGGTATTAGGACACGTAGAAATACCATCGGGTTTACACTAGTAGTCAAAGTGAATATTTTACTCAAAGATGTGGATGTCTCCAATTTGTAATCTCGTGCTTTCTTCGTATTTAATGGAATATTTTTCTGAGTATCTTCATCAATTTAATCTTCTGATTTTCACCAAACCTTTTTGAAGTAGCTTCCATATCAGAACGTAATTTATTTTTCTATTAATCATGAAAGAAAATGCAAAAAATTCTAATTTTCAATTTGACAGAAGTTTGTTTACTGGTTTGAATCCTGGAATAATCCTCCATATACCATTTGTAATTAAAGTATTATAGACTATTTTTGTGGTACAATCACTCACGTTTATTGTGCTTGTGAATTCAAACGCAAGCACAATAAACATTCGTGGTAGCACCACAAAAATAATCGATAATACTTCAACTACTTGTGGTATAATAAATGATAATTATTTTTATGACTGAATATTAAAATACAAATTATTATACAAAATTCATGTTTATTTATAAAAGAACTAGTAATAAATATACATATCTTCTATCTAACAAAGCACCATTAAATGGTACGAATGAGTATATAACCGCATGCTTCATATTTGTACATTCAAACGCTAAAATTCTGACATAAGATTGTACAAGTTTCTGAATATCTTAAAAGTATATTTTCTAAAATAACTAAAAATGTATGCATGCTTTAATTTGTGAATCACTTTCGTTTTTTGCATTTTGCTCGTCCTCTTCTGCGTCTATTATTGCCGCCTTCCTTTTTAGATGATTTAGGTGCTCTTGGAGCCGGGATTGTACCAGGTCTTTTGTGTACGAGGAGATGCTGTTGTACTAATTCAGCAAGCTTTCCCTGCTCGGCTAACATTGATAAAAACGTGCAAATGAATTCGTCGTAATTGTGGGTTCTTCTACAATCATCAACCTGCAAAATACGAATATTTTTTGTATTGAAACACTTGTATTTTACTATACTTACTTTATATTTGTTTCTCTTGTCGTTTTCATCTTTCAAACTGATCTCACAAATGCAAATTTCATTTTCTAAGTTTCTTAAAAGGGCCAATAAGTCTTGCGGTGCAAAAGTATGTGGCTCAAACAATTCCGGGTATTTTTTCTCAGCTACGACTGTATCTCCGTCACTTGTTTTGACTCTAGCATGTCCAGCATTCAAACATATTTTTTTTTGTGTCCCACTAACGTCAGAAACCAAACGTTTTCCATTAACATTGATCCCTGATAGTCGTGGTAAAGTAATATCCTTGTCGTCGTTTGCAACACGAATAACAACAAACTTTTTGAAGTCTTTTGATGAAGTTGGGCTGCCTTGGGCGGAGCCCCAGCTCCAGGTTTGTGTTGGGGAATTGAATGCTGAGCCTACTTCTGAGGAGGTGTCAGTGCTTGAGCTGCTAGGTGCTGGGGAAGTTTGGATTGTTAGAGGTGTTGAATAATCAAGAGGACAAAGTAATTTTATTTTTGCCTGTTCAGGTTTTGAACCATCTTCTGGTTTCTTTTCGACATGTTTTGACATAGAAGCTACAATATCCATGATTCTTGTTTTGTCATCATTTTCTGAACCTTCTTTACCTTCAGTTTTGATGTCTGAATTATTTTCGTCCTTTTCTATTTTAATATCAGGGTGCTTTATTTTCATTAATTGTTGCAAGGCATCTAAAACTATTTGTTTATTAGTTTTTAGCATTTTTAATTTATGCGTAATTGCTAATCTTCTATCCGGTACAACTGCCATTAAATTAAATCGAATATCGTGGTACTGTTCTCCAGTTGCAATTCCTAATCGGTCGCTCATAACTTGGCGAAACTTCTCAGTCCAATCTTCATCGTCTCCAACTGGACCGTGGTCAATTGGATAAGGCTTCAAGCCATCCAACTCAAATAATCTACCATTTATAGGGACGTAACTTACAAAATGGAATGCTTCTCCAGTAAATCTTCCAGTACTTACGCTAGTAGATTTATCTAATCTTCGTTTAGCTTGCGGCATAGCATGCGAATTATGCGCACAAGCGAGCTCAGGAGTATTACCTATTGCCCAACCTTTATTATCCGGACACATCCCTGAAGTATGAACTTTCAGACGACTTAAAGTTTCACCCAAATGAATATTAGGGCAATTTAATAATACTGATAACAGAGCATGAGTAGCGCAACTATTTGGAACCATCTGTTGAGCGAAAAACAGATTGTTGACGACATCTTCATCTTTGACGAATATTTCAGTTTGGTCAACCACTTTTCTCCGCGATCTACGCTCTTCTATCCAGCGAAAAAGGAATATAAAACCATAAACTGGACCCTCTATTGGTTTTTGTAGGTCATATATTTCTTCTACTTGAACTCCTTTTACCCCAAAATCTTCCAGTAATAGCGTAAACAATCCTGGATCACTTTCTAGTTCCAACCAACCTTCAGTCAAACGATTTATATCCACTGGCATTTTTAAATAATTAGTAGGCACATATAACTTAATTTTACTGTACCGTAAAATTTGTAAGCAACTTCAATCGCAAATGTCATTCTAGTTCGGTTCATGACCACATCAACGACGGCAGCACCAGCTCACCTACCGATTGAATTTGTATTTCATAATCATAAAATCAATTTTATAAAAGAGAATACGTGTGATTTTAAATCAATTTCCGATTATTAATTCCAAATATATAAGATTTGGATGTAACAGATTTTGTTGTGACATTTCGCTCCCAATATCGGCTGCCAGTCGGCTGCAAGTCGGCTGCAATCGGCTGGGTTGAAAATAAAGGACATTTTGTTAGTTTAATTACCTATAAAATGCATGTTACAATTATTATTTATTTGATTTTTACTAAAAATATTAAATTGTATTAATTGATATTTATTGTTCTTTATGTAATATTTAAATAAGGACTAAAATCGCACGTAAAAAAAGTCATTGAATATACCTCCCATAGACGGTAAACTGCAATTAATAATATGAACACGCGACACTAGCGGCAGCGGGTGGTGCATGCTGAAATCAATTATTGCGAGTCCGTAAAATAGACTATCTGTGGATATTAGTGACATTTATTTGAAATAACGTTAAAGAATTGTTGTTAATTTAATTGTATACTGTTTTATAAGTGTATTTACGTTAAAAACTGTTGTGGTTGGTCGTAATACAAATCAGTTTTATTATTATAAGTAAATTCGAGGAGTTTAATGTTAAAACTTGTGTATATCAATTTTAATTGATTCTGTAAGTACTACTACTTTGATATTTAGTATTACAAAATTTCAAATATTCGACCCAAATTTAATATCAATCTTCCAAGTTCAGGGTCTTGGAATGCTCATAAAATTCTTCAACTGTTGTTGTTTAGTGTCTGAAGCTGCCGGAATTCCACCACCCTCGCAAATTGGGGCCATCCGTCGTTCGAAGAGACAGAACCGGAACCTGAGCGAGTGGACGAGACTGCAAGATGTGCTGCTGCGGTGGGTGACCTTTTCGTGGCCTCCACCGCCGCTACATTCCTCCGGCTCCGGTCTGCATGCCGCCGTCATATCAAGGACACAGCAGATTAGCAGCGGATTGCGGTCATAAGATGCGCGTGCAAAGAGATCTCTTGGTGGAAGAAGGATTTAGAAATGAGGTAGGAAATAACACAAATTTTTACATTCGGATGCTGAAAAAAATTTTTGGTGATTGTTCTCTTAATAAAAGTTAAAATTCTACACCAAACAGTTCCGGCTGTCGTCTACGTGCGTTCTCGCTTTACCAGTTACTCTGGTTCTGGTACACTTCCCGTCGTCTCACCAACGGAGAGTTCCTGTTGGTGTTCCGTTTCTTAAACTCAACGAAAAGTGATTAATTTTCTACTATGACGCGCACGTTAATTAGGCACATTTTTTGTTATATTGGAAATGTTTCAATAGAAACGCAAATGAAGTATTGACAGACAGTGAAATCTCTTACCGGATGCAAATTTAAATAATTAGGTTACTAAAGTTATTCTTAAAACTGAAATTTACTATGATTTGAAGTAGGTACCTACAGTTAAATTACATTTTTAGGTTATCAAAAATCAAGGAAAGAACGAAACAAGACCTTGCACCAAAAAATTTTTCAAATAAAAGTTTAAAACTTATAGGGCTGTTCTGAAAAACAGTTGGCAGAGAGGGCTCCGTGAATTTAAACGTGGACGTGTCACCTGGTCGTTTCTAAAACTACGTGGGGCCCATCATCGTAGAATTCTCATAATTTATTGAATCAAATAAGCTCCACGTAGCTTAAAAAGTTTTTTTTTAATATTTTTCATGTAGAAATGCCCATAAAATCTTTTTGGGTTACATTTTAGTTGTTAAGAAGCCGGAAGGCAGAGGCCAAAGTCGGTGCTAGACATTACACGACCTTGATGACCGCTAGACGTAAGAGGCATCGCCGCTTAGTGAACAGACTTATGGTCTCGTTGTATAGTGTGGCCAAATTATAAGTTTTTCCTAAAAATTAGGTTATAATCGATTTTTTAGTACTAATTAGAAATCCGGATCGTAGTTAGTGGACAAAACTGAAGTTTATTACGAATCTGATAATTATCTTGCAAGTTGCAAGTGGCAACACTGCTCTGGCTATTTATAGAGGTGACCATTATTACGTCACAACGCAGGTGGCAGTACCTTCGTTTGTAATACACCAACCGGAACTAAAAGTTTCGAAAGATTTGAAGACAAAACAAGTCAAATGATTTATGACAGTAATCTAAAACAGTTTGAATTATTTTTTGAAAGTTTGTTCATCCAGTTCATCTGTTTTATTAGATTGTTTAGTCATTTGGTTTCATGACGGAGAGAATTGCGTGGGGCTGTGTGACGTATTTTGATAAAATCAGGAACAAAACATATTTAAAATAAATGTTGGGAGCGATTTTAACATTACAGAATTTGTATTCAATAATAAATGAAAAAGTTCAATAATTCAACTTCTAAAATTATTTTTATAGAACTGCAAAGCATAAATATATTACATAAAACACAAGCTATTGTATGTTATTATGTTTTTACATAAATATACATAAGCAAGAAATGATATCGTGCTATCTGTCCTTGAAAACAGATGATTCGTTCACTAAAAACAAATATGATCTGTTTGTAAAGAATGTAGTACCTGAAAATTATACTTAATTCGTAATTTTCAACTATTTGTAATTGATGACAGGTAGTGCTACCAACATAATTTTGCATGAAAATTTATTTTAATTGAACTCATGTGTAGGGAAAAAAATGTATAAAATATAAGTGAAAATTGGAAAAACGTCAAGAATGTTTCGCATGTGGTGAACGTCCTCTTGGTTCCGTCCGATTAGAATTGTCTAAGTCTCAAAGTAAACCGGTAATCAGTGGAATCATGGAATGCGTACGTATCTCACACACGACCTACAAACAGCGCGAACCCAAGGTCGCACGTTGACACACTAAGTTGATGTCGTACTTCTGCTGGCGAAGCTCTTGCAAGCTGAATGAGTAACCTGTAATATACGTGGCGGCTATTTTCATAGCTTTGCATCACTAGGAGGAGTAGATGAACACTTACTCACTGAATTCTTTGCGGGGCTTGTGCATCACATGATGCTAAACCTACGCGAACGATGTTTTGCCATTAATTTGCTGATTAACACAATCCATTACTTTTACTAATTTATAAATTAGAGCTCTTTTAAGAACATTCTCTGAAAATCTCAACAAAATTTCTTTAATAATTAGAAGCTTATCTAATTTGAATATTATTTTAAATATCGCGAAAGTGGTCCAAATTAACGTAATATGCACCTAACAATCTTTTCAGTTGAATTAATTATTCAAAATAAATGAGTTGTAAAACAAAAATGTGATTATAAATTTGACCCGGATTTTAATTTAATATCAGCAGACGCCAATTAAATTAAATGTAAACATGGAACGATCTACAAAATTTTCTGTGTCGAAATGACAGACAAAATACGATTTTTTAGGAGGGTTTCGCCTTTTTAAAAAAAAATCTGACGTGAACATCACGTGGCTTACTTGTACATCATTGGATATATATATATATATATAATCAAACACAAAATCTCATCGTTCCATAGATAATCGTTTTGTATTTACTCAAGAGATTCTTAAAATCTGTCAAGTAAAATGCGCTTTCAGCCAATTCGGTTGCTATGGAAACAGTAGGCCATTACTCTTATACTACAACATTCCTAAATACTGATTTCCAAAATTCTACGACTACCAACAGATCTGAATTTATGCGCAAAATTAAAAAAATAAATTCCTACTGAAGTGCACTTCCGGTTCAGTCTATTGTTATGGAAATAGTAGGCAATCATTCAGATGCTACAGCAGACTGAAATACCAAATTTCAATATTCTAAACCTGATCGTTTCGAATTTATGCGAAAAATTCCAAAAGACTGTCAAGTAAAGTGCACTTTCGGCTCGGTGGATCTCAAAAAAAATAGGATATGAGCATCTAGACGGAATAATCGTCCTAAATCCTGAATTCTAATAATCTACGATCAATCGTTTTGAATTTATGCGGAAAACTCAAAAAATGTTTCGAATAAAGTGCTCTTCTGGCTTAGTCGATGGCAATCATAATGCAAGGTGTACAACTAGATATTATAAAAGTGCCTAATACAAAATTTAAATATTCTACGACTGATTGTTTAGAATTTATGCGGAAAATTCAAAAAGTCTGTCATATAAAGTGCACTTCCGGCTCAGCCGATTGTTACAAAAATAGAAGATGACCACAATCTTCAATTGTGTCTCAATAACTTTATACAGGTTACAGTACACTTTGTACTTTAAAAATTGTCGCGTAATGTAAATGCCAACAATTATCAGTTCAATAATATTAACATTTTAGTTGTCACTGTACTATTATTCATTTCAATAGTCACCATTTTTATTATTGATGTTCTGGAAAAATATTTTTCTTTGAATATTTCAAATAAAAAGAAACACCATTAAAATTATCGGTCATACCGGATTATACAAAATTATTATATTTAAATATTAAAACAAGTTTTTTTATATTCTGCCTCCTCAATGACAATTTTAAATATGATTCATATTCATTTACATAGAAACAGAAAAGTGATTCTGATATTTTATTTATATTTTTATAGCCTAATAGAAACCTGCTATTATTCGAATTGATTGAATAATAAATAATAAATTATTATTCATAAACTGATAAAATTTCACGTCCAGTTGTTTTAGTTGATCTCAAACTTGGCAAAATCTATTTTAGTTGTTAAAAAACAATTGACAATCGGAAAAAATAATTTATTTTAGATTTCTACAAGCTTATCTCTCCGAGAGCTTTAAATTGATACCAAACTGGACTTGAAAACTTGTAAGAAAACAATTGAAAATCGTTTAAATATAATTTTTGACACTTTTACTAAATTGACGAACGTTTACATGTGATGTCTAGATATGATTGCATTTTTACTTACTTGTACTAAATACAAGAAAGTATTGTGAAACCGACAAAATTCACCTATCAAGATTTTGATGGAAATATCCGTTTTGAGCATCCCTGAATCCATTTTGATTATTTTCGGCTTGATGTCGGTACGTATTTTCGTACGTGCGTGTGTAACTCGCAAATCTCAAAACTGATTGAACGTATAATGTTGAAATTTTGTATTTAAGACTGGTATAGGGTCTAGTTGTGCAACTCGCATTATGATTTCAATCGTCTGTACCGGAAGTGCATTTTACTTGAAACTTTTTACGAATTTTTATAATAAATCCAGAATGATCAACCGTAGGATGTTGAAATTCAGTATTTGAACTTGATGTTGTATCAGAATGGTAATCTGCTATTTTTGTAAGAATCGGCCAGGCCAGAAGTGCACTTTACTTGAAACTTTTTTTGAATTTTTTGCATAAATATAGAATGATCCGCCATAGCATATTGAAATTTCATATAAAGAGCTTCTATAACATCTTGCATTATGATTGCGATCGGCTAAACCGTAAATGCGCTTTACTTAAGACTTTTTTTTAATTTTCCGCATAAATCCAGAATGATCAGCCGTAGGATACTGGAATTCAGCATTTGAAATTGCTGTAGCATCTCAATGGTCATCTTTTATTTTTGTAACAATCGGCTGAGCCGGAAGTGCACTTTATATGACAGACTTTTTGAATTTTCCGCATAAATTCTAAACAATCAATCGTGAATATTTAAATTTTGTATTAGGCACTTTTATAATATCTAGTTGTACACCTTGCATTATAATTGCTACCGATTAAACCGGAAGAGCACTTTATTCGAAACATTTTTTGAATTTTCCGCATAAATCCAAAACGATTGAACGTAGATTGTTAGAATTCAGTATTTAGGACGATTATACCGTCTAGATGCTCATATCCTATTTTTATTGAGATCCACCGAGCCGGAAGTGCACTTTATTTGAGTCTTTTAGAATTTTTCGCATAAATTCGAAACGATCAGGTGTAGCATAATAAAATTTGGTATTTCAGTCTGTTGTAGCATCTGAATGATTGCCTACTATTTTCATAACAATAGACTGAACCGGAAGTGCACTTCAGTAGGAATTCATCTTTTAATTTTGCGCATAAATTCAGATCTGTTGGTACTCGTAGAATTTTGGAAATCAGTTATTAGGAATGTTGTAGTATAAGAATAATGGCCTACTGTTTCCATAACAACCGACTTGGCTGAAAGCGCATTTTACTTGACAGATTTTTAGAATCTCTTGGGTAAATCCAAATCGATTAACTGTGGAACGATGAGATTTTGTGTTTGATTATACATATCCAATTTTTAACAGAGCTGAAATTTTTTAGGCGTTTGTAAATTGTATTCATCTTGAATTCTTAAAACTGAAATTCCGCAGTGTCGATTCACACTTGGCATTGCAATGACGTACTGCATCGTTTGCCAACGATGATAACGTCCCAATCTAAGCCGCAACCGAGTCTGAGATCATTCTATGACATCATCACCAGGTGCTACTACACGCGCTTACCTACAGATCAGAAACACCAGCTAAAGTTATCTGCACAGTCCTGAAAGGCGCTCTTTTGTGCTTATAAATACCAGTACCTTAAATTCAGCTGTAAATATTGTGAAAAATGTTGTGCTAGTGTTTTAAAATTTAAGTGGCTCATGTCTCGCACTATTTATTTTATTACTGCGGGATTCTTCGCGTAAAATGGTCTTAAAATAGTTAAATAAAAGATAAAGTTGTATAATAGTGTTGTAAACTGACAGTTTTATCATTTTTTTGAGAATTTATGGTTTAGATTGTTTTTAAAGGTACTTACTCATCTTTTTTAAATTCTTGCGCAATTTAAATAACTGTGTAAAATTCCGCGAATAAGAACAAATTTGACCTAAAACCAATACGAGGAAATAAGAAAATGTTAAAATTCATGACTAATCACATTTGTTTTTTAGTGAGCGAAAGATAATTATCTTGTTTCAGAAATTTGAATATTTCATTTTTTTTGTTGCATTCGATCAAAAAATGCAAATTTTGAAATTTAATTACACTTGTTTAGGTTTTGCTCAATATCTCCTAAATTATGCGTCCTATAAAAAAAATTATTCCATTATTTTTTCAAGTAAAGTATGCTCAAAATTAACAGAGTACAGTTCTCCAAAAATTAATATTTTTTTCCATAAAGTTTTGTTCATATCAGAAAAAGTATTCGTCGCACGCGAAAAGCTATAATTTATGAATCTATAGTAAATTTATTCAGCTTACATTTGAGCTCAAAATGACGTCCCTTGAAAATGGCATAAAATAATCGAAAAAAAAAAAATGCATAAAATGCTGCATTTCACCTTGCATTCCAATTGAATTCAAATATAGGATTAATTTATTTTGTCCCTCATTTTTTCTGTGATAAAATGCTGAATTTAATTTTGTATTTAATTTTTTTATGTATACAGGGTGTGCAACGAAACGCGGAACATAGGAGTTTAACATGGGATTCTCAAATTGTGCGGATAAAAAATCTGATAATCAAACACAAAATCTCATCGTTCCACAGTAAATCGTTTTGGATTTATCCAAGAGATTCTAAGAATCTGTCAAGTTAAATGCGGTTTCAGCCAAGTCAGTTTTTATGGAAACAGTAGGCCATTATTCTTATACTACAACATTCCTAAATACTGATTTCCAAAATTCTACGACTATCAACAGATCTGAATTTATGCGCAAAATTAAAAAATAAATTCTTATTGAAGTGCACTTCCGGTTCAGTCTATTGTTATGAAAATAGTAGGCAATCATTCAGATGCTACAGCAGAATGAAATATCAAATTTCAATATTCTACACCTGATCGTTTCGAATTTATGCGAAAAATTCCAAAAGACTGTCAAGTAAAGTGCGCTTCCGGCTCGGTGGATCTCAATAAAAATAGGATATGAGCATCTGGACGGTATAATCGTCGTAAATACTGAATTCTAACAATCTACGTTCAATCGTTTAGGATTTATGCGGAAAATTCAAAAAATGTTTCGAATAAAGTGCTCTTCCGGCTTAGTCGATAGCAATCATAATGCAAGGTGTACAACTAGATATTATAAAAGTGCCTAATACAAAATTTAAATATTCTACGACTGACTGCTTAGAATTTATGCGGAAAATTCAAAAAGTCTGTCATATAAAGTGCACTTCCGGCTCAGCCGATTATTACAAAAATAGAAGATGACCATTGAGATGCTACAGCAATTTCAAATGCTAAATTCCAGTATCCTACGGCTGATCATTCTGGATTTAAGCAGAAAATTGAAAAAAGTCTCAAGTAAAGTGCACTTCCGGATTAGCCGATCGCAATCATAATGCAAGATGTACAATAAGATGTTATAGAAGTGCTTAATACGAAATTTCAATACGCTATGGCTAATCATTCTAGATTTATGCGAAAAATTTGAAAAAAGTTTCAAGTAAAGTGCACTTTTGGCCTGGCCGATTCTTACAAAAATAGCTGATGACCATTCTGATACAACATCAAGTTCAAATACTGAATTTCAACATCCTACGGTTGATCATTTTGGATTTATTAGAAAAATTCGAAAAAAGTTTCAAGTAAAGTGCACTTCCGGTACAGACGATTGGTACCATATTGTGAAGTGCACAACTAGACCCTATACCAGTCTTAAATACAAAATTTCAACATTATACGTACAACCAGTTCTGAGATTTGCGAGTTACGAACGAACGCACATTAAGCCGAAAATAGTCAAAATGGATTCAGGGATGCTCAAAACGGATATTTCCATTAGAATCTCGATAGATGAATTTTGTCGGTTTCACAATATTTCCTTGTACTCAGTACAAGTAAGTAAAAATGAACAATAATAAAACGGAATTGAACTGTCAGAATGGGAGCTTGTTTCATTTGTTTTTTATTTTCATGGCTAGCTGATTCTTTATTTATTTTAAACAACTTTCCATTCTTGTACTTTTGCTCTAAAATATCATGTTAAACTCTTATGTTCCGCGTTTCGTTGCACATCCTGTATAAATTTTGTGCATTAAAATGCATAATAAAGTGCAGCATTTTATGCACCATGTCAAACAGCTCTAAGAGCTGTTTGACACTAAGCAATAAATACAGCATTTTGCCTCGCATTTTAATGCTGCATTATGATGCATTATCATACGTAAAATCAGTGTTCAATGCACAAAATTTTATGTAAACAAGGAAAAAACAGCATTCAATGCATTGTTGAACGGCCCCAAGGTTTTTAAGTGCTGCATTTTATTATTCATTTCAATGCAAAAATGCCGCATTTTACTATTATTTTGTTGATCATTTCGAGAATAAAATAAAGCATTTAATGCTCTGTAAGAAGCAGTTGTAACAGGATGCATTAAATTGTGTTTCATTCTCAAAATGCTCAGCCAAAATTGAAGGTAGAAGCAACATTTTTGCATTGACATAAATAATAAAATGCAGCATTTAAAATTCCAAGGGCCGTTTGACACAATGCATCAAATACTGCATTTTTATGCAAAGAAAAATGCAGTGTGTGCATTATGCATTAATTTATGTATGACATGTGCATTTTCTTTGCATAAAAATGCAGCATTAAATGCAGAACAAAATACAGCATTTAATGCACCGTGTCAAACAGTCCTAAGGCCATTAAATGCTGATTTCATCATGCATTTTAATGCAAAAATGCTGCATTTTACTTTTAAAAATGAAATGTAGCATTTAATATGCCATATCTTAATACAAATAAAGATGCAGCGGGGCTACACAAAATGTTGTGCATTCAAATATAATTTTGTGTATGCCGTGGTGCATTTTTATTTGCAATAAAATATAGCATTTTGATCGGAAGTAAAATGTCATTTTGATTGGACTTTGAGGCGCTGTAATTCAGAGACTATGTGCAATTATATGATCGAAATAAATTCTTGTCAATTTTTTTTGAGCTCCACAGTATTTCAAAAAAACGATTTTCACAGGGCAATAACGGCAGAATATTTCTTGGTAGGTCTTGCGCCCTCTGATGCTCAAAATATGGATAAATAAATCTAATTTTTGGTCAATGGCACAATTTAAATTTTGAATGATAATTTATCGAATTGTGTGGTGCGTGTTGAATGCATTTCACCTGAAACGCTCAGCACAGCACAATGTAGCAGCAGATAGACGAAAAACGTTTCTGCTGATGGTGGAATCCGTGGAACGTCGAATGGTCTGCGGTGGCCCCAGTGATAGTGACCCACATCGCGAGTGTAGGCTTAGAAGGTGGCCACAGCTGACTGACGGCATTGCAGACCAGTTCGACATCACCAGCCGTACGGGACATTCTAAACCACCACTTTGGAAATTTTAACAAATTTAATTAAAAATATTACGCCTAAAATTGTGCTGTGTTTAATATCGTAACACCCGCGTAAATTTTGTGACATGTGTAGTGCAGTTCTGTGACGTCATTATTTTGAGATCCTGGCTGAAACGTTGCGAACGGATGAACGTTTACGCCGACCGATTTTTAACGGGTCGGTGGGACTTTCGTCCGTTTGGATCGATCAGACGACAATCAAAGCTTTGTGACTCTGATTTGGATTATTTAGGAACTGCTTATTTTGGGGTACAGAAAACAGCTGATTTTTAAAAGAAAAGATACGCGCCAAATCTATTTTTTTCCAAATTGTGCCGACTAATTTTATTTATAATATGAAAATACGTTTGGGAATGCTACGACAACTCAATGTACTTTTTTGTCTTTGCATTGAATATTTATGAGTGTTAAATTAATGTGAATGTATTTAGAACTAAACTAGAACTTTTTTTCTTGTTGAATAAATAAAAAGTTGTTGAACTTTGGTTGTTTGGACAGGGAGTTTCTTTGAGAATTATTTTGAATACGACCCTGATCTTTGGTAATAGTGCAAATTGATGACTATAGATAATCACTATTAATAGCTACAGATTCTTAGAAACAACCAATGATTGATCAATATTGTTAATAATTAACACAAATAAATACATGTTACTTTATGCACAGAAAATAAAATAAAATTGTTTATCCAGAATATTTTTAATGGATGTGCAATAATTTAACTTCCCTTAAATTTTTGGGAGAATACATTACGGAAACATCAATATTATTTGATAGAGCACACAAATGGTGTAATTTGAGGTTAGGATAAATGTCAGTTCGAAAGCGGTAAATAAAATATTCCAATCTAAACAAAAAAAATTACGTGTGAACAATGAGTACGATTTCCTTGAAAAAATAACGCTCCCAAAATATATACGGCCCGTATTCTCACTTCTTATCTAAGCGTTAATTGAAGAAAACCAATTGATTTACCATTTTACGATTACTAATTTCAAATTGAGGCTTGAATGTGACAGATTTTGTTGTCACATTCCAAAATAGGCTGGATTAAGAGTAGAGGACATTTTGTTGGTTCAATTGCCTGTAAAATGCATGTAACAATTATTATTTACTTGATTCTTATATTTAAAATATTGAATATGTATTTTTGATTATTTGTCTCTTGTATCAATTGACATTTATTGTTCCTTATGTAACATTTCATTAAGGACTAAAATCGCAAATCAAAAAGTCATTGAGTATACCCCGGGTAGACGGTACAACTGCGATTTATAATTGAAATTTGCGACACTAGCGCTAGCGGCTAATGGTGAAACCAATTGTTGCGAGTCCTTAATAGATATATCTGTGGATATTTTGACGTTTATTTGAAACAACGTTGATGAAGTGTTGGTTATTTAATTGTGTAGTGTTTTATAAGTTTATTTGCGTTAAAAACGGTTGTGGTTGGTCGAAAAGCAAATCAATTCTATTATTATAAGTAAATTTGAGGAGTTTAGATGTTAAAATTTATTTATATTAATTTTAATTGATTCAGTAAGTATAAAGTGCGATATGCAACACTCAGAACATCGCTGCAACTTGGGAAGCATTGCTTCCTGCACAGTTTTTGTTTAAAATAAACTTAATATTTATAATTAATGTATTGTATTGATAAAATGTGGTGTATACGAATAATTAGTTTGCAATTCAATCATATCAGAATCACGTGCACCAGTATGGTTCAAAGCGTGAAAACAATAGTCCGTGTTAGTTTCCGTCTTGTAAGTTGATCTCCTTCAAGCTAGATTTCTGTTACAAGGCAGTACTTGTAAAATATTGTTGATATCAACATGTCCATCCCGCAGTTGAGAATTGTTACCTTTTTGTGCCCTACAATTCCTGTAGAATTATTCCAAAACATATTGGAAGTCATTGAGTTGAAAACAGGGTATCAAACTATTTTACAATATGAGTGGCGGTCAAATGGTTACACTGAAGACCGAATTGATTTATTTGAAAGCAATTTGTGTGATATAGGTATGTAAAATTGTATTTTTTGTAAAATGGGATCAGATAAAGCCAAGGTCTGCCAAAGTCGTAACAAACGAAGTGCAGACTTCTAGAATAAATCTAGACGACTTCAGTCATCACCTCCCATTAGTTCTGAGAAAGATCATGAACTTTAAAAAGAAGAGAACTTGATTGTTATATTTTGGAAAAAGTTTTTATGCAGGACAAGTATTATTAGTTGTTTGCGCCATCTATTAATACTTTTTTCAACTAGCTTTTATGCCGTCGTCTGGATTTATCACTCTAATGGAGAAGAAAAATGTTTTTGCGGAATTATTACCAATTACTCCGATTTTTAAGCATCCAAAGAGCGACCAACAAGTGGCTGGTACTTATGTTGATGTTATTATCCATGCCGATAAATTGTAATAATTAATTATTGATTAATTTCGTAATTATTAAATTGTAAAATTTTAGGAAACACAGTATTAAAGAAATTTTGGATCTCCGAGGATGCCGATGGGCTTGTGTAAAAGATTCAATAGCAAATACCGTAATGCTAGCCGAATTGAAGAAATTAGGAGAAAACATTTCATTTTTTGGATCGACACATAGTACTAACCTAACATTTTGACTTCATTTATTTTTAATAATTATTTTTTAGGGACTACAGATCATTTGAACTCAGTTAATTTGGTTTTAAATAAGAAAGTTGATGTTGCCACAATTGATTCGTCGGCTTTGACGAGTAATAAAAGGTTTTTACATAACGGAGCACGAGATGTCGTTGTTTTGACTAGTTTTGGACCATTTGCGCCGTATGCAATTGTTATTAACAGTCGTATAAATGGTAAGTTGGCGCTACTGTCTTACTAATTTATTAAAATAACAATATTTTAGGGGATTTGAAGAATAAAATCGTTGCAGCTTTGACAACCATCAACAATAAAGATATACAGTTTGAACGATTTGGTTTGATTAAATTCGTTCCGAATCAAACTGACACATATAAGACTGAAGCTGAATATATGAAAAATCAGAAGACAGGACTGTCCAAAGTTCCTTATTACTAAAATTTCTATAAGTTAATATATTTAATATAAATTAGTTAATACATATATACATTGACTGATCTACTTTCATGATTAAATGATCAAATTAACGGGCGCCTCCGCTGTTGATGCACTCCATTTCTTCTTCAGAAATAGGTGTTCTTCGGAAACGAGCCGGCAGTTCATCAACTATAATCGTGCGGGTAGCTCTCGCACCACCAGCTTGCTATAAATCACAAAATATATTAAGAAACATACACAAAATGTAAATAATTCCTAACGGACTCCAATTTTTCATTTTAAAAGTTATTTGTAGTAAATTATTAATAAAAGGGGAGAATTTTGTATACTTTAGTTCCTTCTTGTGCTTCATTCTTCTTTACCTGAGCTGTACTGGTGCTACCTGAGGCTTGTTGATGACTGGCGGCTTGACTCCCTTTGCGGAATTTGATGGAGGGAATACGGGCTGCTGTTAATTTGACAGTTTGAAGGGAGAAGGCTCGCATGACTACAGGAAATACCATATTGTTCTGAAAATGTGATGTAACATTATTACGGCAACTAAAATTCGTTTAATACTTAACCTCAAATTTGGAATGTCTAATTGAATTCTTACCTACAAGATGTTAATAATCAATTGATTGCTGTGAAGTTAGGGAATTTTGACAACCATAAATAAAAAATTAGCGTTCAATGTACGTATAAATTAATTATTAAAATTTATTGGGAGAACTTACGTTGTTTATCAAATATTTTTGATGAAAAATATAGGTTATGTCAATATAAATCTAGGGATTTTATGTAGTTACGTAATAAATCTAGGGAATTTTATTGGGCAACTGGTGAGCCAATCAGAAGGCCCCTCCGAATAATTCTTTCGTTCGAGACGCACGTGCTGTGCGTCGAACTAAATTAGTGTGTGGTGGTGCTGCAAGGGTGCGTTTTTAGTCTCTGTGAAAAATAGTGATCCTGTGTGTGTGCAATAATTTTTATTAATACGTGCTGATTGTGATAGTTTATATCGTGAAATGGCTTTGGGTACTGATGTCGGCGAAACTGCAAATGAAAACGGACCTACAAGTGTAGCAAATTCCAATGAGAATTCTAGCTCTGGCAAGAGCGGCTGTGAACCAGGTCCTATTTTGAAAAAAGGTACAAAATTATGTCATTTTATTACGAAATCGTGTCCAGTTGTGGACATTTATTAGCGGCCTTGTGTTGTTACATAACTCATATTATCACATGTTTCGACATAATTCATCCACGGACATTATAAGAAATTGAAATATAAATAGAATTTGTCACTACAGGGTGATTTTTAACCCTATTGAGCAATTATTTCATTAAGTAATTGATATTCATAGTGCGATTCTACTTCATTCACCGGCTCTTTGTACTACCGAATTTTTATTTGTTTTTTACAATATACAAATTTGTAATTCATTATTAATTAATAAAATTGATTTATTTAAAAAAGTAGTCTTTTATCAATTTTTTTCATAATGTTAATCATCGTTGCATTTCTGTATTTGTACTTGATAATTTGAATTATAATTCTATTATTTTACTGTCTTTACTAATGCATTATTCTTTCATTTTTAATTTGCAATTCAAATGAATAAGTTTTATTGACAAGATCATTCAATGTCATGTATGTTTAAACTTAAAGTGCGGAATAAGTAAATTTAAAATTTGAAAATAAAACCAGAATCAGAAAAAAATTTAGAATGAAGTAGATTTACCGATGGTAGCGATACGAGTGGCCATTTCTTGAAACTAAGGTTGCTATGGTAACTAAAATGATGCCAATGTATTTTTTAAAGGGTAATCAGAATTAATTATCACACGTTTTGTTAGTATCCTATTATATTTAATTGTTATTAGCGGTAAACTTAAATTTTTAGTGAATTTTTGTAACTTTTGACCCAAAAATTATAGGTTAAAATGTAATTACGCTTGATTATTTTTTTATTTTTGGATAGTTTCTGTTCTCTTTTATTTAAATGGTTCAGTTTTTTGTCCATACCCTAAAAGGTTATCAGCAAAAGATATCGATATTTCGTCCTGAATACCTTAGACACACAAAGAATAGATCTTATTAGAATTTGAAAAGTTTTGAAGTCAGAGTGCAATGTTAATTTTTATTGAAATTCATTGAGAGGTAACTGTCTTGAATGAGATAAGTTTATTCATATTTTATTCATGCTTGTCATTGTGCAAACATTATTACCAGTGGCGTATTTATTTGTAATTTTTCAAGTACACTTTCTGATTATTATTACATTTTTACTGCAGTATCTTTGATAAATTGCCTGCAGTTTATCGTTTATTCATTGTTAAATGGAATTATATCAAAAAATAAATATTATTCAATTCTTGGAAAAATAAGCCGGTTTCTACATTTTTTTCTACTTTGTAAACCGTATTATATTACATAAACTATATTAAAGACAGTAAAGGTGATAATATTACATAGTTAATGTTGACAAAACGAGCAATTTGAAATGCAGAATTTTCTGTTATCACTATGTACTCAACTTATACGCATAATTATTCCGAGTGCGATTACAAGTTCCAGATCCGGACTCATAAATGTTCAAAATAACTTTTTTTGTTTGAAACGTTTGAAAAATGATTGTACTGAGCTTTAAGTGCATACAAAAGCAAATTTAGGTAGCACAAATCAATTAAAAAAATATATATTGTGGAAAAAATGTCACTAATGACAAAAATGATTGAAGATAGCTTCAGTTCGTGCTTAAAAGTCGTGTTTATTTATCAGTTCGTTGAATACCATTTTAATTACAATTAAAGAATAGTATATTCTGCAACAAGCTTGGAGTGCTGAATAAATTCGGCAATTTACAAAGAAACAAAAAATTACAAACTCTGGAACAGAGAAACAACAAAAACTCCTGAAATTGAAATTTAATTTATACAGTATAAGGCAACAATAACATAACCTCAATATTATTTGAAATCTGTATTACCGACATGTCACTGTGACATGCTTATTTTAATTTAAAAATTATATTTTCGGCATTTTAATTATTAATTATAGCAACTATATCAGTTTTAGAATAAATATGAATTAATATCAATACTATAAATGTGTAAGAGGTGTCGCTAGTTGTGCTCATTCCATCACTTGTGTTGGAATTAATATTCTATTGCAGTATGATAGAATTGAAGCATTCCGTACTCAAAATTAGTATTAGAATGTTGATGTTCGAAGAGAAAAACTTATTTTCATATGCAATTGAGCATATTTTTATATTTATAAAAGAAAAAATATTTTAATCATCAATTGAAGAATGTGTCGAATTTATTTTAGTGCAAAAAGTAAAGAGCAATGTGTAAGTGTTTATTGGCTATTCATTACTGGTGATTAAAGTACAAGGTTATTAAATATATGCCAAATATTTTCTGCATTATTTTGGTAGTTCTCGAATTAAATGGTGGCAGCGCTGATTTTCAAACAAATTATTTATTATTTTGCTTTGATTTTCACTGTAATAAATTTGTACAAAAATACAACATTCCTAAATACTGATTTCCAAGATTCTACGGCTAACAATTCAGAATTTATACGCGAAATTAAAAAAAATTCAACTGAAGAATTGTTATGAGGATAGGAGATAATCATTCAGATGCTACAGCAGACTAAAATACTAAATTTCAATACTCTACGGCTGATCGTTTCGAATTTATGCCAAAAATTCTAAAAGACTGTCAAGTAAAGTGTATTTCCGGCTCAGCCGATCTTAATGAAAATAGGATATGGGCATTTAAATAGTACAATCGTCTTAAATACTGAATTCCAACATTCTACGTTCAACCGTTTTGGATTTATGCGGAAAATTCGAAAAATGTTTCGAGTAAAGTGCACTTCCGGTATAAACAATTGCAATCATAATGCGAGGTGCACAACTAGATGTTACAGAAGTGCTTAATACGAAATTTCAATGTTCTACGACTGATTGTTTTGAATTTATGCGGAAAATTCGAAAAAAGTTTCAAGTAAAGTGCATTTCCGGTTCAGATGTTTGCAACCATAATGCGAGGTGCACAACTAGACCTCAGACGGGTTTTGAGATTGCCAGTTGTCAAAATCTCGTAATGTGAATTTTGTCGGTTTCACAATACTTTTGTACTTTGTACAACTAATATTTGAAGAACATTTAAATAAAAATAATTATCATTTGTATGCTAATTTTTTTCGTGAGATTTCGAATATAATTTGGCAAGGCTCGAATGTTGCGTTGGGTATTTTATATAAAATTATAGGCCTATAAATATTTTGACAATGACCCCAAGTCTTATTTTATATTCCATTGTTTTGTATACAAAGTTTGAAACCGTTTGAAACTAATGAAAGCAAGGCACGACAGTTGTCCTTTCCAGTGCTCCTCAAAATTTGATCTACATAATTACCCGGTCATTAAGTTCATTATTGTTATGTTTTTCGTCGGTCAACATGAAAAGTTAGTCATTTACAGTCTCATTGAATATTTACAGTCATTTTACATTTTTAATGTTTATTATGTTTCTGATTCATTTATCAATAGATTAGGTTTCGCATACCTTGAAACTTATTTTATTTTAGTTTTGATTATGATTTATTCGTCACTCCTTAATTATTTAATTTGTAATGTAATAAAAAGGCAACAATGCAAGATTTTAAATTGACTTTAAAAACACAACAACCACAATAACAGTTGTAATTACAATTTATACATTAACTCAAACTTTATCCTTATCTTTAGAAATAAATGGATATTCAATTTTTATCACCTCACTTACTCTCACATTAGGTTTTATATGCTCGGGCGCCAGGATCTTTTTATTTAAAAAAAAGCAAAACATTGAAACTTTGATCAAGGAAGTCCGGTTCTGGAATGTAAAAATTTTTTCCCCAAAATGAAATCAAAGGAAAATAAATAAAACATAAACGAAACAATAATTACAACAGATTGACTCATCAATCTAATTTCAACAAATGCAAAGGAATAAATCATTAAACAAACAATAATTACAACAGATTGATTTATTATAAACAATTATTCAACAAAGAGAAATTGGTTTTATGAGAGATGGCGTTTTTAAAAGAATTTGAAACTTCTCAAAAATAATTTAGAAAAGGAATAGAACAGCCTATTCTAGAGGCTTCGCGAAGAAGGTGCTAATCAGGGTGCTAATTCAAACCCAACAATGCACCAACCAGGGCCCTGTTGCATAATGAAATACAAGTCAATATTATTAGTATTTTTACATGTATTTTTACTAGTAATATTAACTTGTATTTCATTATGCAACGGGCCCCAGGCCACATTTAGAAGAAATGAAATAAATCTGAAAAATCCAATTCGATTTCAATTGCCTTATTGGAATTAGCTAGCAAAGCCCTTCGCGAAGAAGATGTTTCCATTATCTGATGCCATAGACTCAAAAAAGTGAAGAGTGCATACCTCAAGTATTAAGCAACTCTTCGATTTTTTTTTGAAATGCAAGCCTATCTTATTGAATCCATCGCGCCTTTATGACTGTAGAGCGATTAAGTGTCGTCAGCGCCATCTCTTATTACAAAATTGAACCATACTCGCATCGCCGCCATCTTGGTTACACACATTTCTGCGCAATGGCGCCTTTATCTGTCAAATCTGACAGATGTCCAACAATTATAACTTTAACTTATTTAAACACTTAACTATGGTATTTATAGTTAGTCTAACACTTAATTCACACTGTTTAACTCAGTAAATGGTATTACATAAGTAAGTTTATCTTATTTCACAAAATGTTTTAATCCACTATGGTTTTTGTAGGTTATGTTCACGGCGCAAGTACTAGAAATGTTTTCACAGAAATATTATAAATGTTCGGGTTTCTGGGAATTCACCACTGATCTCTATATAACACTGGATTGGATTTAGGCCGCTGGAATGCGGCCCCAATTGAGCGTCGCCATCTTGGCAAAAACTGAGGTTCTGTCTCAATTGGTGACAGTTCAGTATGGTGTTAGGACGCAATTTTATACTTAATAAATTTTGTTTATTTATTTAAATGTAGATATATTAATACATAATATTGTTATTGTTTTATTTTATTAGAAAAACTCAACCGAAAAAGTTTGAAGATATAATTTATTCCTATTTTCAGTGAAGTATTACTTTTTACAGGTTTTATGGAGACCTAGAAGGATACATCAATTATTATGTTAAAGTTATCAAACGATTTGATTTTCAATTTCAGATTAAATTGAAAATATCATGAATAATAAAATCATATTGTTGGGCAATGTTACAAAGTTATGATAACAAATTTGAGTAATATATCAAATTTAATATAAAATATCTTGCTCACAGAATTAATCGCTGGACTGCAAATTTGTGCTTACTCACGAACAATAAAATCTTGATTATTAAATGTATTATTATTCTCCTATCATGTGTAGTAAATATTTAAAATTATTAGTTTTGAATAGGCAATATTATTGCAGAAATGCACTTCATTTATTCATGTAGGTAAATTCATAGTTTTAAATTTTAGGTAACAAAAATTTATAAAACTATTGTACGGATTAAATAATACTGAACTACAATGTTTAAAAAATAGTTAAAACACTGACACTATAGTTATTTGTGTATCAAGGCCGTAAAGGTTATCTTTTTTGGTCGAATCTGTTGTTTGCGGCCGAAGCGTAGCTGAGGCTGCAATTCAGGTGAGACCAAAAAAGAACTGTAGGCCGAGGTGCACACAACGTTTTTTAGGCGATCATTACGAAATAATTCAAAATCACATCATTTTATCTATTTATTTCTAAAACATTGCAATTGTACATCTTAGTTGCCGTTGAAATTGTTTTATTTTATTGTCTTCTATCAAGTTGACATTTAACAAAAAATGCGTATTTATTTTTTGAATTGCAAGAACTACAGAGGTTGATGGAAGAATAAATGTACTATTTAAGCGAAAACTGTTTCTTAAAGAGTTCATCAAGCTGCCCATATAGGTAAATATAAAGTGTTTATGAAATATTTTTTGACAGATCAGTCCCAAAAAGTAATATTTGACAGATCAGTCCCAAAAAGTAAAATTTGACAGATTTGTCCCAAAAAGTGAAACTTCACGGCCGCAAAAGAAGCCATAAAAACACCTTTTTTGTCATGATCGCCTAAAAAAAAGTTTACAAATATTTTTAACTATTAATAAATATTTCAACTATTATAACAATTTTTAACTTTTGTTGATTATTAATGTATGTATTTTAATATATATTGAGAATAATTTCTTCATCTTACTTGCATTATACTTTGAATTTCATCGAGTGTCTTCTATAAGTGTTTTGAATTTGCCGCCGAATAGTGACACAAAACCTCAGTTTTACTGTCAAGGCCGCCGTTCAACCGGGGCCGCTTTCAGATGCCAGAATACGGTCTAAACCCAATCCAGTGTTATATAGAGATCAGTGGAATTCGCCCTTTTCAGGGACGAACAGTTAATATTTGAACCTTTTTGCGCTTCTAAATATTTTTTGAATCAATTTTCCTCAAGTTTAATATTTTCTCTCCATTTATTATTTACAAGAAAAAATTGTGTTGAAATATGCTTTTATGAGCCGGTAATGATCTGCAGTTGGTACATCGCTCACACGGCTTTGCTAGCCCACGCACGGAGATTGCACGCTCATCTTCCAAAGATAATGCTTTGTATTCCTGTTTAGGAGTATTTAAAATTATTTTCTGAAGGAGTGAGACGGGCCTGAATCTCGTCTTCTTTTGGATATTGATTTTTTTATACTATATTATGTTGATAAATGATGGCAAGATAGCAGAGTGCTAGCATAAAATTTTCATGGCTTGTCTGGATCGGTATTCACTCTCGTTACCTTTCCAAGCTGGAAATCAAATTAACTTTGCAACAGTGAAGCTAATTGTTGTAACATGGGTCTGCAGGCTTGACACATGGCAGCAAAGTAAAAAAAAACGTGGCAAGCAAAATTGAAAAGTGGGCCCGGAAAATTTTAAAGGAAGTACCCTTCCAGGCCTCCCGTGATTCTAATTTTCAATATTTTCCAAGTAATGCAACTTTTCTGTTAGTGCTGCTCCTGTTGGGAGCCACTGATTTATTTCGCTGTTGAAGGAACTGAACGGAAAGAGAAATATGTGACATAAGAATGCTAAATGAATGAGAGAAACACAAGATGAGTCGCAGATGATAATTAGAGAAGGGCCAGTGCTCTTCAGGTCATGTGACTGCCCCTGGGACTAAAATAACATTGTACCAACGCAACACATTCACCATGTGCTTCATTCTCACAAATCTGCAGTCCCAAAATGTTCCACTTCGAGATAAAAATATGATTATTATTCTACTTTACCGATCCCCCATAGAATTTTTTTTTAAAATCACTCCTTTAACATGTTTAAGACGTCCAAAGTAAAGCTGGTCTGGTGTCTGTATGTTTATAATGTTCCACGATAACAAGTACATCATTTGATTAATTTATGCTTGTATAAAAAAGTTTGTCGATCTTTTTCAAGTCTTTTCCAAAGCACGACCTACTTTTATATATTTAATATTTTTTACGACACAAAACAAATCTTGGAAGGAATAATGTTTATGTTTATATTTCCGTATCTTTTAACGCAAATCTGTTTGTGTACACAATGATAAGATACGGAGGCAAGCAGCAATTCAACTTCGACCCAAAACTGTAATCAATCTGAAAATGTAAAAAAATAGAAGATTTTTTCCAAAGTTACGCAGGAAAAATAAACAAAAGGTGGCCGTAAAAATAAAATTTATTCATTTAATAAAATGAAATAGTGTATTCTGTGCTTTAAAACTTTTCCTTTGCGTATCTGGCTCTGTTCCAAAAATCTAAATACAGCAAATAATCAATTTAAAATTTTCATTCAATTCATTTTGTATCTCCGCACTTCCGTGATTCGTTTTTGTAACGTCTTCTTTTTAGTTTCGTTAAATTGATTTAATCGTTTTGATATTTGGACTGTTGGACTTTTAACTTGCAGGACCGTCTTCAGGCTCAAAGCGAAGATTATTTATTAATTATGTTTTTTTAGTATCTGAGAAAAAATCTACTCCCCCTCTGCAAAATGGCTGCACCAACGGCCACAGCGAGACAAACGGCCATTTGGAAGACGAAAACTCTTCTGGAGATAAGAAAGAGATAACCCAGGCCTCCGCCGCTGAGAAAAGCGGCGACGAAACCACCGATGATAAGAAAGATGAACAGGAAGTCGTCTTTATTCAGGATATGGGCTTCACCGTCAAAATAGTCAGCCCTGGCTCAGAGCCTTTTGACATTCAGGTGATAATAAGTTAGATAATAAAAAAATAGATAGATAGATGAATATATTTGTTGAAGGTTTCGAGCATGGAACTCGTCCAAGAAATCCACCAGTTGTTGATGGACCGCGAGGACTCTTGCCACCGAACTTGTTTTTCCCTCCAATTAGACGGGAACACTTTGGACAATTTCGCAGAGCTTAAAAACGTCGAAGGTTTGAAAGATGGCTCCGTTATCAAAGTTGTCGAGGAACCTTACACCATGCGCGAAGCGCGCATTCATATTAGACATGTACGAGATCTCTTAAAGTCCTTAGATCCTACGGATGCATATAACGGCGTTGAATGTAGTTCCTTAACTTTTTTGAATGTTGTTACGCAGGGAGATATCCTAGAAAAAAAGAAATCTAGGCCGGAAAGTGTAGACTGCACACCTCCAGATTATATTATGCCTAATACGAAAGACAGGCCTTTGATGCCCTTACAGCCACAAGTCAAGGAACTTAGGGGACCCCAATGCATAAAGGTAAATTCATTAATAATAAATAACAACTCCTAAAATTTATTTTTTGTGTAGGTGCTGACAACCTCCGGCTGGAACCCCCCTCCAGGATACCGCAAGATGCACGGCGATTTAATGTACCTGTACGTTGTAACTCTCGAAGACAAACATTATTATATATCAGCATGTGCTCGAGGTTTTTACGTAAATCAATCTAGTGAGGAAATATTTAATCCAAAACCAGCAACTCCGAGTCATTTGTGTCACTCGTTAATTGAACTTCTTAGCCAAATTTCCCCCGCGTTTAAGAGAAATTTTTCTATGCTGCAGAAAAAACGCACCCAAAGGCACCCGTTTGAAAGAGTAGCCACACCATATCAGTTGT
Organism: Dromius quadrimaculatus; assembly: GCA_963989225.1. Lineage (NCBI taxonomy): Eukaryota > Metazoa > Arthropoda > Insecta > Coleoptera > Carabidae > Dromius > Dromius quadrimaculatus. Next base: position 3,481,463 of record OZ022329.1, read on the forward strand.
ACGCATGGGCTGCGCCGATTATGGAACACACAATTGATGCCATCAGAGCTGAAGACAGTAAGAAAAATATTAAATTAATTAATAAGTTTTGATTATTGTTTTTTTTTAGCATTTTCTTCTAAATTGGGCTATGAGGAACATATTCCAGGCCAGACTCGAGATTGGAACGAAGAACTCCAAACTACTCGAGAATTACCGCGAAAGAATCTTCCTGAAAGGTTATTAAGAGAGCGCGCTATTTTTAAAGTTCACAGCGATTTTGTAACAGCTGCTACTAGAGGCGCTATGGCTGTCATTGATGGTAACGTAATGGCCATTAATCCAGGTGAAGAAGCCAAAATGCAAATGTTTATTTGGAATAACATTTTCTTCTCGCTTGGGTTTGACGTTAGGGATCATTATAAAGAACTTGGCGGCGATGCCGCTGCCTTTGTCGCCCCAAGAAATGATTTACAAGTACTTAAACATATTAATTTGTAAAATAATTTATAACCTTGCTTTTTTTAGGGTGTTAAAGTTTACAGTGCAGTCGATTTGCTTGGATTGTACACTTTAGGAACTGTCGTTATTGACTATAGAGGTTATAGAGTTACGGCCCAATCTATTATTCCTGGCATTTTAGAGCGCGAACAAGAACAATCAGTTGTTTATGGTTCTATAGATTTTGGCAAAACTGTTCTGACGCACCAAAAATATTTAGAATTATTAAATAAAGCTGGCCAGCAACTTAAAATTCTTCCGCATAGTGTTCTCAACGATAAAGAGGAATTGATTGAACTTTGTTCGAGTGTAGAATGCAAGGGAATAATTGGCAACGATGGCAGACACTATATTTTAGATTTATTAAGAACCTTTCCACCAGATGTCAATTTTTTGAAACGTAAGTTCTACAATCACTCAAATATTTGGGGACGTATGAAATCCTCTAATATTCAAATAATGTCCTCCTCAGACACAGTTTCCTTCATCCCTCAAATGCTCAAATCTTGCCATTGACATTCCCGCTTTGCTCAAAGCACGAATCTTCAAATCTCTACACGATCATATGCAGTTTCTCCGAATGGTACTAGATGGCGCAGTATATAAGACCAGGGCTATCCAAAATTTGAGATCATATTGAAATTATTTTTTTTTTATATAAAATTCTGAATTTTCAAGCAATATTTTATTATAATTACAATACCCGTAGCAATGAAAAATACAATTGAAATGAATATCTCTATTTTATAAATTATCATAGCAAAAAATAAACTTTTTATGGTGTCAATGTGACTGACTTTAAGTTTCATATGAAATCAATTATTTATTAATGTTTTATGCTGCATTTCATCAAATATATTTATTAATATCAGTGAAGGTTGCAAAATTTAACAGAAATTTAATTACTTCATTTATCAATATAAGGAACACAATAATAAAAATAAATTATTACAATCAACAGATTTATTTATAAAAATATATCATACCATAAAATAATACAATTGCTTAAATAATGTAGTTACCTTAGCCAGCAGTCAACAAAATAGCGTACCACGTTGTTTGTGAATTTTAAATGATTAAATGTACCTTTGAGATTACTAAAGACAAAAACTATTAACGTTCAAAAAAAGTTTTACAATTTTATTTCAAGTTTTTATCCCCGATGAAGTAACAAAAATGTTACAAAATATTGGATTTTAAATGAAAATAGCATCTAAATAAGACTTTTGTACCTAATTGTTCTGCCCTACAACTACCGAAATATCCGTTAAATATTGTTTTATCTTTCAACAAGTCGGTGTTACTTCTTTTCGACATTCTCATACTGCTTATCCGATGTTTTCGCCAAATGTGTCGTTTTCGGTTTTTTTTTTATTAATATAATCGTCGCCTAAAGTTTGATCTTCAGATATTTGATCTGTGATTAACAGTTCCACTTCAGAAAACGTAGACCACAGAACAGAACTACTAGAGAAGAAGCGGAACGCCCACTTTATTCCAAACAAAAATTTTCTTAAGATTTTTATTTATGATTCAAGTTTTCATGATTCAAATATGAGAAATATGAATTGAATCATGATAACTAGAATCACAAATCACAGATTGAATAAATACGAGTAAAAATAAATTAAATACAATCACAGCATTTGGAGTAATGATAATATTTTCATATTTCAACATTAATATACAATAGCAAATAGTCTTGCATCTGGAAATAATTCAATTACATTATTTAAAAATCTATTTATAGATATAGCTCATCTTTCAAAATCACAAAAATGTTGTCCGCCTGTTTGTCCGTTGAGGACTCCCTTTTAATCTCGTATTTTCTACATAGAGAAAATAAAAAAATCGCGATATTGTATTACGATGCAGTTCTTGTGAAACATGACAATTTGCGTCGCAAACTAGTGTAGGTGTTTTTTCGATAAAATCCATAATTCTTGAGTTATAGGGTTTTCCAATGGTATTCATAGGTAAATACGGATTTATTATTCGTAAGTTTCTCTCCAAGTTCCTGCATTATCAAAAGTGTATTCTCATGGAAGTTAGAATTTTGTGTTGAAATGAGCTCTACACATTTTCAGAAAGAAATTAAGTTTTATATTTTATGGGATTTTTCTGGTACCCTGAATAGATGCTGCTTCGTTGATGAATTTTCATAAATTGAGACGTTCTGCGGCGGGAATTGCTCTTGGTGTTTCTCAATGAAATCCATACTTCAAAATTTGAGTCCATATGTATACATATCTATCTGTTTTTTCTTATGGAGGATCATCAATGTGACATTTTATTCCTGTTTTTCAAGTTTGTCTTGACGGTATTCTGCTACAAAAGAAGGATCCAAATTCCAGACCATTTTTCATTGAGGAATACAATGTAAGAATGAACTGACATTTTCTCCCAAACAAGCAAGGCAACGGTACTAAAAATACACAAATTGTATACTAACATCTTATTTATTCATGTGACACTCAAAATCACTTACCACCATAATTGCCACTAAGGATTTTTTGCAGTTCACTTTGAAACAAATTCAGGTCAAACAATTCAAAAATTCAAAAATGAAATCACTTAATCATAAATCTCTAATAGTTCCATAGAACCGCGTATAGATGGCAGGAGAATAATATGATAAATTCAAATCATATTCTCGTTTCGTTAGCCTGATTTCAAACAAGTCTGAGTTTTGCCGTCAATTCGAACTGTCAAAATACATTTGAAGTTAGTCACACTATAAAGGTGGTACAGTTGAAACAGAGAATTCGAAAATCAGAAGCATATATCTTCCCTTTATCTGAAATTATTGGAAACTAAAATTAACTCGTAGCCACCAAGCGGTTATAAGCGGAACTATATTGTAAAGTGGATTCAATCCTAATTTCCATATAATTATATGTTATGTCACTGGTTTTGTTAGCAATATTTAGTGGCTTTTTTGAGATTGTTTGTATGAAATTTTATACAACAATAGTTCTTGATGGTTTTGTTCAAGTTAATTCAGTGAAAAATACTTGGCTTTCGATTTTATTGTCACATTATGTAACCTCAAAATTATTCTTCCTCAAGACTATACTCTTCAAAATATGGAATTTAATCGAAGAATTGGTGATAAAAATTGTTGTGTTTATGGATGTCATTCAAAATTTAATCGAAATGTGGATATGAGTTTCCATAATTTTCCTAAAGAGGGAGAAAGTGTCCGTAGTAACTAAAGTTAGCAATTACGAATTAGTTGATGAACGAGCTGTGTGGATTAAAAAAATTCGTACAAGAAAAGCTTAAAGCTGGAATGTGCAATACAAAAGTGTCGTAAATACTTCCCCGTAATATGATTTTCTTTGAAGCTATGAATTTTATAACCTCACGCAATCTTCCAATTACAACTAAAAATCGTATACAAATAAGATGATTTTGAAAGGAAAAAACTATATATTATGAAAGAAGAAAGTCAATACTTTCCCGCACAATTGGAATTGAATTAAATCATTTAATGAAATATGAATATTTCTTTGGTGAATATCAACGTATTTACATTGTAAACAGACTACAAACTTGCCGTAAGCCACTTTTGATCCACCATTTTGTAAACACAGTGCTGCCGCCAACTGTAATTTTAGTTGCCAATGGCCAATAAATATTTCTCCATTTACTCGTTATGATTATGTTAATAATTGCCTTCATTACCTTCGTTCACAGCTATATTCGCTGTAGTCTCTATTTTTAGCGCATTTTTTTTTGGAAAAAAGCGCTATTATATTCACTTTTGCTGTCTGGCTGGCTGGCGTGACGCTGAGTTCTCAGCAACTATACTATTTACAGACTTGAAACTGATACTAAATAAAAGCTGCTGTTTTGTAGGTTTGCTCAAATTGCTTTAATTTAAGCTCAGTGATTGTGGAAGATTTATTCAATTACTTGTTTCAAGTCGAATAATCCCCATAGATATATATGACATTAGGGATATGGCAACTAAAATTTATTGAAATAGATAAAAATGTAGTTACAACTTTCGCCGTGGGTGTCACTATTATTATGTACAGTTGTCAAATCTGTCCGGGATTCATTCAATGACTTGTTTGACGCGAATTTGAAGCTTATTAGAATGAATTATTATTATTGATTGAAAATTTGTTTATTTTTGGTGTATTTTTTTTATATAGCTTTGATAAAGTTCAAATTATCATTTTAAGGTTCAGCACTTGATCTCCCGTCAGTCAATAACTAAACAATGAAGATTAAAAGGTATTTTTGAGTTTGTATATGCATAAATTATGTACCTATCAAATAGTCAACTTGAAACTAGTACTAAATGGAAGCTGCTGTTTCGTAGGTTTGCCCAAACTGCTTGATTTCAAGCTCAGTAATTGTGGGAGATGGTAATTTGCGAAATCTCTGAAGTAACAAGCATTCATGAGCTGTCAAAAATGCGCTTTCATCATCTAGATGATTCTTCAATTTTTTCAAACAGTTTTGAAATTGTTGTCACATGGAATTGGTCTGTTTTCATATTAAATGGAATACAAATCTCGTACTTTTCTATTACTATTTCCTTCATAAGTAATAATTTTTTATAATGAAGACACGTTCCTCATTCGAACAAATATTCACTTACAAATTTTTTTGGCAAATAAATAATATTCTTTAAACATACCATGAAAAACAAACGTCATGGCTACTGTTATGATTCAATTTATACTTTATAATCTCTTTTTAAAATTGTGAGGAAACCAGACATATAACCTAAGAAACTTCAACTATAAATTTCATGGCCAGTTTCATCGCTGCTCCAGAAATTTAGAGTGTCGCATCAATTAATTGCATATTTCAAAGTGACAGCTGTCACTGTCAAAGTAACAGTTGTCATTGTCAAAGTGAGCTGTCATTGTTAAAGTGACAGATGGCGGTTATATTTTAGTCCTTACATAAAATTGTCATTTTTGAAAATGAAGAGTCCTATTTTAGATTTTCGAGGTCTTTAATTCATTGGAACATACAGTTTCGACATTTTATAGCCAGAAGTATAATTTAAAGATGGTAATTATTTATTTTGATATCTACTAAGCTCATCTTCCCGAGAGCTTTAAATAGATACCAAACTGGACATCATTTAGATAATTTGTAAAAGAAACAATTGACAATCGTTTGAATACCCTCTTTGATACTTCTACTGGAATTATCCCCGCAAAAGCCTCAATTTTTATACCAAACACAATTAAAAAAAAACAATTGACGGATGTTTGCATGTGATGTCCGAATATGAGTGATAATAATTCTAATTTAACATTATGACTCCCAATATTTCTCTCTATTTGTTGAGTTCACTAGGGTCTAAAACATGAAGATCCATAAAAATCTCGAACTCTCAGAAAATCACAATACTTCCCCTATTATATAGGTCGGGGAAGAAAAAAATGTAAAAACAGTTTTCGATCCATATTTTAATTCTTAGTGCCAATTCACAATGTACGTAAACATAAGGAGTACGTAAAAACATAAACGTAAGAAATTATGTATGTTCACAATGGTCGTAACGTAAAATATGAAAATAAAGTGTTTTTTTCATTTTACGTTGGTACAAATTAGGGTTATTGATGTATTGTGTTGGTTTCTCTGCCTGTAATTTTCAAATATTCTGTTGATTTCGATTCTGTTTCGTGTTTAATGTTTTTCTTTGGTTTCACTTTTATTAGTTTGGAGTTTAGTTTGTTTTGTTTTATTGTATGATGTCTGAAAAAGATCTTGCGATTGTTTCATTATTATTGGAACTGCGTTATAAAGGTCGCCAACGAGAGAAATATTAAGACGAGGAAGAAATTGTTGGTTTTTTTTTTTATTAATAATTCTATGTCAATCATATTTAAAGCATGTTTCGATTCAGGGTGTTGTCAACAGTCAGATGAAAATATGTGTTTAAAGTTGACGCATGCGCTATTAGTTGTTTCGTACGTAAACATAACATAAAGTTGAATTTATATCAACTTTACGTTTTCATTACGTAGCTCTTATGTCAATACGTAAACGTAAGAAATTCGTAAGAGAATTGAGAACACGGGAATTGAAATACAGTAGTTCAACTTTATGTTTTTGTTTACGGTTACGTACTCCTTATGTTTACGTACATTGTGAATTGGCACTTAGAATTATAGAATAAATAGGACAGCAAGAAATTGTACAAAGCTACGACCCTGACAGATTACTATGTGTACCTTGTACGAACCGGATATGTTTAAATATTTATATATTGATGTTTGATAAGCTTTTCGTTATAATTTTGGACAATCTTGGTCTTAATATATTTATTGTGCCATCTGTTTGCATTTAAATGAACTACATATGAACTTGTAGAGATTTGAAGATTCGTGTTTTGAGCAAAAATATCAATAAATTTATGATCCGCCATTTTAGAGAAATGCATAAGGCAAGATTTGAGCATTTGAGGGATGCAAAAAACTGTGCTTGAGGAAGACAAGATTTTAATATTTAATTAATTAATTAATTAATTTTTTAGTGGAAGGGGAGAAATTAAGCAACGAAGTGACAATTTTTGGCTTCCCAATCGAACACAAACACAAACTCTGCTGCCTGCGCCAAGAATTAATCGATTCTTTCGTCGATTCTCGTTACATGATGTTCATAAAATACGCCGCCTTCCATTTACAGCAACTGAGTTTAAAGAAAAAAGAACAAGACTCCAGTAAATCTCAAGATCTCAAGGAAATAAAAGATAAAGAGTCGGAAAAAACTGACAAAGAAAGTGAGAAAGAAAAAGAGAAACAAAAGGAAAATGAGAAAGAAAAGGAAGAAACTGAAATTGAAGCTGATGAGGCCAAAAAAATTGTTGAAAGTATTACTGACGGAAATAAACAAGAATTGGAAGAAAGTACCAAAGATATTGTTAGGACAGCTGCTTTGGCGGTTGGTTCTTTAAAAGAAACCGAATTTGATATAAGATTTAACCCTGATGTTTATTCGCCGGGTATTAGGCATGCCGAAAGTGTTGGCCCGTCATTAGAAAAACAAAGACAGTTGGTGAAAGATGCTGCCGAATTTTTAGTCACCGTACAGATCCCAACTTTTATTAGGGATTGTTTGGACCATTCCAGTGCGCCTATGGATGGTTCAACTTTATCTGAAGCTCTGCACAATCGCGGAATAAATATCAGATATTTAGGAAAAGTTTGTACTCTTTTGTCCCGTGTTAAACAACTGGAATATCTTCACAGTATAGCTGCTGCCGAATTAATCCTGCGATCAGCCAAACATATTTTCACTTGTTATCTACAAACAACTGAATTATTAAACCTTGCAGTAGCTATTGCACACTTCTTAAACTGCTTCTTGTATTCCGGTGCTGTTCCTAACCCCCTACAAGGTGTGGACGAGCTTCAAAGCAAGACTGCCAAGCGCAGAAATAAGCGTAAGGGAAGAAACAACCCTATTTTAAATGGAGATACTAATGAATGGGCAACATTAACCCCAAAAACTTTATGGCTGCAAATTAAACAAGAACTAAAATCTTATTATGATTACGATTTAGCTGCAGAAGGTCTTGACACTATTTGCGAACATTACACCCTGCAAAAAATCTCGCTTTTGCGCAATTTTTGCACTAAAACCGGCATACAAATACTTTTGAGGGAATATAATTTTGAATCTAGAAATAAAGTTCCGTTTTTCGAGGACGATATTTTAAATATTTTCCCTGTTGTTAAGCATATTAATCCCAGAGCGACAGATGCTTACAATTTCTACACAACTGGACAAAGTAAAATACAGCAAGGTTATTTGAAGGACGGTTATGATTTAATAAGCGAAGCTTTAAATTTATTGAATAATGTTTACGGTGCTATGCACCCAGAAATTGCCCAGTGTTTGAGAATGATTGCTAGATTGAATTACATAATGGGGGAACATGCCGAAGCGATGGCGTATCAACAAAAAGCTGTTTTAATGTCGGAAAGAGTCAATGGAATTGATCATCCTTATACAATAACTGAATATGCTCATTTGGCTTTATATTGTTTTGCGAATAGCCAAGTTAGCACAGCCCTGAAACTTTTATATAGAGCGAGATATTTAGCGCTTATTATTTGTGGGGAAAATCATCCTGAAATCGCACTATTAGATGTAAGTGTTTAGTATTTCATTTATAAGTATAACAATTAATAAATTTACAGAGTAACATCAGTTTGATTCTTCACGCAGTAGGAGAATACGAATTATCCCTCAGGTTCTTAGAAAAAGCTCTTTCGTTAAATATTAAATATTACGGATCAAAATCTTTAAAGGTTGCAGTTACGTACCATTTAGTGGCCCGTACCCAAAGTTGCATGGGCGATTTTAGATCTGCACTAAACAACGAAAAAGAAACTTACGCCATTTACAAACAACAGGTATTTTAACCATATTTTGTGCAACAAATTGTGTTTATAATTATTTTTAGTTGGGTGAAAATCATGAAAAAACGAAAGAGTCGTCCGATTGTTTGCGCCATTTGACGCACCAAGCTGTGGTTCTTCAGAAAAAAATGAATGAAATTTATACTGGTAAAGCGCCTACGTCCCTTCCTCCGATTCAGATACAGCCGCCGTCTATGGGCTCAGTACTTGATATGTTAAATGTCATCAATGGAATATTATTTGTACAAATCAGGTAAATGAAACATAAATAAATATTTTTTTTTTGTACAACTAATTTCAATTTTAGTCAACAAGACATCGACAACTTCAAGGCTGAAATTGAAAAACGACAGGAAGAATCAAATTCAGAGCAAATTGAAAGCACATCAGAACCAACTCCCTCTGAGGATGAACCTAAAGTTGCAGCCAGCTGAATGTAAAATTATCGCACACTGTTTCGTTAACTTTGTTAAATGCTAGTTTATGCGTTCTGAGCTACTGAAAAGTGCTGTAAAGTTAAGTGCCATTTTCAATCGTGTTGTAAACTTGTATATTCTTTCACCACACTCATACACAAAATTAATCATTAATCATCGCTCATAATCTGTTGTTATGTACAGAATTGTACCTATTTCTAATTGGTCGCACATTTAACGCGCTGTTTGTTTACAAGTATACAGGATGTTCCACTGTCACTTGTCACATATCGATGGAACACCCTGTACAAGTTATATTTCTGAATGATGCAGATGTCGATAGTATAGTTGCAAATATTTATTGAGCTACCGCCCAAAAGAGGCCTTTGTTATCAATGCAGTGATAAAAAAGTCAGAGTAAGCTTGAACAGAAAAAATTGGTCAACAGGGATGTAAACTTTTTTAATTTAATTCGTAAAATAGTTTACTATATTCTGTACAAAATGAAGTTTGCTAATTGCTGTTCTATTAATCAATCAAATCAGCACCCGGGCTCTGAGTAGCCTTGTGCTGTCAATATTTCTTATTTTATTTTTTGTTTATACATTGATTTATTACTAATAATCGGATAAAATTAACGCAAAGACAAACTACAATCAAGAAAATTAATTATTTATTTATATTTTACGTTTATTTATTAGTTTATAACATGGCAAATAACATATCCCATTTAAATGCGACTACGTTGTCAGGCAGACTTGAAAAAATTGTCAAAAACTGCCAAAACTGTTTTTGTGTTTTACGAAACGCATTTGACGGGAAAACCGTTTCGTTATAAAAAAGGCGCAATAAAATGACAAATCAAATGAGTATACGCACCAAATATCAGGAAGAACGGCCATAAAATAATTATTAGGCGAAAGAAATCATTTTTTCTATATTTTTTATTAATTTATTTATGTTTAGCTACCTGCGCACTTTGAAAACAATGAAAATAGTTATTTTGATTCTAGATTGTGAAATGTCACTTTTGCGTTCGATAATAAAAGATTGTTTTGTGATGTAGCGTAGTCGAGAATGCAAAAGAATTTCGTAATCGAATGTCTCAAAATTAATAAAAAGGTAAAGAGAAAATTTTGACATTTCGAATCAATCAATGTGACTTTTATGCCCGATTTCATGGCCGGAAGTTAAATTGACCTCGGTTAAAATGATTGAGAGATAACCAATAAAATAAGTTTCGTTTTATTCAATTAATTTGGGTCCTGAAATCGGCCATTAATGTTGCTATAATATCGATACAGTTTATTTGATTGCAGGATGCGAAATATTTCGCACCCTGGCTGCGAAATATTTCACGTCCTGTAAACAAAACTATCTTTTCGCATGTTTCTAATTGCCTAAAGCCTCATTTTCATGACGGCGTGGCTGGCGTGGTGTGCAAAGTTAATTTTCTTTAAGTTTTAACACTGTACGCCGGGGCGCATGCAATTTTGTTAACTTGGAGCCGCGCTGGCTGTCACGCTTACTCCGATGCTAGAAATTTGGTCTGCTGCGGGGTACCAGACTTACCACGAGACTTGTTTTACAAGCCACAGCCAATCAGAGTGAACGACGAAATCACATGACTACTTCACTGAATTATATGTCGCATCAGCACGCTATGCCGCATTAGCGCATTGTGTTTTGTGGTGTTTTGAGATACAAATAAATAAAACAACATGTTGAGAATTCCGCGGCTTTGATTCCTCCTCAAAAGCCACTCTCTTGAGCAAAGTTTTCTTCTTTTCTCTCTGTCTCGTATTTCTAATTAATTTGCAAGCTATAACTGTAGCAAATGCTTCTGCTCTCGTCCGACGATTATTTTCGGCAACATCCATATTTGTAATAAACAAGTTTACCAAGTCTACGTTCTAGTCTGAATGAGTGGCGTAGCTTGCATCGTGTGATGCGAAAATAAGTGTCACATCAAGTGCAGCTCAAAGCGGCCCAGTGCGCAAGGAAACTTGCTGCAAATTAAGTGAACAAAATTGCATAGAAAAGTGCTTCGTGTGCGGATTTTAATGACAGTTTTCACAAAAAAAAATTATTGCAGCACTTGGGCAAACCGTGGGTTTTGTCCCGTACTATCGATACTTTTGTTGTTTAATTAATTAAATTGACTGCAATACCCGGAAAACCACGGCCCTTGCTTGCGGCAGCCCTGTGCTATCAATATTTTGTGTTGTTTTTTTTTAGGGTGACCCTATTCAATTGACTTAATTTTTTTTTGGTGGCATTATTCATTATTAATTGCAATGAAAAATATGGGACACACAAAAAACCATAATAGTTATTTAAGTATTAAGATCAGTAAGTACAGTTTACCGATTGAAAATAATAGCTTGGAGGCCGAGCCTTGGCGAAGTTTCCAAATATTATGCGAAATTGGTGCAGTACTTATTGACCGAGATGCTCACAAAATTTTTGCACGATTGGAAGATCTACCCAAAATATGGATTCGAATTTTCTTTTTCAAATTGAATTACTACTAATGATTTTTTATTCGCTGTCAGCTATCATGTTTGACATTTTATTGTGAATTTTTTACTTACTGTCTTTGTCCATGGGCGGTAAGTCAGCATAACCATAGTAACCACAGTTTGCATGGTAAAATCAACATACCACCTCGAATAGAGGGCCGGTAAACACATGAAAACGTCCAATCGTGCAAAAAAAAATGATAGAAAATTGAACACACGAAAAAAATTCACTTATCAATAGGGTTGGCTTGATTCAAATCATCAATCGAGTCAATGTGATTTAAAAAAAAAGTCAAGTGATTATTTAATACAGAGGTGCCCAACCCAAATCGTTTGGTGGGCCGCACATATGAAATTCAGTACATAATATGCAGTGTTTATTATTGCAAAATTCAACAATTCACTCTATATTATAATCGTCTAGTCTAAATGTCTAAAATAATATGGACAGTTGAAAACTACAAGTCTTCAAATGGACCGCGGGTTGGGCATGCCTGAAATATATTCGGAGGTATTTTTGATTCCATTTTGTAATAGTTATTTGTGTATCAGGCCATAAAGATAATCTTTTTTGGTCGAATCTGTTGTTTGCGGCCGAAGCGCTAGCTGAGACTGCAATTCAGGTGAGACCAAAAAATAATTTTAGGCCAAGATACATACAACGTTTTTCAGGCAATCATCACGAAAGAACTCAAAATCACAAAATTTTATTAATTTATTTCTAAAACATTTCAATTGTAAAAATTAGTTGCCGTTGAAATTGTAATATTTTTTTTCTACAGTCACTATAGAATGATACCCATTCCACACGCTGTAGCGTGCGGAATAGGGGTCATTCCGCACGCTTAGAAGTTCCCAGGAGAGCCGCGTGGCGTCGCGAAAAAACTGTTCCATTGCTGTCATAATTTCATTTCTCTTTGATTTTCCTATCATTTCTCTCCAAAAAAATATCAATATGAATAATTTTGTCAAAGTTTGATGAATTGGAATGAGATCAATGAGGCAAATTCTTTTTCAAAAAACTGCATATTTTGCTTATAAATATTTCCGCGAACACCTTTGACTGTAGAAAAAATAACATCCGTCACTCGTGCGAATCGATCATTCCATGCTCATGTGAATTCTGCCACTCGATTTCGTCTCGTGGCTGAATTATTCGCATTCGCATGGAATGATATCCATTCCGCACTTGTATCGGAATATACTATTTTCTACAAACGTCAAAAAATATTGACATGTGTACATCAATATTAGCATGCGAAATGTCGCATTGGAGTTGTTTATCATGACAACGGGCATGAAGTATTTCGTACACTGACTTTATCACGTTGTCATGAAAAAGAGCTGCACTAATTTTTGTATTTCAATATTTTTTATAATTTTTTGACGTCTATAGAAAATTTTTTGTATGCAACTCGTGCACGAATTTTCTTTGAGCCTTCATTTTCAAGCACCAAAGTATAATTTTGCGCACTAGATACATGAATAACTATTTGTATACTTGATGGAGACATCAGGTTTAATATGTAGAAAGCAGTTAAGAAAAGTGCCAGTTTTCCAATTAGCAACACTTTTCTAATTAGCAAAAAAAAATAACTGACAAAAAACGCACTATGACACGCGCCCAAATAACAGCTTTGACCTAATTAAGAAAGAATTATAGCTTAAACAACTCGATTTCGCCGGAAAAAATGTAAAGTCGCTTCTTTAGCTGCATCCAGAATTTTGCAAGAATCATTAGCTTCTGTCAAATTAATTTTCAATATTATTTATTTGTTACTATGCTTTTGCTTGGCAATTGTCAAAACCATTACTACGTTTTTGCAAGAACACAACCTTGATTAGTATTTCTGCAGAAAATTATTTTTATTCTTGGCGTCTTCCACTCAAGTTTTTCCATCAAGTATACGAAAAAATAGCATGTTCAACACGTAAGAAAAGCAATATTACTTTGCTCGTGTAAATTTAATTCACTCTCTCGTGATCTTGCTCGTGAATTGACATTTTTAAAAGAATGTATATTTATTTCTTGATTTACAAGAGCTATAGAGGTTGAGAGAAGAATATAACATACATCGCGGTAAAAACTGTTTCTTAAAGAATCCACCAAACTGCTCATATAAATAAATATATGGCCAGTTGCACGGCTGTCCCTTGAATTTTAAGTGTCGTTTAATTAAACAATATCGTATTGTCACAAAATTCAATGTGAATAATTTATTATCACAGGTTACAGTGTAAATCTCGTATTTTCACAATTTCGCTCGAAGCTACTCTTACTGAATCTTTGAATGAATCAATCTTCTCCTAGCCCTCGCTCTTGTATACCTAAGCCGACAATGGGCCAACATTCAATTGTCTAACAGTTGTTGCCTGGCAACCACCGGACATCTAGTGACCATAGCCTGTCAATCATATCCGACAATTGAACATCGACCTTGTCAATACTAACTAGGATTACAGTTACAGCGAATCAAAATAAATAATTATGTGACCTAATTACTAGAAATATTTCATATTTGTGACAGTATCAAGACTTAAAAGTCAAATGTGACGTAAACATTGCTGTCATTATTCCGATTCTATATTTTTTGTTTAAGTAAAATTTAAGCTAACGCGGTGTAACTGGCCAATAAAGTTTTAACATCCGACTAGTTTATTATCGTTGTCATAATATCACTGATTCCAGAGTAATAACGTAACAAATAATTCCCGGGAGTATTATTTTGAAAAATAACAAACACGTTTCTTAGTTACAGCAACTAAAGTAATTTCTCTGACAGAAATCACAATGACAGGACATACATTGCTAAAAATTTTGATTGAAATACAACAAAAGTCGGACATTAAACATTGAAGGCACCACGGGAGTTGAACGGACGATAATACCTACGGTCAACGTACACACCTCGGAAAGTACACTGTTGATCTCAGATATTATTGTCCTTTTAACACCCTTGATATCTTAATTACTATAATGAAGTAGTTTTTGACAGATCAGTCCCAAAAAGTGAAATTTGACCAACTTCACGGCCCCAAAAGGGGCCATAGAAACACCTTTTTTGTTATGATCACTTGAAAAATAATTTTAAAGAATCATGATTATTCGCTTTCTTATTTTGTATATTTAAATCATGTTTTTTTCCAACCCTGATTAATATTGCTAACGACAAAATTATCTGTTCATGGTTTACTTCGACTTTTTATTTTTTAATCACTTCCATTCAATCACTAGTCATTCTTGTTACCATTTCAAAGGACACTATGTGTAAAATATTGACTATTTTTAAAGATTATCTTAATTTGGTGCCTGCTGGAATCCTAACTTGAATTCCTTTTCATTACAGCTAAAATTTCGTTTCATTTTGATTACTGGAATACTTGAAAAAAAAAATATTTAGCTGTTTTGGATTGAGACTAAATTTGAATGATGTGTCGTTACTTTTGTAATACAGTGATAAAGAAGTGGGCAATGAGACTTCTTTTTTCCCTGAACAATATGTAATAGACTATAGTTATACGCTTAATAATGTAATAATGAATTTGTTGTACCGAATTTGACACTTTTCTGTAAATTTTGTTGATGTTTTAGTACTTTTATATGTAGTTTAACATAATTTTAATATTTTTCTCAGCTAACGACACAAAAGGCTTACGATGGTGCGGTAAATTATTGAACTAAATAGGAAAAGTAATCATTTTTAGAAATTAGTTTTGTAAGTGAGTAATCAGCTATTTTCAAAGAAAATTCTAAAAAGCGGGCAGATTTTTTTGCTCTATTCCTCCTAGCTATAAAGGAAAGCATGTTCTAAGCAGAAAATTTCGTCAAGGACTCGTGCAAAAGCTGTATCAATCTTGGGCGGAATATTTGGAGCTCATTTCAGTTTGTTTTCTATTATTTTTTCAAAAATAATTTAAAGTTTGTAATCAAACGAACGAATATTGTAATAACTTTACATCAAAGAATATTTTTTTATGGCTAGGCAGACTCCATAAAAATCTCCTCGTGTGTGAAATTCCTTAATTTCAATTAGTATTTAGCAAGTCAATTAATTCTCCGATAACCGCGTTAGTTATCGGTGTTTAGTACTGAAATTAACTAAATTATGTTGTGAATGATGTTTCAACATAAATTGGCATCATTCGTGGCTTTCTAAAAGTGGTTTGTAGTCAAGTATCGACAATAGATGGAAGATAGAATAGATTTTCGAGTAGCTAGTCAGTAAAGTTAGCATAATTAGCATGGATTGATTTAAACTTGTTATTTTACATAAGTCTTGTTTTGCAATCGGGTAATCCTGTCCGTTATTTTTGATCGGGCTGGATACTCGAACATAAAATATCATTTGTTAGTAAAATATATCGATTTTTTAGTGAGGGATTTTTTATTTTACACCTGTTTATACAAAAAACGATAAACCTTATTTGCAAAATGTATTTTATCCATATTTTTTTTCAAATTATATTTAAAGGAACAAAAGTTTTAGGACTGTTGTTTATTTATTAATAAAATCTTGTCTGGTTGCATAATGCAAGCTAATTAAATATTTCTTACACGAGTCTTGTTCAGTTAAACAATAAAATATTATTTCAAAATTCTTTTTATTGGCAAGATATCATATACAACAAAAAACGCTTAAAAATAATGGATGAAGTATTTTATATGACTGCATATGAGTGAGTTAAAAAGTTTGTACAAGTTATATTACGTCGTTAAATGTTATCGGCCGAGATTCATGGCTTCGTCTATCATTCCCATCTCTTCAGTTGGAGCTTTAGATCCTTTCCTCTTCTTTGAGTACATTAGAAAAGCGATTGCTGCAAAGAAATGCAGCAAAAACACAAACCTGAAACAAGAATTTTAGTGAAATTAGTTTTAGTGATGTGTTTTGACAATGTGATTTATTTGAGGTGATTTTGGAAGATTATAAAATGTGATGCAAAGGTAATTTTTAGTCAAACGTCAAATAATGTTATGATATTCTTAAATAGTAATTTGTGTATCATGCCGTAAAAGTAATCTTTCTTGGTCAAAACCTTCCGGCCAATGCATCTTAAAAAAAAAGTCTGTAATTGATATGATCAGGATTTCAAATAGACATCCGATATTTAATTACATTATCACGTTTACAGTATCATTTTCTGGATGCCGGAAGTGTGCTACATAACAATTCAAAATTTCGATTAATGAATTTTTTGACACTGAATTTCAGAACTATTTTCAATACAGCTATGTAATTATATATATTGATTGAAAAAACTACACTTGTATCTCTATAAAACGGGCAACCAGAATTAAAATAAATTTGACATGACATAAATTTTGTATTTTATATGTTCGAAAATTGCAGTAAATATCAACTAAACTAGGATTTTTGTTTCAGTTTTCTTTTTGGCGAGTACAGCACGATCGATTGGGAGTATGCAAGTTATGTAAGTAATTTTTTTATTAGAAATAATTAAGCCATATTTTAAACTACAAAAAGAGTAAAACTCTATTGAATTGTTATGCGTTATGCCCACTTTACGCGATCATATTTTTATATACAATTTTACATGTAATTCTTGTCATATTTAATAATTCATATGCGAATTTTACACGGTTTCTAAATATACATGTAATTTCACAAAATCTTCTTGTTCAATGATATTTGACCGTGTGAAGCGACAGAAATTCCCAGAATGGCATTGTTCAATAAGAATTGGGGAAATAGTTGGAATATAATGTTCAAATTTTTCAAGTCCATTTTCATCAAATTTTAGTGATATCTAGGGACTTTGGAGTCTGTGGTTGCTGACTTGTGTGGATCACGTTTAGTATTTAACTTCATTCTTATTATGGTTCAAGCAGCTGTCAGTGCCAATTCACAATGTGCGTAAACGTTAGGAGTACGTAACCGTAAACATAAACATAAAGTTGAACTACTGTATTTCAATGCCCGTGTTCACAATACTCTTACGTATTTCTTACGTTTATGTATTAACATAAGAGTTACGTAATGAAAACGTAAAGTTGAGATAAATTCAACTTTATGTTATGTTTATGTACGAAACAACTAATAGCGCATGCGTCAACATTAAACACATGTTTTCATCTGACAGTTGACAGCACCTTGGATCGAAACGTGCTTTAAATATGATTGACATAGAATTATTAATAAAAAAAGCAACAATTTCTTCTTCGTCTTAATATTTCTTTCATTGGCGACTTTTATAACGCAGTTTCAATAATAATGAAACAATCGCAAGATCTTTTTCAGACATCATACAATAAAACAAAACAAACTAAACTCCAAACTAATAAAAGTGAAACCAAAGAAAAACATCAAACACGAAATAGAATCGAAATCAACAGAATATTTGAAAATGGCAGAGAAACCAACACAATACATCAATTACCCTAATTTGTACCAACGTAAAATGAAAAAAAACACTTTATTTTATTATTTTACGTTACGATCACTGTGAACATACTTAATTTCTTACGTTTAGTCCTAATTCGCAATGGGCGTAAGCATAAGAAGTACATAAGAAATACATAAGACATAAAGTTGAACATGTGCAATTCTTATGGCCGTATTCACAATGATCTCACGTATTTCTTATGCTTACGTAGTGCATAACAGCTGCATAAGAAAGTTGAAATCATCTCAACTATAAGTATTTCTTACGCATATATTTTCTTAACGTGCATGTCCAATATAGTTTTACAGACACAGACAGTAAATGTGTCAAATGAATGAAAATTAACTTGTTTTTGTACCAAAAAAGACATTTAATTGCAAACATGTGCAGTAACAAAAGTAATGCCCTAAACTAAGAGCTTTAATATAGAAAACAAAACCAAAAGCAATGAAAAATATTTTCAAATATAAAATTTGAAAAAAAGGAGTCTTTAAAGAAGCTGTTTTTATAAAATAATCGAATCAAAACAAAAATAAAGCAAAGCGTTGTTTAGGACAAGTGATTTAAATTGTGACAGATACTAAACACTAAAAGTACCTATATTTTATAACCAACTCAGGCCGCAATATTTCTATAAAATAATTTTTATGCTTTGCTTATGCTATGCTCATTGCGAACACGCATAAGATTTTCATACGAATTATGTTATGTACTTCTTATGCTATACCCATTGTGAATTATGGCTTAGCAGTTTGGAGTTTAGTTTGTTTTGTTTTATTGTATGATGCCTGTAAAAGATCTTGCGATCATTTTATTATTATTGAAACTCCGTTATAAAAGTCGCCAACGAGAAAAATATAAAGACGAGGAAGAAATTGTTGTTTTTTTTTATTAATAATTCTATGTCTATCATATTTAAAGCACGTTTCGATCCAGGATGTTGTCAACTGTCAGATGAAAACGTGTTTAAAGTTGACGCATGCGCTATAGGGAGTGAGCGCAGCCACCAGAGGTCTCACCAGTTATATGTAAAATGGCGACAGAACCGTGATATGCATTGACTTTATATGTTAGATTAACAGTGCGCTGTGAAAATATTCCAATCATATATGTTTATCTGTATTGAAATTTAATTTTTGTGTGAAAAATTCTATAGACATAATATAAAATATGTCCTATATTAAGTTATCTGATATTTTTCTGAATTAGTTTGATGTAGTGGTAAAAACATTCCAAACACTTAGCTTGGAATGAAAGATTTTATTCAGATTTTACATGGAACATCGTTTATTTGTAAAAGCTATTCATTATCCAATACATTCTGGATGCAAGTAATGAACATTAAAAAGTTTGATGTTTATTCTAGTGTAATTTTAAAGTATTGATTTGATAATTTTTTCGTTTTTCCATAATTGTCTAAATTACACTGGACATCAATACTTCTGTAATTTATCTTATTTTGAGCCATAAAATTTGAATTTTTAATAAATTTATACTGAGTTCCGCACATTTTGTTTCCTGAATCCTGGAATATTTCTGTTGGGAATGAAGTTTCTTTAAAACTTAAGAGATGCTTCAACAAAAATGAATAGGATTTGTTCAAATGCATGAAAATTCATATTCATGTAATCTAATCATTATTCTGAAAAATTTCTGATTTTCTGTTTTCTGAACCATTTTTTTCTATGCTTGTAATTGCTAATTTATTGGATGAATTTCTGCTGCTTTCGGTAGATAGATTATGTTGAAAATCGATATATACTTATTTATTTACTCTTAAACTACAGCACTGTGGTACAGAATAATATCATCTGGATTTCATAGTAGTTTTACTATTATAAAATATTTATTAACTCTATAAATATCGAAAAAACAAAACAGTCTTTCAAGACAAAACTCCATAAATGATCTCCATTATAATTCAAATCTATCTCGGGTTTTCTAGTTTAAATTTCCGCCGCCAGAGGCCAACTCTTTCGTCGCTCACTCCCTATTAGTTGTTTTGTACGTAAACATAACACAAAGTTGAATTTATCTCAACTTTACGTAGCTTTTATGTCAGTACATAAGCGTAAGAAATACGTAATAGTATTGTGAACACTTGAAATACAGTAGTTCAACTTTATGTTTATGTTTACGGTTACGTACTCCTTACGCTTACGCACATAACGTCTAAATAATTGTCGTACACTACGTTAATGAGTTTAACAAATAATGCACCTTCTTGAAGTCAGTTATAAATTTCATTCAAAGTTTTTAAATTGGTACTAGGCATCAAAAAATTTCTCCGAATTTTAGTTTCTCAAGAAAGTAGCTAATGAAGTGTTAGTAGCAGCTAAACAAAGCAGATCTCGTTAAAAATAGCATTCTGTATTTGTTTTTCCAACAGATTCAATTTGATTTTAGTGTTTCTGTTAATCCATTTGTAAATCTATGTTGGTAGTACTGTTATAATTGTCAAATTTATATATATTCTAAAATACCGTGTAAGTTTATACGTACCAAGCAAGATACATGCTGTATCCATAGCTATCAGTCGCTCTTTCGGGGTACGTGAAGGGCAGATGCCCCCTTTCATATTCAATACTGCTGCAAAGAACTTCAATGACAGTCAAGACACTGACTGCTGTGATTCCGTGGCAAACCCCAGCCAGTCTTTTAAAAGTATAACGTGGATTCAAAAACGTGTAGATTGAAAACATGAAACCCATCACCATCAGACAGAGGCTTATTATTGCGAAAGAGGCTTCTGTACGACTGTAATCTAAACAAGGAAATTTAAATTGATACTTTTATTATTACAAAAAATTGGACTTACTTAAAATTCCTTCGTCCAAAGATGGGTCATTGTCTATTTTGTCTTTGGAGGCAAAAACTTCGTTATATTTGCAAAATGCTGTAACAAACAATTTTTTTATGAATTAAAATTGAATCTGTAATCATTTTTAGGTTTTTCAACCGAATTTGACCAATTTTTTGATTCAGTACCGACGAGCTTTATGTCGACCTATTCTAGTTTTTTATTAAAAACGTTTATTTTTTGGGATAAAATTTAAATGAGGCACCTCAAAACATCATACAAACATTCAAAAGGAAAATAACTCACAAAATAAACAGTCTTGCTAACGGCCTGGGACATAAACACACGTCCAGAATCCGTTGTGAAGTAATCAAAGAATTATCTTACAAGTAAACATTTTAGTCTAAACGAACTGTAAATTTAGTTGTTGAATGCAGCAGCGAAAATAGAACAGATTTAAGATCTCAAAATTAATCTGTGTGAACAGTCAACAGATGGTATACTTTATGCACCATTTAGTCGTAAGTGAATATGTCAAAATATATTTATGGAGATGAACAAAGATTACAATCAATCATAACTGAATAAGTCATGAAATTACTATGTTTACATTCTACTTTGAAAACTGTTCAATTTTTGTTTCTAATTGCTTGTCGTGAATCAGTACAAATCAAATCGGTTCCAATCATCTAATTATTGTTTACAATCAACTTAATACGAACCTTTCGAAATATATTAATAGCTGATCTATTTTCACAAATTAACTGCATTAATTCTGGCAAGAGTTGTATTACCTGTTGATAAAAATTGCTCAATTCTAAGCTTCGATATAAGCCCTAATTCACAATGGGCGTAGCATAAGAAGTACATAATATAATTCTTACGAAAATCTTAGGCGTGTTCACAATGAGCATAGCATAAGCAAAGCATAAAAGTTATTTTATAGAGATATTGCAGCCTGAGTTGATTATAAAATATAGGTACTTTCAGTTTTTAGTATCTGTCACAATTTAAATCACTTTTCCTAAACAACACTGCTTTATTTTTGTTTTGATTCGATTATTTTATCAAAACAGCTTTTTTAAAGACTCCTTTTTTTCAAATTTGATATTTGAAAATATTTTTCATTGCTTTTGGTTTTGTTTTTCATATCAAAGCTTTTAGTTTAGGGCATTACTTTTGTTTCTGCACATGTTTGCAATTAAATGTCTTTTTTGGAAGACGAAATTCGTTTAGTATTATTATTAAAACAAAGATTATAAATATTCCTAACCACAAAAACAAGTTTATTTTCATTCAATTGACACATTTACTGTCTGTGTCTGTAAAAATATTTTGGACATGCGCATTAAGAAAAGATATGCGTAAGAAATACGTAAAGTTGAGATGATTTCAACTTTCTTATGCAGCTGTTATGCACTATGCAAGCATAAGAAATACGTAAGAGCATTGTGAACACGGCCATAAGAATCGCACATGTTCAACTTTATGTCTTATGTATTTCTTATGTACTTCTTATGCTTACGCCCATTGTGAATTAGGACTAAGTGCGTAATAATTTAACTGAAAATCAACACAAAATTTCATCCTCTCTAATAAACAGTAAAGCGTGAAAAGACATGATGGTCAAATGTGTCAAATAACCGTAATTTAGTTTACATCGTTAACTAGGAAATTTTTGAAACTCAATCAAAATTTAACATCAATAAATCAAGCTACTTTTGGCACTCTAGCCTTGTTTAAATTTCTCTTAAACTGTTATGAATGTAATACACTTGGATTGCTAGGTTTAAGTACGTGTTGGAATCCACAAATAACATATTTTAGAAGGATATTTATTTTGTTGAATGAAAGTGCTCTGTCAATAATAATTTCAGTACTTGTGTTATAAATAAATAAATATTTGGAATTCCCTAAAGCTCGTCGATACTGATGTAGCAAAAGTTAATCATTATGATCATCAACCAATTTTAACCGAAATTTATATGCAAAATTTTTTTAATAGATAATTCTTCATCTATCTTATTTTCGATAATTGATGCTAAAAATTTCTTACTGCGGGGTACAGCTGTCTTCGGATCTGGATATTGTAGTTCATGTCTGACTGGAGTGCTGAAATCCGTTCCGTTTTCGTTTAGTGTCAAATTGGAATTCAAAACTGCATGATGTGGTTTTGGGATCAAAACGGTTCGACATATCCGCCATATCCCGGAGTGACTTTCTAGAAAATATCTTCTGGTTTGTGGGATGAAAATACCTGAAAGTGAAAATTTAATTAACATTTTGTAATATAATTTTTATCTAAACAAACGAGAAATATTTGTTCTCATTATTATTCAACAATTTATTGTTGTTTGGTGGTTGTCAGGTATTTGAATGCTGGTCCATTGTTGTTCAACTGTCAGACATTTGAATGTAGGCCCATTGTTGGACTAGGGTATATAAGGCACGCGAGCTAGCAAGAGAGTCAGTCATTCATTACAAGTAACTGTGGGCGATTTTTACACTGTAACCTATGAAAATAAATTATTCACAATAAAATTTGTGACAATATGCTTTCTGTAATCCCTTACGAATTTAAAACTGAAAATTAAATTTGTATATTTTATAATTATTTTTCGTGGTACAAAATTTTTTAACTTTCTCGACCTATGTATAATAGGGTCATATCGAAATTTTGATTAAGACCCTATCAAACCCAAAAAAATATTAAAAAAAAGTCGGTAAGTTAGTTTTAAGTTCACGATTGATGGGACTTTTTAGTTTCCTGTGTTCATTTTATAAACGGTAGTATTTATCTTTAATATAAAATAACTGGAATTGATCTTTGAATAATTTGGAACAATATTTACCTCAAATATATTTCAAAATAATTAGCGATTCATTTGTTATTACTGAAATTTGAATTATAATTTTTCATATTTTTCTGAAACAAGCAAGAAAATGAAATAATGATAATCATAAAGTGAAATTAGAATTATTACTGCTCATATTTGGATATCACATGTAAACGTTCGTCAATTGTTTTTAAAAATAAGTAATTTGGTTCATCGTGTTTGATGTCAAATTGGCCGGTTTTATAATTATTTACTCTTGAAGTAAATTCATTTCATTCAACAAATTCTGATCAGTTTGAGCTTCCTTATGACAACAAAATCATTCCTGTCAAATAATCGACTGTCATCTAACAGAGTAAATTTTATTTACTCTGGAAGTAAAATACTCTGCCCTTTATAAAATCGGGCATTAAGCTTTCGCGGTAATAATTCAAGTAAAACTATAATCTTTACATTTTTCAGAATTTTATTTAATAAAAACGACTTTTGACTTTAAATTCTGTATATTTATTTGAAACTTTAACGTTTCGATCCTTTGACCAAGGATCTTCTTTTGGTTTTCTGAAGAAGATCGAAACGTCAAAGTTACAAATAAATATACAGAATTTAAAGTCAAAAGTCGTTTTTATCAAGTAAAACTGTCAAAAACTATTTTTAAACGATTGTCAATTGTTTTTCCATAATTTATTTAAATTATGTCTAGTTTGGTATCAATTTAAAGCTCAACTAAAGTACTAGATAACCGCAACGCTCACGCTCACGACCGCGGTTTTTGCTGTTCCACTTGATTCACAGTCGATGTGCCTGGTGCTTCAAATGGAACAATGCGAGTGTCTGTTAAATGTCAAATAAATTGAAAATTTGTGGTTAGGATCGAAAAGTAAATCATCAATAAGATTTAAACTAGCCTGTAGCGAAAAGGATATACGAATGAAATGAATCCAATATGCATGTGTAAATTAATCGCTCTTAAATAATAAATAAGGATAATGAGAGACCATGAAATTATCTGTCATATTGACATAATTTGAAATCTAAAGTACAAATTGGAGAGGCATCTTCTCATTTAATTTGAACTTCTTTGCGATTTCTGCAAAAATGAACGCAACAACCGCTTCGACCCCCCTTTCAATCGTGGGCGTTGTGAGCTTGAAGTGGTCGAAATCAATGACGTCATCTATGAACTTAAAGACCGCGATCGTCTTGTGGAACGATCAATGAGGAGACAGGAGCGTTGCGGTCGTCTAGTGGAACGTACCCTTTATATAACCGTCATCTGTCACTTTGACAATGACAGCTATCACTTTGAAATGTGCAATTAATTGACAAGATACTCTTAATTTATGAAACAGCAATGAAACTGGCTTTGAAAGTTATGGTCAAGGAATTACTTCGGCATAAATTGTTAAATTATTCTGGTTATATGAATTAATGATTTTCTAAAAGATGGTTTCATTTTCAATGAAGTAAATACAATTAAACAATACACAAATAAGTAACAGAAGATTTTCAATATATTGAATATTTATTTTAAGGTAGAATGCACAAAAGTATATTGAACAATCCAAATTTTGAATATTCTCGAAAATCAATTCACATTTTGAACTTTGGTTTCCATTAGCTCCTTTAAAACTGTATAAAAAATTTGAAATTTTCCAAAATTTCTGTAATCCTATCGTTTTTAACTGAAATGAACTATGTATAATGATTTTAAGTGCTGTTATGCCCTCCCAAACCGATTTTTCATTTGTTTTATGAATAATAAAGTGTAACTTCATAATTAATATCAAGAATAAAGGGCTAAATGATGCAACAAAACTCCCTCACATTCTGGAAGCTCTTATCTTCTAAAATAATAATCGTAGAACCAGAGCCGGAACTAGGGTATTGGCCGCCCGTGGCGAATCATAAAGTTGCGCCCCTATTTTTATGAATATGAGGCAGAAAATATTTAATACAAAAAAACCTGCTGTGGCCACACAGTACTTCCTCGACCATAAATTTCCTGGCCAGTTTCATCACTGTTTCAGAAATTTAGAGTGTCGTATCAATTGATTGCATATTTCAAAGTGATAACTGCCATTGTCAAAGTGACAGCTGTCATTGTCAAAGGGATAACTGTCAATGTTAAAGTGACAGATGGTACTTATATTCTAGTCCTACATAAAATAAGTATTCTTGAAAGTAAATGGTCCTTTTCTAGATTTTTGGAGTCTTCAGTTCATTGGAACATACAGTTTTGACATTTGACCGCCGAAAGTGTAATTTAAAGATGATAACGTGGATTCCACTAATTAATATTCATTCTTGATATCTACTAATTTTATCTTCCCGAAAGCTTTAAATTGATACCAAACTAGATATAATTTGAGTAATTTGTAAAAGAAACAATTGATGATCGTTTAAATATCCTCTTTGACACTTCCACTACAATTACATATCTTCGCAAGAGCTTCAATTTGATACCAAACACGATAGAGCTAAATTACTTAATTTAAAAGAAACAATTGACGAACGTTTGCATGTGATGTCCGAATATGAGTGATAATAATCCTAATTTTGCATTACGATTCTCGTTATTTCTTTGCTTCAGAAAAACAACGAATTTGATAGAAATTCAAATTTTAATAATGACAAATTTCTTTCGAAAATTCATGCGCATTTTCAAGTTATCGTGCTTCCACACAGACGAACCGACAGACAGACCGACTTTTTTCTAAAAGCTATGGCTGGAACCACAATCGCTGTTTTTGGCTATACTAAGAGTGTTGTTTTAAGATAAGTTTTAAGCAATATAAATGTCCCTAATTTTTTTAATAATAATATCAAAATAAAATATTGTAGATGAATGTATTTTTTCGTAACGTGAACATGAAAATTATTTTTTAAAGAGATTAAGATCATCTAGTAGAGCCAAAAACAGAGCTCGTGGTACCAGCCTATATCTTTTGGGTTCAGTTATACAAAACAAGAATTAATTAATTCTGAACAATAGATGGGAAGTTAAAAGTTAAAAATATATTCTTCTTTAATAAATCAAGCGTAGCGGGTGGCTCGGCATTCCTAACACAATGCACGAAATGCAGAAGCTAGACTATTTGCTGATAGAGCAGTGTACATCTCCAATAACCAATATAAACCCAAGTAAACTTTTATAGTTAACCAAATCCCGTCATAAGACATTTCTTATTTGAATTTGAATGATTTGCTTAATGCGGTTCATAGAATTTTGCGCCCCCTAGGAGTCTGCGCCCGTGGCAGGACCACGTCCTAGTTCCGGCTCTGACCAATGAAACTGGACCTGAAAGGTTGATGGTTTTCCAAATGATGATTTTCATTTTCAATTAAGCAAATATAATTGAACAATACACAAATGAGTAACAGAAGATTTTCAATATATTGAATATTTATTTTAAGGTGGAATGGACAGAAGTATATTGAACAATCCATGAATATTCTCGAAAATTAATTCAAGTTTTGAATTTTGGTTTCTATTAGCTCCACTGATCTCTAATAAACACTGGATTGGGTTTAGGCCGCTGGAATGCGGCCCCAATTGAGTGTCGCCATCTTGGCAAAAAGTGAGGTTCTGTGTCAATTGGTGACAGTTCAGTATGGTGTTGGGACGCAATTTTATACTGAATAAATTTTGTTTATTTATTTAAATGTAGATATATTAATACATAATTTTGTTATTGTTTTATTTTATTAGAAAATCTCAACTGAAAAAGTTTTAAGATATAACTTATTCCTATTTTCAGTGAAGTATTACTTTTTACAAGTTTTATGGAGACCTAGAAGGATACATCAATTCATTATGTTAAAGTTATCAAACGATTTGATTTTCAATTTTAGATTAAATTGAAAATATCATGAATAATAAAATCATATTGTTGGGCAATGTTACAAAGTTATGATAACAAATTTGAGTAATATATCAAATTTAATATAAAATATCTTGCTCACAAAATTAATCGCTGGACTGCAAATTTGTGCTTACTTACGAACAATAAATTCTTGATTATTAAATGTATTATTATTCTCCTATCATGTGTAGTAGATATTTAAAATTATTAGTTTTGAATAGGCAATATTATCGCGGAAATGCATTTCATTTATTCATATAGGTAAATTCATAGTTTTAAATTTTAGGTAACAAAAATTTATAAAACTATTGAACGGATTAAATAATACTAAACAACAATGTTTAAAAAATAGTTATAACACTGACACTAAATTGTTCACAAATATTTTTAACTATTAATAAATATTTCAACTATTATAACAATTTTTAACTTTTGTTGATTATTAATGTATGTATTTTAATATATATTGAGAATAATTTCTTCATCTTACTTGCATTATACTTTGAATTTCATCGAGTGTCATCTATAAGTGTTTTGAATTTGCCGCCGAATAGTGACACAAAACCTCAGTTTTACTGTCAAGGCCGCCGTTCAACCGGGGCCGCTTTCAGATGCCAGGATACGGTCTAAACTCAATCCAGTGTTATATAGAGATCAGTGATTAGCTCCTATAAAATTGGGGAATAGACCGTTTGAGCGCGGCGGTCAAATTTTTAATCCATATAGCAGGGCCTGCCGTCTGCAAAAGATTATAGTAATAAACTTAGCTCAAACGGTATATAGGGATTAAAAGAAAAATGCTCAAATGGTCTATGGGATTAGGACAAAACTGACCGCCGCGCGCAAACGGTATATCCCTTAAAATTGTATCGGTTTTAACTGAAATGAACTATGTATAATGATTTTAAGTGCTGTTATGCCCTCCCAAACCGATTTTTCATTTGTTTTATGAATAATAGAGTCTAACTTCATAATTAATATCAAGATTAAAGGGCTTCACATTTTGGAAGCTCATATTTTCTACAGTAATAAAATAATAATCGTAGAAAAATAAACTAAACAGTGATATGAAGTTTATTACAAAACCAATTTTAATCCTTCATCTTCCAGCATTTATTAAATACGATAACACAAAACAAAATTCGGCAAATTTCACAATTTGGAAGCTCAAATCTCCTGAAATAGTTTTTGTAGAATAATGGACCAAACGCTGGAAAGAAGAACCAGTTCAAACTCAAATTAAGTTGCGGTTTTCACGGAGGATTTTTAAAATTGGGAGAAAACTTTTGAAAAAACCAAGCAAAAATATTTTTTTTTACATAATTTAGTCCTTATTTTAATTTTGCTTGTTTCTTAAAAATTAAAATAATAAATAGTGACTTACCAGTTCCTCCATGGACATTAAACCAATGGTCTGTAGAAATCGCAACGATCCAAACTATGGTTGCCACACTAAGCATAGCAGTACACCCAAACAGAACTCTTCTTTCAAACAAAATTTGGTCCATAATAGGCTTATTAACATGATTGATTGTAGACGTCGACATTTTGATTATATTTTACACTAACAACACAAATATCGTTTGGTTCACATTCACTTTATTGCACTTATAATTTATGTCTTTTCCTGTTGTTCTTTTGATGTTATCTGCGGATCATTTGTGGTGGGACGCGGTTATGACTTCTAGCTGGCAAAATATTGTCTCTTTGGCTGAAACATAGTTAAGATAAAAGCGGTTAGATGTAATGCAAATCTGTTGGAAGTATCAATAAGCGTTACAAAGTTTATCGCAGATTAAGAGCTAAAAACAACGATGGTTATTTGAGTAAATAAGTTTTAATGAACCATTAAAGAACTACGAATAAAAAATAGATTTTATGATCTATTTTATTGTTGTTATTAAAGTCAAATAATTCCATGAAATTTGAAAATGTTATCGTAATATAAGTAAACAAATAAATACTGGATCTAATTTCTGTGCAATGAACGCAGTGAATAAAAAATTCTGTATAAATAATTCAGATCTATTTTTAATTCTAACTTTCTGTTTTATTCTCCTGAAACAAAGTCGTTTGTTGGTGTGAATATATTTGTTCAATTTATAGCTAAGGTTACTTGCATTTGGCATACAGTGAATATATTTTATATCAAGTTAAAAAAATAGTTTCAGGAAAATATTTGGCATCGCTTTGACTTTGAAATATGTGCTAACAATAAAACTGGATGTCTTTGTCAAATTTCAATTGATAATAACTTTTGAACTATAAGAGCTACGATTTCAGTTGAAAAGGAACTTTTGTACACATTTAAGGAGTCACCTCAAAAGTATTTTTGTTTTCTCAATTCCTCCCACAAATCACGTGATATTCAACAGCAAAGTATTGCCTTTTTTAAGTAAAAAAAAGGCAGCACTTCGTTGTTGAAATGTGATTTTTATTATTTTTATTTATATATAATAAAATGTTTGATATAATTGTTACACTTGTCAAGAATATCTAAATTTCCAAAATAAATTATTATATGGATGAATTCAGGTAAAAATATCCTGCCGGGACGACCTAAATACTAGCCTAAACACTCGCCGGAACACCCTTATACATTTTTTTCTTTCAAGAAAACTTGTTAAATACTCTAAATAATATATTTACCTTTTATAAATTCTAAAAAGGCAAAAAATCCTTCACATTTTCACAATAATCCTCCACTGTGCACTCTTATCACATCCTAACTTTCGATTTTCGTGTGAAACTTCCCTTTTGGTAGGTAAGACAATTTCGCACACTAGGAATCGCGAGGTACCTTCCGCGTATTTTCTATTTTCGCCATACACGCGCGGTGTTCCACCAGCTCAAGTATATCTGCTGCTTTGAGAGCAGATTCGGAGCTGAGAAGCCGTGATTTGCGAACAATGCCAATAGACAGTCCCAGAATAGAATTGGAGATTACCTTACCAGGTTCAGAACAATGAAAGATTCAGAGAGTATAGCTAGCTTAAAATGTGTGCCTTCTGGATTATAAAGTGGAGATATTGACTGATTTAGTGCATTTTGCAACGAGGACCTTCAGAAAATCAAAACCAATATTATAATTCTGTATAGATTTCTGTTTATTCAAGTTTGGAGTGATTTTGGAAGTCACAACCAGCTTCCAGCAAATCTTTACTTCCAGGGACTTTCCTTATTTTCATTTCTCTTAATTGTTGTACCGTTGCCGGTTTATTTTTTCAAACTGAAAACAAGAAAATAATTAGGACATAAACCTGGACCTTCTTGAGATTCTGACGCCTGATAAGAAATCGTGCGATACTAGCAGTGCTGCCTTCTCGTATCAAATACCAAGGGCACTTTTATGTCGCTGCATAAGCGAAACAAATAAAAATCTGGGAGTTTTAACAGACTAAAATAAAAAACTTAAATAAAGGAAAACACTTTTCAGAACTCATTTTTAAATAAATATGTTTTATTGGGTATATAAGATCTGTATAAATGAATTAGAAACACAACGTTTCGACAGCAAAGTGCTGCCTTTTTCAAGTGTAAAGAAATATGAAAATAAATAAACAAAATTGTCAAGACAACAGAAATAAAAGTACAAATAGTAACTAGATTAGTTTAGAATATATTTACTTCTAGGATCGTAGAGCTCTGCCTGTGGTTGATGATTTAATATCCACAGGTCTTCAGGAGATAAAAATGAAGGTCTAAAAACGGAAATTGTCAACTCCTTGTGGTTCTAGGTCAATCTGGCTCTACTCTTTTTGGTTTGGCGCATAACTGAACCATCCACAGATCTTCAGGAGGTGGTGATGAAGTAACTCTTGCAAGTAGATTCGTAGATAAAAATAGCTTGAAATTATGAACAAATGATTGGTAGCCATGATCGATTAAGCTCATATCCGGTATTCAAATTCAAATTATTCGGTGATTTTTTTATTTCAATTACTTCTCTTATAAGCCTCTTGAACCAATTGTTCTCTTTAGCCAGAAGTTTCATATTCTTGAAGTCAATGCCATGTTATTCTTGAATAGCATGCTCAGCCACAGCAGATTTTTCTGGATGGTTCAATCTTATATGACGAGAATGCTCTTTCAATCTTGTTTCTACAATCCTCTTGGTTTGTCCAATACTTTGCCACATTGACAAGGAATCTTATATATACCTGGATACTGTAGAGGAAATCTGTCTTTAACATTACCAATAAGATTTCGAATTTTTAAACTGGAAGTGTATGAAGTTTTGATGTCATATTTATTTAAAAGCCTTTCAATTTTATCTGTTATATTAGCTACGTAAGGCAACGTAACAAATATTTTCTTATTATTTGGATCTTGAACAGGTGGCGTAGAATTCTGAACTTCAGTGCCTAAGGGAATTAAGAAATAATAAGGATATTGTTGTTTTACCAGCTGATAAGGGCAAAGCTACAGTCATGAATAAAGAAGATTACATTAAAAAAGCAAATGACTTACTTGATGATGCTGCCTACGTTCAAGTTAAATAGTAATCCACTTAGCTCTTCAAAATATCAAACAACTAAACTTTTGAAACAATCTTCTTTACCTCAAGATATCCAGAAAGAGCTTATTCCCCAAGATCCTGTCGTTTCCAAGTTTTATGGTCTTCCGAAAATTCATAAAAAGGATATTTCTCTAAGACCTATTGTCAATTCAATAGGCTCAACAACATATGGATTAGTCTAATATTTGTATGGTTTGTTGAAGCCGATGATTGGTCATACTTATGTCAAGGATTCCCGACATTTTGTGGATTTGATTAGTGATATTACATTGACAGATAATGATTTACTTGTCAGTTTTGACGTTTCTTCTTCATTCACAAAAGTACCTATCATCGATACTCTGAAATTATTAGAAGATCATTTTTCATCTGATATTGTCAAGCTTTTTAAACATTGTTTCTTCATCTTTAATGGTAATTTCTACAAGCAAATTGATGGTGCCGCCATGGGTTCCCCTATTTCTCTTTCTATCGCTAATTTTTACATGGAGAATTTTGAACAAAAAGCTTTAAACACTGCTATGAAGAAACCTACAGTCTGGCTACGTTACGTTGATGATGTCTTCGCTGTTTGGCCTCATGGTAAAGATGAATTGAAGGTTTTTTTTTAATCATCTAAAGATGCAACATAGATACATTAAATTCTGTATTCTGGATGTTTACCTGGAGAAACAAGGTAATGGTAAACTTATCCATTCTGTATATAGGAAGCCGACCCATACAAATCAATATTCACATGAGTCATCAAATCACCATCCTGCTCAAAAATTTTGTACTATTAAAACTTTATATCAGAGAGCCTCTTCATTATGCCATCCAAGTAAACTATCTGATGAAATCAAATTTTTGGATGATGTTTTCTTGAAAAATGTTTATAATAGAATACAGATTAAGAAAGCACTTAGACAGAAGAATTCTACGCCACCTGTTCAAGATCCAAATAATAAGAAAATATTTGTTACGTTGCCCTACATAGCTAATATAACAAATAAAATTGGAAGGCTTTTACATAAATATGACTTAAAACTTCATACACTTCCAGTTTAAAAGTTCGAAATCTTATTGGTAATGTTAAAGACAGATTTCCTATACAGTATCCAGGTATATAAAAGATTCCTTGTCAATGTGGCAAAGTATTGCACAAACCAAGAGGACTGTAGAAACAAGATTGAAAGAGCATTCTCGTCATATAAGATTGAATTATACAGAAAAATCTGCTGTGGCTGAGCATGCTATCAAGAATTAAATGGCATTGACTTCAAGAATACGAAGCTTCTGGCTAAAGAGAACAATTGGTTCAAGAGGCTTATAAGAGAAGCAATTCAAATAAAAAAATCCCCGAATAATTTGAATTTGAATACCGGATATGAACTTAAACGATCATGGCTACCAATCATTTGTTCATAATTTCAAGTTATTTTTATCTACGAATCTACTTGCAAGAGTTACTTCATCACTACCTCCTGAAGATCTGTGGATGGTTCAGTTATGCGCCAAACTGAAAAGAGTAAAGCCAGATTGACCTAGAACCACAAGGAGTTGACAATTTCCCTATTTAGACCTTCATTATTATCTCCTGAAGGCATGTGGATATTGAATCATCAACCACAGGCAGAGCTCTACGATCCTAGGAGTTAACATATTTTAAACTAATCTAGTTACTATTTGTATTTTTATTTTTGTTGTCTTGACAATTTTGTTTATTTATTTTCATGTTTCTTTATACTTGAAAAAGGCAGCACTTTGCTGTCGAAATGCTGGGCTTCTAATTTATTTATACAGAACTTATATACCCAATAAAACATATTTATTTAAACTTAAATAATTAAATAACGATTTGTCAAGGAAAAAATGTTTTCAAGTTCATCCAAATAAACTTAAAGACGTCTATTTTCACAGCGTTGAAGCTCCAACCTCATGAAATAGCAATTGAAGTTTATCATGACGACAGAATATATCCATTCCTCCATGAGTCCTCATTTCAACATTCGTTATGCTTTCAAAATATAGACTTGTTTCATATATTTGTTTATTCATTAGGTGGTTTGTATAATTTTGGATCAATCCATACTCAAATGGACATCAAAACAATAACAGAAATTTGATCCAAACAAATCTGGCATAACGTAAACAATATTTAGATTTTGAGGTCGAAATTGTTTATTGATTCAATGTTTTGCAGTCAATATATGCGCCCTTTTCAATCAAATTCAATATTTGTATGAGTTGATTACCTAAAGCAATGATTTAGAAAAATTAAAATTTTGAGTGCTGACTCAGGAAGGATGTAGAAATAATATACTTATAAATAAAAATCACTATTTAATAATTTAGAATGAAATAAAAGTTTTATTCTTCTGGATATCACTAACAACACAATATTATTTATTTATCACTTAATGCTAGCTTAAACAAAGTCGCAGATATTTATATTTAACTATTTATATCCACTGATCACTTCACTGTTTGATATTCACTGTTCTAACTTCACCATTACACTACTCTCACACCCTTTGCTTGCGTTTATATACAGAAATATCCATTTCTCGAATGTTCTACTTCTGGAATATTGCTAGAGGCTTCCATCGGGAGGGGTGATGTGATGCGGCGCGGCGCGACGCAACGAGGACGAAAGGCTTCGCCCATGCAAGGTCACCTTTACGAGCCTCCACACTCTCGCACGTTACAATACAGTTATAGTGTTTAAAACTCAAAATCGCAACTGTCCTCTTCGGATAATTTATTTTTTCCTGACTAAACCAACAATTCAAAAAATTTTAAATTATGAGTGCTGACTCAGGAAGGATGTAGAAATAATGTACTCAAAAGAGAATGACGTCTTTGTTTTCCTTCATACAATTATAGTGTTTAAAACATAAAATCGTAATTTATATAATAATCCCAACTTCAAATTGTAAGTGCTGGCTCAGGGAGGATGTGTAAATAGTATACTAAAGACAGAATAACATTCTTGTTTTCCCTCATACAATTACAGTGTTTAAGCTCAAAATCATATTCGATGTAATAAACCTATTTGTCCTTTTGAGATCAATGATCAATTCCTGACTGGATCAGCGATCCAAAACAAATGAAACTATAAATGCCAAAGCAGCAAGGATGCAGAAATAGTATACTGGAAATTCCTCGTTTTTTTTTACACAGTTATAGTGTTCAAAACCCAACTGTCCTCTTCAGATTATTTATTCATTCCTGACTCAACCAGCGATTCAAAAAATTTTAAACTGTGAGTGCTAGCTCAGGGAGGGTGTAGAAATAGTATACTGAAGCCAGAATGACATAATTGTTTTCTTTCATACAATTACAGTGTTCAAAACTCGAAATCATATTCCATATAATAAATCATATTTGTCCTTTTGAGATTAATGATAATTCCTGACTAGACCAGCGGTCTAAAAAAATTGACAACATGAGTACTGACTGAAGGAGGATGTAGAAATAATGTGAATACTAACATGTGCAAACCATTTAGTTTCTTTTGTAGTATATTTCCTTTTGTCTTTGAATTCCTTTAAATTTTGCATGTTGTTTCAACTTTCGTCCGATTGAAATCATTTTTAGACTAGTTGTGCTTGCGAGTAGTAAAGTAATAAACGACAACAACACAAAATATCTTTGATTTATATTGAATTTCAATTCGATGTACAGAGGAAGTTCTTCCTAGAAGAATTCGTAAAAATAAAATAAGCCCTGAATCCGGACCTGTCTGGGCGGAGCCTTTCGTCTCTTTTTATCGCACCACACTGCCCCGCACGGCCCAAAATTCTAGAATTCAGAAACGGACATCTGTATATATATGAGCAAACGACTTGACTGCGGAACAGTGAACAGTAAAACAGTGAAATAGTGAATATCCAGTGAGTGATCAGTGTAATAAATAGATAAGTTGTTAAAAATAAATATCTGTGGCTTGTTTAATAATACTTCGAAGAATGAAACTTTTATTTTCTTTTCATTTATTAAATAGTGATTTTTATTTAAACAATGAACACTTCTTTAAGAGCAATAAACATTACAATATTGAAAAAATGTATGAATGTTCGCAGTTCGGTTTTCAATAAAATAGTTTAATGAATATAAAAATCTGAAAGTGCAGTTAAAATGTCATGCTCCTGACATTTCTACTATCTTTTATTTTCTTCTATTGTAATAACGTAGGAAAAATACTTCCCAGTATTTATTTGCCAATAAAATAACTTCTACCGTTTATTTACTAAAAGACTCGCCTTGCTCGTCCACAAAACAAAATAAGAATTAGTTGGATTTCCTTTTTCTCTTTTTGGAACTGTCGTGCTCAGAGCTTTAAAAATAATTACAATTTAATGCCTTTAATTCCACTTTTTGGCACAAAATTCAAGCTGATATTCGATTAAATGAATCTGCAAGATCAATGAACTGTTAAAAAAATGTTAAAGGCCAAAGTTCATCCTTCAATTGGATCATCTAAAGAAATAATGAGCAAATATTGTGAAACTCAAATATTATATTCATCATAAAAGTAAACATGAGAAAATTCTGAGAATTTTGATTGAATTTCCAATGAAAAACGTGCGAGCATTCACAACTCGTATTATTATATAGTCGCAAAATATTATGAAATAATATTTCGGAAGCGTGGCATTATAAAAATAAACTTGACACGAACTACTTGTGGGCTTCTTCCAAACAAATCATCTTTTTGGGATAACATTGACAACCGCTAAATATTCTAATATTAAAAAATATTGCAGGAAGTTTTAAACTGTTTTTATGAAACGGAACACAGCAAAAACAGTATTTGTACGGAATCTGCACAATGGAAGCAAAACTTAATTAATAAATGGAAATAAGAAATATATTTTGCAACTCAACACAAGTTTCCGTGAGGTTATTCAATTTATCATAACGTCCATTGAATTAAAAATAAACATAAAAGTTTTTGAACAATCAAAATTGCAAGTACAGCGTAAAACAATCAGTGATTGCGCTGATAGAATTAGTCTGTAATAATAGGGTATATTGATGAATTTATTTTATATTTTTAATTCACTGTTTAAATTATGTTTAAAAGTGCCGTAATCAAGTTTAAAAATATATTTAAAATTGAGAATAATTTTGAGCTGTTTAAACACCGCCATTTTCGCGCGCTCTATGGATGACGTCAAATAGCATGTCCAGTGACATTACAGTTCATTGTTTACTACAGGTGTTTCCGTTCTCAACTTATTTCAGTATTAAAAAAGGTCAAAAGTCAGTTTATAAGTATTGCATTGTGCCTGAATGCAAAATACTGTCAGAAATGTACCTGATAAAGTCTTTTTTCCAATCCAGACAGGTTTTAAAATACGTCAGAAATTATGTAAGGTTATCAGTAGAGATTGAGTGTCATAATAAACTTGACAGATCATGAATAACATTATATGTGATTAGTTTTAGCAATAAAATTCAGTGTATGTATGCTGCTTCGTTTAACCTTTACTCGTTTTAAAATAAACAAAAATTATAGGTTATGTTCACTGCTCATCATATTTCGGATTGTATTTATTAAAATAGCGTACATAATGTGTTATTATTTAATAATTACTTTGCAGTGTTTACTCTTTTTACTTCAGCGGACGTAAAATTTGGATTTGAAAGAAAATAAGACGACATCATGAATGGATCTATTCTTGACAGATTATCCGATTGTGCTTTTGCAAAACCACTGTCTTAAATGATTTATGATCTCACTAGGTTGCTAAAATTACACTTAAACAATAAATGAATTTTTAACACACACGTTATTACTATGTTTTTGTAATCAAAAGCCTGCAATGCCATACAAATGTAAGCAGTGCGCACTTGTTGGCATAGTATTTGACGTCACATTTCGCTTCAACCAATGGTGTTGCGTTTTAGAACTTTGAATTTCCCTCGCTAAATTTGCATTTTTATTTATCAATTTTAAGCAATTGAAAAGATATTAATTACCAAAATGATGGTTTAGTACAAATGTCCGGCCAATAAAAATTCGGAATAAAAATATTTGAACCAAATTTAAATTTCATGCATATTCCCTATTCTAGATTCTGGCGAAGAAAGTTTGTTATGATAACCTTAAAGGAACACTGTCTAGACTACTTTAAAAAATTGGGCTATGAATTTCAAGAGCAGAATAATGACATTTGGAGCTTTTCGATTTTATACCGCATGCCTTTTTGAGGATCGAAAATTTACCTCTTGATAAGACAGATAAAAAGTTTATTGACGCTTTCCAGTTATAGACATAGTGCAAAATCCAATTATATATATTTTTTAAATTATGTACTTTCCGCGACAAAATTTTGCATGCCTTTGTATTTAACTACATTTTCGCAAATAAAGCTCAATCATATGAAACTTCGAACTACCCAATAAGATAAAAATAAGTGTATTAGTATCCGCGCACTCCAGCTAATATTTTTTTTGTTCTGTAATTACAAGAGAGTGTGGGTATTAGTGCCTTAATTGCGTTGCTTACTCATATAAGCCAGACACATATTTCAAAGGAATTTCATTGCTTTTCGTGTTGAATTTTTCATTTGCTGCGTATCCCAAAGCCATTAGAAATTCTCCAAGCGCGACTGCCTTAGAAGCTTTCAGGGCCGGCTTACCAAATGTAAAAAAAATATTACTAGAAACTTTTACTATAAGTACCGAAGTACATTAATAATGCATAAGAAAAAATGTGGGTCAATTATAAAAA
This sequence comes from Dromius quadrimaculatus, assembly GCA_963989225.1. Lineage (NCBI taxonomy): Eukaryota > Metazoa > Arthropoda > Insecta > Coleoptera > Carabidae > Dromius > Dromius quadrimaculatus. The sequence continues at coordinate 3,520,431 of OZ022329.1, forward strand.
ATTGTAGTACATTATTCTTATTTCACTGATAAATCTGACGAAGTGTAGGCAGCTGTCTTTCTCCTCTATTTCAGTTTCAGGTGAAGCTAAATTCAGGTCACCTGAATTGGGACCATTATTATGTAGCTCACAGGATCCGAAATAAAGTTTTTTGGAACAAACAGCCAAGTATTGTTTCTATACAAATCTGAGAACACTTGAAAAAGACATTGGGGAAAAAACGAGGTCAAAAAAGTTAGCACCCCCTCTTTGCGCAAAATAAAAAAAAAGTAGCCTATAATTTAGTACTAATTAAGAGCTAATATGTACCCAAAAAAAATTAGAATTTATACCCACGCAATTGGGCCATAAAATCAATTTGAAAAGTGGGGTTGCCAACTTGAGCCAATTGAAAAAAAAGTCAGCTCACTAGAAAGAACTGATTAAAGACTAATATGTAACCAATAGGATTTTTTGAAAAAAAAAATATTATTATAACAACTTGATTTTTTTTTGCAATTGCGCTACGTGAAATTCGGAACAAGATTTAAAAAATAATTTCAGGACGAGAAAAAGTTTGGAAAATTCAATCTCAAAGTCAAGACTAATTAGTAATCACAAAATTTTTGCTATAAATAAATTTATTTATGCTGAAAATCAATTATTTTGAAATTGCGCTGCGCGGAATTTCAAGCCATTATAACCAAATAATTTGAGGGTAGGAGAAACTTGAAAGACTTGATTTGGAATTAAGGACTCATTTGTACTCACATAGATTTTGTTATAAACAAATTATTCTTGTTCAAAATCAAATATTCTCGAATTGCGCGAACCAAAGTTGAAAGCAATTTCAAGCAAACAATTTAAGAATGAAGAAGAGTTGAAAAAACTTGAATTTGAATTAAGGACTAATTTGTACCCACAAAGATTCTGTCATAAACAAATTGTTTATGTTGAATATCAATTATTTTCGAATTGCGCTGCGCAAAGTGAAAGCAATTTTAAGCAAACAATTTGAGAAGAAAGAAGAGAAAACTCGAATTTGAATTAAGGACTAATTTGTATCCACAAAGATTTTGTTATAAACAAATTATTTTTGCTAGAAATCAATTATTGACATTGTGAATTGATTTTCAACATAAATAATTTGTTTATGACAAAATCTTTGTGAGTACAAATTAGTCCTCAATTCAAATTTGAGTTTTATTAAGTCTCCTTTCTTCTCCAATTGTTTGCCTGAAATTGCTTTCAACTTTGCGTAGTGCAATTCGAGAATAATTGATTTCCAGCAAAAATAATTTGTTTATAACAAAATCAATGTGAGAACAAATTAGTCTTTAATTCTAAATGAAGTTTTACAAGTTTCCTCTACTCCTAAATTGTTTGCTTATAACTGTTTTCAACTTTGTGCAGCGCAATTCGAAAATAAATGATTTTCAACATGAATAATTTGTTTATGACTAAATCTTTGTGGGTACAAATTAGTCCTTAATTCAAATTCAAGTTTTTTCAACTCTTCTCCATTCTTAAATTGTTTGCTTGAAATTGCTTTCAACTTTGGTTCGCGCAAATCGAGAATATTTGATTTTCAACAAGAATAATTTGTTTATAACAAAATCTATGTGAGTACAAATGACTCCTTGATTCAAAATAAAGTTTTTCAAGTTTCTCCTACCCTCAAATTACTTGGTTATAATGACTCGAAATTCCGCGCAGCGCAATTTCAAAATAATTGATTTTCAACATAAATAATTTTTTTATAGCAAAAATTTTGTAATTACTAATTAGTCTTGACTTTGAGATTGGGTTTTCCAAACTTTTTCCCGTCCTGAAATTATTGGGTACTGATTAGTCCTAAATTAGTTCTTCCTAGTGAGCTGACTTTTTTTTCGATTGGCTCAAGTTGGCACCCCCACTTTTCAAATTGATTTTATGGCCAAAGTGCGTGGGTACCAATTCTATTGTTTTGGGTATAAATTAGTCCTTAATTAGTCCTAAATTATAGGCAACTTTTTTTTTATTTTGCGCAAAGTGGGGGTTCTAACTTTTTTGACGTAAAAAACGAGCATTCATTTTAAAAACATTTTTTGTGCTATTTCTATTTTTATCTAATTTTTAGTTTCAATTTTTGTTCAAGAAACACTAAGTTAACTCTATTTTAAATTCATGAAAGTAGTTCCAAAGATAACTTCTCGAGTTTGTTACAGTTGAAGAAATAAAACTAAGAAGTTAAGGTGGTGGTAAAAGTATTCTTCTGCCCGAAATAATCAATCAACATTATTCACGAGAGCTTATAAATAAATTCCTGAAAATATATTCAATTCATCACGAATTATAAAAATTAAATGTATCGCATGCACATGGAGTGCAAAGAACACTCCGATACAAAGTATTTTGCGACGAGCATCAACGAAGCTTCGTGGGAGTGCTGGAAAATGCAGGAATAAAATATGTTTAGAATTGAATTGTCAGATTATTTTAACATCGTTTAGGTCAAATATTTCTGTGCACGAGTTGCCATTAGGATAATTAATGAGGTACTGACAATAAAATTATATTTAGCAGTTAGTGAATTTGAATTAGTTTCAAGAATTTATTTTTAATGAGCAAAATTTCACCTCAAAAAACATTTTAATTAGATTCTTCTACGTACTGCATCTGAAACTATTGTTGATTTCATCTGTTTACATATACTTTGTAGGTTTACAGTTTATTTTCAGTGGTTTTTATAGGAGTTGTTTTTAACGTTGCACCGAATTTACAGCAACATTGTAAAACAAGTTCTGCAAAATCAGCACAACTTTTACGATGTTGCCGGAAAGTAAATATTTTTGTTAAAAGTTTATTATTATTTCTGGCCAATTTCCACTGTAATTTTAATTGTTCTTATGACGAAAATGATTGAAATATGGTTCAAATTAAATTTTCAAACAGATATTACTGTCATAAATTCGTTCAGTCGCAGTGTGCCATCAAAAACTCATTATTAAAATTGTTGTTTTTGTCAAGTGGTTTACTGTTATTATTAATATTTAGAAAACATATTTCGTTTGTCATTTACGCTCACGTTTAAATGAATTTTGTTCCAGATGGAGTGCCAGCAGCTGTTCCGGTTCACATATCAAAATTTTGCCCCAACAAAATATTGTTTTAGGAGATGAATATTTATGACCTACTGGATTCTCTTGAGGCAAGTTACAAAATATTGATATTAACAATATTAACAATGAGATCTTTAACGCTTAATCGGGTTGGAAGCCAAGCAACTTTCGACAATATTTAAACTAATGTAGTGTCAGTAGACTGTAGCTTGTAATGAATGTTAGTAAAGCCCAACAGCCAAGAATGTCGCCAGGAATTTTGTTTACTTCAACATAATAATAGATGTGTTCTGTACACCGCTAAAAATCGTTGTTTTTCTAAGCAAGAAATAGTCATTACTGCGCACGACTTCTGTTGACATTCAGAAAATTTTCAGCTACAAATTCAATTAGGAAAGACTTCATACTTTCAGCAAGATCATTCGCTGTGCTAATAAAAGAATTCATAAAGAAGTTTCGGCAGTCATAAGTCAGTAAAATCCGCGTATCATTTGCGCGAGCGATTTGATGATGTGCAGTTCTATTTAATGATTATAATTTCCAGAAATAATTATTGTGAATTAGGGTGAATAAAATATGTTATTCCAAAACAAAATTTATCGAAACAATTCACTCTGCAAGTTCTATTTTAAAATGAAAGATCATATCTGGTTTAAATGAGAAATTGTTTCAAACTGTTGATAACATCTGTGCTGAGGGTTATCTTGCCAAACTAGATTTTTCTATTGTGTTTGCCAAAGAGTGGAAACTAGAAAAAGATAGAGGCAATGAAATTACTTATAGAAGACAGTGGTGTCTGCTCAGTTTCCACTAAAAGGTAATAATGAAAATTGTGCAGAAAATACTTCTTTTCGCTTGTCAACATTAGCAGTAGATTATTTGTTGCTCTGTCCACTTTAATTCAATTTTTCTGAAAGTACACATAAAAACTTTTGGTGAGTGTATTTATTTATTGTAAATACTATTCAGCACGCCACTGACAGAAAAATATATTCAGATTCAATGTACGTGTGTGTAATTGGACTGTTAAAAGATTTCCACATCATAATACAATGTTGAAAGATATTAAGTAGATATTCATGTCAAAATTTTAATAAAAACTGGCGAATATATTTGTCTGAATGCCAAAATGTCTACCTTTAAACTCTTTTGTACTGTTTTAGATTTGTATGGAGCACACATTGGCTGAATTCATTATATCAGCTTCAGCTGGATAGTTTTAGGATTAATATATAAATGATATTATTCACATTTTTATACCATAATTTGAAAAAAAAATTGAAGAATCATCTAGATGATGAAAGCGCATTTTTGACAGCTCATGAATGCTTGTTACCTCAGAGATTTCGCAAATTACCATCCCTCACAATTACTGAGCTTGAAATCAAGAAGTTTGGGCAAACTTACGAAACAGCAGCTTCCATTTAGTACTAGTTTCAAGTTGACTATTTGATAGGTACATAATTTATGCATGTACAAACTCAAAAATACCTTTTAATCTTCATTGTTTAGTTATTGACTGGCAGGAGGTCAAGTGCTCTACCTTAAAATGTTAATTTGATCTTTATCAGAGCTATATAAAAAAAATACACCAATAGTAAACAAATTTTCATCCAATCATAATAATTCATTCTAATAAGCTTCAAATTCGCGTCAAACAAGTCATTGAATGAATCCCGGACAAATTTAACAACTGTACATAATAATAGAGACAGCCGCGGCTAAAGTTGTAACTAAATTTTATCTACTTTAATAAATTTCAGTTGCCATATCCCTAATGTCATATATATCCATGGGCATTGTTTCACTTGAAACAAGTAATTGAATAATTTAATCTTCCACAATCATTGAGCTTGAATTAAAGCAATTTGTGCAAACCTACGAAACAGCAGCTTTTATTTAGTACCAAAAAATGCGCTAAAAATACGCTAAAAAGTGAAGACAATGATTAACAGAAGTTTATGTTTTTCTCCGTCTGCTATTTTTATTATACAGCTGAAATAAAATGAGCAGTCAGATGGTTGTTAACTGAAAGATTTGAAAAAATAATATAGTGAAACGTCAAGTTTTTGATCCTAAACATTTTAAAAATATAATAAAATATGTTGAGAATCGATTTGGCACAAATATCTGACTCGGAAGAGATTAGAAAAATTATTTTAGGTTTGTTCTCTAGTAGCCTTTGAAGATGATTAATTAAAGGCTAATAACCTTTGGAGACAAAATAGTTATTTGTGTTTAGAAATAGTAGTGCTAATTTGTTATTAGAGCGTGGTGATTGCACTGTGTGAAAGTATTTAAGAAAATTTTACATCTTAAATTATGATAGCCAGATCTTAATAAAAGAAAAGAGAACATATTTTAATTCCAGGTTCAAAATGATTTATTGTATCAAATATAAAGGCTGTGCCAAAATTTTCAGGATTATTTATTCGATAATTCTCTGTGGTAGTTTGTGATTCTCACCTTGAAAATATTCTAAGGTTGCATAAAAATAATTTTATAGTGGTTCACGAGATAACTATTCAATTTTCAATGTGATATCTGCAGGGGCGGCTCTAGCCTACTTACCGCCGGGGAGCAAAGATATATAAATTGCGCCCCTCTTTCTCTACCTCCCTCTCTTCATCGTACTTCTCTTTTTTATAGATTTCAATCCCAATCCACAATCCACAATTTGAATTCCAATTCAAAATTTCAATCCTAATCCACAATCCACAATTTGAATCTCAATCCACAATTTGAATCTCAATCCACAATTTGAATCCCAATCCACAATTTTAATACCAATCCACAATCTACAAATATAATCCCAATTCACAATCCACAATCCTCAATTAGAATCAATATCAATCTCAATCCGTAATCCAAAATTTTAATCCCAATCCACAATCAATAATTTCAATCTCAAACCACAATTCACAATTTTAGTCCTAATCCACAATTTGAATCCCAATACACAATTTCAATCCCAACCCACAATCCACAATTTTAATATCAATCCCAATTAATAATCCACAATCACAATCCCAATCCAAAATACACAATTTTAATCCCAATCCCAATTCACAACCCACAATTTCAATCCCAATCCAAAATTCACAACCCCAATTCCAATCAAAAATCCGCAATCCCAATCCAAAATCCAGAAACCCAATCTTAATCCCAAATTCTACAATCCCAATCCCAATTGAAAATCCACAATCCCAATCCCAATCCAAAATCAAGAAGCCCAATCCCAATCCAAAATCCACAATTTCTGACCCAAAATCCACAATTTTAATCCTAATCCAAATTGAATGGTGGATCATGGATTGTTGATTGTGGATTAGCTCTAATAAAATATTTTGTTGAAGGAATTGGTCTTATCTTTAATCCCCTACTCGAACTCGGCACTATGCTATGGATTAGGATTTGTGACACAATCGTTCTACCTGAGTTGAGATTTTCTGGACACATGCGATTTTATATTAATAATAAACCAGACTCAAATTTAGCCGTACTTTTAAACGAATCTTATCACACGTGTGACATCAACAACTCAAAAGTCCTGCATATCGTAGACAAAATAATTTTCATAATACCTGCATTGAAACAACGCGTTTCAACGCCTGTTTTGTCAGTCGAAACAAGACAATTGCAGACAAATGCGAGTGTGGCCGGGCAGGAACAGGCTTGTTTCTGCCCGAGGGGAGAAACAAGCTTGTTTCTGTCCGCTGAATTAATTTTTTACATCGTTTTATCCCTGGCATTTGTTCATTGTCAATCTTTAAATGAAAATCATATAACCTTAGTTAATTTGACAGTTGTTGTATTCGGAACTGTAAATTGAATTAAAAAGACGATTTGTTTCAAGAAAAAAAGTATTAATACGAAAATTTTAAGTACATCACAACATCTTATTGATGAAGCACAAGCAGCTACTCTCGACTTGTTATCTGCAAAATCAAAAGAAAAATATTTACTTTGTTATGACAAATTTGTAATGTGGAAAGTTTCAATGCAGGTATTATGAAAAATACAGTGTGTGGCACGGGACAAAACACGATTTCAGCCGAGGGTGATGCCGGCCCTCGCTTCGCTCGGGCAAGCAACGCTCACCCTCAGCTGAAATCGTCTTGTTTCGTCCCTAGCCACACAATATACTATTGTTTCCATTTGATGCAAGAAATTCCAATGTCAAAAATTCCTAAAAAAATAAATGTTTTAGTTTGTTCCATACATATTTATATGTTTTTATAATAATGTAGATACGTACGGACAATGTATGAATAAGTCTTCTTTCAATATTTTTTTTTTTTCTGAAGTTTCAATAAGTTTTATTTGCAGTATTATTTTTAATACAAATTAATTTTAAAATAAAATATAGAGGCTTATAAAACCAAATCTTACAGATATATCGTGGCTTTATTTTAAAATTGATAGTGCCGAGTTCGTGTGCGCCCCGCGCTAATCGGATTAGCATTGGTGTCTAGTTTATGTTCTTGGTGCCGAGTTCGTGTACGCCCTTATTTTTAAAGAGTAATTATGTTTGGAGCCCAACTGCCGCCTTCAAGAACATGGCGCCGAGGTGCCGTGCACCCCTTGCACCCCCGCTTGAGACGCCTCTAATTATAACTATTGGTCATTTCAAAAGCGTTCCCAGAATGACGTTCACTAGATAACTATTCAATTTTCAAAGTGATATTTGTTTTAACTATTGGTTATTTCAAAAGCGTTCCCGAAATGACGTTCATGAAATAAGTATTCAATTTTCAAAGTGATATCTGTTTTAATTATTTGTAATTTCAATAGCGGTCTCGAAATGACGTTCACGAAATAACTATTTGATTTTCAAAGTGATATCTGTTTTAATTATTGATCATTTTTTAAGCGTTCCCGAAATGACGTTTAGGAGATATGAGATAACTATTCAATTTTCAAAATTATATCTGTTATAATTATTGGTCATTTCAAAAGCGTTCTCGAAATGACGCTCACAAGATAACTATTCAATTTTTAGAGTGATTTCTGTTTTAATTATGTCATTTCAAAAGCGTTCCCGAAATGACGTTCACGGAACAACTATTCATTTTTCAAAGTGATATCTGTTCTGACTATTGGTCATTTCAAAAGCGTTTCCGAAATGACGTTCACGGAATAACTAATTAATTTTCAAAGTGATATCTGTTTCAATTCAGTCATTGCAAAAGCGTTCCCGAAATGATCCTCACAAAATAACTATTCAATTTTTAATGTGATTTCTGTTTTAACTATAGGTCATTTCAAAAGCGTTCTCGAAATTACTTTTACGAGATAACAATTCAATTTTCAAAGTGATATCTGTTTTAGTTATTGATCATTCCAAAAGCGTTCTCGAAATGACGTTCATGAGATAACTATTCAATTTTCACAGTGATATCTGTTTTAATTATTATTCATTTCAAAAGCGTTCCCAGATTGACGTTCATGAGACAAATAATCAACTTCCAAAGTGATATCTGTTATGATTATAGGCGTTCCCGAAATGACGTTTAGGAGATAACTATTCAACTTTCAAAGTGATATCAGTTTTAATTATTAGTTATCAAAAGCATTCCCGAAATGACGTTCACAAAATGTCTATTTAATTTTCAAATTGATGCCTGTTCTAATCATTGGTCATTTCAAAAGCGTTCTCGAAATGACGTTCGCGAGATAACCATTCAATTATAAAGTGATATCTGTTCTAACTCATGGCCATTTAGAGGGCGTTCGCGGAATGACGTTCACAAGATAACTATTCAATCTTCAAAAGGATATCTTTTTTAATTATTGGTAATTTCGAAAGCGTTCCCGGAATGACGTTTACGAGATAACTTTTAAATCTTCAAAATGATATCTGTTTTAATCATTAGTCATTTCAAAAGCGCTCCCAAAATGAAGTTCACGAGATAACCTTCCAATTTTCAAAGTGATATCTGTTAGAATTATTAGTAATTACAAAAGCATTCCCGAAGTGACGTTCACAAAATAACTATTCAATTTTCAAAGTGATATCTGTTTCAATTATTGGTCATTTCAAAAGCGTTCCTGAAATTACGTTCACTATATAACTATTACATTTTCAAAGTGATATGTGTTTTAATTATTAGTCATTCCAAAAGCGTTCCCAAAATGACGTCCACGAGATAACTGTCAATTTTTGAAGTGATATCTGTTATAACTATTGGTCATTTTAAAAGCGTTCTCAAAATGACGTTCAGGAGATAACTAATCAATTTTCAAAATCATATCTGTTTAATTTATTAAAAGCGTTCCCGAAATGACGTTCACGAGATAACTATTCATTTTTAAAGTGTTGTCTGTTATAACTATTGGCCATCACAAAAGCGTTCCCGAAATGACGTTCACGAGATAACTATTCAATTTTCAAAGTGATATCTGTTTTAATTTATTGGTCATTTCAAATACAAAAACAGCCTCCAGCCGCCACTGATTTTCAAAACTGTTTTTCATGATATTATTATGTAAAAATCTCTCAACTTTTTATTTAGTATATACTTAGAATTCACGGCACATTTTGCAATTCCGGAAACATACACAATCTTCTTGAAATATGTTACAGTTCAACCTGTGTTGTAGAAAGATCTTGTTTCTCCAAAATTTGAATTTAAGATTGGAGCATATTGTGCTGAAGCGTGGGGCGTTATAGCCTGTTGAATTTTTCATTTTTTGCCGCTTGTATTGTCCTAGTTTCACGCAGGTCGGCTTTTACTATTATTAGTATCGGATCTGATGATTCGAAAAGAAGTGATTGAAGATTACAATTTTAAATTCATTTTGAAGTCATTTAAGAACCATAATTCAGTTAATTCTGAAAAATGAAGTACAGTATTTAACCTTGTAGTATTTTTATAAGACCAAGTTACACAATTCTTGTCAAACAAACCAATAAGTTACAGAAATAACAATAGATATTAATATTGCTACATCTTGAATTGAAAATAATTTCATGCTTGACTGAAATGTTGCAAACATGAAAGTGTTTCTGGACTTTATTTTGACAGCAGCTGAAAAATGATTTCATCGTTTTTTAAGCTTGAAAATGAGTTGTTTGTTTTCGAGAATAATTATAAATACGGGAGAAATTCATCCATTAATAATTCGAATATTATTGCCGTAATCAAGAACTCATTAACAATATTAATTGAAGATATTGACGAAATTAAGCTGCAGATGAGGCATTCTTGAGTAATTATGGAAACAGAAATTGGGCGTATTACAAATCCCTCAAAGTTAGTAACGTTCTCTTCAACTAATTACAAATTTTCTTGGAAGAATTCATTAAAACTGGGGGAGCTTTGACTTCATTGGATTTTGCCTTAAAAAATGTTTATAGGTAGTACAAATATGTATTAAATAATTCAAAGAATTTCCATGTTATTTGCAAAGTTTGCTGATATTGAAACTCCTGAGAAATTCGGTTTAATCTTTGAACTTTGGCCTGAAGTTTGGAGCTCCAAACTTCAACGTAAAAGCATATTATATTAAGAAACTTGTTTATTAAAAAAGTTATTATTAAAAAATCATCGATTTGTTTGGGTTTACTTGTCCGCAGACATCTGGTAAAGCCGATGAACTAATAAAAAATGTTTAATTTGGACGTTTTGTTTATTTCAGCACACAATTCATTTATTTCCCACTAGTGGCTGCAAATCAATGGGGGAGAATGAAGGATATGAGTTTTTTATGTTTACACGACCTCCTGGGGAAAACTCTCCCTTTTTTTTGCCTTTTAATGTATTAATGTAGTAATTTTTATGCGTTTTTTATGTAATTTAATTACTACCCCTGTTATTTTTCAGGGTAATACGATATTTGCAGAATTTGAACTTTCGTTACGTTGTAACAACGTTACAAACCCTCTACAGAATTTATTGATGATCTTTTGAGCGGAATAAACACGACAAAACGGAAATCAGTTCGATTTCCGCTTGAAAACTATTTTCTGCTTCGACTATTTACCAAATTACAAAAGTCAGACTGCTTTGACGTTGAATTTGACACATTTTGGCTTTACACATTTACGTTCACATTAGACTGATTTATTTTTTAAGTACGCTATTAAATGACAGCCAATTTAAATTCAGATGAAGTCTTTTACAATCTAATTAATTATATCTTCTGGAGTACTCATATAAGTTTCCAGTTTATGTACAGAAGATACAAAACAAACATTAACCTAGTTGCCTTTATTATTTCACCCTCAAATCTCTCATCCATCTCAACAAATAAACAATAGTCAATTGTGCAACCCGCCATTTGTTCCTGACACAATTCCTGATAAATGGCAAATGACATTTGCAAGACCTTTCAAAGTTCAAATGCAAAATTGACTTCTTGTATTGTAGTTTATAAGATGAGAAATACTTTACTGGCCATTTTGGATTTTTTCAGTATGAATATTCATGATTTTCAGAGTGGAAAGCATCACGCAACAGAACGTTATTTTATATGAATCATTCAAAACATCAGCAATTTACATAAAACACTAATAAGAAAAACAAACATTCTTTCTTTCATTTTCAACAAAAAAATATTTTTAGCTGAAATATTCGCGTTACTTATCAATTTTTATTTAGTGACAAGATGTCAGACGACTTACATTTTCGTTTGAAAGAGTTTTCTTTCAAAATCAATCAAGATTTATTTTTCCTGAAGTAATTCGACACTTTAATGGCAAAGTTGTATTTCTGTTTGTCAATATAAATGTGGTAGATTATTTCATGACCTCGAATAACCTGTCTGTTGTACACGTGCTGAAAATTCGATTGTCTATACTTTTCTTTGACAGTAAAATTTAAAGTACAAAAATGTGCGATATTGTGATGTAACTGTGTTCAGAAATAACTATTCTATTGGAGAATGCTTCTTTTATTTCCGTTAACAATGAGAAAAGATCGAAGTTTGATGTTCAATGATCCGGATCCGGAAGTCATTCTCGCATGATGGGCTCTGCTTCCTGGCAACTTAATTAAATTAGGAAGCGAATACACGAGCAAAGTTGCTTGTTCCGTAGCTCTAAAATGAAAGATTGGATATTGCATGCATCTGTCGCTCAAGATTAACGGTAATATAATTTGCTGATTTTCTTGGAGATTTAATAATTTGAATCAAGAAGCTGAGGATTATGGCAAGCCATTTTGCTATTGCAACAATTTATTCCAGTTGAATTTAAACTATACATTTTTATTATGTTGCAAAATAATTTTTTCGCCAACTGTCAAAAAAACATGATATTTTTGTATTGTTATGGATACGCAAAGTTCGTGATTTTTTTACTAGTAAAAAAATGAAACATATTTTTGCACATCTAATATAATATAAATCAGTTTAGTGATGCTACAAGGATAGAAACAAACCGATATTTAACAAAACAGAAATATAAATTTGTACACAAAATTACTTATTTTTAATTATAAAAATTAATTGTTGACAGTTCTTTATTTATCAAACAACAATTGCGCATACTTTTGGTTACAATACCCAGGTGATTGCAAATTAATTATAGTTTGAACTTTTTTCCTATATTTTACTGAATAAAACAATAATTATTGTTGATCTATTATTTTTTGACATTTGGCGAAAAAATATTGTTTGTATTTCGTGTGCGAAGTGATTGTATTTTGTTGCGCTTTCGAATGAATTTGTTACCTCGACCTTACGGTCTCGGTTAAAATTGACATTCTTACGCGCAACAAAAAAAAACAATCACTTCGCACACTTAATACAAAAATAACTATTAATTCATTGCATTTTTATGATTGAATTTGAATTATGTACGTAATGGAAATTCAGAATTATTATTATTTTGCAAGATAATTTTGAGGCATTGAATTTTTATGATTAATAAAAACTATGTATATAATGGTGATTCAAAATTATTATTATCTTGCAGCATAATTTTATTTCATTGAATTTTCATGATTGATAAAAATTATGTACATAATGGGAATTCAGCATGAAGATTATCTAGCAAAATTATATGGAACCGTTGAATTTTTATGTTCGAATTTAAATTATGTACATAATGAAAATTCAGCATGCAGATTTTCTGGTAAAATGATATGGAACCGTCGATTTTTTATGTTCGAATTGAAATCATATACATAATGGTTATTATCCTGCAAAATAATTTCAATTCATTGAATTTTTATGATTGAATTTAAACTATGCACATAATGGAAATTTAGAATTATTATTATCCTGCAGGATAATCTAATTCATTTAATTTTTATGATTCAAATAAAATCATGCACATAATGGTAATTGAATTTTTATGATTGAATTCAAATAATGTATATAATGGTAATTTGAAATTATGTACATAATGGAAACTCAGAATTATCATTATCTTGCAAGATAATTTTATTATATTGAATTTTCAGGATTGAATTAAAACTATGTACATAATGGAAATTCAGCAAAATGATATGGAACTGTTGGAATTTTATGATTGTATTAAAATTATGTACGTAATGTCAATTCAGAATTATTATTTTCTTGCAGGATAATTTTAATACATTGAATTTTCATTACTGGATTAAAATTATGTACATAATGGTAATTCAGAATTATTATTATGTTACAAAATAATTTTAATACATTGAATTTTCATTACTGAATTAAAATTATGTACATAATGATAATTCAGCATGAAGATTATCTAGTAAATTGATACAGAACCGTTGAATTTTATATTCCAATTCAAATTATGTACATAATGGCAATTCAGAATTATTATCATCTTGCAGGGTAATTTGAATGCATTGAATTTTCTAATTAAATTGTAATTATGTACATAATGGAAATTGAGATTTATTTTCATTTTGCAGAATAATTTCAGTACATCAAATTCTTATGATTGAATTAAAATCATGTTATTATGATCCTGCAAGATGATTTTATTGTATTGGATTTTTATAATTGAATGAAAATTATGTACATAATGGCATTTCAGCATGGAGGTTATTCAGTAAATTGATGAAGAACCGTTCAATATTCATGCTCGAATTCAAATTATGTACATAATGGGAGTTCAGAATTATTATCATCTCACAAGATAATTTTAATGCATTGAATTTTCTTGATTGAATTAAAATTATGTACATAATTGAAATTCAGAATTATTATGATCGTGCAAGGTAATTTAAATGCATTTAATTTTTATGATTGAATTAAAATAATGTACATAATGGAAATTTAGATTCATTATCATTTTGCAAAATAATTTTATTGCATTGCATTTTCATGATTGAATTAAAATTATGTACATAATGAAAATTCAGATTTATTCTTATCTTGCAAGATAATTTTAATAGATTGAATCTTCATGATTGAATTAAAATTATGTACAAAATAGAAATTCAGAATTATTATCATATTGCAAGATAATCTTATTACATTTAATTTTTAAGATTGAAATAAAATTATATACATAATGAAAATTCTGCATAGAGATTATCTAGCCTAATAGTATAGAACCGTTGAATTTTTATGTTCGAATAAAATTATGTACATAATGGGGATTCAGATTTATTTTCATTTTACAAGATGAACTTAATGTATTGAATTTTTATGATTTATTTGAAATTATGTACATAATGTAAATTCAAAATTGATACTATCTTGCCAGAAAATTCTCATTTATTGAGTCTTTATGATCGAATTAGAAGTATATGTACATATTGGTTATTCAGAATTATGCACATAATAGAAACTCAGAATTAATACTGATTATTATTATCTAGCAAGATAATTTTACTCCATTTAATTTTTATGATTGAATTAAAATTATGTACATAATGGCAATTCACTATAGAGATTATATAGTAAATTGATATGAAACCGTTGAATATTTATGCTCGAATTTAGATTATGTACATAATGGGAATTCAGAATTAATATTATCTTGCAAGATAATTTTATTACCTTGAGTTTTCATGATTGAATTGAAATTATGTACATAATGGTGATTCAGCATGGAGATTATCTAGCAAAATGATATATATCCGTTGGCTTTTCATGTTCGAATTAAAATTAAGTACATGATGGAAATTCAGAACTATTATTATCTTACAAGATAATTTTATAACATTGATTTTTTATGATTGAGTCAGAATTATGTACATAATGATAATTCAGCATAAAGGTTATCCAGTAAATTGATATAGAACTGTTGTATTTTTATATTTGAATCCAAATTATGTACATAATGGAAATTCAGAATTATTATTATCTTCCAAAATAAATTTATTACATTGAATCTTTATGATCGAATTAAAATTATGTACATAATGGTAGTTTAGCATAGAAATTATCTGACAGAATGATATGAAACTGTTGAATTTTCTTGTTCGAATTCAAATTATGTACATAATAGGAATTTAGAACTATTGATTCCTCCTAAGATATTTTTATTTATCAAAATAATGTACATAATGGTAATTCAGCATGAAAATTTTATAGCAAAATTATATTAAACCGTTTAATTTTTATGTTTGGATCAAAATTATGGATATAATGGAAATTCAGAGTTATTATTATCTTGCAGGATAATTTCTATTCATTGAGTTTCCATGATTTGATTGAAATTATGTACATAATGGAAATTCAGAATCATTATGATTGTGCGAGATAATTCAAATGCATTTCATTTTTATGATTGAATTAAAATAATGTACATAATAGAAATTCAAATTTATCATTATCTTGAAAGATAATTCTGATGCATTGAATTTTTATGATTGAATTAAAATTATGTGCATAATAAAAATTCAGATTTATTTTTATCTTGCAGGATAATATTAAAAGATTGAATTTCCATGATTGAATTAAATTTATTTACATAATAAAAAATCAGAATTATTATTATCTTGCAAGATAATTTCATTACATTTAATTTTCATGATTGAATTAAAATTATGTACATAATGGAAATTCAGCATGGAGATTATCTAGCATAATGGTATAGAACCGTTGAATTTTTATGTTCGAATCAAAATAAGTACATAATGGAAATTCAAAATCATTGTGATCGTGCCAGATAATTTTAATGCATTGAGTTTCTCTGATTGAAATAAAATTATGCACATAATGGAAATTCAGATTTATTTTAATCTTGCAAGATGATCTTAATGTATGAAATTTTCATGTTTGAATTGAATTTATGTACTTAATGGAAATTCAGCATGAATATTATCTAGTAAAGTGATATGGAGCCGTTAAATTTTCATGTTCGAATTAAAATTATGTACATAATGGAAATTTAGAATTATTATGATCCTGCAAGATGATTTTGAAACATTGAATTTTCATGGTTGAAATAAAATTATGTACATAATGGTAAATTCATCTGGCAAAACGATATAAAACCGTTGAATTTTTATGCTCGAATTGAAATTATGTACAAAAAGAAATTCAGAATTATTATTATCTTGCAAAATAATTTTATTGCAATGAATTTTTGTGATTGAATTCAAATTATATACAGGAAGTTAATTCAGCATGCAGATTATCTAGCAAGATAAAATGAACCGTTGAATTTTAATGATCGAATTGAAATTATGTACAAAATGGATATTCAGAATTATTATTATCGTGCAAGATAATTTTAATACATCGACTTTTTATGATTGAATTGAAATTATGTACATATGGTAATTCAGAATCATTATCTTGCAATATAATTTCAATTCGTAGAGTTTTTATAATTGAATTAAAATTATGTACATAATGGCAATTCAGAATTATTTTCATCTTGCACGATAATTTTAATTGTTTCTATTTCCATTCTCTGAATGTAAATTGAATTGAAATTATGTACATAATTTCAATTCAGTCATAGAAATTCAATGGATTAAAACTATCTTGCAAGATAAAAATAATTCTGAATCACCATTAAGTGGAATAAATTATTGATAATAAATAGTTTTTGTCGCGAAAAGACACAATAAAATTATTAATAAATGTTTAATGTGGCAGAGATTTCCGATTAATGTTCAAATGTGCTTGTGACGATTCTAACTAGAAATCATGTGCCAAATTCATAATTGATTCAAATAAAATAAATTAGACAATAATGAACAATTTTCTGCGCAGCCGGACTCCCAACGAATTGCCAGATTCACGAGTCATAAAAAAAATATAAATTACTTTTACAGTATCATGAAATGTCAAAAATAACCACCATTTTTTTATCCGAGTTGTTGAGTGATTTCTGGCCAATAATTCTGATTTTATTGTCTTTTTTACTATCTGGTTTATTTTCGTGAATTGTTTAGCAATTGCTGGTTTTATTTAAAGTTTAATTTGATTGGCGAGAGTCCAGATTGTTGTTAGAAATGTTATTATTTAGCAGATTTTATTTCATTTATATTTGGGGTGTGCACACAGGAGCAGATAAGAGATCTTTAATTAAGGTAAATACTTATTATCCTCAATTTAATGATAAATGCAACAGGATATGTTAGTTTATGCGGCTGAAATAAGATATTAATTCTATTTAATGAACTGGGAAATGGTTTATATCGATCTGCAGATTATCTATTGTTGTGATATCAACTCAATTAGCTCTGTTCATTATTTGCCCATCTATATTAATTAAAAGCACCTCAATCAATTTGATTAATCCTGGAGGAATATAACGTGGCTTTTATATATTCTGCAAAATTCTCTCTGCAGTATTTTTTAATAGCAAACTTTTCATCTTTTAAAAGAGTGTCTAGATGTGACAGTTTCATGACGTGCCATAATTTATTTCTTGAGGGAAACGATTACTATTTGCACCACAGCGGGGTACAAATCAAAATTTAAAGCGAATTTTATAACGAGAATAAAGCATCAAGGAAAAGAAATACTTTTTGTTTCCAATCACAGAAAAACGTTGCTATCTTAATGTTTTTGCGGAAAGTTTTGAATTAAAAGTAATTATAAGCTTTCTCAAGAGAATAATAAAACTATTTTACCGATAAAATTACGCGATTTTAGAATTGGCTCTTAGTTACTAAAGTTCATAAATTTATTTCTACTTTTGGGAAAGATTCCGGATTTATAATTAATAATATTTTATTTATTTTGTTTAAGTGTTTAGTTTTCAGATTACTAACCTCGCCTGTTGCTTTTTTCGTGCTATCGTTCTTCCCTCTTCCTTATTACGATATTTTTCGGTTGTACACCACGTTGGCACCCACGTGTTGGAATTGCGAGAGTTTTGCGCCTACGCACGTCCCAAGGTTCGACGTCGACTGACGCTGACCCTGCGACGCCGGTTGCCGTCATCAGGGGGCAACAGCGCATGTGAAAATACATGAGGAATTGTTTGAAATAAAATGGATCAAACGTGGAAATATGTAAAAACTTTCCAACTCCTTTAAAGGAGACATGGAGCATCGATGCATAATTTTTCAAGTTGAAAACTTGTGCTGAACGATATGTGAAAAGTTTTGGTACTTTAGTAAAAAATGCGAAGCATTGGTGCAAAAAAATGCGGAAGACTTACTTTTTACTGAAGTTTCACGTCTGCTCTTTTATCTTCCTGAAAAGAATTGGAAGTAATTTTTTATGTGCCTCAACAAGACTTCTCTGAAATTGTTTAGCTGAAACAAAACGTTTTTGGATGTAAGTTTAGATTACAATGTTTTCACCTTTTAATTAATTTCCCAAGTTCTGCAGTTTTAGGAAAGACTTGATTTTGAAAATAAACTTTTAGGAAAAGCATTTAAATTCTGAATTTGAACTGACAGAATGCGTCTAGCAAATGTAATTTTAAATGAATTCGTGCTGCGAATGAAATATGAATGATATTTGTACAGAATACAATTTATTGTTGTTGAGATTCGAAGCAAATAGAATATAAGGTCTGTTAATTTAAATATGTTTTATTGGGTATAAGTTCTGTAAATTTATTAGAAACACAACGTTTCAACAGCAAAGTGCTGCCTTTCTCAAGTGAAAATAAATATAAATATAAATAAACAAAATTGTCAAGACAACAAAAATAAAAATAAAAGTACAAGTAATAACTAGATTAGTTTGAAATATATTAACTCCTAGGATCGTAGAGCTCAGCCTGTTATTGATGATTCAATATCCACAGGTCTTCAGGAGATAATAATGAAGGTCTAAATAGGGAAATTGTCAGCTCCTTGTGGTTCTAGGTCAATCTGGCTCTACTCTTTTTGGTTTGGCACATAACTGAACCATCCACAGATCTTCAGGAGGTAGTGATGAAGTAACTCTTGCAAGTAGATTCGTAGATACAAATAACTTGAAATTATGAACAAATGATTGGTAGCCATGATCGATTAAGTTCATAACCAGTATTCAAATTCAAATTATTCGGTGACTTTTTAATTTCAATTGCTTCTCTTATAAGCCTCTTGAACCAATTGTTCTCTTTAGCCAGAAGCTCCGTATTCTTGAAGTCGATGCCATGTAATTCTTGTATAGCATGTTCAGCCACAGCAGATTTTTCTGGATGGTTTAATCTTATATGACGAGAATGCTCTTTCAATCTTGTTTCTACAGTCCTCTTGGTTTGTCCAATATATACTTTGCCACATTGACAAGGAATCTTGTATATACCTGGATACTGTAGAGGAAATCTGTCTTTAACATTACCAATGAGATTTCGAATTTTTAAATTGGAAGTGTATGAAGTTTTAATGTCATATTTATGTAAGAGCCTTCCAATTTTATCTGTTATATTGGCTACGTAGGGTAACGTAACAAATATTTTCTTATTATTTGGATCTTGTCTGTTAATTTGTTTTTCTTGGCTCCTTCTCTATCAAATTATTAATCTTTAATGCTTTATTTAGGGCCCCTCACAGTTTTCTTCTCAAACCTGATTTTAATTTTGGAAAAATGTGCAGGAGCATCACCATGCTGGAACAAAACTCCTTCATTTTTACCTTATTTAATTTTTTGACTGCATCCTCAATATCCTTCCCTGTAGAAAGTTTCAGTTTGCCCTATTTGAAATGTATATTATATAAGCTTTCATTATAATTTCGATCGATTCAGCGAACCAAGACCGTGGAATTAATTCGCTCAAAATTTGCGGACGGTATTAAATCATCTTGATTAATCTAACTAGCTTTGATGATAAGATAGCTAATCGTGAACCAGTTATTACCTAAATAGGTTACCCACTAATTGGGATTACATTTTTTGCTCAAAAAAGTGTTTTACATGTCATCCCCTAAATTAAACTCTATAGCATTCAAGTTTGTAATTAAGTTTGGAATAGGGGCTCTGATTCTTGCATCATTTAATTCCAATCGTTCAAATATTATCAAACATTATTTAATTTAATTTTTATTAATTGTACTGTGCGGTAACTTGTTTATATTTTGATTTGTTTGAGCGCTACGACGTAACTTATCTATATTGTGTATTCTTTCTAACGCATTGCGCTCTATGGGTAATAAACGTAAGTCGGAGATTCATTATAAATTATTTTATTCATTAGAATGTTGCGGAGTGCAGTCCCACGGTCTTTTGCTCGTAATTTTTTCTTGTAAATGGTTAGGGGTTTCAGCTGGGGTGGCCTATTCGTAGGCTAAAGGATGGTTAGCATCCTTCGTTTGGATTTTATTTGTAAAAAACTTTACTGTCTTCTAATTTCCTGATCTATTTATTTACAGATCTAGAGTCCAGCAGGCTATGAAGTCACCCCTGCATTAGCCAGTAGGAGCAGCTAATCGGCCCCGCAGAGAAATAGCCCAGCTGCAGAGTCCACAAATGACACCAGAGAAGACTCCCAGAGTGATTCATGATCGTCCAATGTCCTTTTGTTCGCCGCTTGCAAAGCCCAAGTGAGTTTTATTCATTTATATATTTATTATAAGTTGCAAATTGTATTGAGCCTAATTTTTTGTTGTATTTTGTTACAGCTGCAGTGTCGAAGAAGCCGATCTTCTGTCTAGGTTTTCCTGGGGTTTCCCTAGACGCGAAGGGAGAATTCCTGGAGAAGGGGTCGTCTTTTTCCCTAAGTCATTGTCTGGAGGCGAACCAAGGCTTACAAATGCCCTTTAACATCTTTTCATCTTTGTATCTTTCCCAATTTTCAAATAAATCATTTCCCAACAAAAATTAAGTTGAAATTTTTCATTCAAAGTTAATTGTAAGTACAATATATTGTGATATAATATTAAATATCAAATAAAAATTATTATAATTCTTATTTATGATATGGAATTTCAAATTTGAATAGAAATAAAATATATTTATTGATTAAATTGTTGTTTTATATTAACAATACCCGCAACAATCATTATTAACTACAATTTATATTAGTTTAATCGAAAATTGGGGATAAAATATTTGAAATTCAAATATTTTCACGAATATAGTTCATGAGTTTGCCGCAAGGTGGCAGCATCTATCAAGCAAAGATCAAATTTCTAAATTCTGCTTTTTGACGGCCTTAAAATTTTTTTTGAAGAATGAAGAGGATATTTTTATATAGTCCTTGATCCTTAAGATCAGACTATAATAAAATAAATCCAATTTCCCTGAGAGTTCTCAAGATATGAATTATTTAAACATTCGAGGGGTGTTTCGATACTTAAATATATTTATGTAATTAATTTAGGGTCCAAATTGACTTCTAAGTACATATTTGGGGTCCCTACGGCCTAATTAGTGTGTACAGATGAGTTATTTATGGGGAAAGTGAATTTTCCTCTCAACTTTTCCAAATGGAGGAATTTTTCAATTTTCTTTTCAGATTCATAATCAGCAGGTTCCAATTAGCGTGAAAATATACTTTTCCT
Organism: Dromius quadrimaculatus; assembly: GCA_963989225.1. Classification (NCBI taxonomy): domain Eukaryota; kingdom Metazoa; phylum Arthropoda; class Insecta; order Coleoptera; family Carabidae; genus Dromius; species Dromius quadrimaculatus. Next base: position 3,542,311 of record OZ022329.1, read on the forward strand.
CTTGGAATTATAAGAATCAGGGCTAGTTTTCAGGGGTTAAAGTGAAAAACTCTTTAAACCCAATTATCTCGAGAACCTTTGGAGATATCGCAAAATCCTCGAACTAACGCTACCAAAGGTAGCTGTTTTAACGAAAATGACCTCGGAAAGACCTTTCCAGTGAACCTAGTCTCGGGTCCCTAGGACCCTATCGAATTAATTAAGAAATAAACTTGTGTCTCTGAAATCTCAAATAAAATTTAACACAAGGGGACATGATTTTTTGTTATTTTTTATTTCCAATTTTCTCAGTAAGTAAGAGTCCAAATTAACTTCTGAGTACATATTTAGGGTCTCTAGGGCCTTATTAGTGTGTACAGATAAGTTATTTATGGGGAAAGTGAATTTTCCTCTCAACTTTTCCAAATGGAAGAATTTTTCAATTATCTTTTCAGATTCATAATCAGCAGGTTCCAATTAGCGTGAAAATATACTTTTCTTTTTGAAATTATGAAAATTAGGGCTAGTTTTCAGGGGTTAAAGTGAAAAACTCTTTAAACTCAATTATCTCGAGAACCCTTGGAGATATCGCAAAATCCTCGAACTAACGCTACCAAAGGTAGCTATTTTAACGAAAATGACCTCGGGAAGACCTTTCCAGTGATCCTAGTCTCGAGTCCCCAGGACCCTATCGAATTAATTAAGAAATAAACTTGTGTCTCTGAAATCTCAAATAAAATTTAACACAAGGGGACATGATTTTTTGTTATTTTATATTTTTTATTTGCTCAGTAACTAAGGGTCCAAATTAACTTCTGAGTACATATTTAGGGTCTCTAGGGCCTTATTAGTGTGTACAGATAAGTTATTTATAGGGAAAGTGAATTTTCCTCTCAACTTTTCCAAATAAAGGAATTTTCCAATTTTCTTTTCATATTCATAATCAGCAGGTTCCAATTAGCGTGAAAATATACTTTTCCTCTTGGAATTATAAGAATCAGGGCTAGTTTTCAGGGGTTAAAGTGAAAAACTCTTTAAACCCAATTATCTCGAGAACCTTTGGAGATATCGCAAAATCCTCGAACTAACGCTACCGAAGGTAGCTGTTTTAACGAAAATGACCTCGGAAAGACCTTTCCAGTGAACCTAGTCTCGAGTCCCTAGGACCCTATCGAATTAATTAAGAAATAAACTTGTGTCTCTGAAATCTCAAATAAAATTTAACACAAGGGGACATGATTTTTTGTTATTTTTTATTTCCAATTTTCTCAGTAAGTAAGGGTCCAAATTAACTTCTGAGTACATATTTAGGGTCTCTAGGGCCTTATTAGTGTGTACAGATAAGTTATTTATGGGGAAAGTGAATTTTTCTCTCAACTTTTCTAAATGGAAGAATTTTTCAATTATCTTTTCAGATTCATAATCAGCAGGTTCCAATTAGCGTGAAAATATACTTTTCTTTTTGAAATTATGAAAATTAGGGCTAGTTTTCAGGGGTTAAAGTGAAAAACTCTTTAAACTCAATTATCTCGAGAACCCTTGGAGATATCGCAAAATCCTCGAACTAACGCTACCAAAGGTAGCTATTTTAACGAAAATGACCTCGGAAAGACCTTTCCAGTGATCCTAGTCTCGGGTCCCTAGGACCCTATCGAATTAATTAAGAAATAAACTTGTGTCTCTGAAATCTCAAATAAAATTTAACACAAGGGGACATGATTTTTTGTTATTTTATATTTTTTATTTGCTCAGTAACTAAGGGTCCAAATTAACTTCTGAGTACATATTTAGGGTCTCTAGGGCCTTATTAGTGTGTACAGATAAGTTATTTATAGGGAAAGTGAATTTTCCTCTCAACTTTTCCAAATAAAGGAATTTTCCAATTTTCTTTTCATATTCATAATCAGCAGGTTCCAATCAGCGTGAAAATATACTTTTCCTCTTGGAATTATAAGAATCAGGGCTAGTTTTCAGGGGTTAAAGTGAAAAACTCTTTAAACCCAATTATCTCGAGAACCTTTGGAGATATCGCAAAATCCTCGAACTAACGCTACCGAAGGTAGCTGTTTTAACGAAAATGACCTCGGAAAGACCTTTCCAGTGAACCTAGTCTCGAGTCCCTAGGACCCTATCGAATTAATTAAGAAATAAACTTGTGTCTCTGAAATCTCAAATAAAATTTAACACAAGGGGACATGATTTTTTGTTATTTTTTATTTCCAATTTTCTCAGTAAGTAAGGGTCCAAATTAACTTCTGAGTACATATTTAGGGTCTCTAGGGCCTTATTAGTGTGTACAGATAAGTTATTTATGGGGAAAGTGAATTTTCCTCTCAACTTTTCCAAATGGAAGAATTTTTCAATTATCTTTTCAGATTCATAATCAGCAGGTTCCAATTAGCGTGAAAATATACTTTTCTTTTTGAAATTATGAAAATTAGGGCTAGTTTTCAGGGGTTAAAGTGAAAAACTCTTTAAACTCAATTATCTCGAGAACCCTTGGAGATATCGCAAAATCCTCGAACTAACGCTACCAAAGGTAGCTATTTTAACGAAAATGACCTCGGAAAGACCTTTCCAGTGATCCTAGTCTCGAGTCCCTAGGACCCTATCGAATTAATTAAGAAATAAACTTGTGTCTCTGAAATCTCAAATAAAATTTAACACAAGGGGACATGATTTTTTGTTATTTTATATTTTTTATTTGCTCAGTAACTAAGGGTCCAAATTAACTTCTGAGTACATATTTAGGGTCTCTAGGGCCTTATTAGTGTGTACAGATAAGTTATTTATGGGGAAAGAGAATTTTCCTCTCAACTTTTCCAAATAAAGGAATTTTCCAATTTTCTTTTCATATTCATAATCAGCAGGTTCCAATCAGCGTGAAAATATACTTTTCTTTTTGAAATTATGAAAATTAGGGCTAGTTTTCAGGGGTTAAAGTGAAAAACTCTTTAAACTCAATTATCTCGAGAACCCTTGGAGATATCGCAAAATCCTCGAACTAACGCTACCAAAGGTAGCTATTTCAACGAAAATGACCTCAGAAAGACCTTTCCAGTGACCCTAGTCTCGGGTCCCTAGGACCCTATCGAATTAATCAAGAAATAAACTTGTGTCTCTGAAATCTCAAATAAAATTTAACACAAGGGGACATGATTTTTTGTTATTTTATATTTTTTATTTGCTCAGTAACTAAGGGTCCAAATTAACTTCTGAGTACATATTTAGGGTCTCTAGGGCCTTATTAGTGTGTACAGATAAGTTATTTATGGGGAAAGTGAATTTTCCTCTCAACTTTTCCAAATAAAGGAATTTTCCAATTTTCTTTTCATATTCATAATCAGCAGGTTCCAATTAGCGTGAAAATATACTTTTCTTCTTGAAATTATGAAAATTAGAGCAAGTTTTCAGGGGTTAAAGTGAAAAACTCTTTAAACTCAATTATCTCGAGAACCCTTGGAGATATCGCAAAATCCTCTAACTAACGCTACCAAAGGTAGCTATTTTAACGAATATGACCTCGGAAAGACCTTTCCAGTGACCCAAGTCCCGGGTCTCTAGGACCCTATCGAATTAATTAAGAAATAAACTTGTGTCTCTGAAATCTCAAATAAAATTTAACACAAGGGGACATGATTTTTTGTTATTTTATATTTTTTATTTGCTCAGTAACCAAGGGTCCAAATTAACTTCTGAGTACATATTTAGGGTCTGTAGGGCCTTATTAGTGTGTACAGATAAGTTATTTATGGGGAAAGTGAATTTTCCTCTTAACTTTTCCAAATGAAGGAATTTTTTAATTTTCTTTTCAGATTCATAATCAGCATGTTCCAATTAGCGTGAAACTATACTTTTTCTTCTAGAAAAGTGAAAAATAGGCCGTCGAAAAAAATAGCACAAAAATTTCATGTTTAAATGTGAATTACGCAGATTTGGATAGCAAATTTGAATTTATCTCTCTATATTTAGATTTTAAGGATGTAAATCTATATGAAAATGTATATTTTATTGTCCAGGAACATATTTAAGGCCTTTAAACAGTAAAATTATCAATTTGACCTTTTACCGACAGATGCTGCCACCTTGCGGCAAATCTGTAAACTACACTCCTGGACTTGGGATATTTCAAATATTAAACAACAATACATGAGTAAATATATTTTATTTTGATTTAAATTTGTAGCAAGTACAGAAAACTAATTAAAAACATATACAATAAGATAATTCAACAAATAGTACCATAAATAAATAGATTCAACCAATTTTTTATTATAAATAATACTGTATTTAATATTATACTACAATATAATATACTAATGACTCTGAAAAAACAATTGTACAAGTATTTGAAATGAAACAACTTAAATTTTTTTGGGAAATGATTTATTTGGGAATAGGAATAGGTACAAAGATGAAAAGAAGTTAAATGGCAATTGTAAACCATGATTCGTCTCCAGGCAATGACTAAGGGGAAAGAGATGAAACCTTCCTCCGGGATTCTCCCTTCGCGTCTAGGGAAACCCCAGCAAAACCTAGACAGAGGAAGTGGTTTCTTCGCAGCTGCAACTGTAACAAAAATAAACAATACATTAGAATCAACAATAAATATTAATTTTAATCATAAGAAAAATAATTAAACATAAGTAATTCTTACTTAGGCTCAGCAAACTGCGGGCAAAATGGGATCAGACGAAGTTGTTGGAGCATCTTGAGCATCTTTTACCATTACTGCCTTTGGAACTGCAAATATTGAGCTCTGCTACTGCGGTGGTGATCCTCTGCAACAGCTGGATTGATCTCCTGGTTCTTGGATGATGCTCTGCAACTGTTGATATGTTCTTCAGCTGCTGACGAACTGTAATACATTTAGAGAAGATTAGAAATTTGTAATATATAAATTTTCCTAATTACTTACGTCCTGATGTTGATGTGATTACGTTGACCTGAAAAAGAAACCTGAAAGGAAAGTTTGATTAATTCCAGCGATGGTTGCTCCCGCGTTGGCTGCTCCAACGATGGTAGCTCAGCTGATGCTCGATGACTCCTGGGCTGCTGCTCGTTCTCTGCAACTGCTGCGATCCTCCGACTACTGCTCCAGGTCCTGAAATTAATATAAATACACAAATATTAATACAATTGTAATTAAAATACAAGAAATAATGTAGTAATAATTAAATTGAACAAAATAAAATAGATTAGAAAGCTGAAAAAGAATGAATTTTTAATTAACTTACGTCCTGAAGATGATGTTGATGAGCTGAAAAAAAGGCTGAAAGGGAATTTTTTGATTAGTCACAATCATTCAACATACATTCATCATTCAAACGCTTCTATCTTGAGTTCTTTCTTCTTGTTGGCTTCTTTCTAACCCCGTTGAACCTAACCCTCTAAACCTAACCGATATTGCCGAGCTAACTACGCGAAGTTGGTTGCTTTTTCCCTAACGAACGTTACTTTAAAGATTGAGAGGCATATTATATCGTCGACCTATTGATTCTAACCCCAGGAGTCCTTCTGCATATCCCCCTCTTAGCAAAAACGAGCTGTGTCTAGCCGGACAGCCGAATGGTCGCTTACATAACACGGGCATAACTGTTCGCTCCGCAGCTTCTCGTGGTGTTGGGCCCCCGGCCCGCTCTTTGAAAACACGAGTTATGCACTCCCGACAAGACCGTCCAGACCTAAAAGGCACTTAAAAGGCGACTTAAAAGATCTAGCTTGTGCACCGATCCCTCGATGGACCCTTATCGGAAGGGCCTTGCCTCGCCTAAACGGGAGGACTTTGCAAAAAACAAAATAAAACAAATTAATAGCAAAACGAACAAATGTACCAGAAGGGTGCACGCAAAAACACTAATCACTAATCCCAATTTATATTTACGTTAACCCGAGCTAATTCAACCCTTTATATACCCCAAAACCCCCAAAGTAACGCAAAACCGCGAGCTAAAACAACGAGATGTTGATTCAAACGCCGACCGAAAGCAACAGACGCTCTACGCAAATGATGAAATGTAGAAATATTTATCAGAAGTGCCGACGTACGTTTAAAACTTGCCAGCATAAGCGATACGCCTCTGAGAGAGATAGATAGAGAAGCCGTAGTAGTTTTGTATTGCTGTACGCTGCAGTGAATTCTTCAACTGGCCTGCTCGTAACAAGTTACAACATCGTTCGTTCATTAAAATTTGATTAAATAAAGTTTGGCATTGAAATTTAAATTGATATTCTTGTATTTTGTACCCAAAATGAATAAAAATATGTGAATTTATTTTAAATAAAAATATTTTTTGTGAATATCTGAATTATATTTCGTATTATTTTTTATAATAAAATTGTATTTATTATTTATAAATCGATCGGGTAATTAGTGGTTAATAGGACGCCAGATCTAAGTGTCGAAAAAAAAGCCAATTCTGGTCAAGTTTTTCTACGCAGCTTCCCTGATAGAACTTACAGTTGAAACTAGTACCAATTGATAGCGAAAGTCAAGTACTTTGAGTAAAAATTAGGATGCTACCCCCTGTCCTGTCCAGGAGAGTGGCAGCCACCCCTAAATGTAACCCATTTTCGTATTGAACTTTCCTGATCGATCTTACGAAAGCTGAAACTTTCCTGACTACAAAAAAAATAAAGTATCGCCTCTTTCACTGTTATTTGTTTGGGAAATGGATTTCCATCCCAACTATTATCCTCTAATTATAATTATATACATGAAAATTGATTAGAGATCTGTAGAAGAATAAAACAAAATAAATAGCTAGAAGGAAAATAAATTAAAACATTTAGAATTATTGAGGAATAGGTGATTGTAATTATTGATCTCCCAAATTTATTTCCGAGCTCCCACTGTTGATAAGTGGACACATTTCGTGGATCTATACAGCACATCCGGTTTTCCAACCATTTTTCCAGGAATGTTTTTCCAGGTTCAGCATTTTCATTACAGAGGGCAGCATAAGTACGAAAAAACTTCTGAGTATCTAATTGATTAAAATAGTCCAGAATTTCAGCCCTGATTATTTTATTATTTATATATTTAGTAGATTGCAGTCCAAATTATATATTCGTATGTTATATACAGCGTGTAACAAACCACTCGGATTCTGATTTCCCTTTTTGCGCTGTAAGGCGCCCAGTTTTTTATTGATTGATTTTGACTAGAAATATTGACCGACCTAGAGCGAAAAATAAAGGATGGTTTGTTAGACCCTGTCATCATTTGATGATCACCTAATGGGTTGAATTAATCACCTCTTGGTCGACAACCACGTACGTACACTTACTTAGTTTAACGTGTCTTGGGCTCCTCTAATGAATACTTCTCGAAGGGTTTGCGCGGTGAGGCGTTTGCTCTTCAACTCTTGATATAATGAAGAATCAAGGATAATGGATCGAGCCCAGCAGCTGCACGCAGCATAAAGCAGAGAAGACTAGCAAGTGGAGTTATCTGAATGGAGATATTTTCCAGTGAGATGCTGAGTGCTAAGTGCTTGACTAAGCAAGGAAATTGAGCGGTTAATGTACGGTGCACGAGAACACGAGAGCTTTAAATTATTTTCATCCAATTTAAACAATGTTATCATGCATAATAATAATAAGTTACATCAAAATGTTTTGGATGAAAGTTACATTTTCACGTTATCGATTGGTAAGTTCTATCAGGGAAGTTGCGTCGGAAAATTTGACCAGAATTGGATTTCAGGGATTTCAGGGGCATTTTGTGCAGGTCTGGCCAAAAAAGTATTTATTTTTCAAATATCTTATTTTCAGGCATTCAACCATAATTACAAATAATTATATACATCATAAAATAATATTTGTTCCTGTTACAATAATTATCATCGAAATAAATGATGGTTCACATGGTACACTTAATAATAATCAGTATTTGAATAATAGATAATGCTTAAAAACAAAAACAAAACATTTGGAAAAAGAAAACCGTAGCTAAAGACCCCATTATTGTTTTTGCTTGCTGCGAGCTCTAGAAAATAACTGCTTATACGATAAAAAAGTCCTCTCAGAGGAAAATGTAAACAGGCTATTTTCCATCTCAACGGAAAAAAATTTGACTGTCTGCTAACGGGAAAATCAGAATGCATTTCTTTCGCCTTGTCTAGCCAGCGTTTTTCCATCGCAGTTTCCCATTAGGTCTAATAAACGAATGTCAAGCCAACTGTCGGATTCATTTTGTACTATTTACTAAATGCGCATACAACACGGAGCACATCATTCATTTTCTTATGTATATAATTGATTTTATTTTGTAATATTTTAGAATCAAACTGCCCCAAAGGACATCCATCTCTACATTTAGGTCATTTACAAGTATATAACAACAATCGGTATAGTTTTATAGTCATATGTTTAGTTAGTATTAGGTTTATAATGGAAGAATCTGAACTGGCCTAAATTACTCAAAAATAATTTTATTTGGTGGGCGTTTAGGCCAGTCCAGCTCTGCATGAGAAATGTGCAAAGTTGAAAGAAAGCTTGGTGCATGCTTTGTGAGTTTCAGATCTTTCTCAGAGTTTGATTCTAAAGCTTTTGGCGCAGCTTTTTGTCGAAAGAATTGTTAATTAAGAAAAAAGTTCACTGCGGAAAGATCTATTCACATTGCACAGGGTGGGACTCAGCTGAGATTAGTTTGGCGCATAATGCAACAGCGATATCTTGACGGATCACCATTAGTTCTCCCAAGTTTATCAACAATCATGAATTTTCAATCGTGGAGACGTTCCGTTGTAAGTGTTGAATAAAAGAAAATTTACTAAAATACATTTGACAAAATGACAGTAACAATATTTTTGTACTTTTTAAATCGTGTCAGACAAGGAAATAAATTGGACGTACATTGTAAAATTGCACAATTTTTCTGTCAGTTACATTCGAGGAGGAAGGAAGAAGCTTTGCTAGCATATCCTTTTTCTCAAATAAGATAATATTATATGTGACATAAATACAAAAATATTGCGAGAATAACTGTTTGAAGCGGATGAATTTCAGATATAACTGCAAACAAATTTGAACACCCCAAAAATAATTCAAAATTGATTAAAAATATTAAAAAATGAGTCTGGAAATATTGAATTTTGATTTTAATAAATAAAAAATTGAAGAATCTTCTAACTGATGGAAGCGCATTTTTGACAGTTCATGAATGCTTGTTACTTCAGAGATCTCGCAAATTACCATCTCTCACAATTACTGAGCTTGAAATCAAGCAGTTTGGGCAAACTTACGAAATAGCAGCTTCCATTTAATACTAGTTTCAAGTTGACTATTTGATAGGTACATAATTTATGCATGTACAAACTCAAAAATACCATTTAATCTTCATTGCTTAATTATTGACTGACGGGAGGTCAAGTGCTGTACCTTAAAATGATAATTTTATCTTTATCAAAGCTATATAAAAAAATACACCAAAAGTAAACAAATTTTCATCCAATAATAATAATTCATTCTAATAAGCTTCAAATTCGCGTCAAACAAGTCGTTGAATAAATCCCGGACAGATTTGACAACTGTACATAATAATAGTAACACCCACGGCTAAAGTTGTAACTAAATTTGTATCTACTTGAATAAATTTTAGTTGCCATATCCCTAAAGTCATATATATCTATGGGCATTGTTTCACTTGGAACAAGTAATTGAATAAGTTGATCTTCCACAATCACTGAGCTTGAATTAAAGCCATTTGTGCAAATCTACGAAACAGCAGCTTCTATTTAGTACCAGTTTCAAGTCTGTAAATAGTATAGTTGCTGAGAACTCAGCGTCACGCCAGCCAGCCAGCCAGCCAGCCAGCCAGCCAGACAGCCAAAGTGAATATAATAGCGCTTTTTTCCAAAAAATGTCGCAGCCAAAGGCTGAAATATGAGGGGTTGAAATTAGTTTTATGATAAGTGGTACAACAAAAGCTTTGTATCAGCGTTTGGTTCTTTATTTAAGAAGATATCAGCTGGAAAAGTGCCACAGAGCTTCGTTGCATCATTCAGCCCTCTATACCAACAGGGTTTGAATATGAAGGGTCAAAATTAGCTTGATTATAAATGGTACTGTATAATTTTCCTATTAGTGTTTGGTTCACAATTCTACGATTATTATTTTACGTGAAATTTCGCCTATCATATTTAGGGTATTAAAGATAAAGAGTTGATTTTGGTTTTATAATAGACCGATGCATAAACTTTTTTCTAATGATTAATTCACTCAGTGGCGACGCTAGACTTTGTGGATTACAGGGGCTCAGCCTTTGTACTATGTTGAAGAAAATTTTTCGGTTCAAGGTCAAATATCATTACCTACATGAGAGTTACATTTTTTCAGAGGATTAGGTTTACGTAGCGCTATGTTTAATCCTTTCTTTCTGCTCGCGGAATCTAAAAATGTTTGTATATTTATATAAAAAAAAGCGCTCCCGGAATGACGTTCCTGAAATTACCAAAGGGGACGTCCATTAACTACGTGAGGCGTTTTATTCGATTTTTCGACCCCTTCCCCCCTTGGTGAGATGTCGTGAGATTTGGCTCGACTCCCTCCCCCAATCTTACGTGAAATTTCTCAAAATGTGTGTTTATAGAGTAAATGCGTTGGATTTTTGTAAAAAAAAAATAGTTATTATAATTTGTTTCATATTTCTATTTGATTAGACATGTTTTACTTAAATTAACCCAATTCTATCGCAATTTTATTCTGTTTATTGCGGAAAAAAATTACGTGATATCGCCAAGACCCCCCCTCTCCCTAAAGTAAGATTAGGTGAGATCCGGCTCGACCCCCTCCCCCCCTAAACGCCTCACGTAATTAATGGACGTCTCCAAAGTGATATCTGTTCTAAGTTATATGGTCATTTAAAAAGCGTTTCCGGAATGACGTTTACTAGATAACTATTCAATTATAAAGTAATATTTGTTTTAAGTTATGGTCATTTGAAAAGCGTTCCCGGAATGACGTTCACTCGATAACTATTCAATGATAAAGTGATATTTGTTCTAAGTTATTGTCATTTAAAAAGCGTTCCCGAAATGACGTTCACTAGATAACTATTCAATTATAAAGTGATATTTGTTCTAAGTTATGGTCATTTGAAAAGCGTTCCCGGAATGACGTTAACTAGATAACTATTCAATTATAAAGTGATATCTGTTCCTACTTACGGTTATTTAAAAAGCGTTCCCAAAATTGAATGAAAGATAAAGAGTTGAAATTTGTTTTAAAGTAGATGATATAAAATTTGGTTCATTATTCTATGTTTAATATTTCAAAAGATTCAGGAACAATCACCTAAAATTTCGTCGAATTTATAGTTTTTTGCTACTGTATTCAAGAGTTGAGGGTTGAAAGATGAAGGGTTGAATTTCATTTCATAATAAATCGGAGTATATAAGCTTTCTATCAATGTTTAATTCATTATTCTACGATAATTATTTCAGGAGATACAAGCTTTTAAATTATAACAGAGGGCTGGAAGATGAAGGGTTGAAACTGGCTTAAAAATGAATGGCACTACAAAAGCTGTTCATTACAACCTAGTTTATTATTTCACGATTATTATTTCGAAAAATTCGGACAAAAAAATAACTTCACATAAATTTAGGGCTGGAAGATAAAGGGTTGACTCTAATTTAACAACAAATTGAATTAACAAGGCTTTCTATTACTGTCTAGTTTATTATTTTACGATTATTATTTCGAAATATTCGGATAGAAAAACAGTTTCGCTTAAATTTTGGTTTTGATGCTATTTTATTCAACTGTTGAGAAATAAAGGGTTAAAGGGCTGAAACTGGTTTCATAACAGACCGGATTTTAATTAACGTTGCCTGACAGGGCTGGAAGATAAAGGGTTGAAACTGGTTCAAAAATAAATGGCACAGTAATAGTAATTAAGGTATCAAGGGTGTTAAAAGGAAAATAATGCCTGAGGTCAACAGTGTACTTTCCGAGGGCCTCTGGCTCGAGGTGTGTACGTTGACCGTAGGCATTATTGTCTGTTCAACTCCCGTGGTGCCTTCAATGTTCAATGTCCGACTCTTGTTGTATTTAAATCAAAATTTTTAGCAATGCATGTCCTCTCATTGTGATTTCTGTCAGAGAAATCACTCTAGTTACTTGCTGTAACTAGGAAGCTTGTTTGTTATTTTTCAAATTTTGAAACATAACGCCCTCGGGTATTATTAGACATTGAAGCTATTTACTGCGGCTTAGTTTATTATTTTACGATTATTATTTCAAAAGATTCGGACAGAAAAATAATGCCGCCTAAATTTTGATTTTAATGCTATTATATTTTAGGGTTGGAAGATGAAGGGTTGAAACTAGTTTCATAATAGATTAGAGTATTAACGTTCAGCTAATAATTTTATGATTATTATTTCATGAGATATATGCCTTCAAATTATATTAGGTTTGCATTACAACATTCAGCCCCTCATTCCAGTACTGTTTGAAAATTAAGGGTTGAAACTAAATGGCACTTTCTTAGCCTCTCATAAGTATCATATTTATAATTCTATAATCATTATTTGAAAAGATATAAGCTTTGATACTGTGACAGATTTTTGTTAGGCCATTAAATTCTCTACCCCAGCAGGGTCAAAAGAAAGAGGGTTGAAACTAATTTTATAATAATTAATCCTGCAATATTTTCCCAACATCGTTTAGTTCATTATTCTACGATTATTTTTTCAAGAGATATATGCTTTCAAATTGTATAAGTTTTACGTTACCTCATTTACCCTCTGTACCATCAGGATGGAAGGATAGAGGGTTGTAACTGATTTTTTAATAAATGATAATATTTAAACTTCCTATCAGCGCTTGTTTCATTTATCTACGAATTAGGACCCTATAGAATTTAAATTGTGAGAGATTTTTATCCTTTGTACCATTTAGGATGTAAAGATAAAGGGTTGTAACTGATTTTATGATAAATGGTTAATATGCCCAACATAAGAATCGATTGAAAAGTATTTTGATGAAATTTCAGTGAATCCTCAAGACATCGTTTTGAATTGCGCACCACTTTAACAATAAAAAGGTACATCACACAATTGTTTCTTGATATGCATTGTTCGTACCATTTCCAAACAAATATACAAGATAAAAAATCGTTAAGGAAATTTTCCTTCAGTACACATCATTCCTTAATTATCAAAAACTTGTTTTAGTTAACAATTATTTAAAATGATTACGATTCAGACTTGTTTTGGTTACAAAATATCAAACATACATTGGTTGGCAGATTGGTATATAATGTACAGCTGACTTCACGGTGGGTACCGCGACTACATTCATATGTACATCGAAATTTATTTAAGAATTACTGTCTGATTATTATCACACACGATTTCAACAACGGGGAAAGTCCTTGTCTGATACAAAAATAACTGATTTGGGCGAGATAAACAATTTGCGAATATTTTTTTGGTTGATATTTTTTATTTATTTAAAAGGTTATCTCTCCCAAATTTTCTACACCCTATTCACAATTTAGTCTCCGATTCGATCACTTTATACCCCTTCTTGCTCCAAGGCTATCTCGCACTGTTTTTACGTCATACCGCCGATCCAGGATAACCATGCAAGGCTTGCGCCCGTTTCATAGGATCGACGTGTCCATGGCCAGCCCCAGGACCTGGGGGATATGATGTGTCCATGGTCTGGAAGGTTCCGATTGTGACGGACTTTTTGGATGCTCGAGGATGTTGTAAGGTCATTGAACGCGTTTGACTGCTCGAGCTATTGGAACTGGAGCTGCCGATTTCTGACACCCCAAGGAAGCCTTGGTGGACTGTTGTGCCTGAAAAGAGAATTGAATGGAGTTTGGAGAAGCTCAAAAACTAAATCCATAATATTGTAACGAATTTAAGTCTATGAATTAGTCATTTCGGCTTTACTGGTGCTTGGAATTATTGTGGAAATATTAAACATCAAGAAATAGAAGCGAATATATTTGTTTTATAGAAAATTGCTGGCACCTTCCAGCGCTTTCTAGAAAAGCCTGGACGTTTGCGGGAGAAACGTAGTGGGGAGAGACCCACGGTATATATCAGTGGCTGACTCAACGAGGATTATAATTGATTTTGGCTCAGAGACCTTATAATATGAACTGCTAGTGGTTGAAATGAAATTAACATAAATACTTAAAGTTAAGTTATAGTGCAATAATCTTTAGTATAAATTAGAATTATCTATTACAAATAGTGTTAGTTATCTAATTTATTATTTTAATAAATCATAAAAATGAATACCAGTGCTTAGTAACTTTTGCTCCCTAAATTAAAATAAATAACGTAACAATATGAACGTCTCTTTAGTTACAAAATCAAATTAGAAAAAGACAAGTATCTGAAGAATTTTTGAAAGAAATCACATATTTTATTTTGACTACAAACGCAAATTCCAATAACTATTCAGAAATATGTCAAAAATGAATTTCAGATCGTTTATGAACCGCTCGATTGAAGCAGAAATAATATATGTAACATGTTTTTTGATACAAGTTGAATCACGAGCGAAGCAAAGTCCTTAAACAGCCTCTAAAATAAAACATATATTGCCTTTTTCAACAATCGTGAATTGATATAAACAAATTGGTATTTCCAGCAGCCCTCGAACCAAAAAATTTAAAAATAAGAGGATTTATAGGAGACAACACGTGAAAATACAATTTCAAGTTATTCGAGATGTGTTTCTGCAAAAACGAAAACACTTACGGAAAAATTATAAGAGACATTATTTATAGAGCATTCAGTCTTCTCCATTTTTTTTTGGGAACATTCTTTTCTGACATTATTAACTCTCGACTTGTTTGAGGAAAACCAAATTGTTTGCCATATGACTACTTAAGATGTGTTTTTGCAAAAACGATAGCACTTACAAAAAAATTATAATAAACGTTATTTATAGAGCATTCAGTCTTCTCCATTTTTTATTTGAAACATTTTCTTGTAACTTCATTCATTCTCGACTTATTTGAGAAAACATTTTTTTTGTCATTTAAGTATAATAAACTAGTCCAACTACTAAGAAAAATTAATTTCAACTTCAAAGCAACTTGAGTGAGGCATGTAGAAGATATCACGTTTGATAATTAATATTATTAGCAGCTCTCGGACCTAAAAAATATTAATTTCAACTTGAAAATATCGGGGCTTATGACAATACGTGAAAATACAATTTCAAGTTATTCGAGATGTGTTTCTGCAAAAACAGAGGCACTCACAAAAAAATTATAAGAGATATTATTTATAGAGCATTCAGTCTCCTCCATTTTTTATTTGATACATTTTTTTCTTACTCTATCCATTCTCGACTTATTTGAGAAAACCAAATTTTTTTGTCATTTGAGTACAATAAACTAGTCCAACCACTAGAAAAATATAACGTTTAATAATTTTTTTAGCAGCCCTCAGACCTAAAAGAAGTAACTTGAAAATAACGGGGCTTATAGGAGACAACACGTGAAAATACAATTTCAAGTTATTCGAGATTTGTTTCTGCAAAAACAGAGGCACTTAGGAAAAAATTATAAGATACTTTATTTATAGAGCATTTAGTCTACTCCATTTTTTATCTGAAACGTTTTTTTGTGACTTCATTCATTCTCGATTTATCTAAAGAAAAACATTTTTTTGATCATTTGAGCACAATAAGCAAGTCCAACCACTAGGAAAAATTAATTTTAACTTTAAAGCAGCTTGAGTGAGGCATGTGAAGGATATCACGTTTAATAATTGATATTTTTGGCAGCCCTTGGACCAAACTTAAAAATAACGGGGCTTATAAGAGACAACACGTGAAAATACAATTTCAAGTTATTCGAGATGTGTTTCTGCAAAAACGGAGGCACTTACGTGAAAATTATAAGTTACATTATTTACTGAACATTTAGTCTTCTCTGTTTTTTATTTGAAACATTTTTTTGTAGCTTCAACTATTTGTGACTTATTTGGGACGAGCCAAATTTTTTGTCATTCAAGTAAAATAAACCAGTCCAACTATTGAAAAAAATTAATTTTAACTTCAAAGCAACTTGAGTGAGCCATGTGGAGAATATAACGTTTAATAATTTTTTTAGCAGCCCTCAGACCTAGAAAAATAACTTGAAAATAACGGGGCTTATAGGAGACAACACGTGAAAATAGCATTTCAAGTTATCCGAGATTTGTTTCTGCAAAAACAGAGGCACTTAGGAAAAAATTATAAGAGACTTTATTTATAGAGCATTTAGTCTACTCCATTTTTTATCTGAAACGTTTTTTTTGTGACTTCATTCATTCTCGATTCATCTAAAGAAAAACATTTTTTTGATCATTTGAGTACAATAAACTAGTCCAACCACTGAGAAAGTTTAATTTTAACTTCAAAGCAACTTGAGTGAGCCATGTGGAGAGTATAACGTTTGATAATTTTTTTTAGCAGCCCTCGGACCTGAAAAAAATTGATTTTAACTTGAAAATAGCGGGACTTATAGGAGACAACATGAAAATACAATTTTAAGTTATTCGAGATGTGTTTCTGCAAAAACGGTAGCACTTACGAAAAAATTATTGGAGACATTATTCCTAGAGCATTTAGTCTTCTCTGTTTTTTATTCATTTTTTTGTGACTTACACCATTTGTGACTTATTTGAGAAGAACCAAATTTTCTGTCATCCAAGTACAATAATCCAGTCCAACTATTGAAAAATATCAATTTCAACTTCAAAGCAACTTGAGTGAGGCATGTGAAGAACATTACGCGAAAAAAGCGTCTAAACTGTAAATCACAGGTGGTGTGGAAAACAGTACAATGTACACGGAGATGAGTTCATTTGCAGAGAAATATCGCAAAAACGGTTGCATTTACGAAAAAATTATAAGAATAATTTTTTATAGAGAATTTACTGTTCTTAATGTTTTATCTGAAACATTTTTTTGTAATTTCATCTGTTTTTGACTTTTTTATGTTTGACTACAAAAATATATTTCAGTGAGCAAATACCTCCTCCGAAATGATGGGGCAGCGTCCCGTATTTACTTCCTCCCGTTGAAGGCGCGTAACAATACTTTCCCTGACTGTTTTTGACCATGATGGGAATTGTTTGTCCTGCTAATCTTTGCTGTAACCTCGGTGTTGTTAATTCCTGATCTGTCAACAAACCTTGGACTACTACTGATCCACTAACGTGAAGACTATCCACCTGTAACAAAAATAACGCAAATTCATAAAAAAATAGGATTATTTTGATTATTTTTTACCTTGTCTGAAGTTGCACTGGTCGTACACACATCGGGCGGAGTTTTGCTCAAAAGGGGCCCTCCATCACAAGCTTCCAGCTCGGAGAGATGCAGGTCAGACTTGGAAGCCCGATTGTGAACGGTGCTTACAGCTGCAGAAGGAATGGGGTCGTACTGGTGCTGGTAATGATGATGATGTCCGTGGTGATATTTTCCAGGTGTTGGAAGTGGTCCAGAATGACGGACGAGGTACTCGGAAGATAAGCGCTGATGCTCGCGGAGCTTTCGTTCAGCACCTGGAACCATTTCTCGAACCTGGAAGTTCAACAAAGTAATCAAATAATATTGTGAGCTAAGCCACTCCTGAGCTCTATTATCTACCCCTACACTCCTGTAAACATGACATACAAACATTCAGGTAGCTCATCTCAATGTTGTCTTCTGTCTACAGACAGACTAGGCAATCGGTTTGTTTGTGGGAAAAGTGAATATCGGATTCCAAATTAGATGGTTCCTAGATGGTGCTAGCGTTGGGGGATGAAGAGGGGAGTATGTTTTAGAACTGTACATGTATCGTATTCAATTAATTCATGTTATAGGGCAATGAAGGTTGTTTACGGAAATTGGAAGTGATATTTGATTGCTTTTATGTAATTAAAAGTTTGGTAATGGAATTGAAATTTTACTGAATTTGAATTTTAGCCAAAGTAAGCTCTAACGCAATGTTAATATTTTCTTTGAAATATTTAATTCATCCCTCAAGTTCCCTCAAACATATTACAAATTTATTCTGCAATGCTTGTTTGCCGGTATGAAATAAACAATTCAATAACGAATTACTCCACAAGCACCTTTTGGAATTAAAAGGCACCCTATCGCGTCGGGGCATAAATAATTCCGCGTTATTAATATTTTCTAACTGCGTATAATTAAAATTTCCTGAACCGAGGGACCCTCAGTCTACGTGGAAGTATTTTATGGTGACTTTTGTGTTTACTTCCGACACATCTTTTAACCAAAAGAATTTTAATGGAGTTGCAATTCAACACTATAAAATCATAAAACAAGCATTCAATGAACAAATTTTAGAACAAAAATATGTCAGGGCGAATTTGTGTGTATGTATTCAAGTATAAACGAATTAATTTAAATTTATTCGTATTGATACAATATTGAAAATGTAGCTGTTCAAATATTTTGTCAGTAAATATATAATTAGTCTCAAATCGAAATAAGCAAATACCGGGAAAATATATCAAAAAATAAAACATCCAATTATTTTTTTGGGGTCCTCAGGGAGTAATTTGCAATTAATTCATCAATTAAATTACTAAAAATAGTCTCAATTCCTCTTGTTGAAATAAATAAATAAGTTCGTGATTATCTCATGCTATTTTTATTCTCCAAACGTTTGCATGTGTGGTGTTTTTGTTGGAGCACAGAGAGAAATATTTAATCGAGCCCCGTGTCGAAATTCGCGGATAGCTGCATGATTTATATCAAGAACTCTGTGAGAAATTTGTGATCTGCGAGCAAAACTACGAAGTGTATAAATTTTCAAGACTTACGTTACACGGACACTTGGACATTGAGATATTTATATTGCCTCAGTCAAAAAGAAGTGTTGTTGAATAAGCCAGAACTACCAATAAAAATTTAAAAGTTTCTCTTCACTTTTGTCGCCCATATATTGCTATTTTCCTGGAATTTGAATTAAACATACTTTAAGGTATTAATAACAGAACAAGATTAATTAAAACATTCTAGAGCACTTCTTTATCGATTTACAAAAAAAATTCTCATGGTTTTACAACACTTTAAAACTCAATATCACAATATTCACAATAAATGTAATTATCCTTTCCTCTTTAAATTAGGTATTGAATTAATAATAAGTAAATAAGTGAATCAAAAAATTTGAAACTATAAGTACTGACTGAGAAGGGGTGTACAATAGGGTATTTTTAAGTCACTGTTTACATCATTATAACATAGTAAAAAATATAAACTATGTTTAAAAGTGCTGTAATCAAGTTTAAAGAAATATTTGAAATTGAGAATAATTTTGAGCTGTTTAAACGCCGCCATTTTCGCGCGCTCTATTGATGACGTCAAATAATATGTCCAGTGACATTACAGTCCATTGTTTACTACAGGTGTTTTCGTTCTCAACTTATTTCAGCATTAAAAAAGGTCAAAAGTCAGTTTATAAGTATTGCATTGTAACTGAATGCAAAATGCTATCAGAAATGTACCTGATAAAGTCTTTTTTCCAATCCAGACAGGTTTTAAAATACGTAAGAAATGATGTAAGGTTATCAGAAGAGATGAAGTGTCAAAATAAACTTGACAGATCGTGAATAACATTCTATGTGATAAGTTTTAGCAATAAAATACAGTGTATGTATGCGGCTTCGTTTAACATTTGCTCGTTTTAAAATAAACAAAAATTGTAGGTTATGTTCACTGCTCATCATATTTCGGATTGTATTTATTAAAATAGCGTACATAATATGTTATTATTAAATAATTACTTTGCAGTATTCACTCTTTTTACTTCAGCGGACGTAAAATTTGGATTTGAAAGAAAATAAGACGACATCATGAATGGATCTATACTTGACAGATTATCCAATTGTGCTTTTACAAAACCACTGTCTTAAATGATTTATAATCTCAGTAGGATGCTAAAATTACACTTAAACAATAAATGAATTTACAACACACACGTTATTACTATGTTTTCTAATCAAAAGCCTGCAATGCCATACAAATGTAAGCAGTGCGCACTTGTTAGCATAGTATTTGACGTCACATTTCGCTTTAACCAATGGTGTTGCGTTTTAGAACTTTGAATTTCCCTCGCTAAATTTGCACTTTTATTTATTAATTTTAAGCAATTGAAAAGATATTAATTACCAAAATGATCCGGCCAATGAAAATTCGGAATAAAAATATTTTAACCAAATTTAAATCTCATCCATATTCCCTATTCTAACAGATATCGCTTTCAAAATTAAATAGTTATCTCGTGAACTTCATTCCGGAAACGCTTTTGAAATGACTGATAGCTCCAACAGATATCACCTTGAAAATTGAATAGTTATCTCGTGAACGTCATTCCGGGAACGCTTTTGGAATGGCCGATAATTCTAACAGATATCACTTTTAAAATTAAATACTTATCTCGTGAACGTCATTCCGGGAACACTTTCGAAATGACTGATAGTTCTAATAGATATCATTTTATAAATTGAATAGTCATCTCGTGACCGTCATTACGGGAACGCTTTTGGAATGATTGATAATTCTAACAGATATTACTTTGAAAATTGAATAGTTATCTCGTAACCGTCATTTCGGGAACGCTTTGGAAATGACCGATAATTCAAACAGATATCACTTTTAAAATTAAATAGTTATCTCGTGAACGTCATTCCGGGAACGCTTTTGAAATGACCGATAATTCCAATAGATATCACTACAAAATTTGAATTCTTAGTTCTCTTTTACACAATTATAGTGCTCAAACTTCAAAACAAGAATGAATTAATAAGCCTGTCTGTCCTTTTGTGCTAAATGATTGTTTCCAGACTAAACCAGCAATTCAAAAAATTTAAAATTATGATTGCTGACTGAAGGAGGACGTAGAGATATTATACTCTTTGTTTTTCTTTATACATCTTTTGTGTTCAAAGCTCTAAATTATAATGAAAATAATAAGCCTATCTGTACTCTTGAAATAAATTAGGATTCCCTGATTCATCCAGCGATTCAAAAATTTTGAAACTGTCGATGCAGACTTAAAGAAGATTCTTCCACCTTTCGAGAGGCTGCTAGAATTATCTTACAGTATTCCATACTTTAATTAAGGAAATTCGTTACAACGGCAAGGATAAATTGACATAAGTAAATGATTAATTTCTGAGTTAACCAGCAGATAAAAAAAATTGTAATTCTGGGTGCTGAATCAGAAAGGTTGTATAAATAATATTAATTAAGACAAAATGATGTCGCCCCGTCTCTCTTCATACAATTATAGTGTTCAAAAGTCAATATTACAATAGATGTGATAATTCTTTTCGCTTGAGATCAATTATTAATTTCTGAGTGAACCAATAGATAAAAAAAAACTTGAAACGGTAAATACTGATTTAGGGAGGATTTAGGAGTGGTATACTGAAGACAGAATGATGTCCTTCTTTTCCTTCATACAATTATAGTATTCAAATCTCAAAATCACAGTGAAGAAGGATATAAAAATAATATACTAAAGAGGGGATGACGCCCTCATTTTTTTTTCACACAATTATAGCGTTCAAAATTATAATTCATAAAATATATAATAATCCTTTCTGTCCTCTTGAAATAAATAATAATTCCTGAGCAAACCAGCGAACAAAAAAATTTCAAACTATATGAGCAGACTAAAGGAGGATGCAGAAATAATATACGAAATGGAGAATATCATCCTTGTCTCCCTTCACGCAATTATTGTGCTCCAAATTCAAAACCAAAATAAATTAATAAGCCTATCTATCATTATTTGCTAAATGATTGATTCCTGGTTAAAGCAGTTATTCAAAAAATTTGAAATTATGATTGCTGACTGAGGGAGGATGTAGAAATAATATACTGGAGACAGAATGACGTTTTTGTTTTCCTTCACTCATCTATAGAGTTCAAAACTCAAAATTACAATGAATATAATGAACGTATTTGTTCTCTTGAAATAAATTACGATTATTTGATTCGACCAGTGGCTCAAAGAATTTGAAATTGTCAGTGCAGACTCAGAGAAGATGTAAAAGTAATATACTGAAGACAGAATGACATTTTAGTCTCTCTTCACACAATTATAGCGTTCAAAACTCAAAATTACAATATATATAATAATCCTCTCCTCTTGAGAAAAATTAACAACTCCTGAGTAAACCAGCGGGTCAAAAAATTTGTTACTGTCAGTGCTGACTAAGGGAGGATGTAGAAATAATATGCGAAGCAAAAAATATCGTTCTCATTTTTTTTCACACAATATTAGTAAATAGAAAGAGCAGCCATTAAATTCAAGATTATTGCATTCTGCAAGAAAACTGGTTGAAAAAAAATCACTTGAATGCTAAAAAACTCAGCTAGCTTGGATGACCGATAGCAGCTTCCCGACAAGAGTCTCCACCATCTGCTTATATAAAGGACCGCGTCATTTACTTGCAGACACGTTTAGAAAGTACGAATTTAATTTTGCATGTAATGTTTTCACGCAAAACATTGTAACAGTATTTTAAATACTGCTTACCTAATACTTTTTATCCAACTTCTTTATTCAATAATACTGTAGTCAACAAGCTAAAAAACGTGTTAATTCTTGCTAGTGCGAATTGAAATTGGTGTGATAGCTCGTTGAACTTGTTATGACGTCTGAAAAAATGTACAAATACTTTAAACTCGCACATAAACAATTGCAATAGTTATAAATAATTGAAGATTCTAAAAAAAGGGGTCTACGTTTTTGAAAATCACTCGAAAACTATTGGTGTAAGAGGAATTTTACAAATAGATATTTAAAGAGGAGGAAATATCCAAGTAAAAATATTGACTCCTAGAACTTGACCTCCTTTGGTAATACTTTTTATTTGATATTGAAAATAGGGTTCCGCGCGAGAAGCGCGGTGCTTTTACACTATCCTGAAACCGACCGCTAATTACAAAAACTATTTTTGCATGTATTAAATATTAATTTAAAAAACTTAAAAAATTATTGCGTCATCTAGACACTTGGAAAAAAATACTATTGAAAAAAAAATTTTTGTGCAGTTGTTATTGAATGAATTTTTTTTAAGCTCTCATTTACATTTTGAGTTTGGTAACTATACTAGATAAAATTATCAGCATGAGGTATTTTCAATTGTTATTATCTATTAGTTATGTTATAATTTTTTTTAATAAGCAAATACTTGAAAAATTTTTTTCATAGTATTCTTTTTTAATTTTCAAATTCATATTTAATACATGTAAAAATAGTTCTTGTAATTAGCGGTCGGTTTCAAGGGAGCGTGATTGCACCGCGCTAACCGCGGAGAACCCTGTTTTCAACATCAAATAAAAATTACTAGCAATAGAGGTCAAGTTCCGGAAGTCGACATTTTTTCTTGGAAATTTATTCTTCTTCAAGAATTTGTTTGTAAAATTCCTCTAGCACAAGTAGTTTTCGAGTAATTTACAAAAAAGTAGATCCCTTTTTTTCAGAATTTTCAATTGTTTATAACTATTGCAATTGTTTATGTGCGGCTTTGAAATCTTTGCACATTTTTCTGGACGTCATAACGAATTCAACAAACTATCGTACATATTTTAATTCGCAGTAGCAAGAATTCACACGTTTTTTAACTTGTTGACTAGACTATACAAGAATAAAATACACAGATTTTAATTCGGATTACCTTGATGTTCATTTTTTTTATCAAAGGAATATTTTGATTCTGTAAACTAAACATTAAATTCTGAGCGTAAATTATGTAGAAAATATAATGTTGAAATTAATAGTAGAAGAGAAATGTGTATTCAAAAGATGTTTGAAAACATTTCTGGTTCTAAATTAGAAGTTTAATTCTTACCATGTCTTCCACCGTTGGAAACCTTCTCAAATAAGCTGTGATGCTCAACAAGGCTGCAACTTCCGCCAGGATAAAAGCAGCCACCGCTGCGAAGAATGACCATCCGTATTTGTAGTCGAACAACGGTGTCGTGAGCTGAGCAGAAGCACCAGGTCCTGACGCTGTTGTGGCGGCTGCCAGAGCTAAAGATCGCTTCCCGGATGTGGCTTCCACGAAAGTCTCGGAGAGGACTGTGGCGAAGACCACCAGGCCACTGCCAAGGGACAGACCTGAAAGCAGAAAGAAGATAATGAAATTATATATAATCTTAATTGAATGTCAGAATCTTGGAAGTGATGGATATTCCACATTGGTGGCTTGTATTCCGTACCAATGTTCATGTTGATATTCACGTCGTCGTCATGTCTATCGTGTCGTGTGTTTCCCTCGTGCGTGATCATCACCCTGTCATGTGTTGTGACGTCACACAACTAACTCAGCAACTTGGCGCTCCGCCAAATTGAGTCCTGCTGCCCCGTTTACTCCGGGTTGACTTCCTGCCGAGTGGGAGATTTCGCCAAGAAGGCAGGAATTTCAGATGAGTTTAATATGTAATAGATATTTAAGTATGGCAGTTAGATAAAAATAATGTCAGCGTTTTATCTTTTATGTACCTATTTGTCTTAAGCAAAACATCATAATAGTATTTTCGATCATTTCTAATGTTTTTTATTTATTTCTTTATAATTCAGCTAAACATTTTATATAAAATTCAAATACCTAATTCGCCATATATTTTCAAGTAATGTGCGACAATTTGGGGGCGTTTTACTTTGCGGTAAAAGCGGAAAAATGCAAGGGATGGGGGTGAAATTCTGCGGCAGTGGTTGTGACTTTTTAATTGGGAAGTGAAGTTCCGACTCTGAGATAATTAATTAACTGGTATGCGACGCACCTAGTTTTTAATTAGGAAGCGACAACCATCCAACCGTATGTGGCTGCGATTTTATATTTTGGTTTGGGAAGATTTTAAGCAGCGCCGTACGAAACAAAATTTTGTTCAAAATATATTTTAATGATAAAAATAATTCAAATTGAAAATTAATCGTAATGAATGTTGAAAATTGCATTTAACCTGCATGAATTGATCAAAAACCTAATTTATTTGCATCCAGGTAATAATTAATGAATGCAACTGTTCTCATATTATTATTTATTAATTAAATATGTAATAAATGCATTTAAATTAAATTCACGGTAGCAGAATGAATTGAGAATAATAATTGTATGCGATGAAATAACTATAAATATGATCACATTCAGATTCCTCTCCGTGAAGCATTTTCATCATGGTTTTATTGATATTTAACAAAACGTTGTGTTTAATAAATTATAATACATTCATTTATTGCTTAAAATATGAATTGTCCACAAAAATAAACGAGCGCATTTATAAATTAATATCATTTTGATTGGAACATTTCGCTCGAATTTATTGCTAAGTGTCTGGAACAAATAAATGATTTGTTTATAGAATGAATTACAACATGAATACTAAGCTTTATTTATATATTTCATGAAAATTTTATGATGAAAATGTTTTTTGTATTGAGAACGGCGTACGCTAATCAATAAATGGACTTCATTACCGAAGGATTTTTACTGATATTTAACATTATTTCATCGAATTATCCCACAAATACATCCGAATGAATGGAAAAACTCTTTCTCTTTTACGAAAATGAGCTAATTAAATTTTCAACGTACTAATAAATGTTATAAATTTTAAAATTTTGGCTTCGTATTTCACATTAATTTGTATGGAAAAAATTGTTTCACTTAATGACAATAGGACACCATAATTGTGTGAGGGAATATAAGGATATCATTTTGTCATTAGTAAATCATTTTTGCATCCTTTCTGAGTCTGTACTGACAATTTCAAATTATTTGATTCGCTGATTTAATCAGAAAATTATAATTTATCTCGAGAGAACAAATAATGTTATAGTTATGGATTTTGAACATTATAATTGTGTAAAAAAGGATGAAGAACTCATGTTCTCTTTAGTATATTATTTCTACATCCTCCCTCAGTCAGCCCAAATAACTTAAAATTTTATGAATCGCTGGTCTGGTCAGAAATTATTAATTTATCTCGAGTGGACAGAAATTACATATTTTTGTGTAGAAAAAAGCGAGAAGTATTTTGGTACAAGTAAAACTTGTGAGAAGCTAGGAAATATATAGAGTTCAGAAAATATAGAGAATTAGGAGAATATAGAAAATTTAGGAAACGTAGAGAATTCAGGAAATAAAGAGAATTTTGCAGAGATAGAGATTAAAGAGAATATAGAGAGTTTGGAGAATACAGATAATTTGGAAAATTTAGGGAATGAAAATAATATTGAGAATTCAGAGTATGGAGAGAATTCAAGGGATGAAAAGAATTCGGAGAATAAAGAGAATATACAGAATTTAGGATATGAAGAATTCAGAAAGCTTGGAGAATAAAGAGAATTTAGAATATATAGAAAATATAGAGAATACTGAGAATATACAGAATATGGAGAATGCAGAGAATATGGAAAATAAAATGAATTTAGATATTACAGAGACTACGGAGAGTATAGAGAGCTTGGAGAGTATGTAGAATGCAGGAAATAGAAAGTTTAGAGAATATAGAGAATTAAGATCTCAGAGAATGAAAAGAATGAAGAGAATATAAAGAATAAAGAGAATATTCGGAATTTAGAGAATATAGAAAATATGGGAAATAAAATGAATTCAGAGAGTTCAGAGAATATAAAGAGTACCTTTAAATATATACATAGAGAATTTAGAGAATATGAAGAACGCAGAAAATAGGAAGCTTAGAGAATATAGAGAACTTAAAGGATGCAGAGGTAGAGAATTAAGAGAATAATATTCTTGTATTGTATAGAGAATTCAGAGAATTAAGGGAATCTATGGAATAAAAAGAATATAGAGAATTTAGAGTATAAAGAGAATTCAGGGGATAAAAAGAGTTCGCAGAATAAAGGGAATATAGAGAATTTAGGATATGAGGAATTTAGAGAGCTTGGAGAATATAGAGAATTTAGAAAATATAGAAAATATAGAGAATACAGAGAATATACAGAATACGAAGAATGCAGAGAATATGATAAATAAAATGAATTTAGATATTTTGGAGACTATGGGGAGTATAAAGAACTTGGAGAGTATGAAGAATGCAGGAAATACAAATTTTAGAGAATATAGAGAATTTGGAGAGCTTCTGGTATATTGAGGTCTCAGAGAATGAAAGAATGAAGAGAATATAAAGAACAGAGAGAATATTTAGAATTTAGAGAATATAGAGAATATGAGGAGTAAAATTAGTTCAGAGAGTTTAGAGAATATAGAGAATACCTATAGAGAATTTGGAGACTATGAAGAATGCAGAAAATAGGAAGCTTTGAGAATATAGAGAATTTTAAGAGCTTACAAATATATTTTGGTTTCTGAATATAAAGAATCTAGGGACTAAAGAAAATATGGAGAGTTCAGATTATCAAGGGATTCAAGAAAGTTCAGAGAATAGATAGGATATAGAAAGCTCAGAAAATATAGAATTCAAACAGCCTAGAAAATATGGAGAATTTGAAGAATATAGAGTACTTATGAAATGAAGAGAATACAGAGAACTTGGAAAATACAAAGAATCTAGAGAATCTAGGGAAAGAAGAATTTATAGAATGGAAGAATTTAGAAAATCCTGGTAATCAAGGGAATTTAGGAAATAAGGAGAATATAGAGAACTCAAAGTATAAAGGAAATTCAGAGGATAAAATGAATTCAGAGATTGAAGAGAATATAGAGAATTTGAGATATAGAGAATACAAGGAGCTTAGAGAATATAGAGAATTTAGAGAATGAAGAGGATATACAAAATATAGAGAATGCAGAGAATATAGGAAAAAAGTGAAATTAGACTGTTTAAAGAAAATGGAGAGTATCGATAGAGAATGCAGAGAATAGGAAGAATGCAGAAAATAGGAAGTTTGGAGAATATAGAGAAGTCAAAGAGCTTAGGAAATATTCAGGTTTCAGAAAATGAAAAGAATATATAGAATCTAGGGACTAGAGACAATATGGAGAATTCAGAATATGAAGAGAATCAAGAAAGTTTAGAGAATGAATAGGATATAGAAAGCTTAGAAAGTATAAATAATTCGGAGAGCTTGGAAAATATAGAGAATTTGGAGAATATAGAGGATCTATTGAATATAGAGAATTTGGAAAATGAAAATAATTCATAAAACTCAGGAAATCAAGAGAATTCAGAGAATAAAGAGAATATGGAGAATTTAGAGTATAAAGATAATTCAGGAGATGAAAAGAATTCAGAGAATGAAGAGAATATAGAGAATTTAGGATATGAGGAATTTAAAGGGTTCGGAGATTAAAAAGAATTTAAAATAAAAGAATTGAGAGAATATATAGAATGTAGAGAATGCTGATAAGATGGGAAAAAGTGATTCAGAGAGCTTAGAGAATATTGAGAATTTTGAGAGCCTAGAAAAAGGAGAATTTGATTACTATAGAGGATTTATGTAATCAAAAGAATATAGAGAATTTAGAGAATATGAAGAATGCAGAAAATAGGAAGCTTAGAAAATATAGAGAATTTGAAGAGTATAGAGAATACAGAGAATTCAGAAAATCAAATGAATATAAAGAATCTAAGGACTAGAGAAAATATAGAGATTTTAGAGTATTAAGGGAATTAAGAAAGTTTAGAAAATGAATAGGATATAGAAAGCTTAGACAATATGAATAATTTCGAGAGCCTAGAAAAAATTCAGAGAATCTAGGGAATGAAGAGAACATAGAGAATTTAGATAATAAGAAGAATCTAGAAAACTCAGGGAATTAAGAGAAATTAAAGAATATTGAAGCTTGGAGAGCTAAGCTAAAATATAGAGAATTGAAAGAATGAAGAGAATATAAAGAATTTAGGCAATAAAGAGAATATAGAGAATTAAGAGAATGAAGGGAATTCAGGGAATACAGAGAATTTAGAGGGTATAGAGAATTTAGAGGATAATAAAAATTCAGATAATAAAGGGGATATAGAAAGTTTGGAGAGTATAAAGAATTTAGAATGTTTAGAGCATATAGAGAATTGGAGAATGAAGAGAATTTAGAGGATAGAACATAGAGAATTTAAATAATTTAGAATCCATTTTGATGGCCCAAAATGTGTATAATTTTTCGGAGCACTTCTGCATACTTCATGATAATATTTTGTTGTATGATACTTTGCTCTTAATCCTTTTATGCTTTTATTTGTTCAGAACTAATTTTGTTTAAAACAAAATCTGGAACAATTTTGTTGCTTTTTGTTGTGGCTAAGTTTCCAAGAAGATAAGAAAAGCACAAACATAAAATTTAATGTGAATATGCAAATATGAGTACTTGGAAACTGGAAATCTAACAATTTAAAAATTTCACGTGTGCTCATTCCAGAGGAGAAAATATTAATAAAAGTTGGGAATGAAAAATTAAGTTATAAAGTAGGTTGCATTATTAACATCTATTTTTGCTTAATATTCTGCTGTGTTTATTATAATTTAGAAAGTTAATCTGCCCGCAGTTGGTTTACTGACGGGAATCTATGATTACGGGGTTGTTTCCTTTGGGCTACGTGGCTAATGATGCCCGTAAATCCAAATCTAAATTAATTTAGACTCCACGTTCGTAGTGGATAAATAGGGTAGAAAGTCGACGAGATCAAAAATATTTCTCGAAAAAATTGTTATCAGTTGGTAGGGCTCTGTACTTTTACCGTATTCAATTACCGTGAAAGCTTTTACATACAACATTTAATCCTTGTAAAAATTCGAATTAAATTCTCAAATATATCACCCCCATACATCACGGCGCCTTTTAAAATTCGTACAGCCGCATCTGTCTAGCGCAGGGTTGAACCGACTGGACATTGGACAGCAGGGGGTTGAAAGCGTCGACTATTATTGTACTTTTCGTTGGGCGGGAGTTACACGCGCCCAGAATGAGAAATGTTCGATAATTCATTCAAATTTGTTTTGTTGTGTACGTGTAATAAAATGTTCGGTGTGGCGTAGCTGAAGTCGCCACCGACCGGATGCTGGCGACACGTCGCACCAGGGGGCGCATCATTATAGCAGAGTTTTAATTTGTTAGAGGGATGTTTTTCTGAGATTTTATTGGGAGCTTTCAAAACTGTAATAGGGTATTGGGTATATGTTTATACCCTCAATTAATTCGAAAGATATATAGGGTCGTTATTGATGTCGATACTTAATGTTTGTCAGAATATCTTTTTTCCTGAAATGTTCTCATTATTTCATAAAAGTCTTTGTCAAAGGAAGAAGAGGGAAATGAACACTAATGGAAATGACAACGTTGCGGCACAAAAACTAACAAAAGATTTCACCATCAGTTGGAATATTTATGAGCATTGCTCTTTCCTTTGTAGCAAAAAAAAAAAAAATACATTTGATAATGTTTTGCTATTCTATCTACCTATTAATTTTTTTCTACATGGAAACCGAATGATCTGATCAGATTTATTTTATAGATTTTAATTTTGATTCAACTATAATCTGATCTGTTGAAAGCTTTTGTTCCTGCAGATAATTAAACAATTTTTTATTTAAACTAGATGTGGTATCAAATTTCAATCATTCTGCTCCAAACGAATCAAGAGGAGTTATTTCAGCTTTAGATTACATTAACAAACATTTTGAAAGTTTTTGTTATGATTTTCATCAGGATGACAACAAATTCGCTCAACATAATTAAATAATTTTGAAACAATTTTATTTTAAGCCCTGAGAACATTACAATGTAATTGAAAAATATTGAAATATGCTCTGGATTGTTCAATACAGAATTAAAACTTGAAGAACACAAAAAAAACTCATGCCAC
Organism: Dromius quadrimaculatus; assembly: GCA_963989225.1. Taxonomy (NCBI): domain Eukaryota; kingdom Metazoa; phylum Arthropoda; class Insecta; order Coleoptera; family Carabidae; genus Dromius; species Dromius quadrimaculatus. Next base: position 3,573,079 of record OZ022329.1, read on the forward strand.
GGCTGCACAAGAGCTTTCCTCTTCCCAAAGAAGCTAAAGCTTAATCATCAGGACAAAAGCTGATTGCAAGCATTTGTATTTGTCAATAGGGTCCACAATCAATGTTGAGGTGTATTGAAAAACTATTCGGAACTTAGAACTGTCTCTAGAAGATGAATGCCCTAATTCTTGCAGACAGAAAAATTCTTTTGGAAGCTTGAGAACCAAATAGTTCAGAAAACAAATCTCACTTGTTATTAATTCTTAGAAGAATCAAAATGCAAACTTAAAAGGATTTACCCAAGAGATTCTAAGAATCTGTCAAGTAAAATGCGCTTTCAGCCAAGTCGGTTGCTATAGAAACAGTAGGCCATTATTCTTATACTACAACATTCCTAAATACTGATTTCCAAAATTCTACGACTGCCAACAGATCTGAATTCATGCGCAGAATTAAAAAATAAATTCCTACTGTAGGGCACTTCCGCTTCAGTCTATTGTTATGAGAATAGTAGGCAATCATTCAGATGCTACAGCAGACCAAAATACCAAATTTCAATATTCTACACCTGATCGTTTCGAATTTATGCGAAAAATTCCAAAAGACTGTCAAGTAAAGTGCACTTCCGGCTCGGTGGATCTCAATTAAAATAGGATATGAGCATCTAGACGGTATAATCGTCTTAAATATTGAATTCTAACAATCTACGTTTGATCGTTTTGGATTTATGCGGAAAATTCAAAAAATGTTTTGAATAAAGTGCTCTTCCGGTTAGGTCGATAGCAATCATAATGCAGGGTGTACAACTAAATATTATAAAAGTGCCTAATACAGAATTTAAATATTCTACGACTGATTGTTTAGAATTTATGTGGAAAATTCAAAAAGTCTGTCATATAAAGTGCACTTCCGGCTCAGCCGATTGTTACAAAAATAGATGACCATTGAGATGCTACAGCAATTTCAAATGCTGAATTCCAGTATCCTATGGCTGATCATTCTGGATTTATGCAGAAAATTAAAAAAAAGTCTCAAGTAAAGTGCACTTCCGATCGCAATCATAATGCAAGATGTACAATAAGATGTGATATAAGTTCATTATACGAAATTTCAATATGATATGACGGATCATTGTATATTTATGCAAAAAATTCAAAAAAAGTTTCAAGTGAAGTGCACTTCTGGCTCCGCCGATTCTTACAAAAATAGCAAATAACCATTCTGATATAACATTAAGTTCAAATACTGAATTCCAACATCCTACGGTCGAACATTCTGGATTTATTAGAAAAATTCGAAAATAGTTTCAAGTAAAGTGCACTTCCGGTACAGACGATGAGAACCATAATGCGAGGTGCACAACTAGACCCTATACCGGTCTTTAATGCAAAATTTCAACATTATACGTTCAACCAGTTTTGAGATTTGCGAGTTACGCACGCACGCACGAACATACGTACCGACATCAAGCCAAAAATAGTCAAAATGGATTCAGGGATGCTCAAAACGGATATTTCCATCAAAATCTCGATAGGTGAATTTTGTCGGTTTCACAATACTTGTTACTTTGTACAAGTAAATAAAAACGAGCTAAAGTCTCCCCTATGTGTAACTTCAAACTCAAAACTCATCAGAAGATAATAAAACAGACGAAGGAGTATTAGAAGAACCAACAAGAGAAGGAGTCAAAGAAATAATAAGAAGTAGGCGAAATGAAAAGACTCCAGGAAAAGTTGGAATAAACACAGAACTAATATAATATGGAGGAGATGAGTTACATGAATGTATATAAATATTGTCAACATTAATATAAAGAAAATCTAGAAAGAAACAGAAAACATAATAGGGCAGTACCAGTGCGGATTCACGCAACGCAGAACAACAACAGACGCAATACATACAGTTAAACAGATATTAGAAAAAGCACATGAATATAAAATTAACATAGATTTAACATTTATTGATTTTAAACAAGCGTTTGATTCGATCAAAAGAGAAGAAATAATGACAGCCCTAGAAGAATTAAGTGGAACGACAACCAGAATTAGAACACAAAAAAGAGAAACCCAGGAATATGAAATGAACAAAGGATCAAGACAAGGAGACACATTATCGGGAACTCTGTTTAACTTAGTGTTAGAATATGTGATGAGGAATTGAAATAAAGGAACACTCAGAACTAAAGCCGGACAAATAATAGCATACGCAGACGATATAGTGTTGGCAACAAAAAATAGGAGAGTATTGAAAGAAATAATAACAGAAGGATAGGAAAAAATCAGGAAATAGATATAAAAAAATTGAAGAATCATCTAGATGATGAAAGCGCATTTTTTGACTGCTCATGAATGCTTGTTACTTCAGAGACTTCGCCAATTACCATCTTCCACAATTACTGAGCTTGAAATCAAGCAGTTTGGGCAAACTTACGAAACAGCAGCTTCCATTTAGTACTAGTTTCAAGTTGACTATTTGATAGGTACATTATTTATGCATGTACAAACTCAAAAATACCTTTTAATCTTCATTGTTTAGTTATTGACTGACGGGAGGTCGAGTGCTGTACCTTAAAATGATAATTTGATCTTTATCAAAGCTATATAAAAAAATACACCAAAAGTAAACAAATTCTCATCCAATAATAATAATTCATTCTAATAAGCTTCAAAATCGCGTCAAAATTGAATGAATCCCGGACAGATTTGACAACTGTACATAATAATAGTGACACCCGCGGCTAAAGTTGTAACTAAATTTTTATCCACTTGAATAAACTTTAGTTGGCATATCCCTAATGTCATATATATATATATATATATCTATGGGCATTATTTCACTTGAAACAAGTAATTAAATAATTTAATCCTCCACAATCACTGAGCTTGAATTAAAGCAATTTGTGCAAACCTACGAAACAGCAGCTTTTATTTTGTACCAGTTTCAAGTCTGTAAATAGTATAGTTGCTGAGAACTCAGCGTCACTCCAGCCAGCCAGCCAGCCAGCTAGCCAGCCAGCCAGCCAGCCAGCCAGCCAGCCAGCCAGCCAGTCAGCCAGCCAGTCAGCCAGCCAGACAGCCAAAGTATAATAATATAATATAATAGCGCTTTTTTCTATAAAATGCGCTAAAAATGCGCAAAATATGTAGCCTACAGTTTGAGGAGGTGAATAAATTTAAATACCTAGGCATTATGTATAATAAAGAAAACAGGGGAACCGAAATTCAAGAGAAGATATTAGCAATAAACAGAACCTTCCACGCCAATAAAAAATTACAAAGGGATAAAAACCTAACAAAGAAAATAAAAATAAAAGTATATGGAACAATAATCAGTCCGATAATAATGTACGCTACAGAAACAACAATGACAAAAAAAAATGAAGAAAATTTGCGAATAGTAGAAAGAAAAATAGTGAGAACTATTTCAGGACTAGTAAAAACGACAGAAAACGAATATAGAATACTAAAGAACCATGAAATAGAACAAGAACTGCAAGGAGAGGATATATAAGAAAAATAAAACAACAAAGGATAAAGTGGCTAGGACACATATGAAGAAAAAAAGAAGAAGTCACCGTGAGGGCAATTCTACGATTGAGACCAGGCGGAAAGAGAAGAAGAAGCCGACTTAGGTGTAAATGGTTTCAAGAAGTAGAAGCAGACTTGAGTAAAGCAGGAATAAAGAAATGGGAGGAAAAAACAGGAGATAGGAAGACATAGAAAGGAATTTGTCAAATGAAGGATCTAGAGAGCTTCAAACAGAAGCGGCGCAACTCTAGCTGGGGTGTCTAAGCCACTATATATATAATAAAGAAGGACTACCACAAACAAAACGTGAAAACTATTTCAAGGAGACAAGTAAAACAAAAAGAAAAACTGGTCAAAATCAAGTCGAAACAAAAAATTGAAGAATCATCTAGATGATGAAAGCGCATTTTTGACAGCTCATGAATGCTTGTTACTTCAGAGATTTCGCAAATTACCATCTTCCACAATTACTGAGCTTGAAATCAAGCAGCAGCTGTCATTTAATACTAGTTTCAAGTTGACTATTTGATAGGTACATAATTTATGCATGTACAAACTCAAAAATACCTTTTAATCTTCATTGTTTAGTTATTGACTGACAGGAGGTCAAGTGCTGTACCTTAAAATAATAATTTGATCTTTATCAAACCTATATAAAAAAATACACCAAAAGTAAAGAAATTTCCATCCATTAATTATAATTCATTCTAAGAAGCTTCAAATTAGCGTCAAACAAGTCATTGAATGAATCCCGGACAGATTTAACAACTGTACATAATAATAGTGACAGCCACGGCTAAAGTTGTAACTAAATTTTTATCTACTTGAATAAACTTTAGTTGCCATATCCCTAATGTCATATATATCTATGGGCATTGTTTCACTTGAAACAAGTAATTGAATAATTTAATCTTCCACAATCATTGAGCTTGAAGTGAAGCAATTTGTGCAAACCTACGAAACTGCAGCTTTTATTTAGTACCAGTTTCAAGTCTGTAAATAGTATAGTTGCTGAGAACTCAGCGTCACGCCAGCCAGCCAGCCAACCAGACAGCCAAAGTGAATGTAATAGCGCTTTTTCCCAAAAAATGCGCTAAAAACTGATCAAAGATGATGACAAATAAATATAAACGCAAATACAAGAGAACGAAATACCGACGGCAATAAAAACCCCATTAAAGATAGAAAATAGATTTAAAAACATAGCTGGAAACAAAACTTCGAATCAAATCTATATGAAGAGACATAATAATCAAAACGTATGATCTACTATAACCTTGTGGCCCTGTTCTTTATTTTATTTGAAGATATGTTACGCAAATATTATTAAAAAAGCGCTCTAGCACTTCAATATTCAAGTTCTGATATTTTCATAGAACTTAAAAGGGAACTGGTCGACAAGGTTTCGTATATCATTGAAATGAACTTAAATCACTTCCGAAGTTGGCCACTAGGCAGTACATATATGTAGAATCTTGATAATCCTTTCCATTTAAGAGGAAGTCACAGCCTTGTTGTAAGAAAACAAAACATAGCTTAGTTCCTACACTTTCTTGCTTAACTCGTTGAATTTATATTAAAAAAGGGAAGTGGTTTCTGATTCAGAAAAGATGAATCTAAAGATTTATATTAACAAAATTTTTAAAAAATGGAAGAATTATCTAGATGATGAAAGCGCAGTTTTGACAGCTCATGAATGCTTGTTACTTTAGAGATTTCTTAAATTACCATCTCTCACGATTACTGAGCTTGAAATCAAGCAGTTTGGGCAAACTTATGAAACAGCAGCTTCCATTTAGTACTAGTTTCAAGTTGACTATTTGATAGGTACATAATTTATGCATGTACAAACTCAAAAATACCTTTTAATCTCCATTGTCTAGTTATTGACTGACGGGAGGTTGAGTTCTGTACCTTAAAATTTTAATTTGATCTTTATCAAAGCTATATAAAAGAAATACACCAAAAGTGAACAAATTTTCATCCAATAATAATAATTCATTCTAATAAGCTTCAAATTCGCGTCAAACAAGTCATTGAATGAATCCCGGACAGATTTGACAACTGTACATAATAATAATGACATCCGCGGCGAAAGTTGTAACTAAATTTTTATCTACTCTAATAAATTTCAGTTGCCATATCCCTAATGTCATATATATCTATGGGCATTGTTTCACTTGAAACAAGTAATTGAATAATTTGATCTTGCACAATCACTGAGCTTGAATTAAAGCAATTTGTGCACACCTACGAAATAGCAGCTTTTATTTAGTATCAGTTTCAAGTCTCTAAATAGTGAAGTTGCTGAGAACTCAGCGTCACGCCAGCCAGCCAAACAGCCAAAGTGAATATAATAGCGCTTTTTTTCAAAAAAAGCGCTAAAAATCATTAAATGTGTGACTTTTGAAGCCTTGAACCTAATTATTATCATCATCAGGTCGTTTGCCCATATATATATATATATATATATATATATATATATATATATATATATATATATATATATATATATATATACATACAGATGTTCATTTCTGCAAATGTTCTAAATCATTCGAGAGCACGTTACTAGAATTTTTGACCGTGCGTGGCGGGCGGCGCGATACGAAGAGACGAAAGGTCTCGCCCAGACGTAGTCGGATTCAGGGCTTAGTTTGTTTTTACGAATTATGACATTTTCGCACGTTACAATTGTAAATTACTCAACGAAACAGTCGGTGGCTCTTAAGAACGAACTACGATTTAGGCTTTCACCATGACAGAATAATTTGAATAAAAATATCTATATTTTTCATTCGGCTTTGAGTAGCTCGTATAATTATAAAATTTTAATGAAACTTCATGAAACATGGCCTCTTTAAATTGATTAAATTTTAATTAGTGAAAATTTAAATACCTGTATTAAAATTATTACGGTATGTACCTACACAACATATTGCGTTCTGTTTAAATTATTAATTTAGTGAACGCATTCCTGCAAAATACATAATAAGTTTCCATTAATGCAAAATAACAAAGCTGCATTATTGGTTGATAATAGTAATCAAAACTATTTGTGTATTCTATTGCGGATTATATAAATATCTATTCCCAATTTTGCAGTTACTATTCAATGATAGATATTTGCATAATTGGACAAAAATTATTCATAGAAAACATGAACCCTTGTTTGTACAGTATGCATGACATATACCTCCAATTTGCAGACACAAACAGATGCTTCCAATTAATAATCCTATTTTATCAGAGTCCAATAAACCATCTTACAATTATTCCGTTTGGTCCTTAGAACATCCTCGTAGTTGAGTTTGAGACAGAGAGAATAGAGTATTCTCCAGGTCGTTGTGTGTAATATATTCCGGGCTGTGTTCACGTCCCTTTGTGCTGTCTGATCCTTGTGGCTGTGTTCGATCCAAGGATGCAATGATATCCCGATATCGTTAGTGCGGTCTACAAGGTTTGGATTTCAAGGTAGTAAGTCGCTTTTGAAAGAAGAGAAGTCAATAAAAGATATCAATTTTTGTTCGCGTATGTAACTAAATACTTGCTTCCCTCGTGATTGAACTTCTTTCGTGAATTAGTTTGAATTTGAAACTCTAATTTCCATTAGAAAGCAGTTCACTACCGCAGTGTTGGCATACAATTCCATAATGTATTTACATTGTGGAATCCCTTTTCACGATTGCGGTTTTGTGAGTTGTAAATACAGGTACGTCCCCCCGTTCCCATACCGCTAATTCATGCCAGGGCCCCGTTTGGGTTGCGTGTAGTTTGCGCCCAAAACCGCATGAAAACTAAACTGTTTGTTAAATGGTGTGTTAACTTCGCGCCTCTGTAAAATTACCTTGCTGCTATAATTCCTGTTGTTCACTGTTCTCTTCTTTGTCCTCATTGCTATTTTGATAATCTTTTCGCTCTTTTCAGCTTTGTCGCTTGGGGTGGTTACCTGTCCTGCTGATCTATATTGCAGGAGTTTTTTTTATATTTCATTGGCAAAAGTACGAAGCAATCATTTACAGAAAGCAAAAAATTGTAATGTGAGAAACACTTAGACTTTCAATATAGTTTGTGAGTGTGGCAATACTTTACTTCCAAACATTTATTCTTCCAATCGTATGAAAATGATGTTCATGATTTAGTGTTGAACAAAAGGAAGTATGTAGATGGTAGATTTTAAGTGTAGGGCGTAAAATACGGGCTATATTTTAAAATTCTTGTTAAGCACTCCATTTTGCTATGGATACTTGTAGTGATTTACACTAGCAATGCATTAACTCCACTCAAGTTTCTCACATTTTGTTGCGGTGGGAATAAGATCATCCAAAGCAACTATAAACGATAGAATAATAACTAGTGAAGGGGTGGAGTTGGGCTGCCTCGCAGCAGGGATGATTTAATACTACTAACAAATCCATTTACTGAACGGATGTGACGCAAAACGTCCAGGCAATTCATGCAAACTTTATACATATGTGAAGTTCCCTCCACATTTTGAATCACTTCCAATTCGATTGCTGGATAATCTAGCTACGTTAATCGGTTTTATTATTAAAATCGTCGTCCGCAGACCAACCAACCAACGAACGTTCAGATATCACATTAAAGTTGAGTTTAAAGTATCTTAAGACAAAGACTTCTGTGGACTTGAGCCCGTTAGCTTACAAACTTTGTATCTGGGAAGTTTTCAAACCAGAACAATCAAAGAAACTCTGTAAATGTTGTTTTAAAAGCGATAATAAAATTTACTTCTAATTTTATTGTATGTCCCAAACTTTTCATGACGTACTTAAGTTTCAATATTTCACACATTTTCTTTTGATGTTATTTATTTCATATTGAAAATGGAATTTTGAGATGTCCAAGTGTGCAATTAACAATGTATACTTAAGTCCCTCCCTCTAATATTCTTATGAGAGCACATTATACATCGAACTTGAGGTACACACTGATTTTATTGGTTGCCGGATGTTAAACACAGCAACTTATCTGAATTCTATACTCTAAATCAGTCTGACGTAATTTTCATGAATCTGCGACTTTATTTCTATGAAATATGAACTGAAGTGATTGAAGAAATGCATTGTCCAAGTGTGCAATAAATATAGTATTAACAAACTGCCATAAACATAATTTCTATGTATGTATCAATTTGTATGGAATAACAAATGTATTCCCAAAGTAATAATTCAAATCTAATTAAATTTTACAGTAATATAATTATAAAATTCAATAAGTAATGTCCCTATAATTGAATTTACTGCACGCATCGCCAATAAAACAAATGAATACATTCCAAAATTGCCAATTGAAATAAATTATAACCTATATGTTTGGAGTTGTACAGGAGGGCACTGGGGCACAAACAAATGAACATCACAAACTGGCTAACCATGATGGACCAGAGAATATTAATAATGACGCTGTATGACATTTGTATCATAAACTGGGTGAATTTTGATCCATTGAATCAAGAATAAAAAGGTACAAATAAAAATCTATTTATAATGCACATTCGAAAGGTCGTAATTTTATTTGTACCATGAGTAGTTGCAGTATTATCGATTATTTTTGTGGTGCTATCACGAATGTTTATTGAGCTTGCATTTGAATACCACTTGTGTGCAGCACGAATGGTATTCACAAGCATAATAAACATGAGTGATTGCACCACAAAAATAGTCTATAATACTTTGACTACAAATGGTATATGAAGGACTATTCCAGGAGTCAAACTATTTTTTCAAATGAGCTTTCTATTAATCAAGTAACAAGTCACGTAATTTACACAGGAGAGAGTAAACAAACTTTTGTCAAATTGAAAATTAGAGTTTCTTGCATTTTCTTTGACGAATAATAGAGAAATAAATTGCGTTCTGATTTGGAAACTAATTCAAAAAGGTTTGGTGATAAATCAGAAGATGAAATTGATAAAGATATTCAGAAAAATATTCTATTAAATACGAAGAAAGCACGAGATTACAAATTAGAGGTGTTCACATCTTTGAGTAAAATATTCACTTTGACCACTAGTGTAATACCCGATGGCATTTCTACGCTTCCAAATACCCACTGATATGTACTGTTTCTATGGCGATTTAGCATTGTTAACCTTGTTATTATAACGTGCGAGAGTGTGGAGGCTCGTATAGGTGACCTTGCCTGGGCGGAGCCTTTCGTCCTCGTTGCGTCGCATCACATCATCCCTCTCGATGGAAGCCTCTAGCAATATTCCAGGAATGTGGTAGAACATTCGAGAAATGAATATTTCTATATATAAACGCAAGCAAACGATTTGAGAGTAGTGTAATGGTGAATCTGGAGCAGTGAATATCAAACAGTGAAGGGATCAGTGTATATGAATAGTTGAAAATAAATATTTGCGGCTTTGCTTAAGTTAGTATTAGGTGATAAATAAATAATATAGTGTTGTTAGTGATATGAATGAAACAATACTTTTATTTCATTTTCAATTATTAAATAGTGACTTTTATTCTAATTAAAAGTAATTTCAAAGCGATAAACATTACATTATGAATACTACGACTGGAATAGTCAGAAATGTTCCAATCTACGAGAATATATTGATAAATAGCTGGCCTAGACTACTGTCAATTGAATGTGACAATATTTGGGTTACAAGAAATTAGAACCATCTCAAAATGTACTGAAAACAAAATTGGTGGACGCGTTCAGTCGTTACAGTGCGTCGACGTGCTTGAGCAGCGCGTTTTTGTATTGCTTCATTTCATGTGTAGAGGTTACGACACTCCGTAAAAAAATGTTGGGAATATTTAGCTATTGCAGAATGTATGGTTTTGTTTAGAAGACTGAACGTGATTATGCGTTAGTTTAGTTGATACACCATTAGAGGTTGAAGAAGTGGATATAATAATGGAATTTGACAGAAATTCGTAGCAAAATTTGATGGTATATATTATAGTATACGTAGAAGTGGGACAAAACGGGAGAGCAGCGCAGCGTTTGTATGCAGAACGATATTCCGACAGACGGCGTCCCAGTCATCGAATGTTTGGAAGACTACTACAGCGTCTTCGTGATACAGGATCACTTCGATTCAATCTTGGTAGAGGTGGAGGACGTCAAAGATACCGACAAAATTTTGAAAATGTTCTATCAGATATAATTGAAGTTGATCTTACAATTAGTACTCGCCAAATTTCACGCAACTTGGGACAAGAAGTTTCTCATATGACTGTGTGGAAAATTCTTCGAAGCTAAAGGTACCATCCGTTCCATTACCAAAGAGTTCAAAATCTGATGCAACGTGACCACCTCGAGCGAGTAAATTTCTGCCAATGGCCTCTTCACCAACATGCTCAAGACCAAAATTTCACATTAAATGTAATTTTTCCGATGAGTCCTTGTTTACTCGAGAAGGTATTTATAATTTCTACAATCCTGTACCATGATCTCCGAGATCACCAGATCCTAATCCTCTTGATTTTTATTTTTGGGGTCATTTAAAGTCTTTAGTTTATGATAACCAAAATGCGCCGCAAAGTATTGAAGAACTGCAACAGCGTATTGAAAATAGCGCAGAAATAATAAAATAACACAATAACCTCCGTCAAGCTTGTACCGTTAACCTCATTCAACGTGCTGCATTGTGTGTTGCTGTGAACGGCGACAATTTTGAGCAATTTTTATAAATTTATAATCTTCCAATTCTTTTCTTTAGATTTATGGAATATCTTGTGTAGTACAAATTTTATTTGATCTGCAGTTGATAAAAATATTCTTATTTGATTAATTTAATTGCTTTACTGATAGTAAATTACGCATGTGAATATTGTGTTACAGTTTTTTATTTGTTTTGTATAGGAGTACCTATTACAATCAGCGGTACCCAAAATGCTATATTTTTGCAAACTACTGCTGTTTTTACGAATTTTAGCAAAATTCTTCTTCTTCAGTACGTGCAATACTATATACCATAAAATTTTGTTATAAAGGTTCAGTTACACCCTGTATACATGAATATGTACCTATTTTCTTGAGAATAGGCTTCCGAAAGACAAAATATGCATTTATTTATTTATAAATGCAATTAGAAGTCCAAAAAAATTGAAACTTTGTACGAATGTTGAAAAAGGATAGTACTATGTGTAAAATATTCAACAATCATATATTAGTACCTGTTCATGGATTACAGACATGAGAACTGAATTTTGTTGAGAGTATGCATTTATTACCAAACCAGGACTTCAACAAAATTGAAATTTTGTGTTAGTATTCAGAAAGGGTAATACTACACTTGAAATATTTGTCGATCATCTTTTGATATCTGTTCATGAGTTATAGACATGAGAGTAGTCTTTGTAGCACGTCGCTATTTTTTGAAAACAAAGCATGCATTCATCACTTAACAAATAATCCAAACAAAAATGAAAATTGTGTGAGTACTAAGAAAGAACAGTAGTATATGTAAAATATACATCAATTATTTATTATTATTTATTCACGGATTATAGACATGAGAACTGTATATTGCAATTTGTAACTATATTGTTGAGGGCCAGCTCCCAGAAATCTAAGTATGCATTTATTACCGAACCAAATATTCAATCAAATTAAAAAATTGTGTGAGTATTGAAAAAAGACAGTACTATGTCCAAAATATTTATCAATTGTTTTTCAATATCTGTTCATGAGTTATGGACATATGGACTGGACTTTGTAGTACCTACCAATTTTGTTGAAACATTTATGATCAAATCAATGATCCAAACAAAAAAAAACTTTGTGTGAGTATTGAGAAAGGATAGTACTATATGTAAAATATTCATTGATTATATATAAACATCTGTTCATGGATTATAGACATGAAAATATATTGCAATACGTAGCTATTTTGTTGAAGGGGAGATCCCAGAAATCAAAGTATGCATTTATTACCAAACCAAATATCCAATCAAATCAAAACATTGTGTGAGTATTGAAAAAAGACTGTACTATGTCCAGAATATTTATCAATTTTTTTTCAATATCTGTTCATGAGTTATAGACATGTGGACAGGACTTTGCAGTACCTACCAATTTTATTGAAACATCTATGATCAAATCAATGATCCAAACAAAAAAAAAACTTTGTGTGAGTATTGAGAAAGGATAGTATTATATGTAAAATATACATTGATTATATATAAATATCTGTTCATGGGTTATAGACATGAGGACTATATATTGCAATACGTAGCTAATTTGTTGAGGGTGAGATCTCAGAAATCAAAGTATGCAGTTATTACCGAACCAAATATCCAATCAAATTAAAACATTGTGTGAATATTGAAAAAAGACAGTACTATGCCCAAAATATTTATTAATTGTTTTTCAATATCTGTTCATGAGTTATACTTTGTAGTACCTATACATTGATGATTTAATCAATGATTCAACGTAAAAATACTTCTATGTGAGTATTGAGAAAGGACAGTACTATATGTAAAATTTTATATCAATTATTTTTCAATATTTGCTCATGGATTAGAGATATGGGAACTATATATTGTTGTACGTATCTATTTTGTTGGAATAAAATATAAATATAGATATGGGGAAAATATGCTTTTATAACAAAACCGGAAATCCAACAAAGCTGAAATTTTGTGTAAGTATCAAGGAAGGATAGTATTTTGTCAACAATTTTTATTAATATTTCTTTATATCTGTTCATGAGTTATACACATTGGGATTGAACTTTGCAATACATAAAAAGTATGTTTGAGATCATTAATATTTAGAAAAATGTTTTCAAAATTAATTATGCATTAGCATTACATTTAAAAATTTGATCTAGCTTTTCTCCCATACATTCATTATTAAAGTGCACTGGGGCATACACAAATGAACATAACAAACTAGCAAACCATGATGGATAGCGAATATTAATATTGACACTGTATGAACCGCAGTTAATAGGAAAATTCTCATCAATGATGAAATATATAATAGAGGAGAATTAATTTAACTGCACTGTATTGTGATTACAGCCATCGGCGTGAAAAAGGTCATAAATGTAGTGCATCAATCGTTGTGATCCTATAGATTATCAAATAGAGTTCATTGGTTGTTGATCCTTGACTCTTCTATTGTTTTCTGATTCTATGTGAACAATTTTAATTGATATTGCAGTTGATAGTAATTGAAAACGTATCGATCTCTTTATGGAATTCGACATTATATGTAGCAACATTACATTAATTCAATACTTCAAGCCATAAACAATACCAACACTCCCTTTAGTCTTTAAACCATTCTTCTTTATCAATTTCTTATTTCTTTTGTTTTGCCTTGTTCACATTTGCTACAAGTGCGTCGAAATTTATTGCAATATTTCTCTTTCATCTTTTATTTTTGTTCAAGATCTCATAATTCAATTTTGATCAAAGGAACACAGCAATATTACATGAAACTCAGATGAAAGGTGGCGTAAAAATATATTTACATCATTAAATGCATTTGTTTCATTTTATTTCGGAAAAAAATATTTTAACAGTACGTGTAACATTTCATATCGCAAATTTAATATATCATACATCAGTATTTTCTTCCATTATGATATATTCCGTGGATTATACCACACACAATATCCTCATTCTTCATTCCTTTTGATATTCCTCTGTCAAGGCTTTCCAGGAGAAATAATTTAAAATATGTGAAATTAAGTGTAAAAAAGATACACCTCCAGCAAAATATTCATAAAAACATATCACGAAGCTGGAGTTTCATCTGCAGTTCCCATGATGAAATTAATCATAACAAGCTGGATACGCTTCCGTTATTCTTTGTTTCCGGTTGTCTTTATCGCACTTGTTGAGATAGGCAATACAAGTCAATTAAAAATAATATGAACGTATCTAGCATCTGCTGCAATGTTGGCTTACTCTGATTTGAATGAGTTTTTAAACAAGCGTAGCAGACAATGCAAACAAACAATGGAAAATAAGATCATTGACGTATGGAAATTTATTTGAAATATATAACCTCGCAACTTGACAAACAATTTTTGTTCACATCCTTTTCCTCTTTCGGCTAGAATTTTATTAATTTGAAATGAACAAACGATATTCTAGCGGTACAATAAGCCGCGCAACTTGTTTTGCGTGCGGCGAAAACAAGTGTCGCACCAAGCACAGCTCAAAGCGGCCCAGTGCGCAAGGCATTTTGCGGCAAATTAAGCGAACAAAATTGTTTTCCAAAGTAATTCGTTTGCAGAAATCTCTTAATTAACGGCTGAATTATTAGAATTCATTGCAATCCTTGGTATTCATACAAAATATGATGAAATTGCTGAAGATCCAATAATTTCCCAGCTAATCACTATTTAAAATGCCGGCAAATATATTCATAATATTCATCGAAGCTCTGGATAGTTAACATTTTCAAAATACTGTATTCAAAATATGCAACGAGCTATGAACAGGATAAAGAAAACTTCATGGTATTTTAATTGAATTCGCTTGTGAAATTGTTACGTCATTAATAAACAGTTAGTTTCAGTATGTAAGAAAATATTTATTGCATACTGAAACGCAGAGAATCATTGAAAGATTTCTTTTTAGGGTTGACTCCTGATTTCACTTAATCTCTGTTTCCGGTAACAGATTGCCGAGACCGAATTCGTCTTGTCAACCGATACGTTCTACTCCCATCTGGCGGGGGCGGCTGATGTACGGTAGCCCTGGCTAGTCACCCGGAACATCGACTCTGACACGGACAATGGGGGAATTAGCCCGGATCAGACACGCCCCGGAACCCATTCATTTCTTTACATGTCTTCTTCCAATCGAAGAAAGTTCTTACTTCTACTATTAATATTAATGTTAACTATAATATTCCAGCAAGTTACTTTACAGGAATATAACGATATACAGTTTCCCAAATTAGTACAGTGGTAGTGAATGCATTATGTATAAGGTAGTTGCAATTTGCATGCAAGCATAACACTTTGCAGGAACCAATTTGCCTCTGCAAATCATTCAACAACAAACTACAGAGCTCAATAAGAAACAAGATGACTTGAGGTCTAATTACTAACCAAGTATTGGAGAGGAACGGTGATGGAACATCTACAAAGTGAATTACAAGGAGTTGTTTGATTACGACTAAATTGGAAAGAACAATTTAGCTTAACATGAGAAAATGAGAATATAAATGCAATAACGATTATATTGGCGGATATTTAACAAAACTTTCTCGAAAAAACTATTCCAATCAACAAGTTAAAAAACGTATAAATTCTTGCTACTGTAAATTGAAATACGTGCGATAGCTCTTTGAACTCGTTATGACGTTGTGACGAATTATTTCCCAAAACTTCGTCACAGCCAAAAGCCTTCTGCTACCGTCAAATATTTTGCTCACCCTATAAATTTTAAATTCTGCTTAAACATACACCACCGTTTACCTCATTATTATCAGTCATCAGCTGGAATAAATCTGTTTTAATATTTCACATGTGGTGGAATGAGGTTAGGTTTTTTGAAAACACCTTACCGTTAATAAACTCTGAATGTAATCAACCGTTGTTCTGTAAATATGTTGTATATTGTATATTTTGTGTGATGTTATGTTCGACTTTGACACAACAAAATAAAAGATCCGACACTTGACAGTTTCAAACTTACCGACATAGCCACTACCTACGTTACCGACCGGTAAAAAGATATTTAGGATAATTTTAATTTCGAGGAAATACAATCATGAAAGAATGTATTTAACAGGAAAGTATTTGTATTTGTAAAATTACTTCTTCTTTTTATCTGTATGTCTTCTTTACATTACTAATAGCGCTAATGTGAATTTAATTTTAAAACATGCTAAGTAAGGATTCATTAAAATTTAAGTATAAATAAGGCCTTCTGGCCGACTTAGGCCACTTCTTTGAAAGTCCAGTCTTCTGAGTAGCCGTTTCAAAGTACGCGTCTAGTTCCGATTCCGAGTATCATCTTCAGAGTTTTTACCGTTCAAGTGGAGTTTTTGTGCTAAGTCCGTTAGCACAACTGTCTTACACAATTGTGAGTTTGTTTGTTTTTTTTTTTATAAGTCTGTAAAAGGAACTAAGATTTGTTTGCTTTTGCTGTTTTAAACTTAGAATACTTTTGCTGTTTTTGAACTTGGAATATTTTTGTATAATTTACTGTAGAGTCGCCGCTGGGGAAGTCTTCATTGATTTCACAGTGTTAGATTGTTTTACTGTAGAGTCACCGCTGGGGAAGTCCTGGTTGATTTAGCAGTGTTTGAATAATTTGACGTAGAGTCACCGCTAGCGAAGTTCTTGTTGATTTCACAGTGTTGGATTGACTTAACGTAGCGTCGCCGCTGACGAAGTCTTCGTGATTTCGCAGCGTTTGATTGTTTTAATGTAGAATCACCGTTGAGAGGGTCATCATTGGCTTCACAGCGTTGAGCAAGTTAACGTAGAATCACAACTTGGAAACCAGTTTGATTTCACAAGCGTCGAAGATAAGTTAATCCACCGTTTGGGAAATCGCTTCACGATTTGTTTGTTTTAAAGTTTCTCGTCATCTGCGACCGCCTGGGTCCGTACTGCGACCGCTGGTGTCAAGTGTCTGCCTTAGAAACATCGCCGATCGCATTGGCACCCGAGCACATCGTCAGCAGTTTTGACCGCGACGCCAAAGTTAATAACCTTGCCATCAGCGTGGTTATCGTTACAACGTCTAGAAAAATGTGATAAAATTTCAGACCCACACAGAAACAATTGCAAAAATTATAAATAATTGAAGATTTCAAAGAAGAGGGGTTTACTTTTTCAAAAATTACTCGAAAATTATTAGTGCTAGAGAAATTTTACAAACAGATTCTTAAAGAGGAGAAAATTTTCAAGAAAAATGTTGACTCCCGCAATTTGACCACCATTATTAATATTTTTTATTTGATGTTGAAAATAGAGAGTGAGCGCGGTGTCGTTACGCTGTTTTGAACTTACTTACTTAATCAATCCGTTTGCCTTTCTACCTTGCGGTGTAAGGCGTTATTCCATTGGATTTTTCTTCCATGCGTCTTTACATGTTGTTCTGTCTTTCATCAAAGTCCTACTTCCATTTATTTCTATTCTTCTGCGATTCATCGCCTTGTGTACTTCTTTGTCCCAAGTTTTATTTGGCCTACCTCTCCTTTTTTCTGCGCTGGTTTAGCTTCGTAGATCTGTTTCGTGAGTCTTTCTTTTCCCATTCTTTGGACATGTCCTCTTCATCTGAGCTGACATTCTTCTATTATATTTTTAACTGGCTTTGTTCGCCACTTATCTCAAATACTTCATTCTTTATTCTGTCCAATTTGAATTTTCCTTCTATCTTCCGAAGGAATCTCATTTCGATATTTCTTATTTTACTTTGGTGTCTTTCTGTCGTTCATACGTTAAAATTGGAGTTGCTACTTTTCAAACACCTCTGTTTTAGTTTCCTTGGGGATTTCTATTTTGTTAAGGAAGTTTTCTTTATTGCATTGAATAGTCTCCCTCCTTTTTTAACTCTTTCTGCTATCTCTTGTTCCAGATTCCCTGTTTTTTCGATTGTTACTCCCAGGTACTTGAATGTTTTGACCTGTTCCAGCTCTATGTTCTCTATCTTTATTTTATGTGTTTTCCCGTCTCCATTGACAATAATTGTTTTAGTTTTTTCTTTGTTGATGAACATATTCCCTTTTTTTAACTCTTCGTTGAATACATCTATGTTGTGCTGTAGATTTTCTTAATTTTCTGCGATAATTATGTCTTCAGTTTGTGTTTGATACGTTTTATTATTTCATCTATTCAGTGTACCTCTCTGTCTTAAACCTGTTTTTGTGACATAATTTTCATTTTGTTCGTATAATCTTTTCACACTTTCTACAGTGTGTTTGTTTACTTCTCTCAGTTCTAGCAGCTTCCACACTTTCTCTCTTACTACCTTGTTGAATGCTTAAATAATAAATAAAACACAGATGTCATTCTTTTTTTGTAAGTCTGGCTTTTTCTATGAGTTGTCTTGATGCAAAAATATGGTCTTGTACTCCTCTTTGGGATCTGAATCCGCTTTGTGTTTCTCCAAACGTTATTTCTATTTGTTTTCGGATTCTGTTTTCCAGTATTCGTGCATACAATTTTCCTGGGACGCTTAAGAGTGTGATACCTTTATAGTTTTTGCAGTCCTTGTTGTCTACTTTTGTTTGTAGCATTTCTTGCTCAGTAATTATATCCTCCTCTTCTTGTATTTTATTTATTGTGTTGTCTGTCATTTCAATTTCATTGTTGGTCTTGTCGTCTTGCTCTGATAGTTCTACGAAGTATTCTCACCAAATGCTCATAATTTCTTCTTTTTTATTTAGTATTTTATCTGTTCTGTCTTTAATATTTCTGAGTATCTGTTCTTGTCCATTTCGTATTCTTTTCAAAACTCCGTAGAATCTTATTTGGTTTTCATTGTAGGCATTCTCTAATCTTTGTCACAACTCTACACATTCATTGTTTTTCGCTTTTTTTATTAATTTCTTGACTTCTGTCTGATATTTCTTGTACTCTTCATAGTTCTTTGAATCTTTGCTCGTTAAATAGACCTGCCATGCTTTCCTCTTCTCTTTAATTCTCTTTCTTATTATATTCTCTTTATTTCTTTTCTCATTGAGATTAGTTAATTTTCCTCCCACTTTTTTCATATACTTTGTTTTTATATCTTCTTCTGCCAGCTTATGTGTTCTTATCTTTTCATTATTAATTGTGTTCCTTTTTCATCCTCATTTTCATTAATACTAGATGGTGGTCGCTGCTGATTTCGGCTCCACTGTATACTCTAACATCCGTTATTGAGGGTTTTCCTGTTTTCCGGTCAGAAAATAGCCCAATATGGATTTCTTGCGGTCGGTTTCAAGACAGCGTAACGGCACCGCGCTCGCTGCGCGGAACACTGTTTTCAACATCAAATAAAAAGTATCAACAATTGAGACCAAGTTCCGGGAGTAGACATTTTTTCTTAAAAATTTCCTCCTTTTTAAGAATCTGTTTGTAAAATTACTCTAGCACTAATAGTTTTCGAGTAATTTTCAAAAAAGTAAACCCTTTTTCTTTGGCATTTACAATTGTTTATAGCTTTTGCAATTCTTTATGTATGGGTTTGAAAATTTGGCACATGTTTCTAGACGTCATAACGAGTTCAACGAACTATAGCACGTATTTCAATTTGCAGTAGCAAGAATTAACACGTTTTTTAACTTGTTGATTAGACTAAACTGCGAAAATCGTCGGTTCCCTCATGCCCGTAGGAAGTAAATGAATACGTGGTGAAAAGAAGACAAAATTAATGTATATTAGTCATCAGTTAGCACAGATCTCTAACGAAATCCTCTAATTAATTAGCTATAATGATTTTTGAGAAAGTTTTCAAGAAAAAAGTATTGAAGATGAAATAAATATGCTAAACAGCAACTTTAAATGCACTCTCTGAGGAATTTCGTACTCATAACTACCTCCATATAAAATACAAATGACGTCTCAAGAAAATAATTTCAGTAAGAAAGTTTCTTTATTAAATCATACAAGTTGAGATAGAGTAAATAATAACTACTAGCAACTAATTTCAGGAGTGTCGAGGAGATAATCAACATCATATTTTTAGCCTGAATAACGTCTAAAACTTCCACGTCTTCTTTTATATCTCTATTTGTAGACTAGAAGAACTTTTTCAAGGAATTGTGAATTAGAGTTAGATTGACTGCTGAAACTTTTTCATATTTACTTGGTAGTTTGTTTCATAGTTAATTACTTTCGTGATATTAATTACACCTGCTTCTAATTAAGTTCAGTGCTTTAATCATACTAAACAAATTATTTGAAAGTTGCTGCGATTTGTTATTTTTGTACCTGTAATTAAATATTTTGTCCGAAGAAAGTAAGAGGAATGATGGTAATGAATCATTCTTGGAGGAATTTGTATAGGTTATGTTTCCTGAAAAAGGGTAACTTTGAGTGAAATTAGAAGTTAAAACTTTGTTTGTAATAGTTACTCGCGCGTGCAGCATCGACAGCGTTACCAGCTATTCGCTCCGCTTCCGTGTAGATTGCTAGTTACGCTGAGCCGCACATAAGCAAAAAATAATTTTTCTGATGATACATAGATCGTGAGGAACATTTCTTGAGATATTTGTCGTGAAAACGTTTCAAATTCGTCAAATACTCAGTTTCCAGAATGTGTAGCTTTTAATTCCACACATTTGCATCAGGAATCCTTCGTTCTCGTTTCCGATTCTCCGGTAACAGAGTTACTAGTGTTGTATACTTCTCAACTCGCTAATTACTAGCAAGCACTTCAGTGCTCACTTAACTTCTCTTATAGAGTTTCGTATTCGCTTCGGTAAAGTGATCACGCAGTGAAATCCTTCACATTGGAAGATCAACAAACATTCCGTATATACAGAGTGTTCTGGTATTAATCTTATTCAGAAGGAGAATTCAAGAGTTTTGGGTGTCTTGATAGAATGCAAATTTTATTACATCCTTCAATCAAAAGATTTTAAGGTGTCTTGATATCTACTTCTTCATTAATTTCAGGACACTCTATATCAGTTGAGTTATGTCTGACACTGTTGGATTGCAAACCAGATGTGTTATCATACTACCAATGATAACAATTATGCTTGAGTTAGCCAATGGCGAAGATGTAATTATGATATTAGAGGAGATGTACTAATTAGAAGATGGCAAGATTGGATTGTTAAATTAACACATTGAGAGTTTGCGGAGTTAATAGTAACTGTATTATCATTTTGCTAATTCTGATATGATCTACGAATGACCTGACAGCAAGACGTTAACAACCAGATTCCTGGAAAAAATTGAAGAATCATCTAGATGATAAAAGCGCATTTTTGACAGCTCATGAATGCTTGTTACTTCAGAGATTTCGCAAATTACCATCTCTCACAATTACTGAGCTTGAAATCAAGCAGTTTGGGCAAACCTACGAAACAGCAGCTTCCATTTAGTACTAGTTTCAAATTGACTATTTGATAGGTACATAATTTATGCATGTACAAACTCAAAAATACCTTTTAATCTTCATTGTTTAGTTATTGACTGACGGGAGGTCAAGTGCTGTACCTTAAAATGATTATTTGATCTTCATCAAAGCTATATACAAAAAATACACCAAAAGTAAACAAATTTTCATCCAATAATAATAATTCATTCTAATAAGCTTCAAATTCGCGTCAAACAAGTCATTGAATGAATCCCGGACAGATTTGATAACTGTACATAATAATAGTGACACCCGCGGCTAAAGCTGTAACTAAATTTTTATCTACTTCAATAAATTTTAGTTGCCATATCCCTAATGTCATATATATCTATGGGCATTGTTTCACTTGAAACAAGTAATTGAATAATTTATTTTTCCACAATCACTGAGCTTGAATTAAAGCAATTTGTGCAAACCTACGAAACAGCAGCTTTTATTTAGTACCAGTTTCAAGTCTGTAGTTAGTATAGTTGCTGAGAACTCAGCGTCACGCCAGCCAGCCAGACAGCCAAAGTGAATATAATAGCGCTTTTTTCCAAAAAATGCGCTAAGCAGTTTCCTGAAAAAATCAGATATCTTCTATGCCGACACTTCGAATCAAATCTTTTTGACTATTTTTCTCTAGTAGAAAGACATAATAGTCACTGAATCAAGTCGAATTAATTGAATCGAACGAGATAAAATAAAATTGGAGCTCAAAATCAAGAAAGAAATTTGACTTCAACTTTGAAAATTGGATGCTGAATAACTTAGTTCCTTTAGAAGAAAATAGACCTCGAAACTCGTGGTAATTTGATTTTGATCGTTTTATCAACCTGGTAAAATTCACGGATTAACGAGCTGATAAAGTATTTTTTTTACCATTTATTTCTTTGGCATAAATCCAAAAAAGGGATTTGCCCCATTTTGGATAATCTGTCTCGAGAGCTACTAATAATAAATATGGTAAAAAAGATACGGTCCACTAAATTTGGCTTAATTAATAACAGCCACACTAACGAATATTCGAAATTTTGGAACAAAGTTGTTTTGGTTACGTGTTGACATTGTTTTTGATAAAAACTGCGAGCTCATATATGTAAAGGGACACAACAGTTAAAATCTCGAAATTGCAGTGAATATTTGAGGATACAGTAACAATTTTCTCTTGAGAAATGAATAATTTACCGGCACATGGACTGTTGCCCCAGATAATAATGCCATATCTCAACCTACCCTCTATTTAAGCAAAATAATAGGTTTTGAGGGTGTTGACAATATTCCGTAGTTTGTAGATCGCACAAACGCAACTTCCTGAATATTTAATCAACATGTGGTATCCAAGTACAACTCTCATTCACTAGCATTCTTAAAAATTGTTAGGAAAAGCAGTTCCCCTAATTGACATGAGTCCCCAAATCTTTACCAAGATTCTTTACAGCTTGATTCCGGCTATCAATATTGCAAACAACAACTCTAACAGTGTCGCATCATGATATTATAACGAATTTAAGTCCATAAATTAGTCATTTCGACTTTACTGGTGCTTAGAATTATTGTAAAAATACTTTACATCAAGAAATAGAAGCGAATTGCTGGTACCTTCTAGCGTTTTCCAGAAACGCCAGGACGTTTGCGGGAAGAACGAAATGGGGGGACTCAACAAGGAAAATTATTGATTTTGGTCAGAAACCTCATAGTATGGACTGCTAGTGGCTGGAATAAATTGTGTTGTCTGAAATAAATCAATATTGACATAAATAATTGAAGGTCAGTTATAGTGTAGTGTAATAATCTTTAGTTTAAATTAAAATTATTAATAAATCATGAAAATAAATAGTAGTGTTTAGTAACTTTTGCTCCCTAAATTAAAATAAATAACGTTACAATATGGAACTCCATTACTCTATACTATAAATGACTCAATTAGATTTAAAATTTGCATTGGAAATAGTAAAGGCTAAGTTATAAGGACTCGAGCAGAAATCTGTCATGCCTTAAGAAAAACTGCCAAAGCACAATGAATTGTCAATTGTTGGTTATAAGATCAATAGCTGGACAGGTCAACTATTCAGATGATATCCTTGAAGGCAGTATAATAGTACTATTACTAGAAGACAATAGCAAAATGTGAATATTATGCGCTGAATAGGTCATTAGATATACAAAATCTGTGTTTAAGATATGTGGATGACACATTCATAATATGGAAAGATGAGTTGCAACTCTTCAACCACTTGAAGCAGATTAAATGAACAATAAAATGTACAATAAATTAGGAAAGACTTAACAAACTTCAGCTTTTTGATATTCTTGTCCAGAGATTTGCCAACAGGTTCGAAAATTTACAAAAAACAACCGAAAAGTACTCAAACAGTAAATTCAACCACCTTAAATAGTCAAACGAGGTGCTATCAAGACAATAATTCACAGAGCTGTCTGTCTGTGTAACACAGAAGATGCGTCAGTTCGAGGGATGAAAAAACTGTCGGCAAAGTAGTGACGACACATCCGAAAATATACAAAAAGCCAACACATATCGATCAGTAGTCAAACAGTAAATCCATCCACCTTACAATAGTCAAACAAGCAAAGAAGTTACTATCAGGACAATATTTCACAGAGCGTTAATTTGAAGGATGAAAAATATTAAAGAGACCCTGACTTAAAGTAGATATTCCCGAGATTGAGAGACAGAATTATTGAGTGTAGAGAAAACCAGAAGAATCGGTGGAAATCAAAGGAACTTCAGAAGAATGATGACTAGAACGAAACTGGGACAAAACCTACAGTACGAATGTGAATGTTGTGATTTTTTATTGAGAAAAAGCAAAGCGGGTGGAACAGAGAAATCCGGTATTGCACATGATGTTTGGTCAAAATCATATTAGTATCAGGTGGGAAGAAGTTCAGATAATATTGTCACGAATTTGAGTCTATAAATTAGTCATTTCGGCTTTACTGGTGCTTAGAATTATTGTGGAAATATTTTACATCAAGAAATAGAAGCGAATATATTTATTTTCTAGAAAATTGCTGGTACCTTCTAGCGTTTTCTAGAAAAGCCTGGACGTTTGCGAGAAAAACGTAGTGAGGAGAGACCCACGGTATATATCAGTGGCTAACTCAAAGAGGAGTATTATTGATTTTGGCTTAGATACCTTATAATATGGACTGCTTGTGGTTGAAATGAATTGTTTTATTTAAAATAAATCAATATTGACATAAATAGTTGAAGTTAAGTTATAGTGTAGTGTAATCATCTTTAGTTTAAATCAGAATTATTTATTAGAAATAGTGTTAGTTATCTAATTTATTATTTTAATAAATCATTGAAATAAGTAGTAGTGTTTAGTAAAGTTTGCTCCCTAAATTAAAATAAATAACGTCACAATATACAAAAAACAGCATTGATAGAAACAAGAATTGAAGGAAATGCACAACGAAACAAAACATTGAATATTCCATCAAAATCAGAGAGTCTGTAGCGGAAACAATACTATCCTTCAAATTTTAGTAATTCATAAGCCCCAACTCTTGAATTCATGTTCATGACATGAAAACGATCAAAAAACTGGTCTATTTAGGTATACAATTGTCAATAATATTAATTGAGATATTAGGAGTGTTGAAAGGACAATAATGCCTGAAGTCAACAGTGTACTTTCCAAGGAGCCTTTGGCCCGAGGTGTGTACGTTGACCGTAGGCATTATCGTCCGTTCAACTCTCGTAGTGCCTTCAATATTTGATGTCCGACTTTTGCACTATTTTAATTGAGATTTTTAACAATGTATGTCCTGTCATTGTGATTTCTGTCAGACAAATTACTCTAGTTACTTGCTGTAATTAGGAAACTTGTTTGTTATTTTTCAAAATAATGCCCTCGATTATTATTTGTTACGTAATTACCCTGTAATCAGTATTATTATAACAACTACGCAAAAAAATATAACAAATTGATAATTTTGTTAAATTATTCTTTGTTAGTAGCCACGTAGAAATTCACAGTTCATTTATCCAACTAAACTAAGGGTGATTTAGGCAATCAATTAGTTGTAGTCAAAGCATTTAGATATCAGTATTGTATTATGATTTACCTTATATTAAATATACGTTTCATTCAAATTCAATTGTCAGTATTTATTAAATTGAGTGCTTACCTATCCGTGATCAAATTACCAGCTGAAGCAGTGGACAGCAGGTAAGTATTAACACTTATTAATCGAGAAACATCGGTGCGACCGCTGCTAGAGAGACAATTGCCGCGCCCTTAACATCTTAAATTCAACATCAAATAAAAAGTATTAACAATGGAGATCAAATTCTGGAAGTTAACATTTTTTTTTGAAAATTTCCTCCTCTTTAATAATCTGTTAGCAAAATTGCTCTAGCACCAACAGTTCTCGAGTAATTTTCAAAAAAGTAGTCCCTTTTCTTTGGAATCTTCAATTGTTCTTAGCTTTTGCAATAGGGTATATTGATGAATTTATTTTATATTTTTAATTCAATGTTTACATCGTTATAACATAGTAAAAAATATAAATTATGTTTAAAAGTGCTGTAATCAAGTTTAAAAAAATATTTAAAATTGAGAATAATTTTGAGCTGTTTGAACGCCGCCATTTTCGCGCGCTCTATTGATGACGTCAAATAACATGTCCAGTGACATTACAGTCCATTCTTTACTGTAGGTGTTTTCGTTCTCAACTTATTTCAGCAATAAAAAAGGTCAAAAATCAGTTTATAAGTATTGAATTGTGCTTGAATGCAAAATACTATCAGAAATGTACCTAATAAAGTCTCTTTTCCAATCCAGACAGAATTTAAATACGTAAGAAATAATGTAAGGTTATCAGAAGAGATGAAGTGTCATAATAAACTTGACAGCTCATGAATAACATTATATGTGATCAGTTTTAGCAATAAAATTCTGTGCATGTATGCGGCTTCGTTTAACATTTGCTCGTTTTAAAATAAACAAAAATTATAGGTTATGTTCACTGTTCATCATATTTCGGATTGTATTTATTAAAATAGCGTACATAATGTGTAATTATTGAATAATTATTTTGCAGTGTTCACTCTTTCAACTTCAGCGGACGTAAAATTTGGATTTGAAAGAAAATAAGACGATATCATGAATGGATCTATTCTTGACAGATTATCCGATTATGCTTTTACAAAACCACTGTCTTAAATGATTTATAATCTCACTAGGATGCTAAAATTACACTTAAACAATAAATGAATTTATAACACACACGTTATTACTATGTTTTCTAATCAAAAGCCTGCAATGCCATACAAATGTAAGCAGTGCGCACTTGTTGGCATAGTATTTGACGTCACATTTCGCTTTAACCAATGGTGTTGCGTTTCAGAACTTTGAATGTCCTTCGCTAAATTTGCACTTTTATTTATTAATTTTAAGCAATTGGAAAGATATTAATTACCAAAATGATGGTTTAGTACAAATGTCCGGCCAATAAAAATTCGGAATAAAAATATTTGAGCCAAATTTAAATTTCATTCATATTACCTATTGTTTATATACTATCGCACGCATTTTAATTCGCAGACGACAATTGACGATTTCTGGTGGCTCCCTACAAATTTGGGTTATTACTTTAATTGAAAAACATGAGCGAATAAAAGAAATGCGACTAAACAGCAGTTAGCAATGAATGAAGTTAATAAAAGGAGTGCTTCCAAAAGTTGGAGGATTGCTGAAAAAATGTTGTGACTTCCGAAGTGATGTATCTTTGAAGTAACAACATTAATATTGATCAAAAATGATTTTACCACCCGGTACAGCTTCCTATCTGAAAATACAATATGCTACAACTACTATTTTATCCTAGAAATGTTCGTTCGAACTTATCCTTATATTTTAGCTGTACATTGGGGCAGAAATCCCAGTATATTTATTTGTAATGTTTGCCCAAAGTACTACAAAAGAAAAAGTCAAGTAATTTCTTATTCACTTACGTAAATGTTATTTGTTTCTGGAATGGCAGTAAAAGACGACTCACCTGAAACAAAGAGACATAAAGTTAGAGACAAAACATTTTTGCACATATTTTTTTGTATTTTATTTTTAGAAAGCTATGATAACTGAATGGAATAATATTCAATGTACTTGTATGCGTTGAAAGAATTAATAAATATTTATATTTATTATAAATGTATTTCTAGTACTTTGTTGTATTTAATGAACTTCGATTTAAATTATTTTCGAATAATAGTGTTTTGTTTGTTATTCCGAATCCTAAGAACACCACATTATTATTCATATTGCCTCATTATGCGCCGTATATTATTACGGAAACTTTATGTAACAAAATAATTGAATTGTTGTTTTAATATCAAAGATAATATAAATTATAATACAACAACTTCATTTCCCTCATTCTTCATCATCGTCAAAGTTCGATACGCCATCGTGTAACATAATACGAACGAGAATTCCTTATTAAATCGGATATTTCTTATTTCTTCAGCATATCTTTCATCCGATGATTTTTAACAGCGTTAAGGATAATTTTATTTCGAAACTCATCGCGGACGATGTTCTGATCGTTCGCGAAAGATTTTTATTAAATTGTTTCTGTCCGCCTCTCTTGTTCTTGCTGCTCTGTTTACATTCTACGAATGTCTAAAATAAATACCGCAGGACGTTCTCGCTTGGAATAATATTTTTTCGCAAATAGGAGGACTTTTTCGGTTTAATTTCGCGGAGCTAGTGGACTGAGGATTGTATTTCGCTTTTTGTTTGCCAATACTCCGCAGATTTGAAATAAAACAATATTCTTACCAAAAGACACAATTCATAAATCTT
This sequence comes from Dromius quadrimaculatus, assembly GCA_963989225.1. Lineage (NCBI taxonomy): Eukaryota > Metazoa > Arthropoda > Insecta > Coleoptera > Carabidae > Dromius > Dromius quadrimaculatus. Next base: position 3,601,442 of record OZ022329.1, read on the forward strand.
CTAACATAAATAATTCTCAAGAATGCCTTTTACAATATCAATTTGTCTGCAGCATTCTTCAGCTTGTTCTGTTTCTACAAACGTAACTTGTGTCTAACAAAAATCCATTCGTTTCAATAAAACCAACCTGAGAATATTTTGATTGAAAAACTTTTTTCGTTCTCGTACAGTTTTAATTTTTAATTTTCCGCTTTTCGCTCCATAACTCACTCTAACGGTTTCAGCCGGAACCGCTGCACGCCAGAGAATGGATTCGTGAAAATATTCAGACTGAATTTATGTTTTATGGCTGTGTGTGAGGATACCACATTTCACAAAAAGATGAATTGAGAACTAACATCGATACTGGTAATTGGTTGAGAGAAAATTACCTTCATGCTGAGATTTCAATCAAGAATTAATAAATTATATGCAGGATGATTCATTTATTAGCGCATTTTTTGGAAAAAAGCTCTATTATATTCATTTTGGCTGTCTGGCTGTCTGGCTGGCGTGACGCTGAGTTCTCAGCAACTATACTATTTACAGACTTGAAACTAGTACTAAATAAAAGCTGCTGTTTCGTAGGTTTGCACAAATTGCTTTAATTCAAGCTCAGTGATTGTGAAAGATTAGATTATTCAATTACTTGTTTTAAGTGAAGCCATGCCCATAGATATATATGACATTAGGGATATGGCAACTAAAGTTTATTCAAGTAGATAAAAATTTAGTTACAACTTTCGCCGCGGGTGTCACTATTATTATGTACAGTTGTCAAATCTGTCCGGGATTCATTCAATGACTTATTTGACGCGAATTTGAAGCTTATTACAAAGAATTATTATCATTGGATGAAAATTTGTTTACTTTTGGTGTATTTTTAGCGCATTTTTCCGAAAAAAGCGCTATTATATTCACTTTGGCTGGCTGGCTGGCTGGCTGGCTGGCTGGCTGGCTGGCTGGCTGGCTGGCGTGACGCTGAGATCTCAGCAACTATACTATTTACAGACTTGAAACTGGTACTAAATAAAAGCTGCTGTTTCGTAGGCTTGCACAAATTGCTTTAATTCAAGCTCAGTGATTGTGGAAAATTGAATTATTCAATTACTTGTTTCAAGTGAAACAATGTCCATAGATATCTATGACATTAGGGATATGGCAACTAAAATTTATTAAAGTAGATAAAAATTTAGTTACAACTTTCGCCGCGGGTGTCACTATTATTATGTACAGTTGTCAAATCTGTCCAGGATTCATTCAATGACTTGTTTGACGCGAATTTGAAGCTTATTAGAATGAATTATTATTATTGGATGAAAATTTGTTCTTTTTTGGTGTTTTTTTTTTTATATAGCTTTGATAAAGATCAAATTATCATTTTAAGCTACAGCACTTGACCTCGTGTCAATCAATAACCAAACAATGAAGATTAAAAAGAATTTTTGAGTTTGTACATGTATAAATTATGTACCTATCAAATAGTCAACTTGAAACTAGTACTAAATGGAAGCTGCTGTTTCGTAAGTTTGCCCAAACTGCTTGATTTCAAGCTCAATAATTGTAAGAGATGGTAATTTGCGAAATCTCTGAAGTAACAAGCATTCATGAGCTGTCAAAAATGCGCTTTCATCATCTAGATGATTCTTCCATTTTTTTTATATAGCTTCGATAAAGATCAAATTATCATTTTAAGGTACAGCACTTGACCTCCCGTCAGTCAATAACTAAACAATGAAGATTAAAAGGTATTTTTGATTTTGTACATGCATAAATTATGTACCTATCAAATAGTCAACTTGAAACTAGTACTAAATGGAAGCTGCTGTTCCGTAAGTTTGCCTAAACTGCTTGATTTCAAGCTCAGTAATTGTGAGAGATGGTAATTTGCGAAATCTCTGGAGTAACAAGCATTCATGAGCTGTCAAAGATGCGCTTTCATCATCTAGATGATTCTTCCATTTTTTTATTTAAGTGGAAATCATAACCTTCATTTTTCCCTCCCAGCTTTCCATATTTGCTATAGTTATCTGTTTATCTTCTTCCTTTCCTTTTTTGTATGTGTCTTTGACTTTAACTTGTATTCCTATCTTCTCCTTTACAAAATTTTCAACTGCTTCATTGGTGTTCAATAATTTCACTCCTCTAATTATTATATTATTTTGTTTTCCATCTTTAATTCTTTTTTCTTCTGTTTGTCCTAATATTCTTACTCTTTCAGTCAGTACGATTATTTCCTCTTCCATCTTCTTCTCCTTTATTTTTAAATCATTCACTTCTTCTTTTAATATGTTTAATATTCTACCGAAGTCCCTATGGATTTCTTGTATTTCTTGTATTTTTTCACGGAGTTTTCTTCGTCCTTCCTGAAGGTTATAAAAAATAAGAACAAACTCAATGAGACTAAAATATACATTAACCATGAACTAACCTACAATGAAATGCAAATACAGAAAAACATTATAACAAAGGCGAAGGAAGAACAAATCAATGGAAAGAGTACAAGAATAGGATATCAAAAATTGCAAATAAATGGAACTTGGTACGAATGGAACATAAAAGAAGAAAGGTTAGTGAAGAGGGATGTACAAAGAAACTATCTAAAAAACTAGTAAAGACGGAAGATAGAGAGAATAAAACATGTGACGCAAGCCATGAAAACGGGTATAACGAGGAGAGAAAAACAAGAAATAAGAATGAAACAAAAAATAAAAGAAATAATAAGAAGAATAACAAGACCAAATTAGCAATTGGAACGTAAGGACAATGTTGGAAGCAGGAAAAATTCAAGAAATAGCATAAGAATTAGAAAGAGATAGAATCAAGATCCAATAGAAAATTCAAAGGAGGAAGAAAAGGAAATCTTTTATGAAAGGTTAGAAGAGGAGATAGAAAAAGTACCAAAAGAGGACCTAATCATCACAATGGGGACTTTAATACGCAGATAGGAAAGGAAGACTACGTACAGTATGTCGGAGGAAAACAAACAATACATGAAGTAACAAATAACAATGGACAAAGATTATGCGATTAAGCAGTAAGGACAAATATGATAATAAGCAGAACGAAGCATAAACATCGAAAAATACATAAAAAAATGGAAGAATCATCTAGATGATGAAAGCGCATTTTTGACAGCTCATGAATGCTTGTTACTTCACAGATTTCGCAAATTACCATCTCTCACAATTATTGAGCTTGAAATCAAGCAGTTTGGACAAACTTACGAAACAGCAGCTTCCATTTAGTACTAGTTTCAAGTTGACTATTTGATAGGTACATAATTTATGCATGTACAAACTCAAAAATACCTTTTAATCTTTATTGTTTAGTTATTGACTGACGGGAGGTCAAGTGCTGTACCTTAAAATAATAATTTGATCTTTATCAAAGCTATAGAAAAAAAATGCACCAAAAGTAAACAAATTTTCGTCCAATAATAATAATTCATTCTAATAAGCTTCAAATTCGCGTCAAACAAGTCATTGAATGAATCCCGGACAGATTTGACAACTGTACATAATAATAGTTACACCCACGGCTAACGTTGTAACTAGATTTTTATCTACCTGAATGAACTTTAGTTGCCATATCCCTAATGTCATATATATCTATGGGCAGTGTTCCACTTGAAACAAGTAATTGAATAATTTAATCTTCCACAATCACTGAGCTTGAATTTAAGCAATTTGTGCAAACCTACGAAACAGCAGCTTTTATTCAATACCAGTCTCAAGTCTGTAAATATTATAGTTGCTGAGAACCAGCGTCACGCCAGCCAGCCAGCCAGCCAGCCAACCAGACAGCCAAAGTGAATATAATAGCGCTTTCTTCCAAAAAATGCGCTAAAAAACATGAACGTCTCCGGATAATAAAACACAGACACAAATAGACCATGTGCTAGTAACAAGGAGGAATCAAGATAAAGAGGAATAATAGAAAAGAAATAAAATAATTGAATGAAATATAGAGGAAATGAATAACGAGGATATAAGAGAGAAATACATTGAAGAATTGGAAAACAATTTGAAAAACGAAAATGAAAAAGAGGAGAGAATAGGGAAAAAATGGTCTAAAATTAAAATATATATAAATGACGCTGCTAAAAATGGATAAGGAACGAGAATAAGAATGCGAAAAATAGAAAAAATTGGTTTGATGATGAAATTAAAAAATCCATAGAGGAAAAAAGCAAGAAAGGTTGAAATTTGTAGCCACAAATTAAAGTGAAGATAAAGACGAATACGAAAGATTAAGAAACAAATGTAATAAAAATATCAGAAAAATTAAGAGAATATTGAAGATTAAAGAAGAAAGATTGAGTAGAAACACAAAGAAATTTTATAAAGAAATGAACGAACAAAATAAAACATACAGAATAAAGAAAAAAAATGGAATCTCATCAGAAAATGACCAACAATACAAGAAAGTGTGGATGGAATATTTCAAAGATCTATTAACTGAACCAGAACAAGAATTGATAGTTGATATCCTAGAAGAAAACGAAATAGAATTAACAGAGCCTACTCTAGACGAAATAAATGTAATAATAAAAAACATGAAAAACGGTAGATCACCAGGAAAAGTTGAAATGAACATAGAACTAATAAAATATGGAGGCAAAATAGTCATGCAGCAAATACATGAGCTTATACTAGAAATATGAAGAAAAGAATAAATGCCGAAAGATTGGGAAATAGGACAAATAATAACTATACACAAAAAAGGAGACCAACAAGTATGTCAAAATTATAGAGGAATCATACTCTTAAACACAGCTTACGAAATAATGTCGACATTATTAAAAGACTTGCTATGATCATGAGAGGAACAAAAATAAGCATTAGGACTCAAAAAGGAGGAACAGAAGACGTAATAATAAATAAAGGAGTAAAACAAGGCGATGCCCTATCAGCCACGTTATTTAATTTAGCCTTAGAGCACGCAATGAAAAATATAACAAAGGGAACACTCAGAACAAGAGGAGGACAAATAATAGCATACGCAGATGACATAGCAATTGTAGCAAAGAATAGAGAAGTGATGAAAGAAATACTGGAGGAAATAATAAGAGAAGGAAAGAAAATAGGGCTAGAAATAAACGAAGGAAAGACCAAAATAATAATAATCGGAAACAAGGTAGAAAAAAATATAATTAAAATAGGAGAGTTCAAATACGAGCAAATAGATAAATTTAAATATCTAGGAGTATTGTTAACAAACAAAAGAGATAGAGAAATAGAAATAAAAGAAAAATAACAGCAACAAATAAAGCTTTCCACGTAAATAGAAAACTTCTAGAAAGTAAAATTATATCAAAAACTACAAAAATGAGAATATATAGAACCATAATAAGACCAATAACATTAAACGCAGCAGAAACAATGTCAATGACAAAAAAGAACAAAAAACCCATAAAAATAACAGATACAGAATAGAGGATAAGAATGAACCACAAGATTGAACAAGGACTAAATGGAGAAGACATAGTAAAAAGAATAGAATGGCTTGGGCATGTGTGGAGAGCCAGCGAGCAAGATACAATCAAGTCAATAATGCAGTGGAGCCCTAGAAGCAAAAGAAGAAAGGGAAGACCAAGATCAACGTGGATAAAAGAAGTAGAAGAAGACTTAAGATCAGCGGGAATTAGAGATTGGAAACAAAAAACAGAAAACAGGAAAATATGGAGCAACATAGCCAAGAATATTTAAAGTTGTAATGGGGAGCGATCTCCTCCAAGAAAAAAAAAAAAAATATATATATATATATATATATATAAATATATATATATATATATATATATATATATATATATATATATATATATATATATATATATATATATATATATATATATATATATATATATATATATATATATATATATATGTGTGTGTGTGGAAATCAAATACTTCAAAACTCATTTCAGATTATTAAAAATTAAAATGTTACAGAATAGTGAGCTATTCGCCGTCGGTTTTAGTTTGAATGGAGTATCCAGTTTGGAACGTAAGTGGATTATATTAACTGTTCCTGCTTTGAAAGATCTTGAAAATTAAATGGCGATGAATACCTTTTTAGTTCAACTGTTGCATGAAGACGTGAAGATTTCTATGGAGGCGAGGAAATATATTACAGAAGATGAAGACAGAATTATTAATCAAGAGTTTCTCTTACATATCTTTTTGCTGAGTCACGTCAAAAATAGAACTACTAATATTAAATTTTTAATTTAAAATGAATCAATGGACAAACTATAATCGTAAAATAACAACAAACCTTCCAATGCTCCAATAGAATTCAAATATATGATAGGTTAAAGCCCATAACCTGGGAGTTATAGGTGGCATCAAAAAACCAGTAAACCGACAAGTTAGGGGGAATAAAACTGAATTTCGCGGGTGGACAGCAGTGGTTGATCGCCTAACGGTTACAGATGCCTTATCTCAACATGATTGACGGCCAGGGAATGTTTACAAGGATATAAAATGTCGTGAGGAACAAGACGTTATCACCCAACAAAGATCTTGAATAAAAATCGTTCCACAAAAAAAATATTAAAGAGAATAGCTTCAAAATACATCTTAATGACCAACCAACGAAAATGTGGTCCTTGAATCCTTTTGAAGGACATTCGTGGCCGCGTACGTTTCTCCCATAAGAGAAGTATGCCTAGTGACGTCAGCAACAGTTAAACCATCGAATGTATACTATTAGAGACTTTACTTGACGATTTGGGGGCCTGTGTCAGCTTATTCATGGATTAAAGTCTTCAGGTATGTGCAAATTTCACAATAAACATCAAAATGTAAAATTAATCAATTCATGGAATGTACACAAAGTTCAGAAACGATTCAATAAAAATATCGTACATGTAGGTATGCATGTATAAGCACTTATGAAAACATAACTCTGAAAGCATTCCTGCAGGATGAAATTTCAAATATTTGAGTATTTATGAAGCATAAAACAAATGCGAGCAAAAGTTTGCAGCTCGTGTGCGCCTCTGGACATCCAGTTTAGTAGTTTCATTACGGAAATCGCGTAAACAGCACCGCAGCTTCGCTATAGTTCACTGTTTCCGGTAAAGCGGACCGGAAATAGACTTGTTTTTCAAGCTTGGTGAACGTCGCTCGTCTCGCGACAAAGATTTTGATTAATTAGCAGTTGGGACGCTAATGAGGCACGTTGAATTAATCGTCACGGCGTCATTAACTACTTATAAAGAGAGCGCAAGCGCAGAATGAATCCTCGCAGGATTTCATAAAGAAACTTCATCCTCGGTTATTTGAAACTTAATTAATTCATTTGAACATTTATATAAGCTTCATAAACTTGTATAACTGTAGTCCTGCCCGAGGCAAAGTCACAAACTGTCAAATTTCACCACAAACATTGATTTTTGCAGAAAAATATTGCCAAACTTCACTAAAATACGGCTGTACAAAATCGTGGCCGCATAAGTATCTCTCATAAAAGAAGTATGCGTAGTGACGTCAGCAATAGCCAAACCATCGAATATATACTACTAGAGACTCCACGGGCGATACTGATATATATTCAAATATATTTCTCATCATTATTGAATTGGAATGGAAGAAACAATCTTTTCAGTTGGATATTTCCAGCCAAAAAAATACGCCTGAAGCGTGATAATATTTTCGAAATAATTAAGCTGATTCTTCCAATGAATGCATTTCAAAAGAAATCCAAGTCAGCAGAATCTTATTTAGTTTCTTTGTTAAATAAATCCTCCCAACAAGGCTTCAATTTAAACCTATAAGCAGTAATACGACACATCCTCGGCGAGAAAGCAAGAAATCCAAATCCGCACGGAAGATATAGCACGTAGACCAGCATAACGAATACAACAGACATACAAAGGCGAAAGAGTGAATGACGTGGAAATAAAACGATGTTTTGAGTGAAAAGCGGTGAATCCCTGTATTAATTAATTAATTAAAACGATTCTCTGACGTTCGTTTCTTGTTGATTATAGCGGCAGAAAGGAAGAGTCTCAGAAATGTCGACAGGCTTCGCTAAATTTCTCTTGAATGAGAACAAAAGAATGCTTATCAATAGCTTATTATTTTTGAATTATGATTTGCATTTTCTATAGATGCAGGGATCTGGAAGAAGCTGTATAAATAAAGGTACAGTACTTCTCTTTGGTTTAATTAAAAATTCGCAATGTTTTTATCGTAAATAAAAACAGACGTTGCAAGAATTGAAACCAGTAGAAAATTATTTGCAATTGAAAATGATAACAGAATTTCTTGAAAAACTAGTTGCCCTAATTATTTAATTTCAATAACCTTGGATTTTAACCCGAAACTGATACAAATCAAATCCTCAGAGGTTCAGCTGGAATTATCTCAACAGGCACCACGAAAAGCATTTCGAGGTCAGAACTTTTGAGTACCAATATCAGGCAGAGTTCTTCGATAATATTTAACACTTTCGTACGACCAGCTTGTTTGTAAACGTAAGGGGTCAGCTTTTTGACTACTGGTCATTTAAAGAGCGTTCCCGGAATGACCTTCACGAGATAACTATTGAATTATGAAGTGATATCTGTTACAACTATTGGTCATTTCAAGAGCGTTCTCAAAATGACGTTCACGACGTAACTATTTAATTATAAAGTGATATTTGCTATAAGTCATAGTCATTTCAAAAGCGTTCTTGGATTGACGTTGACGAGATAACTATTCCATTAAAAAATGATATTTATTATAAGTCATAGTTATTTCGAGAGCGTTCCCCGATTGACGTTGACAAGATAACTATTCAGTTATGAAGTGATATTTGTTTTAAGTTATGGTAACTCCAAAAGCGTTCCCGGAATGACGTTGACGGGATAACTATTCCATTAAAAAGTTATATTTGTTATGTCATAGTTATTTCGAGAGCGTTCCCCGATTGACGTTGACGAGATAACTATTCAGTTATGAAGTGATATTTGTTCTACGTTATGGTAGCTTCAGAAGCGTTCCTGGAATGATGTTGGCGAGATAACTATTCAATTATAAAGTGATATTTGTTATGAGTTATAGTTATTTCGAAAGCGTTCCCGGATTGACGTTGACGAGATAACCATTAAATTATAAAGTGATATTTTTTCTAGGCTATGGTAACTTCAGAGGCGTTCCCGGAACGACGTTCACGAGGTAAGTATTTAATTATGAAGGTATATTTGTTATAAGTCATAGCCGTTCCAAGAGCGTTCCCGGAATGACGTTCACAAAATATTTATGCAATTATAAAGTGATATTTGTTATAAGTCATAGTTATTCCGTAAGCGTTTCTGGAATGACATTCACGAGATAACTTTTCAATTATATAGTGATATTTGTCATAACTATTGGTCATTTCAAGAGCGTTTCCAGAATGACGTTCACGAGATAACTATTCAATTATAGAGTGATATCTGTTATAACTATTGGTCATTTCAAAAGCGTTCCTGGAATGACGTTCATGAAATAACTACTCAATTATAGAGTGATATCTGTTATAATTATTGGTCTTTTCAAAAGCGTTCCCGAAAAGACGTTTACGAGATAACTATTTAATTATAAAGTGACATCTGTTATAAGTATTGGTTATTTTAAGAATGCTTCCGAATGACGTTCACGAGATAAATATCTAGTTATACAGCGATATCTGTTATAACTATTGGTCCTCTTGAGAACGTTTCCGGAATGACGTTTACTATTTAATTATAAAGTGATATTTGTTATGAGTCATACAGCCTTATTCATAGTAAGCATGATAGTCGGCGACTAGAACCGATCTAAGTAGTCCTGACTTAGTACGGAACTAGAGTTATGTATTCATAGTTCAAATTAGACTAGTATTAACTAGTTCGAAGTTAGTTCGCAACATCCATTTGGTCTTGGTTGGTTTTTATACGGCACATGCGCATTAGTACATGAACTGTCAAAATGTACAATAAAGCAAAATATTCATGTGCTAATTAATTATTATTTTTCATTTTATTTTGTAATAAAGTTCATTTTTTTATTTTTTATCCAAGTAATGAAGTTATTTTCTCTATTCTTTTAATATACGTCGTAAATAAAATGTATGTAAATTTATCTTTTTGAATGAAATTGATTTCTGTCGATACAGTTAGTAGGTAATTAGATGAAAGTAAGAATTGTTTTTATTTTACGCACAATTATATTTTTCGCATGCTAAAAATTATCATACATTATCAATACGAAGCATATATTTGAAAAACTAATTAAAAGAAACTTGTTATGATAATTTATAACGAAAAACTAAATACATAAATAAATCATAATTTATTAAATTCGAAGAATTATTAATATAAAACGAACTATCTAAATTTTAAAATAGTGAACAACTTATCTGTGAATAATTTTAAATTCTGTTTTATAATATTTTTCAAACGGATTTACATGTATTAAGTAATTTTTTTTAGATTCCTACGATGTTCTAGAACATCATTTATATTTTGTATATCGTTCGCATTATTCATAATATCATCTATTTTTCACAGCAAGCACGAAACACATACAAAATTATAGGTTAGTCCGCGGTTAAACTATGGCAGAAGCAGATCTATATATAGTCCGGACTTAGTTCGGTTTTAGTCTCGGACTAAAGTTAAGTCCGCTCTATGAATGAGTTTCATGTTAGTATCTAGGATCATCTTTCTTTAGTCGGGCTTAACTTCTCTATGAATAAGGCTGATAGTCATTTCAAAAGCGTTACCGGATTGACATTGACGAGATAACTATTTCATTATGAAGTGATATTTATTCTAAATCATAGTTATTTTGAGAGTGTTCCCGGATTGATGTTGACAACATAACTATTCAATCATAAAGTGATATTTGTTCTAGGTTATGGTGACTTCAGAAGCTCTCCCGGAATGACGTTCACGAGGTGAGTATTTAATTATGAAGTGATATTTGTCATAAGTCGTAGCCGTTCCAAGAGCGTTTCCGGAATGACGTTCACGAGATAACTATGCAATTATAAAGTGATATTTGTTATAAGTCAAAGTTATTTCGAAAGCGTTTCCGGAATGACATCCACCAGATAACTATTCAATTATATAGTGATATTTGTCATGACTATTGGTCATTTCAAGAGCGTTCCCGAAATGACGTTCACGAGATAACTATTTAATTATAAATTGATATCTGTTATAACTATTGATCATTCCAAAAACGGTGTAACTATTGGTTATTCCAAGTGCGCTCCCGGCATTACGTCCACGATATAACTATTCAATTACAGAGTGATATTTATTATATGTTATGGTTATTTCAGGAGCGTTCCTGGAACGACGTTCACAAGATAACTATTCAATTATCAAGTGATATTTGTTATAAGTCATAGTCATTCCAAAAGCGCTCCCGGAATGACGTCCACGAGATAACTATTTAATTATAGAATGATATCTGTTATAACTATTGATCATTTCAGGAGCGTTCCCGGAATGACGTTCACAAGATGACTATCCAATTATCAAGTGATATTTGTTATAAGTTATAATCATTTTGAAAGCGTTCTTAAAATGACGTTCACGGGATAACTTTTTAATTAAAAGGTGATATTCGCTACGAATTAAGAGCATCCTAAATGCGTTCCCAGAAAGACGTTCACAAGATAACTATTCAATTATAAATTGATTACTGTTATAACTATTGGTCATTTCAAGTACGTTTCCGAAATGACGTTTATGAGAATAATATTCGATAATAAAGTGATATCTGTTGAAACTATTGGTCAAAGAGCGCTCCCGAAATGACGTTTACCGAGTAACTATTCAATACTGTAATTACTATTGGTCAGTTCAAGAGCGTTCCCGGAATGACGTTCACGAGATAACTATTCAATTATAAAGTGATATCTATTATAATTATTGGTCAGATCAAAAGCGTTTCCGGAATGACGTACACGAGATGACTATTCGATTATTAAAGTAATATTTGTTATAACTATTGGTCACTCCGACACGTTCACGAGATAACTACTCAATCATAGAGTGATATCTATTATAACTATTGGTCTATTATAGAATGATATCTGTTATAACTATTGGCTATTTCAAAAGCGTTCTCGGGAAGACGATCACGAGATAACTATCTAATTATAAAGTGATATCTGTTATACCTATTGGTCATTTCAAAAGCGTTCCCGAAATGACGTTCACGATATAGCTATTTGATTATAAAGTGATATTTGTTATACCCATTGATATTTTAAGAGCGTTACCGGGATGACGTTCACGAGATAACCATTCAATTGAATAGTGATATCTGTTATCATTATTGTTCATTTCAAGAGCGTTCCCGGAATGACGTTCATGAGATAACTATTCAATTTTAGAGTGATATCTGTTATAATTATTGGTGATTTCGAGAGCGTTCTTGGAATGACGTTCCCGAGATATTTTCTCAATTATCAAGTGATATCTGTTGTAACTTTTGAATAATTTAAGAGCGTTCCCGGAATGACGTTTACGAGATAACTATTCAAATATCAAGTGATATTTGTTATAAGTTATGGTCATTTCAAAAGTACTCCTGGGATGACGTATTTACGAGATAACTTTGATTATAAAGTGATATTTGTTTTAGGTTATAGTTATTTCAAAAGCGTTCCCGGAATGACGTTCACAGGATAACTATACAATTATGAAGTGATATTTGTTATAAGTTATGGTCATTCCAAAAGCGTTTCCAGAATATTGGTCATTTCAAAAGCGTTCCTGAATCGACGTTCACGAGATAACTATTTAATTATAATATCGTGAGATTGAGGTAAACTTGGGAATTTCAAAGACCCCAATTCAAAAAAATTTGCGTCAAGAATGTTGCGTAAAAAAATAGTTTACCGTTGGATACTCAATCTGTTAACCGAAGAACAGAAATAAACTCTAGCAACTCTAAAAACGTGTACAGCATCGCAGTGGTGACGAATTGTAAAAATAGTCGCTAGTTTGGGTGATCCAAATTTGTCTTAAAAGCAGGTCATATACTAACAATTCCTCTGCAAGATCGAAAAATTTTTACTGCCATTGGTATACAATCATTTGTTTGCCGGAAGTAATTGCTGAGCTTTGAAAAACCAACTCTGAACGACGAACCATCTTACTCCAAGACAAAGCAATTTGGCACACAATTTGCAGGACCGTTGAATTTTTAGAGCACAATCCTAATAATCACAAGATAATTTTTTACTTTTCCAAAAATCAAAAACGAACTGAGTGGTCGCTAAAAGAAGTAATCTATACGCCTTCATAAATGCAATTTTGTCTGTACTAGCAAACGAATGGAATAACTGCTTCCAAAGTTGGTTCGAGCGAATACATAACATACAAGATTTGCGACGAACCAATTCTTGAGTTAAAAAAGAATATATATCCTCCACATCCCATGAAGTTTCCTCGCCCGTATGTTCTCTTCCAGTTACCAACACTGCATAACCCTTTCGCGAACTAAGGATAATGTGATTGTACGTTTGAGATAATGTAAGAATGGAAAGACGTTAATCTTGTTTGCAGTTTCTTTTGCAGATGCAAACTTCGGAGAATAATGAATTCACTTGTGTGTACTTTTACAAGAATTTGCGGAAAGTTGGATGAGGGCGGTGACATAGTATGATGCTAGAAGAATTAAATTCCGAGGAATAACAATGAAAGAGAAGAATGTAAACCTTCAACAACCCTAGAGGGTTTGGCTTTAAGATTAAGATAATTTGAGTGATTAGTAATTTGTTTGTCTCGCTTGTTTTTAATAAGGATTTATGGGTACTCGAGTTTCTTAATTTATTTTCCTCCAAATGAAGTGGATTGCAGCAAAAAAATTATTATCACAACGCGGAAGGGCCTCGGACAAAAAATTAATTAAATTGATGATGCAGGGTTTGAATAAAGATTTCGTTTATATTTTCTGGAATATCATCTTCATTTGCATTATTTATAAAAGTAAATGTTCTTAGTAGAACTTGGAAACCTCTTTTATTTTTGTTTTACAGCAGGATTTGAGTGGATTTTCTTATAAAGAAAAAGTTCATGTAATTTTTTTGTTCAGGCATTAAAAATTTTAACAACCTTACTTTCAGAAGGGTGACTGGAGTGTAAATGAGCTTAAAGGATTTTCAGAGTAGGGCAACGGACAGGAAGAAGAAGAAATCGTACCTCAAATATATTTCTTTAATTAATTCATTCAGAATTTTTTAGTACTTCAAGTTCGAGTTTATTCACAAGATATCAACCATAAAATTTATTTTTAGGTATTCCACAAAAATATATGTCAATTTTGGATTGAGTAATATTGAAATTTATGGTAATGCATTTGGATGTACTCTCCTGTTTTTGTATATTTTGTATATTAGTCACTGACATTCCGGATGTAAAATTTTTTGTTACATGCAAACTACAAATTTGAAAACAAGGCTTCAATATAGAAACTTCTATAAATATATTTTGCATATAGGAAACACAGAGTCTCTACGAAAAATCGTGATGAATATTCAATTATCCGGACACTGAAAATACGACATAATTTTCAACATTCAAAAGTTATTCAGTGGAATTTCTCTTCGGTGAAATACTGAGCGAATAGCTGTTATATAGTTCTGTGAATGTAATGTAAATGCAGCATAAAAGTTGTAAACTGCAATTGTTATGTTTGAATTCTCTCCCCTGGTTTTAATCCAAAGTTTTGATAGCGGTACGTCTGTGTAATCGTATAGTTGCACCGCTGAGAGATGAATCAAAATTTCCGCGGATACGTGCATAGAGTATTCATTTCAATGCTGCATAGTATTTATTACACATGCACGTTTGCCAGGAACATTATAGTTAACTGACACTTCATATTTGCAATTCCTGTTTCCGTTATAGATGTAATCGTATCATTTTGTGAGTTTGGCATTTCTATGTATTAATAGTGCCTAATGAGGACTGATGTGGCCGTATTTCTAAATTCAATGCAATTAGGGATTCCAGTTCCTTTTTGTCTATGCTCTTTTTTCATACAGCTGTCCTCATCAACCGCATTATCATCTATGATGTGTACTTATTTGAGAAATTCATTCCAATGAACTACTGAATGTGTTTTATATAATTATTCAGTTAAATTTGCTGCACATATAATTATACCTTTAAATGTAAAGATTCGTTTTACGTTTCCAGCGCATTGTGAGTTGTTTCTGTTGAAGTAAACTCATGCTATATAAACAGAAATATTGCCAAAGCTCCTTAATAAAGACACCCTTAGGAACCCTAAAACCTAATTATATCCTTGAAACAAGGGATCAGTACAGGCCTGGATCAACAAGTATTGGTACAACTGAAAAACCGTGATGACTTCTGTAATTTATTGTTCTGCAAATGAAACATAAATAAATTTTGAGAATCTTTTCGAAGCTCCCCAATACAGACATCTGTAGAAACCTCCAAACTCAATTAGATCCGTGAAACAAGTAATCAGTACGGCCCTGGATCAACAAGTATAGGTACAACTCAAAAACTGTAATTTATTATTCTGTAAACGGAACAAAAATAAATTTGGAGAATCTTCCCGAAGCTCCCCAATAGAGACAGCCTTAGAGACTCTCAAACCCAATAAGACCGTCAAAACAAGTAATCAGTACGGCCTAGATTAACAATCATAGGTACAGATCAAAAACCGTGATGACTTCTGTGATTTGCTGTTCTGTAAACGGAATTAATTTGAAAAATTTTCCGAAGCTTCCTAATGTAGAGACCTCTAGGAACCCTTAAATTCAATTAGATTCTTGAAACAAGTAATCAGTACGACCCTAGATCAATAAGTATAGAAACAACTCAAAACTTGAACTGACTTCTGTAATTTATTGTTCTGTAAACGAAACAAAAATAAATTTGGAAAATCTTCCTGGAGCTCACCAAAAAAGAAACCCTTAGGAATCGTCTACCCAAATTGGATCTTTGAAACTAATAATCAGTTCGGCCCTAGCTTAACAAATCTAGGGTTTACTCAAGAACCGTAATGGCACTGTAACTCATTGTTCTGTAAACAAAACAAAAATGAATGCAGAAAATCTTCCCAAAACTCCTTAATAAAAAAACCCTTAGGAATCCTGAAATTCAACTAGATCAACAAGTATATAAAAAAAATACTCGTACTGACTTCTGTAATTTATTGTTCTGTAAACGCAACAAGAATTAATTTGGGAGATCTTTCCGAATCTCCCTCATGTAGAGACGCTTAGGGACCCTCAAACACAATTAGATCCTCAAAACAAGTAATCAGTACGAACCTGGATCAGCAAGTATAGGTACAACTTAAAACCCGTAATGACTTCTGTAATTCATTGTTCTGTAAACAAAACAAAAATGAATTTGAAAATCTTCCCGAAGCTCCCTAATAAAGACATCTACAGGAACCCTCAATCTTGATTCAATCCTTGAAACAAGTAATCAATAAAGCCCTGGATCAACAAGTATAGCTCAAAAACCGTAATGACTTCTGAAATTCATCATTCTCTTGTAAACGAAACAAAAATAAATTTTGAAAATCTTCCCTAAGCTTCCTGATAAAGATACTCTCAGGCGCACTCAAACTCAATTAGTTCCTTAGAACAAATGATCATTTTAGCCCTGGATCAACAAGTATGGGTAGAACTCAAGAATCGTAATGATAATTGTAATTTATTGTTCTGTAAATGAAACAAAATAAATTTGGAAGATCTGCCTGGAGCTCATCAATAAAGATACGATTAGGAGCCCTAAAGCCCAATTAAATCTTTGGAACAAGTAATCAGTACGGCCCTAGATCAGCAAGTATAGAAACAACTCAAAATTCGTACTGACTTCTGTGATTTATTGTTCTGTAAACGAAAAAATGATGAATTTGGAGAATCTTCTCGAAACTTACCAAAACAAAAACCCTTAGCAATTATCTAGCCCAATTGGATCTTTGAAACAAGTAATCAGTTCGACCCTAGATCAACAAATATGAATATAGCTCAAAAACCGTAATGGCATCTGTAACTTATTGTTCTGTAACCAAAACAAGAATGAATGAAAAATCTTTCCGAATCGCCCTAATGTAGAGACCCTTTGAAGCCTCAAGACCCAATCATATCCTTGTAACCAGTAATCAGTTCGGCCCTGGATCAACAAGTATGGCTCTAACTCAAAAAGTGTAATGACATCTCTAACTTATTGTTCCGTGAACAAAACAAAACTGAATTTGGAAAATCTTCCCGAAACTCTCCAATATAGATAACCTTAGAGACCCTCAACCACGATTAGATCCTTGAAACAAGTAACCATTACGGCCCTGGATCAGCAAATATAGGTACAACTTAAAATCCGTAATGACATCTGCAATTTATTGTACTGTAAATGTAACAAAAATAAATTTGAGAAATCTTCCCAAAAAGACATCCTTAGAAACCATCAAAACTAATTGGATCCTTGAAACAAGTCATCAGTACAGTCATGGATCGTCAAGAATAGGCACAGCTTAAAAACCGTAATGACTTCTGTAATTTATTGTTCTGTAAACGAAACAACAATAAATTTGGAAGATCTTTCTGAAACTCTCCAATAACGAGATCCTAAGGAACCCAAGAATCCAATTAGATCCTATCAACAAGTAATCAGTACGGCCCTGGATTAACAAGTACAGGTACAACTCAAAAACTATAACGACTTCTATAATTCATTGTTCTGTAAACAAAACAAAAATGAATTTCGAAAAATCTTCCCAAATCTTTCAAATAGAGACATACTAAGGAATTCAGTACGACCCTGTATCAACAAGTATGGGTACAACTCAAAACCCGTCATGAAATCTAAAATTTATTGCTCTGTAAACGAAACAAAAATAATTTTGGAAAATATTCTCGGAGCTCCCCAATAAAAAAATTCTTAGGAGTCCTCAAACCTAATCAAATCCTTGAAACATGTAATCAGTACTGCCTTGGATCAACAAGTATGGGTACAACTTGAAAACCGTAATGACTTCTGTGATTTATTGTTCTGTAAACAAAACAAAAGTGAATTTTCCCAATATAAAGACCCTTAGGAACCATAAAACCTGATTAGATCCTTGAAACAAGTGATCAGTACGGCCCTGGATCAGAAAGAATAGATACAACTCAAAACCCATAATAACATCAGAAGCTTATTGTTCTGTAAACGATACAAAAATGAATCTGGAAAATCTTCCTGAAGCTCTCCAATGTGGAGACCCTGAGGAACCCTAAATCCCAATTAGATTCTAGAAACATAAAATCAGTACGTCTTTAAATCAACAAATATAAATAAAATTTGATACTCGAAATGACATGTGTAATTTATTGTTCTGTAAACGAAACAAAAATGAATTTGGAGAACATTTCCTGAGCTTCTCAATAAAGAGACCCTTAGGAACCCTAAAACCCAATTAGATCCTAAAAACAGGTAATCAGAACAGCCCTGGATCAACAAGTATTAGTACAATTCTTTTATTTATTGTTGTGTAAATGAAACAAAAATTAATTTGGAAAATCTTCCCAAAGCTCTGCAATGAAAAGACCCTTAACAACCCTAAAGCCCAATTTGATCCTAAAAGCAAGTAATCAGTACGACCCTAGATTAATAAGTATCTATACAATTATAAACGTGTAATAACATCTGTAATTTATTGTTCTGTAAACGGGAAAAATGAATTTGGAAAATCTTCCCAAAGCAATCAAATAAAGACACCCTTAGGAACCTACAAACCTAATTAGATCCTTAAAAGAAGTAATCAGTACAGCCCTGGATCAATAAGTATAGATACAACCCAAAACCCGTAATGACATTTGTAATTTATTGTTCTGTAAACGGAACAAAAATGAATTTGGAAAATCTTATCAAAGCTCTCCAATAAAGAGACTCTCAGGAACCCCAAGACCCAATTAGATCCTAGGAACAAGTAATCAGTACGGTTCTGGATCAACAAGTATAGATACAACTCAAAAACCGTAATGACTTCTATAATTTAAAAAACAAAAATAAATTTGAGAATCTTTCAGAAGCTCCCTAATATAGACATACTTAGGAGTCCTCAAACCTAATTAGATCCTTGGAACAAGTAATCAGTACGGCCCTAGATCAACAAGTATACATACAACTCAAAACCCATAATGACATTTGTAATTTATTGCTCTGTAAGCGAAACAAAAATAAATTTGGAAAATCTTCCCAAAGCTCGCCAATATTAAGACCCTTAGGAGCCCTAAAACCCAATTAGATCTTGGAAACAAGTAATCATTACGGCTCTGGATCAATAAGTATAGATGCAACCCAAAACTGGTTTATCTCAATTTATAATAGATTTTCCACTTGTTATTATTGTTGCCTTCAAATGTTTTGTTGTGTTCTGTTACGGATTTATCCCAAAAATTGGATTTTGACATCACTACTTGATAAAACCTTCACATACTGACCACATGTCTATCCGCGACGCGCGTCATCCATTGCATCCAAATATCTTCTTCGAATTACAAGCTGGAAGCGGGTCGTCGTGAAATCGTCTGCAAGAAACAGCATCGCAATCGAAGCTCCAAGCTTGGCCAACATGAAACGTTTGTTCGTGACGGGAAAGAAAAGAGTTTGAGGAAGTGCTCGAGGACGCACATAAGGTAACTAGTTTGTTTCATTACAGAAAATTACAATTTTGTCTTAATTCATATTCATAGCTTATATCTTATAAGTATGAACAGCATTCTATGCAACTTTGCATTCATGAATATTTGCATCTCCAAGTAAATTCTGTCTTTAAATGAATAAATAAGTATATGAAATAACTTGAATCAACAACAAACTCGCGCACAGTAACAGAAAAATAACGATATGTATTCAGTGGTGGAGAATTTTGTTTCAATTTACTTACCTGCAACTACGTCTTGCGTTAAAGTGATTGAAGAGAATGTTTGTCCTCCATCGTAGGTTTCTCCATTTCGCGTCCCAATGCACACATCTGCATATTTGCTCATATGCTACCTGTCCGTTTCGTTCTCCATACGCTGCGCAAACAGATGGTCAAGATTCCCAGAGATCGTCATCACCATCCTGGACGGAATATCTCTATTCCTAAAGTCCCAGACGACAGTTGACGGCGTTTGATGTCACTATTGGTATTATTACCAGAAGGTAATTCCATTTTGCTTTGCGCAGACTAATGAACTTGCTAAATATTTGAGGTATAATGCGTCTCTCAGCAGTAGAGCTCAGGTCTGTTTTGTTGTGTTTCCAAAGGAAATTAGATTGCTCTTCATTATTAATTTAGAAGTTTTCGCAACTAATCAAGTGAAAAAAATGGCTTGAATGATTTTCAGCGAGTAACTCTTTCAAAAGATGGAATCACAGAAGCCGACCATGAGGTGCGAAAGGGGAAGAATAAGAACACAAAATGTAATTGTATTCAATTTTTGTACGTCTACTTGTAAGTGACAGCTCCGGCGCCTTCTTGACGCCTCTTATAAGTTTCTGTAATGAAATTTTCATTTGTTCTTGTTCCGTCCTCTTTAATTTTCATTTGTGCTTGTTACAACGTGAAAAACTGACTGCCTTTAATTCGACTTGTACCTTACGTCTCTGATGAGTTAACACTTTAACAAATACCAAGAAAGGAAGAAGGTACAACAAGGATGAAAGATAATAAAATTCCAAACTTTTGCAAATGAAAACATTGTTTCCAATTTCCGGTCTGAATAATTGCATAATAATTTCAATAAGCTTTGAAATGAATAATTGAATTATCAAGCGACAACTGTCAGAGGTTATTTTTGACAAGCTGCCTATTGCTACGACGGTAATTAAAAATAACAATAATACAACGGGTGCCCCCTATAAAAGCAGTGATAATAATATCATTTATGATGATGATTACCTAATTTTCTAATTAGTGTAGTAAAGCTAGATTGCCAATTCATGACCTTACGACAGTTGTTATTTTATTACAGATCCTGGCTATAAATGGGATAAAATAAGCATTGAACGTTAATATAACATTGTCCTAGAAACCATAGGACTATGAAAGGTCCCTTTTCAGTTGCACATGCAGTAAAATTGCATGTATTCTCTTTTGGACAAAATGTATCACTGTAAATAAAACTAGGAGATTGAGACTAAGACTCCTGGATAATGCAACCCTCTTTATTTAACCAGATTAACAACTTGCTCCTGAAAAATAGGGGCGATGATATTTTCACCGTCCAGAACCGGACAATCCAGCCTCCTGGAAAGATCAGATATCTTGGTACGCTAATGGACTGATGAAGTTGGTGA
Source organism: Dromius quadrimaculatus (assembly GCA_963989225.1). Taxonomy (NCBI): domain Eukaryota; kingdom Metazoa; phylum Arthropoda; class Insecta; order Coleoptera; family Carabidae; genus Dromius; species Dromius quadrimaculatus. The sequence goes on from OZ022329.1 coordinate 3,622,713, forward strand.
TGGCAGTTGAAGATAAGTAGAAGAAATAATATGTTGAAAGCAGAGACTGAATACTGACTTATTAGATAAGATATTGTTCTATAAACGTAATAAAAATTAATAACAAAATTCTTTCCAAAGCTCCTTAATGAAGACACTCTGATAAACCCTCAAGTCAAAATAGATCTTCAGTACAAGGTATCAGTAGAGCCCTAGATCAGCAAGTACAACAGCACAACATGAAAATCATATGAACTATTCATAACTTATGCTATATAAACGAAACAAAAATAAAAATGGAGAATCTTGCCAAAGCTCCCTAATAAAGACTTCCTTAGGAACCATTAAACCTAATTAGATCCTTGGAATAAGTGATCAGTATGGCCCTGGATCAACAAGTATAAGTACAACTCAACAACCGTAATGATTTCTGTAATTTATTGTTCTATGAACGAAACAAAAATTAATTTGGAAAATCTTCCCGAAACTCCCTAATAGAGACACTTTTAGGAATCCTCAGATCCAATTGGATCTTTGAAGCAAGTAATCAATACAGCCCTGGATCAACAAGTATAGGTACAGCACAAAAACCGAAATGACCTCTGGAATTTATTGTTCAGTAAACAAAACAAAAATTGATTTGGGTAATCTTTTCGAAGCTCCTCAATAAAGACATCCTGGGGAATCCTTAAACCAAATTAGATATTAGAAACAAGTAATCAGTACGGTCCTAGATTAACAAATATGGATACAACTCAGAACCCGTAATGATATGTGTAATTTATTGTTCTGTAAATGAAACAAGAACGAATTTATAAAATATTCCTGAAGCTCATCAATTAAGACACCTTTGGGAACCCTCACACTTAATAAGATCTTTGAGACCAATAATCAGTACGGCCCTGGATCGACTAGTATAGATAAAACTTAGAAACCGTAATGACTTCTGTAATTTATTGTTCTGTAAACGAAATAAACATGAACTAGACAAATCTTCCCGAAGCTCCTTAATATAGAGACTCTTAGAAACTCCAAAATCCAACTAGATCCTTGAAATAAGAAATCAGTACGGCCCTGGATCAACAAGTATATATACGACCCAAAACTCGAAGTGACATCTGTAATTTATTGTTCTGTAAACGAAAGAAAAATGAATTTTGGAAATCTTCTCGAAGCTCCCTAATAAAAAGACCTTCAGGAGCCCTAAGATCTAATTGGATTCTAAAAACAAGTAATCAGTACGGCCCTGGATCAACAAATATAGATTGAACCCAAAACCCATAATGACATATGTAATTTATTGTTCTGTAATCACAACAAAAATATAATTGAGAAATCTGCCCGAAGCTTCCAAATAAAGAGACCTCTAGGAACTTCAAAACTCAATTAGAACCTTGAAACAAGTGATCAGTACGGCCCTAGATCAAAAAGTGTAGATACAACTCAGAACCCAAAATGACATCTGCAATTTATTGTTCTGTGAACAGAACAAGAATAAATTTGGGAAATTTTCCCGAAGCTTCCAAATAAAGTGACCCTTAGAAATCCTAAAACCCTAAAAGATTCTAGAAACAAGTAATCAGAACGACCCTGGATCAACAAGTCTCGACACAACTCGAAAGCCGTAATTACTTCTGTAATTTATTGTTCTGTAAACGGAACAAAAATTGATTTAGGTAATATTCCCCAAGCTCCCTAATGCAGAGACCCTTAGGAACTTTCAAACTGAATTAGATCCTAGAGACAAACAAACAGTACGGCCCTGGATCAACAAGTATAGGTACAACACTAGAACCGTAATGACTTGTTGGTAAACGAAATGAAAATCAATTTAGGAAATTTTTCCGAAGCTTCCTAATGTAGAGACCCTCAGGAACCCTGAAATCTAATCAAATCCTAGAAACAAGTAATCAGTACGGCTTTTGATCAACAAGTCTAAATACAACTCAAAACTCGTGATGACATACGTAATTTATTTTTCTGTGAATGGAACAAAGAAAAATTGGAAAATCATCCCGGAGCTCTCCAATACAGGTACCCTTAGGAACCCCTGAACCCAATTAGATCTTAGAAACAAGTTATCAGTACGACCCTGGATCAACAAGTATAGATACAACTCAAAACCTGTAATAACTTTTGTAATTTATGGCTCTAATAACAAAACAAAAATGAATTTGACAAATCTTCCCAAAGTTTCTAATGTTGAGAGCCTTAGGAACTTTAAGACTCAATTGGGTCGTAGAAAAAAGTGATCAGTACGGCCTTAGATCAACAAGTATAGATAAAAATCAAAAACTGTGATGACATTTGTAATTTATAGTTCTGTAATCTGAACAAAAATGAATTTGGTGAATCTTTCCGAAGCTCTTTTATATAGAGACCCCTAGGAATCCTAAAACCCAATTAGATCCTATACATAAATAATCAGTACGGCCATGGATCAACTAATATAGATAAAACTCAAAAACTGTAATGACTTCTGTAATTTATTGTTCTATAAACGAAACAAAAATGAATTTGAAGAATCTTCCCGAAGCTTCTTGATGTAAGGACCCTTAGGAACCCTAAAACCCAATTAGATCCTGGGATCAAAACGGCTCTGGCTCGACTAGTATAGATAAAACTTAGAAACCGTGATGACTTCTGTAACTTATTGTTCTGCTAACAGAAAAAAAATGAATTTTAAAAATCTTCCCGGAGCTCCTCAATATAGAGACTCTTGGAGACCCTAAAACCTAACTAGATCCTTGAAACAAGTAATCAGTACGGCCCTGGATCAACAAGTATAGTTACAATGCAAAAACTGTAATAACTTTTGTAATTTTCTGTTCTGTAAACGGAAAAAAAATGAATTTGGAAATTCTTTCTGAAGTTCCCCAATAAAAAGACCCTTAAAAACCCTCAAACCCAATTAGATCCTTGGAACAAGTGATCAGTACGGCCCTGGATCAACAAGTCTAGATAAAACTCAAAACCCGTAATGACTTCTCTAACTTATTGTTCTGTAGACGAAACAAAAATAAATTTGGAAAATCTCCTCAAAGCTCATTCATCAAGACACCTTTAGAAACCCTTAAACCTAATTAGATCTTTGAGACAAGTAATTGGTACGGCCCTGGATCGACTAGTATAGATAAAACTGTGATGACTTCTGTAATTTATTGTTCTATAAACAAAGCAAAAACGAATTTTGAAAATCTTTTGGAAGTTCTTCAATAAAAAGAGCCTAAGAAGCCTCAAGATCCAATAAGATCCTAGAAACAAGTAAGTATTACGGCCATGGATCAACAAATATACATATACAACTCAAAAACCGTTATGACTTTTGTCGTTTATTGCTCTATAAACAGAACAAAAATGAATTTGAAGAATCTTCCTGAAGCTCCCTAATTTAGAGACCCTCAAGAACCTTAAAACCCAATTGAATTCTGAAAACTAGTGATCAGTACGGCCCTGAATTAATAAGTATAGGAACAACTCAAAACCCGTAATGACATCTGTAATTTATTGTTCTGTAAAGGTAACAAAAATGAATTTGGAAAATCTTCCCGAAGCTCCCCAATAAAGGGACCCTAAGGAATCCTTAAACCCAATTAGATCCTGGAAGCAAGTAATCAGTACGGCCCTGGATTAACAAGTATAGGTACAAATCAAAACCCGTAATGACATCTGTAATTTATTGTTCTGTAAAGGTAACAAAAATGAATTTGGAAAATCTTCCTGAAGCTCCCCAATAAAGAGACCCTCAGGAATCCTCAAACCCAATTAGATCTTGGAAGCAAGTAATCAGTACGGCCCTGGATCAACAAGTATAGGTTCAGCTCAAAAACCGGGATGACTTCTGTAATTTATTGTTCTGTAAACGAAACAAAAATGAATTTGGAAAATTTTCCCGAAGCTCCTCAATATAAAGACCCTTAGATACCCTTAAACCCAGTTAGATCCTGGAAACTAGTAATCAGTACAGCCCTGGATACAACTCAAAAACAGTAATGACATCTGCAATTTATCTTTCGGAGATACCTCAATCGAATTTGAAAAAGTATAGATAGATATAACCACGATATTGAATTTCTCCCAATTAGCCGATGTTCAACAAAATTAAAGTTGTAAATTATAGTTTTCAGATTGAAAATCTGTTCTTATTAGGTAATAAGAAACTTTTATTATTAGTATTTTGCAGTTAATGGCGCTGTTTTCCATAAAATTGTTTATTGCATACAATATCGCCATTTTCACCGTTTCAATTTAATACCCAGTAAATTAATATGTAACATGGATACACACAACAGAATTCAGCATCGTTGCTCCTAGAAAAAGCTCCATTATACGCGACAATTAAATTGTTTTTATCAACGCTTCTATATACAGTAAAAAGTCAGAAAAAGTGAGTAAACAAACCCGTCGCATAATTTGAAACATTTGCATGTGGAAAAAGTTTTTGCCGAGTCTTTATACATTCTCTTTGCCTTCTGAGTGTGGAGTACGCCTTGCGGTTGTTGACTTTAACTATTTTTAATAAACGCAAGAATAACAATTACTGATTAGCGTACAATAAACAATAATATAGTAAAAGAATGAAATGCTGATATGTTAAGAAGTCTCAACGATTTACTGCATCATATAAAATGCCAATGGCAAGATAGAAATTATATTTATATTGCTCTGGAGGAGATACGTAAGTACGGAATGGCAGAAGGGATTTTTATACCTGCTGTTACTTTTTATTACCGCCGTTTTCTATTTGCACGGCCAGAAAATACGGATGCGTCGAAAATGCTTCAAAGCCCCGGACTCGAACACTCCGGGCTCCGGACTTCAGGGAAGGTATATTCGTTTGCATTATATATAATACCTATAACAGATAGGGGATGGAAAATCGAATCTGCTAATAGCTAAGCACCAGCTCAACAGATATATATCTGATTCCACCAAACAGGAAATACTACATGAGCTTCAATTATGGGTGATATTCTCACGTTTCCTTATTAATCACTTTATATTGTTTAGAGCCCCCAAAATTATTTATCCCCGAGTCCCCTGTAGAATTTTAATTCCCCAATAATATTTAATAGAGCAATTCATTGTCCTCAAACGTTTATACGATTCTATACCGCCGTATTTCTCGCTCTTAATTTCACACGCTCCTCACGTCGGTGGGTTTATTGGTCCTCACCCCCTGGACCAGGTCCTGTACAATTCCACGACGCAATAACGGCAGTAATGGAAATATTAATAAATATATGGGGATGTCACGTGATGCTTTGATAAGAGAGGATTTATTTTAAGCCCCATAAGTTCGTAAAATGAAATGGGGTCTGTACCAAGCTGCTCTGAATTATCGTCCACGTTCTCGGTTCTTGTTAATAACTTTTTATCTTGTAATCGGATTTGAGTAGATCTTGGAATTTAGGAGAAACCAATTGGTTGTAACATTAACTTTATTATTAAATATAGAATCGATTTGAAAGAATTGTGTGGTACTTTTAGAATTCTTACAAAATGCATTTGAAAACAGAACATTCCGGCAACCTGTTATGTAAAATTCAATATATTGTTAAGATATTCAAACTCCGCTTTCAAATTCACAAAATTTCTTCTTACTGTGTAAGAGGCTGCGATGGTGTTAAACATATACGAATTTCCCCCTGTGTGTATTTGTGTAAAGAAGTGTAAAATATGTTTCAATTTTGACAGCGCAGAATTCTCATCCAGCGGAGAATTTGGCGTTTCAGTCGAGTACTTTTTGGTTGTGGGTCGCATCACATGATGAATTTTCGTACAATCGATTTACTCTCATGATGCGGGAAATATAACAGAGAGCTTTAAAGTTTGACTCTGTTTTCTTTGGTTCAATCTGGAGTTTGATCTTCAGCCAATATCCATCGCAATTTTATCTGATTATCATCCCCACAATTTGATATTAAACGAAAAGACTTCTCTAAATTATTTGAAGTTTCGAAATTTTATATGATCATGGTATATAAAATATTTTGTAATCAATCAAAATCGCGAAAACTAGCGCTCATTTTCAGCCTCACTCATCAGAAATCTGGCTAATTCGAATCTGGGTCCGCGCATGTCTTTTCTCATAGAAAAGTGCGCGCAGTAGGTCTATGACGTCATAAATAACCAGACTGGCTGTGTTATAATTGAGGAATCTCTACTACTAGTTAAGTTTTCCAAGAGTCAATGTTCTGCGAGCGAAGAATGTACTTGAATTGATTTGGGTGTTTGAAAATCACTGGAAAAAAAAGGTAGTCGTCTGCCTGCAGCAGAAGAGGGAATATATTTATTGCTTTTTGGGTCAGTCTTGCGAAATTTCAATCAAAAGGGTCAAACAGGCGATTGATACATTGCTAGAACAAAATTCTTGCTGGATCAATGAGTAGAGAAAATGGTAGAATAGACTTATAGAAGAACACTGTCCAATTGATAAACATCAATTTACAATGAGACTGAAAGAAGAACAATCATGCAGAGGTTGTGGAATCAGGGATAAAGCCTTCCGTAGTCGTAAAATGTCACTGTAATGTATTTACTGCTAGCAGGCACAATTTTCCTGAAGCTGAGAAACTGTACATTGAGATTTCAGAAGAGTTCCGGCTTTCATCAGATCAGAATACTTATAAAAAGTACAATAAGTTCCAGATTTCGACTGCCGTTTCAGCTGTTATTTGTGAAAACAATGAACTTGTACCTATTTTATTTTGTGAGATTATGTAGAGATAGAAAATTGGGACCGGAACAAGAATAATAATGCAAATGTTGTGAAGACAAGGACAAAACCTCTTGGACCTGTAATAGGTCATTGCAATGCATTTGATGCTAGTAGGCACAATTTTCTTGGAGTTGAGAAACTGTACACTTAGATTTTGAAAGAGTGAATTTTGTTACAACCCAATTTGGCTTTTCGTCTTTTTTTGTTAGGTTAAATTCTAAAATATAGTTTGATTAATTTGGGTTCAATTTTATTCACTTTAGCTACTCACTTCTAGCTTTGAGTTCATATTTAATAATTTCAATCATTTTTCAAATCTTTAGTCTCTTTTCTTTAAGCTCAGTTTTTTTTTGGTTACATTCAAAATGTGTTGATTGTTTACTTTTGTCAATTGATTTTAGTTTATGATTTTTGTTCTATATTGTCGCTGTTGTAATGCGCGCGCTGCAGTCAGTGACGTTACTGAGTTTTTTTTTGGAGTGTTAGTTACCTTGGGCGTCCGCTAGGTTTCTTTTTACGTTGATGAAAAACGGTTTTTTCTTAATTATTTTGAATTGACTGGATTTGACTTAGTCCTCGTATAAGACGGACCATAAATTTATTGTTCTTTTTTACTACTACAATTTTGTGGATTTTTCCAAAGTTTTATTGCGTGTACAAGTTTAGGTATTCTTTTGGAAGAGATCTGTGCTTCGGTCAAATGTTTTGAGGCAGTTTGGTCATTTGTTCTATTCGACGGAGTAGCCCACGTGTTGGGGTTAAGTGAAAATTATTAGTGGTTATTCCATCTTTTATCGCTACCATCTGCGATTCAACTTCTTCCAAACCAAGGCACATACTGTAGAAGTACTTCATTTCCACCCTGGCTTTCTTGACTATCCGGAATCCAGCCAATTAGATCCGAGGCCAAAATCCAGCGACGTTACCAGCTAAATGATTCAGTTTTGGTTTTTCAAGACACCTCGTGGCTTCATCACAATTTTATTAATCTTTTTGTATAACTTTTTGCTGCGATAGACATTTGTTGTCGCCTTTTTTTCTATACTTTTTTGTTACGGTATAAACGCTAAGTTCGATTGTGAACCAGGTCGATCGATCTCGGACCTGATTTTTATTTTGTATTTTGGCTGGAGTAGGTTTATTGACGTGCTGTTTCATCAACAATTCAGTTAAAACTTGCTGAACTCTGTGTTTGGGACGCTAATCGTCGCCATTCTGTTTTAAATTTTATTTAATATGCTCTTTGTAATTTTTGATATTTTCTTTATTTCATTTTTGAAATGACTTTATAAATTATTTATTACTTTGAGTAATTTACCCTGGCTTTCTCGACCATCCGGAATCCAGCCAATAAGATCCGAGGCCGAGATCCAGACGCCCGTCAGCAGATAAGTGATTCGGTTTTGTTTGTTTTTTTGCTGTTTGGGTGCTATTTGTGTGATAAGGCACCTCGTGGCCTCACAACAATTTTGTTCATTTTTTTTCTATACTTATTTGTTACGTTATAAACGCTAGCCTGATTGTGAACCAGATCGATCGATCTCGGGTCTGATTTTTATTATTCTGTACTTTTGATGGAGTTGGTTTAACGACGTGTTGTTTCATCAACAATTCAGTTGAGACTTGCTTAAGTCTGCGCTAGGGATGCGAATCGCCGTCATTCTGTTTTAAATTTTATTTATTATCCTCTTTGTCATTATCAATATTTTCTTTATTTTATTTTTGAATTAACTTCATTAAATATTTATCACTGTGGGTAATTGTGTTCATCATTTATTTCTGTAGAAAAGTATTTACCACTTTAATTTCCAGAGATTGATTTTATTATATATATTTTTTTTTTACAGCTGATGTGTAAGTATCGTAGGTATTTCAGCAGTTGTGTGCCTGGGAACGGAAAATTAGCAATTGTGTTAAGCCCTAGTATTTTTGTTTTATTTAAATTTATTTTACGTAACATCCAGTATATATGTTTTAGTGTATTTTATATTGTTTTGAGAGCTAATCTTACAAATATTCAGTCCGGTCCTGGAATATTTTGGTAAATACTGAGCTAGGCCATTTTTAAAGATAGGGAGTGACGGAAAGTTCAGAAGTAGTCTACTTTGTTCCGTTAGCCTTAAAAAAAATCGTTACAAATTGTCTCTCAACGGGTAGTCAATTAATTTTTGAATGAATAGAATCGCTATTTGAGTTTTGATTGTTACACTTTCATCAAATCAAAAAAATCATAGAAAGTACAATAAGCTCAAGATTTTGACTGCCGTCTCAGCTGTTATTTGTGAAAGTGCAATGAACTTATAGCTATTTCATTTTGTGAGATTATGTAGACGTAGAGGATGAAACTAATATAATAATTGAAAACAAAACAAGAATAATTATGCAGGAATTGTATAGACGAGAATGCAGCCTTTTGGACCTGTAATATGTCTCTGCAATGCATTTAATGCTAGCAGACACAATTTTCCTGGAGCTGACCAACTGTACACTAAGATTTTGGAAGAGTACATTCTTAAAACAGTCCTGGCTTTCATCAGATCCAAAAAACTATAAAAAGTACAAAAAGCTCCAAATTTCGACTGCCGTCTCAGCTGTTATTTGTGAAAGTGCAATGAACTTGTAGCTATTTTATTTTGTGAGATTATGTAAAGGTTCAAATTGAAACAATAATTGAGACCGAAACAAGAATATTCACGCAGAAATTGTGGAGACGAGGATAAAGCCTTTAGGACTTGTAATATGTCACTGCAATGCATTTGATGCTAGTAGACACAACTTTCCTGGAGCTGAGGAACTGTACACTAAGATTTTGAAAAAGATTGAATCATAAAGACAGTCCTGGCTTTCAGCAAATCAAAAAAATTATCGAAAGTAAGTACATCAAGCTCCAGATTTAGACTGCCGTTCCAGCTGTTATTTGTGAAAGTGCAATGAACTTGTAGCTATTTTATTTTGTAAAGTTATGTAAAGGTTTAAATTAAAATAATAATTGAGACCGAGACAAGAATAATTGTGTCTCTGCAATGCATTTAATGCTAGCAGGCACGATTTTCCTGAAGCTGGGAAACTGTACGCTAAGATTTCAAAATAATGGATTCTAAAGACAGTCCTGGCTTTTATCAAATCAAAAAAATTATTAAAAGTACAATAAGCTCCAGATTTTGACTGCCGTCTCAGCTGTTATGTGTGAAAGTCCAATAAACTCATGACCATTTTGTTATGCTTATTATGTTTATTGCCGGAACAATTTATTAATGAGCAACCGATTTCGACAATTCAATTGCCCCTTCAGAATAGACTAAAATCCTTCTTTCTATTATCCTTCATGCAGAACAGAGTCTCATTCATAGATGCTGGTGGTGTTAAGGGCAATGTGTGTTGAAAGCGAAAAGCAATTTGCATGTGACGCACGAGTGGTCACGAGACAGACAAAATACTGACAGACCATGCGAAGTTCAGAATTGTTGGACACAAAACATGAGTGAAAGATTCAAAGGAAGAATAGAATTGCTGTATGATAAGATAGAGAAGGGTTTGATTCCAATATTCTTATTATCAATACTGTAGTATCAAATGTAAATATAAACTAATGGATAACACTCTCACAGGACATACAGAACATAAAGCAGCGTTTGTTACGTGACATTTTCATTACTAGTTCAAAATAGAACGTAATTGTTTGTTGAAACAAATAACAGAAATAATAGTTCTGGTCACACCCGTGTGATTAGGTCGTTTATCTGCGCACCCAGACCTTTGCAATGTTGTGTTTTGTGTGCTGATTTTATTTTCGTAACGAATGCTTTGTCCTGCTATATCGCCAGCCCGCATGGAAGATTAATGGAAATCTGGAATAGAGAAATATAAAACTGCAATGCGACCCTTAGTTCGTGAAACTAACCAGAATTAGCCGTTGTTGTACAAAAAATGTTTGTTGAAATGATCACACACGTATCTCAATCTTGCCAGTTCCTCATCCTCTAGTTTCCCTCCTTTTTCTCGATTTTCGCCTCCTTTGAATTCATGAGTTCGTCGTCACTCGCCAGGGGAAGCATCTCTGCTAACTGCTTGTTTTACAAGTACAATTCGCTGGTTAGCGGCAGAATCTACTGTTTCCACTTCCGGAAAGCGATTATCATTTGACTGACCCCGCCATGACACCAACTTGTGTTTAAATGTTGAGAAGTTTCAGAATATCCGGCTTGGAAACGTCGCTGCATGTTGATTTGCTTTGCTTGTAGTTGGGAAGTGATTTAAAGATGTCTCATGACTATGATATGAACTTCTAAGTACGAATAGTTGAGTTAACGTTCCTATTGTCGACCTTTAAAGCTTTTTCATTATTTTTAAGACAATTCTACTCTTTCATTGAATTTATTCATTCTCACGTCAGAAAATTCTTGCAGAGATTCACGCTTCGCTTTGAGATTCAAAGGTGCAGTCTTTCCCACAGTACAGAAACGCAGATTTGATAATACACAAGCAACATGTGTGTTAACAAAGATGGCGCAATTTTATTTATGTTGCAGCAATTGTGTAGTTTGTCTACATAAATAAGACGCACCCACATAGGAACGTGTGTATATATCAAACACCGCAGCTTCGTAATAAGAAAACCAAGCGTTGTTTGGTTTCGTTCTAACTTATTTATGGAAGCTGAATAACAGGGAAATATTATACTAATATTATGTTGAATAAGAAATATGCGGAGGTAATTTTATATAAATAAAGACACTGAAGGTGGAGTTTAATTTCACGAAAAGCGGTTCACTATTGTAACTTTTTGGTTGTTTGTTTTTGTTTTTCTGGTGGCGTATATTTTGAGTGAACCAAGCAAAAACGAGAAAGTGTAGAGCGTCCATCGACGACGACGTTGATATAAATTCGGAACGTATCGCTGCCCGACCGTCTTGAAATGTTAAAACACAATTCACTTCACGATCCAAATCCTTACGGACCCCTTCTCATTTCTTCCAAACCTCTTTCCAAAGCTTGGATGACGAATACGCCCTTACTTCAAATAAGCACGGAACAGTATATTTAAAATGTTGTAGATAAAAGTTCATATGAAAGAATAAATTGCAAGCTTAGTTCGCAATTAAAAAATTCTTCCGTATCTTCTTCTAACAATGCATCGCATTCTCGGTATCCTCCAGAAATAAAATTACATTTGAAGTCTAACCAAGCTCTATCTAATCGGCTTACGCGAGTTGTATTCTCGGAGCTATTTTCCGTCTGAAAGCCTTCTTCATAGAAGCATTTTTTCAGTCCTCGCGTGAAGCCAATACACAATACATTTTATTTATTTGAAAGTCACGTAAAATATACGCCTTGGGGTGCGGCTGTCCTGGGCGTCATAAAGTCACCCATTTTTTCACACCTCATATTTCTGACGGGATCGAGGACATATTTTTCGTTATTCGATATTGCCTAACTTGATATACACGTATGTATTTGAATAAAATATAGACTCAACACTATGACAGCAACGCAGGTAATTAAAACAGCGCCGGTAAATGACCTTCTTTAGCTCTCCCTCATCTTCCCACCCATCCCATCCGTGATTTATTGGTAGGATTGTTCACACAGTCTCGCTAATCTGCATACGGATGCCCACCGCTTGGATTTTAATCTTTTTTATTTTTATAAATATGGCACAACGGAGGGCGTGTTAAAAATAATGAATGTACTAAAAATAATTGCGAAGACGCGGATTAATTTTGGAGAAATATGCGGTTTATTTAATGAGGGTTAATCTCGAAACGCACTTCGGTTAAATCAGTCGATATTTGAGGTGTGATCAATATTTGGAAGCAAATAAATATTGAGGCGATGATTCAGCATTTTTGGGATAAACGAATATTACTTCTGCCACCTATTTTACCATATTGCCTAGTTCCAGTAAACCAAATTTGGTGAATAAGTGAGTGCGGAACGAATTAAAGTCCAAATTTAATCAAATTTGCGACTAAACTCTAAAAGAGTGCACTTTGGATGGTTCTTTGGTCTTGGACGTGTAGTGGTATATCATATTTCATTCACAGAGCGAAACAACCCCTAAAGTACTGTAAATTTCTCTAAAACAGCTGCAAATCGGCCTTGGAACAAGTCTTGTCGACGAGGGACTCTTTTGTAGACATCTGTCTTATAGATTTATGCGAAAAGCTGCGAATTCGCACGAATGATCCAAATGTGTGGTTTAGAAAGGAGTCGCGTTCACTAAGCCAATATTGTTCATCATTGTGTTTTTCCTGTCATCTTTTTTTACATTTCACAGTTCGTGGGAGTCAAATTTGGTGAGGAGTGAGTGTGAAACAATTTAGAACCCTGATTATATCAAATTCGCGATCATAACTTCGAAAAAATGAACTGATGCGTTGTCCTGATGGAAAATAACTTTAATGAGCAAATCGTGGTCAAATCTGATTCTCAATTGATCGAGTAATATGCACCTGTAACAGTTCTACCCTTTTTTAGATAGTCGACCGGAATTATTCCTTGTAAATCCCTCAAAAGGCAGCCGCCTTGGCCCTGTCGATTGAAGAAACAGTTTTCGCCTTTTCCGGCGCAATCTCTCCACGAAAAACCCATTATTTGAACTGTTTTTAGTTTCAGGCGTATAATGGTGTATTCATATCTCATCTGCAGTGATGAAACAACCCTTAAAGTCTTGTAGACTCCACTAGAACACAAATAATTTGAAATTTGTGATCACATCTCCAAAGGTGTGAGCTAATGCGTAGTCCTGATTGAAAAAGACTTTTGTGGGCCACTTGAAGACGAATCCGACCCTTAGTTGGTCCAGTAATATGCACTTGTAACAGTTCTACTCTTTTTTGAATAGTCGACGACGATTTTTTATTGTAAATCTTGAAAGACAGTCGCCTTAACCTTGTAGGCTGAAGAAACAGTCTTCGCCTTTTTTGGCGCAAGTTCTTCGCTGGAAGCCCATTGTTTGGATTTTTTTTCAGTCTTAGATATATAATGTTATATCCATGTTTTATCTACAGTGCGAAACAGTCCCTAAAGTCCTACAGATTCCATTAAAAAACTTGCAAATCGGTTTTGAAATAAGTCTGGTCAATGAGGGACTCTTTTGCGGATATGTCCTAGGTTTTCCGTTTATTGGAAGCAGAAAGCTGCGAAAAGCTGCGAGTTTGCACGAATGATCCATTTTATATATTGAGCAGTTCGTGGAAGCCATATTTGGTAAATAGGTGGGTGAGGAGCAATTTGGAGCCCTAATTTCATCAATTTCACGACCACATATCCAAAAGAGTGAGATGATGCGTTGTCGTAACGGAAAAGTACTTTTGTGGTCCAATTGTAGGCAAACCTGGTTCCCAATTAATCCAGTAATATGTACATATAACTATTTTACTTTTTTTTTAGATAGTTGACAAGAATTATTCCTTATGAATCGCAAAAGACAATTGCCGTAGCCCTGTCGGTTGAAGAAACGATCTTCGCTCCATTCGGCGCAAGCTCTCTGCGATAAACTCATCGTTTGGACTGTATTTTGGTCTCAGGCATGTAATGATAAATCCGTGTTGAATTTACAGTGGAAAAACAACCCTTGAAGTCCTGTAAATCTCTTTAATACAGCTGCAAGTCGGATTTGAAACAAATCTGATCAACGAGAGACTCTTTTGCGGATAGCTGTCTTAGGCTTTCCGTCCATTGGGAGCAGAAAGCTACGAAAAGCTGCGAATTCGCACAAATGATCCAAATTATATATTGATCAATTTGTGGGAGCCAAATTTTGGGTGAGGAACAATTTGGAGACCTAGTTTCATCAATTTCGCGACCATATCTCCAAAAGAGTGAGCTGATGCATATGTCGTGACGGAAAAGGATTTTTGTGGGCCAATTGTGGTCAAACCTGGTTCTAAAGTAGTCCAGTAATATGCAACTGTAGCCTTTTTCGGCGCAATCTCTCCACGAAAAACCAATTATTTGGCCTGTTTTCTTATCTCAAGCGTGTAATGATGTATCCGTGTTATATCTATAGTAACGAAACAATCCCTAAAGTCTTGTAGATTTCATTAAAATAACTAAAAATCGACCTTGGAGCCAGTCAGGTGAACGAGGAGCTCATTTGCGGATAGCTGTCTTAGGCTTTACGTTCATTAGAAGCAGAATGCTGCGAAAAGCTGCAAATTCGCAATAATGAATCATTTTATATATTGAGCAGTTCGTGGGAGCCAAATTTGGTGAGTAGGTGGGTGAGGAACAATTTGGAGCCCTAGTTTCATCAATTTCGCGACCACATCTCCAAAAGAGTGAGCTTATGCGTTGTCGTGACGGAAAAGGACTTTTATGGGCCAATTGTGGTAAAACCTGATTCTTAAGTAATCCAGTAGCATGCAACTGTAACTTTTTTCAAATAGTCGGTGAGAATCATTTCTTGTGAACCTCGAAAGACAATCGCCGTAGCCCTGTCGGTAGAAGAAACAGTTTCGCCTTTTTCGGCGCAATCTTCCACAAAAAACCAATTATTTGGACTGTTTTTCGGTCTCAAGCGTGTAATGATGTATCCGTGTTGTATCTACAGTGACGAAACAACCCCTAAAGTCTTGTTGATTTCATTAAAATAACTGAAAATTGGCCTTGGAAGAAGTCAGGTCAACGTGGGACTCTTTTACGGATAGCTGTCTTAGGCTTTCCGTTCATTGGGAACAGAAAGCTGCGAAATGCTGCGAATTCGCACAAATGATCTAAATTATATATTGAACAGTTCGTGGGAGCCAAATTTGGTGAGTTGGTAGGTGAGGAACAATTTGGACCCTTGGTTTCATTAATTTCGCGACCATAACTTCAAAAGAGTGAGCTGATGCGTTGTCGTAACGGAAAAGGACTTTTGTGGGCCAATTTTGGTCAAACCTGAGATAGCCGACGGGAATTATTCCTTGTGAATCCAAAAAGACAGTCGCTGTAGCCCTACCGGTTGAAGAAACGGTCTTCGCCTTTTACAGCAGAATCTCTCTACGAAAAACCAATTATTTGAACAATTTTTTTAGTCTTAGGCGTATGATGGTGTAGTCATGTTTTATTTACAGTAACAAAACAACCCTAAAGTCCTGCAGATTTCATTAAAACAGCTGAAAATTGGACTTGGAACAAGTCTAGTCAATGAGGGTTTCTTCTGCGGATAGCTGTCTTAGGCTTTCCGTCCACTGGGAGCAGAAAGCTGCGAAAAGCTACGAATACGCATGAATGGTCCAAATTATATATTGATCAGTTTGTGCGAGCCGTATTTTGGGTGAGGAACAATTTGGTGACCACATCTCCAAAAGAATGAGCTGATGCGTTGTGGTGACGGAAAAAGACTTTTATGGGCTAATTGTGGTCAAACCTGGTTCTTAAGTAGTCCAATAATATGCCACTGTACCCTTTTTCTAATAGTTGGCGAGAATTACTCTTGTAAATCCCAAAACTCAATCGCCACAACTTTGTCGGTTGAAGAAACAGTCTTCACCTTTTCTGGCGCAAGCTCTCCACAAGAAACCTATTATTTGGACTGTTTTTAGTCTCAGATCTGTAACGACGTATCCGTGTTTTATCTACAGTGACGAAACAAACTCCAAAGTCCTATAGATGTCATTAAAGCAGCTGAAAATCGGTTTGGTCAGCAAGGGACTCTTTTGCAGACGGCTGTCATAGGCTTTCCGTTCATTAGAAGCAGAAAGCTGCGAAAAGCTGCGACTTCGCACGAATGATCCAAATGTGTGGTCTAGAGAAAGGTCGCATTTACTAAGCCAGTATTGTTTGTCAGTCATTTTCCTGCCACCTATTTTTTTTTATATTGAGCAGTTTGTAGGAGCCAAATCTGGTGTGTAGATGGGTGCAGAACATTTTGGAGCCCTAATTTCATCAAATTTGAGACCATAACTTTAATAAAGTGAGCTGATGCGTTGTCCTAATGGAAAATAACTTTTGTGGTCCAATTTTGGTCAAATCTGGTTCCCAATTGATCCAGTAATATGCACCTGTAACAATTCAACCCTTTTTCAGATAGACGACAAGGATTACTTTTGACAAAAGACAGTCGACATAACTTTGCCGGTTGAAGAAACGGTCTTCGCATTTCTTGGCGCAGGCTCCCTGCGGGAAACCTTTTTTTTGGACTGTTTTTTGATCTCAGGCGTATAGTGATGTATCCATATTTCGTCCATGATGACGAAACAATCCCTGAAGTCCTGCAGATTTCATTGAAACAACTGGAAATCGGCCTTATAACAAGTCAGGTGAACGAGAGACTCTTTTACGGACAGCTGTCCTAGACTTTCCGTTCATTGGGAGTAGAAAGCTGCGAAAAGTTGCGAACTCACACGAATGATCCAAATTATATAATAAGCAGCTCGTGGAAGCCGAATTTGCTGAGTAGGTGGGTGAGGAACAATTTGAAGCCCTAGTTCCATCAATTTCGCGATCACATCTCCAAAAGAGTGAGCTGATGCGTTTTCATAACGGAAAAGGACTTTTGTGGATCAATTGTGGTCAAACCTGGTTCTTAAAATATGCACCTATAGCAGTTCTACCCTTTTTTAGATAGTCGACGAGAATTATTCCTTGTGAATTCCAAAAGACAGTCGCTGTAGCCCTGCCGGTTGAGGAAACGGTCTTCGCCTTTTTCGGCACAATCTCTCCACGAAAAACTCATTTTTTGAACTGTTTTTTTGTCTCATGTAACGGTGTAACCATGTTTCATTTACAGTAATAAAACAAACCTAGAGCCCTGTAGATTTCACTGAAACAGCTTCAAATCGGCCTAGGAAAAAATCTGGTCTTGCGCATAGATGTCTTAGGTTCTCGTCCTCGGTTTTCAAGGAGTCCAGAGTCTATTTTTTTTCAAATAGTTCTTGTAAATCTCAAAAGACTGTCGCCATGAACTCGTAGGTTGAAGAAATGATCTTCGCCTTTATTGGCGCAAGCTCACCACTGAAAAACCATTCTTTGAACCGTTTTTTGATCTCAGGCGTATAGTGATGTATCCATGTTTCGATAACGATGATAAAACAATCCCTAAAGTACTGCAGATTTTACTAAAACAGCTGCAAATCGGCCTTGAAACAAGTCTGGTTAATGAGCCCGTATTGTTAGTCAATGTCTTTTCCTACCAAGTATTTTTCATATTGAGCAGTTTGACGCAACCAAACCCAGTAAGTATGTGGATGCGGAATGATTTGAAACTCTGATTTCATCAATTTTGCAACCTTAACTCCAAAAGAGTGAGCTGATGCGTTGCCCTGATAGAAAAAGACCTTTGTGGGCCAATCGTGGTCAAATTTGGTCTTCAATTGATCTAGTAATATGCACCTGTAACAGTTCTATCTTTTTTCAAATAGTCGAGGAGGATTATTCCAGTATATCCCAAAAGACAGTCGCTAAAACCTTGTAGACTGAAGAAATGGTATTTGCCTTTTTTGGCGCAAGCTGGAAACTCACTCTTTGGACAGTTTTTGGTTTTAGGTATGTGGTGGTCAATGATGACGAAACGACTCCTAAACTCCAGTAGATTCCACTGAAACAGCTGCAAATTTCTGGTCAACTGTTAGTAGCATAAAAGACAGCTTTCTCAGGTTTTCTTCCGTTGTAAGCAGCTACGTAAAGTTGCAAAGTCGTGGTATGGTTTAGAAGGAGGCTGCATTTACTAGACCATATCGTTCGTCAGTAGTCGGGCGTATTGCTGCGAAGTGCGAATCGATCCCATTTTGTTGGAATTTTATTTACGAATAAGTGCAACTCACACAGCACAAAACCACAAAATCATACCTACTACTATGTAACAGCTTGTTATTCTTCAGAAGAAGAAGTATCAAAGGGTAATAATTCCAGTGCACTCTTCGTCAGTATCATCACACGAATGTTTGTCCAGTGCCAGCACCATATCATCTGTGCGATGAACTGCAGCAATGGACGATGTGCGTTCGCCGAATTCGTCATTTCGCAGTTTGCAGCTTTTTGGCTCCCAATGACGAGGAAGCCTTATATTTGAATCACCAAATCAAGGGTTTGAGCAATGATTTCTGGAAAGATGCCACCACAGGGCAACCAGAACGTTCAACGTTCCTAGTCCTGACGTAATGACTTCGAAAAATTTGAGCCACTTATGAATCATTTTATTCGAAAGTGCAGATTCACCACAATGTTGAATGAGCTTCTTTTGAGTCTCCTAAAGTGATTTACTTTTCTTGTAGCTTCTTTATTTGGAAAGCACTGACTCAATTTATTTTACTTTAATCATGAAGATTGTTGGAATACAAGAAACGCGACTAGACTTCAAAGATATTATTTTTATGATTATTTTCTTCCCCTGGGAAATTGTTTTCATGTGGTGCTCCATCATTTCTTCAGTTTTATGTCGTAGACCAGTTTATAAAGTACTAAAATGTCTGCATAAATCGTACGAATATTTACGATAATTTCAAATCTCTTTTCGATATTCACCGCATGTTTAGATCTACTAGGCGGTTTGGCAATAAGTCAGGGCTGAATATCACAGTTATTTCGATAGGCGATCGTAAAACACTACCAGCATCGCAGCGGCAGCAAAACGAACTAACGGATATTTGATGGAAGACGTTCGGTATTTGATGCTCTTTTAACTGGAGAGACGTATAAATTAATTGAATTTTGTATCAGAATTTTATTCCTTCCGGTTTATGATTCACAAAATATGATTAATTTTTGAACTTTAGTAGATTAGTTTTCCATGACTTGTCACGTGTGTGGTTGTCATTTCCTGGAAGTCATATCATGCCATTTCTTCGGGTTAACCCTTGGGATTTGTCGGCGGGTGTCATCGGTTCTACAGGTCCCAAGGGCCGACGAACGGGCCACTTTACTGCGGATGCCCTGACGTGACGAATGCGCAATTTTCCTAACGTCAAGACTCAAGCAGAAATGTGATTTTGTAGTCAGGTATATTACCGTGAAATTGGGTTGTTTACCATGTGGGAAGGGCAACACTTTATAAGATTTTTCATCTTGAATTTTAACATATACTAGAAACATTCAAAATTAAAATGCTTATGAATCTTTTGCCTTGAGGGATGAGAATTCCAGCATTCAAATATAACTGAATGTGGTTGTACTCTATACATGTCGTTTTTCGTCTCCATCCGGGTGCAAGTAGATATATCTGACGTTAAAAAAACCGATGTTAGTCTTCGTACGGAACATGTATAATAAGCTGTCGAGGGGCTCACTGGTGAGCTGTCATATCAGTATGTATGAATATCTCCCAATGGAGCTAGCCTTCGTATTTTCACAATCTCGCAATTTCCCTGCGTCCGTTCAGATTACCGCTTGGAAGTCGTTTTGCACATGCGCTACCGACCGTGAATTTTCCATATCAAATTTGACACGTTTCATTCCAAAATAAATAAGAAAAATATGAGAAGGAGATTATCCCGCTGGGATATTATCCTTCAAGAATTTGAGGAGCTGCTCACTGGCTCCTGTATCTTCAATTATTGTCAATGGAGTGATACAAATATATACATCTCAATCCTTCAACTTTCTCCTCTTCAATAGTTTAAACTCCTTTGTAAAATGATATTCCAGCTGGATGAGCACAAGATCACAACGTCGAGGATCACTTTTGTAAACGAAAATCTTACGCTTTGTGATTCAGACGAGTTCACAACCAGTTTTACGGAGCCATTACGTGGAATAGCATAAAAATCCCAGAGCGCCCGAACGGGAACGGTGTGGTAAGTATAGTTGGAAAAAGGGATGCGACCACCAATAACTCGATAGTAATGCTGCAAGCAGATGGATCTGACATTGTGGAGGGTTCCCCAATAAGAATAATATGTTTTTAAATGTAAAAAATGGAAGAATCATCTAGATGACGAAAGCGCATTTTTGACAGCTCATTGCTTGTTACTTCAGAGATTTCGCAAATTACTATCTCTCACAATTACTGAGCTTGAAATCAAGCAGTTTGGGCAAACTTACGAAACAGCAGCTTCCATTTAGTACTAGTTTCAAGTTGACTATTTGATAGGTACATAATTTATGCATGTACAAACTCAAAAATACCTTTTAATCTTCATTGTTTGGTTATTGACTGACGGGAGGTCAAATGCTGTACCTTATCAAAGCTATATAAGAAAAAATACACCAAAAATAAACAAATTTTCATCCTAAAATAATAATTCATTCTAATAAGCTTCAAACTCGCGTCAAACAAGTCAACTGTACATAATAATAGTGACACCCCCGGCTAAAGTTGTAACTAAATTTTTATCTACTTTAATAAATGTTAGTTGCCATATCCCTAATGTCATATATATCCATGGGCATTGTTTCACTTGAAACAAGTAATTGAATAATTTAATCTTCCACAATCACTGAGCATGAATTAAAGCAATTTGTGCAAACTTACGAAACAGCAGCTTTTATTCCGTACCAGTTTCAAGTCTGTAAATGGTATAGTTGCTGAGAACTCAGCGTCACGCCAGCCAGCCAGCCAGCCAGACAGCCAAAGTAAATATAATAGCGCTTTTTTCCAAAAAAATGCGCTAAAAATGCGCTAAAAAGTAGGTTACTCAAATTTTATTTTTAAATTTGAAAGTTCACTCGATGTTTTGACCAAATCAAAATCATTTTCTTTCTCTTGAGTCCAATTGCAAGACTAATGACTTTTATGAGGATCCAGTACACTCAAATTCTTTTTAAAGGTTTTCCAAGTTGTCATCCTGAGAGTCTAACTTCTTTAGAACGACGATTTACCAACATATCAGTCTCCTCGTAGCAGCAATTTTGTCTTGATTTCTTGCATTTTGTGTAAGCCCAAATCCATCCTCAAAACTGGCCAAGTTGCCTTCCTTGAGAGTCCAACTTCCAAAAATTTGGCGAGACATTTGCTCTTTCTGCAACACTGCCTTTTCATAGCAGCAATGTTATCTTGATTCCTTGCAGTTTTTCGTATTCTCAGTAATAGAAAGACATTTTTTAAGTGTTTATCTTGTAAGGGTGTAAACCCAAATCCTCACTCAAAATTCGTCAAGTTTTCTTCCTTGAACGTCCAACTTCTTAAAAACGACGATTTACTAGCCTAGCACATTTGTTTGCTCCGCAGCACTACTTCCTCATAGCAGCAATGTTGTCTTGATTTGTTGTATTTCTTCGTTGCTGTGGTGTCTTTTTTATCGAGTCGAGCGAATCAACTTCAAAATTTTTTCACAATTCGACGAATTGGAAACATTATAAGACTTTCACGTAACGAACGTCAAATTTGGACAAAGGATCTTTCATTCTGAAAAAGATTTTGAATAATAGAAAGACATAGCATTGTTCATGAAATATTTTTCAAACTCAGCATGCGTAGAATTTACTATATTGCAGGCTTTATTTTGGACAGTTTTGTCTCAATAAGCAGCAATAATAGGACCAAAAACGTTTTTCAGTATATATAATCTATTTAAATCCCATCTTACCCTTTCGGGTATCGGGATTAGTTTTCCTATCCTTTATTGTCCTATGTTATTCATCCAATCTTTCCATTATTTCCTGTTTGGTGCTATTCTTTTTGCTTCTTGTTAGATGATATTGTTCTTTTTTAGTATTTCTTGTATGTTATTTTCCCATGTCTTCTGTGGTCTTCCTCTACTCTTCTTTTTTGTCGTCTTTGCCTTTCATACCATTTTTCTTTGGCTGTCGTACGAGATGGCCGTATCAAGCAAGTTGTTTTTTCTCCATGGTAGTATGTATACTCTCTATTTGTAACCTCTTTCGTATCTCTTCATTTCTTATTCTATCTAGTCTTGTTACCCTTTCTACTTTTCTCAGGTATCTCATTTCCGCAACTTATATTCTACTCTTTGTTCTCTGGTTCGTCGTCCATGTCTCACTCCCATATAACAGTATTGGTCTGTATAATACTTTAAATAGTGTCATTTTTGTCTTTTCTTTACTTGTTTATTGTTTAGGATTATTTTGCTCATTGCGCAGTAACTTTTGTTTGCTGTCAAAATTTTGTTGTTTATTTCTTGCTCTAAGCTACCTTTGTTGTTTAATGTGTGTCCTAAATATGTGAATGTTTCTATCTGTTCGATTTCTCTTTGATTTATTTATTTTTTCTTCTTTTGCTATTACCATCATTTTTGCTTTGTCTATGTTTATGGTCATATTGTGCTTTTTTAATTCCTCATTCCACAAGTTAATGTTGTATTGTAAGTCTTCTTCAATTTTGGCAAGTATTGCAAGGTCGTCTGCAAAGGCGCACTCCGCTACCATAATCCTTTCCAAGTTTAGGTGTCCTACTTCTATTTTTCTATTCTGGTCTTTTATATTTTTTTAGGATGTTGCCTAAGTATATAATGAATAACAGTGGGCTCAATGCTCCTTCTTGCCTTAGTCCCTGTTTTTTTGAAATTTTATTTCCTGCTCTAACGTAGTTGGATGTCTTGTTATAGATGCTTTTTATTGCTTGCGTTAGTTGTTTGCCAATCTATCTTATTTTTGATATTTCCCACATCTTTTCCCTCGGCACCCTGTCAAAAGCTTTTTCCAGGTCCAGAAATGCTATGTACAGTTTACTGTCTTCTTTCAAGGTCTTTTCTGTTTAGCTTTCTTATGGTGAAAATGTGATCCTGTGTTGAGTGCCCTTTTTTAAAGCCACTTCTAATATTGCCTCATAAATTTTTGCAGCTGTACGTAGCAGTGATATTCCTCTGTAATTACTGCATATTCTATTGTCTCCGTTCTTGTCTATTGGGAATATCAGTGCCTTTTCCTAGTCTTTTGGAATTTGCCCTAATTCCCATATTTTATTCAGCATTATTAATAATATATGTTCTCCTTTCTCTCCCATATATTTCAATTGTTCCGCTTTTTACCGGTTTTTTATTTTTCTATTACTGTCTTCATTTCTTCCTCTGTAATATTTTCTTAGTTTACTATTTCTGCGTTTTCCAGTTCTGTACTTTCTTCTTCTCTACTGACATTGTTAGTGTGTATTTCTTCCAATAATTCTTCAAAATGTTCTTTCCATCCTACCATTATTTCTTTGTCTTTTTTTATTATGATTCCTTGCTGGTTAACTAGCTGTTTCAATGTTATGTGTTTTTCTGTTTTGCAGTTTTAAATTGTTCTGCAGAATAATTTTGTCATCAATTATTACAGATTGAAATATATGACAGCTCTGTGATAGTATTTATAGCAAATGTCAAGCGATTGTGTAGCCGCAAAGTGTAAAATGTATAATCATCGTATGATAGAAAATATCTTAATTTTTAGTTTTTAGCGCATTTTTTGGAAAAAAGCGCTATTATATTCACGCTGTCTGACTGGCTGGTGTGACGCTGAGTTCTCAGCAACTATACTATTTACAGACTTAAAACTGGTACTAAATAAAAGCTGCTGTTTCGTAGGTTTGCACAAATTGCTTTAATTCAAGCTCAGTGATTGTGGAAGATTAAATTATTCAATTACTTGTTTCAAGTGAAACAATGCCCATAGATATATATGACATTAGGGATATGACAACTTAAGTTTATGCAAGTTACACCTTTAGCCGTCGGTGTCACTATTATAATGTACAATTGTCAAATCTGTCCGGGATTCATTCAATGACTTGTTTGACGCGAATTTGAAGCTTATTAGAATGAATTATTATTATTGGATGAAAATTTGTTTACTTTTGGTATATTTTTCTTATATAGCTTTGATAAAGATCAAATTATCATTTTAAGATACAGCACTTGACCTCCCGTCAGTCAATAACTAAACAATGAAGATTAAAAGGTATTTTTGAGTTTGTACATGCATAAATTATGTACCTATCAAATAGTCAACTTGAAACTAGTACTAAATAGTCCGTGAGACAGCGCATAAATTTTTTGTTGATTACCGCTCACTTGAAACTTTGTGAGTGTTTTCATTGTGATGAGTCCGACAACTTTTTCATTTGACAAAATTCTAGATTTGGGGGCGTTTACCCGTGAGGGCTAATTAATTGAAAGAATATTACCGTAATACTGATCTTTACACTAATCGAAAGATTTTTTGATAATAAAATGAAGGAAAAATATTGTCCGACATGAATATTGAGGCTACCGGTGAGTCCGACTTGTCATAAGTACCAACATACTTACCATTAGTACCAACATACTTATGACAAGTGCGGCTTGTCGGATTCACCGGTAGCCTCAATATTCATGTCGGACAATATTTTTCCTTCTTTTTATTATCAAAAAATCTTTCGATTAGTGTAGAGATCAGTATTACGGTAATATTCTTTCAATTAATGAGCCTTCGCGGGTAAACGCCCTCAAATCTAGAATTTTGCTGAATGAAAAAGTTGTCGGACTCATCACAATGAAGCCACTCATAAAGTTTCAAATGAGCGGTAATCAACAAAAAATTTAGGTGCTGTCTCACGGACTAAAATGGAAGCTGCTGTTTCGTAAGTTTGCCCAAACTGTTTGATTTCAAGCTCAGTAATTGTGGGAGATAGTAATTTGCGAAATCTCTGAAGTAACAAACATTCATGAGCTGTCAAAAATGCGCTTTCATCATCTAGATGATTCTTCAATTTTTTACATTTTGTTGTCGCTGTGGTGTTTTTTATTGTGTTGAGTAAATTCACTTTTAGAAACGAATTAGGAGCACTGTAGAAAGATTATTTCTTCCAAAATTCAAGTATCCAATGACAAGTCTGGACAAAGGATCGATTATCTCAATAAAAAAAATGGAAGAATCATCTAGATGATGGAAGCGCATTTTTAACAGCTCATGAATGCTTGTTACTTCAGAGATTTCGCAAATTACCATCTCTCACAATTACTAAGCTTGAAATCAAGCAGTTTGGGCAAACTTACGAAACAGCAGTTTCCTTTTAGTACTAGTTTCAAGTTGACTATTTAATAGGTACATAATTTATACATGTACAAACTCAAAAATACCTTTTAATCTTCATTGTTTAGTTATTGACTGACAGGAGGACGAGTGCTGTAGCTTAAAATGATAATTTGATCTTTATCAAAGCTATATAAAAAAAAATACACCAAAAGTGAACAAATTTTCAACCAATAATAATAGTTCATTCTAATAAGCTTTAAATTCGCGTCAAACAAGTCATTGAATGAATCCCGGACAGATTTGACAACTGTACATAATAATAGTGACACCCGCGGCAAAAGTTGTAACTAAATTTTTATCTACTTTAATAAATTTTAGTTGCCATATCCCTAATGTCATAGATATCTATGGACATTGTTTCGCTTGAAACAAGTAATTGAATAATTCAATTTTCCACAATCACTGAGCTTGAATTAAAACAATTTGTGTAAGCCTACGAAACAGCAGCTTTTATTTAGTACCAATTTCAAGTCTGTAAATAGTATAGTTGCTGAGATCTCAGCGTCACGCCAGCCAGCCAGCCAGCCAGCCAAAGTGAATATAATAGCGCTTTTTTCGGAAAAATGCGCTAAAAATGATAAAAAAGAGGTATGTAGTGGAGCGTATATCTTGTAAGGGTGTCTTTCCTCAAAATTCGTCAAGTTTTCGTTTTTGAAAGTCCAACTTTCTAAGAACGACAATTTAGCGACACATTTGTATCTTCTGCAGCACTGACCCCTCATAGCAGCAATCTAGTCTTGATTTCTTGTATTTCTTCGTCGTTGTGGTGTTTTCTAATTGTGGTGCGCCAATTCACTTTAAAGCTTTCCACAATTTGACGAATTGGAAGCATTGTAAGATTTTCACGTAACGAGCGTCAAGCTTGGACAAAATATAGATTATTTTGATAAGTTTCAAGTAAAAAAAAGACACTCCCAAAGCGTGAATTTTGTAAAGGTGGAAACCCAAATACATTCACAAAATTCATCAACTTGTCATCCTTGAGAGTCCAGCTTCTTGAGAACGACGATTTACTGGTACAGTTGTATGCTCCGCAGCATTGCCTCTTCATAGCAGCAATGTGGTCTATATTTCCTGCATTATTATCGTGTTTTAAATAATGATCAAATACTAAACTTTGTTTAACGCAACTATCAGAAGATAATATAGTTTTTTGTGTTTTAAGCATGGATATCGTAACTATTGGGTAACCCTTTAGTTTGTTGATGTCTTTCAAATCGAAGATATGAGACATGTGTGTCCAAACTAACAAGAAATTCTTGTATAACATCAAAATTGGAGTAATAAATGTTCAATGTTAAAGTAAGTTCATGGAATAAAACGATAGAGCGAAAAAGATTTTATACTGAATTTCAACACAAAAATCAATCTAAATATTCTCTTTGACGTTTGATCGCTGTTGCAAAACAATTTCACACTTCCAATTTCAGGATGAATGAAAAAAGTATAGTGTTATTTATAGTACATAAATGTCAAACGGGATTCATATATCAATGTCAATATAATTCCCAAAGATATGATATTTTCCAAATACATTTTTATATTTTTTCAAGCTCTATTCATTAATAACCATTTGACATTTTAACTGAAACTGAATTATTTTCGACCTCTCTGTGACAATGTGCTGGAACATAGCTAATCATTCTCATTAGTAGAGGCAGTTTACTGACGTAAAACAAATCCTCTGATTTAATACTACTTGTCGGTTCTTTTGATCTTCCGCTAAGAGCAAGTGAAAACAATTGACGTCGCTATAAAATATTCAATACGCGCCCAAAACAATCATTAAACAAAGTGAACGATGAGGGAATTTCACACAATGGTATGATGTATTATGAATATAATTCACAAAGATGTATTTTGACGTGATGTGTCTTCTTAAGCCCTCATTAATAAAGCTTTGTTTACATCACGATATATTCTGGAGGAGAATAATAATTGATCAATCGAATCCTTTCAGTACCCAAAATTTGATGCTAAACTGAAAGATAAACAGCTGCATAATAGCTCCCAAGAAACAATTAACTCCAACACTTCAACAAAGTTTGAATTCACAAATCTGAAACGTGCTTCAAATAAGCATCACCTGATTCTCTTACAAAACACTTTGGAGTTCCTGCAATCTTGACAATAATGAATAAGAATGACAATATCAGAAAGCTGTTGTCCATTTTTTATTCAGACGGCGAATTTCAGAGTTCAAAATGAATGAAATAAGCATGCTGATCACGTCTGAAGAGAAAAAGGGGTAGAAGGGCTCAGCCATGGACTGCTTACCAAAATAAGGAGGTTTTCAGAATTGAAAATGATTTTATAAGAGAAACACGACACGAAATCATGAGGTCTCCACCGTTGGTTCGCTTTTACTTAAATTGAAAAAAAAAACAGTCAAGATGACACCTACTCTCGATCTATTGAACTCGATAGGAGCTGATAATTATATTATTATTATTATTATTGATCTTTTTAAATCTATTTATACCCTTTCGGGTGTCTAGATTGTAATTATTTTCACTTTAAGTTATTGGTCAGTTCTTTCCACTCTTGTCTATTTTGTGCTATTCTCTTTGCTTCTTACCAGCTGATGTTGTTTCTGTGGAGAATTTCATTTATGTTTTTTCCCCAGGTCTTCTTTGGTCTTCCTCTTTTCTTCTTTCTTGTGGTTCTTGCTTTCCAAACTTGCTTCGTCTGATTTTCCTCTGGCATTCTGACTAAGTGACCATACCATTAAACTTGTTTCTTTTCTATGGTCTTATGTAAGTATGCTCTCAATTTCTAAATTATCTCTTATTCGTTCGTTTCTTATTCTGTCTATCCTTGTAACACCTTCAACTCGTCTTAAGTATCGCATTTCTGATGCTTGTACTTTACTTTTCAGTCTCTGCTCTAGTATCCACGACTCACTTCCGTATATTAAAGCTGTATAAAGTGGTTGGTCTAGAATTACAGATTCTATAAAGAAGAATCTCAAAATAGGCAAAATCCTGAATTCAAAGCGAAAAGTGGGACTTGATAAAAAAATTAAATTTTTTGATCCCAATTATTTTGAGTTTGGCATGAAATTATATAGTTTCATTCATGTAGATTACGAATCTTGAAAACAAAATTGGATCTGGAGGATATTTTCCAAGATATCGAAAATTTAAAAATCCAGCCCGGAAGCGGAGCCGGTAGCGGGGAGTCAAAAACTCATATAAATAATGGAGATAGAAAATTGCTGATAGCATCAATCGATCACGCATACTATATACTATAAATATTTCAAATTTCGAAGCGATTGGTCTAGAATTACAGATTCTATAGAGAAGAATCTCAGAATAGGCAAAATCCTGAATTCAAAGCGAAGAGTGAGACTTGAACAAAAAAAATTAAATTTTTTGATCCCAATTATTTTGAGATTGGCATGAAATTATATAGTTTCATACATGTAGATTACGAATCTCGTGAACAGAATTGGATCTAGAGGATATTTTCCAAGATATTGAAAATTTAAAAATCCAGTTTGGAAGCGGAGCCGGAAGCGGGGTGTCAAAAACTCATATGAATAATGGAGATAAAAAATTGTTGATAGCATCGATCGATCAGGCATACTACATACTACAAATGCTTAAAATTTCGAAGCGATTGGTCCAGAATTACAGATTCTATAGAGAAGAATCTCAGAATAGGCAAAATCCTGAATTCAAAGCGAAGAGTGAGACTTGAACAAAAAAAATTAAATTTTTTGATCCCAATTATTTTGAGTTTGGCATAAAATTATATAGCTTGATACATGTAGATTACAAATCTTGTAAACAAAATTGGATCTGGAGGATATTTTCCAAGATATCGAAAATTTAAAAATCCAGCCCGGAAGCGGAGCCGGAAGCGGGGAGTCGAAAACTCATATAAATAATGGAGATAAAAAATTGCTGATAGCATCGATCGATCAGGCATACTACATACTACAAATGCTTGAAATTTCGAAGCGATTGGTCCAGAATTACAGATTCTATAGAGAAGAATCTCAGAATAGGCAAAATCCTGAATTCAAACCGAAGAGTGAGACTTGACCAAAAAAAATTAAATTTTTTGATCCCAATTATTTTGAGTTTGGCATGCAATTATATAGTTTCATCCATGTAGATTACGAATCTTGTGAACAGAATTGGATCTAGAGGATATTTTCCAAGATATTGAAAATTTAAAAATCCAGTTTGGAAGCGGAGCCGGAAGCGGGGTGTCAAAAACTCATATAAATAATGGAGATAAAAAATTGCTGATAGCATCGATCGATCAGGCATACTACATACTACAAATGCTTAAAATTTCGAAGCGATTGGTTCAGAATTACAGATTCTATAGAGAAGAATCTCAGAATAGGCAGAATCCTGAATTCAAAGCGAAGAGTGAGACTTGAACAAAAAAAATTAAATTTTTTGATCCCAATTATTTTGAGTTTGGCATAAAATTATATAGTTTGATACATGTAGATTACAAATCTTGTAAACAAAATTGGATCTGGAGGATATTTTCCAAGATATCGAAAATTTAAAAATCCAGCCCGGAAGCGGAGCCGGAAGCGGGGAGTCGAAAACTCATATAAATAATGGAGATAAGAAATTGCTGATAGCATCGATCGATCAGGTATACTACATACTACAAATGCTTGAAATTTCGAAGCGATTGGTCCAGAATTACAGATTCTATAGAGAAGAATCTCAGAATAGGCAAAATCCTGAATTCAAAGCGAAGAGTGAGACTTGAACAAAAAAAATTAAATTTTTTGATCCCAATTATTTTGAGTTTGGCATGAAATTATATAGTTTCATACATGTAGATTACGAATCTTGTGAACAGAATTGGATCTAGAGGATATTTTCCAAGATATTGAAAATTTAAAAATCCAGTTTGGAAGCGGAGCCGGAAGCGGGGTGTCAAAAACTCATATAAATAATGGAGATAAAAAATTGCTGATAGCATCGATCGATCAGGCATACTACATACTACAAATGCTTAAAATTTCGAAGCGATTGGTCCAGAATTACAGATTCTATAGAGAAGAATCTCAGAATAGGCAAAATCCTGAATTCAAAGCGAAGAGTGAGACTTGAACAAAAAAAATTAAATTTTTTGATTCCAATTATTTCGAGTTTGGCATGAAATTATATAGCTTGATACATGTAGATTACAAATCTTGTAAACAAAATTGGATCTGGAGGATATTTTCCAAGATATCGAAAATTTAAAAATCCAGCCCGGAAGCGGAGCCGGAAGCGGGGAGTCGAAAACTCATATAAATAATGGAGATAAAAAATTGCTGATAGCATCGATCGATCAGGCATACTACATACTACAAATGCTTGAAATTTCGAAGCGATTGGTCCAGAATTACAGATTCTATAGAGAAGAATCTCAGAATAGGCAAAATCCTGAATTCAAAGCGTAGAGTGAGACTTGACCAAAAAAAATTAAATTTTTTGATCCCAATTATTTTGAGTTTGGCATGCAATTATATAGTTTCTTACATGTAGATTACAAATCTTGTAAACAAAATTGGATCTGGAGGATATTTTCCAAGATATCGAAAATTTAAAAATACAGCCCGGAAGCGGAGCCGGAAGCGGGGAGTCGAAAACTCTTATAAATAATGGAGATAAAAAATTGCTGATAGCATCGATCGATCAGGCATACTACATACTACAAATGCTTGAAATTTCGAAGCGATTGGTCCAGAATTACAGATTCTATAGAGAAGAATCTCAGAATAGGCAAAATCCTGAATTCAAAGCGAAGAGTGAGACTTGACCAAAAAAAATTAAATTTTTTGATCCCAATTATTTTGAGTTTGGCATGCAATTATATAGCTTGATACATGTAGATTACAAATCTTGTAAACAAAATTGGATCTGGAGGATATTTTCCAAGATATCGAAAATTTAAAAATACAGCCCGGAAGCGGAGCCGGAAGCGGGGAGTCGAAAACTCATATAAATAATGGAGATAAAAAATTGCTGATAGCATCGATCGATCAGGCATACTACATACTACAAATGCTTGAAATTTCGAAGCGATTGGTCCAGAATTACAGATTCTATAGAGAAGAATCTCAGAATAGGCAAAATCCTGAATTCAAAGCGAAGAGTGAGACTTGACCAAAAAAAATTAAATTTTTTGATCCCAATTATTTTGAGTTTGGCATGCAATTATAAAGTTTCTTACATGTAGATTACGAATCTTGTAAACAAAATTGGATCTGGAGGATATTTTCCAAGGTATCGAAAATTTAAAAATACAGCCCGGAAGCGGAGCCGGAAGCGGGGAGTCGAAAACTCATATAAATAATGGAGATAAAAAATTGCTGATAGCATCGATCGATCAGGCATACTACATACTACAAATGCTTGAAATTACGAAGCGATTGGTCCAGAATTACAGATTCCATAGAGAAGAATCTCAGAATGGGCAATATCCTGAATACAAAGCGAAGAGTGAGACTTGACCAAAAAAAATTAAATTTTTTGATCCCAATTATTTTGTGTTTGGCATGCAATTATATAGTTTCTTACATGTAGATTACGAATCTTGTAAACAAAATTGGATCTGGAGGATATTTTCCAAGATATCGAAAATTTAAAAATACAGCCCGGAAGCGGAGTCGGAAGCGGGGAGTCGAAAACTCATATAAATAATGGAGATAAAAAATTGCTGATAGCATCGATCGATCAGGCATACTACATACTACAAATGCTTGAAATTTCGAAGCGATTGGTCCAGAATTACAGATTCTATAGAGAAGAATCTCAGAATAGGCAAAATCCTGAATTCAAAGCGAAGAGTGAGACTTGACCAAAAAAAATTAAATTTTTTGATCCCAATTATTTTGAGTTTGGCATGCAATTATATAGTTTCATACATGTAGATTACGAATCTTGTAAACAAAATTGGATCTGGAGGATATTTTCCAAGATATCGAAAATTTAAAAATCCAGTTTGGAAGCGGAGCCGGAAGCGGGGAGTCGAAAACTCATATAAATAATGGAGATAAAAAATTGCTGATAGCATCGATCGATCAGGCATACTACATACTACAAATGCTTGAAATTTCGAAGCGATTGGTCCAGAAATACAGATTCTATAGAGAAGAATCTCAGAATAGGCAAAATCCTGAATTCAAAGCGAAGAGTGAGACTTGAACAAAAAAAATTAAATTTTTTGATCCCAATTATTTTGAGTTTGGCATGAAATTATATAGCTTCATACATGTAGATTACAAATCTTGTAAAGAAAATTGGATCTGGAGGATATTTTCCAAGATATCGAAAATTTAAAAATCCAGCCCGGGAGCGGAGCCGGAAGCGGGGAGTCAAAAACTCATATAAATAATGGAGATAAAAAATTGCTGATAGCATCGATCGATCAGGCATACTACATACTACAATCGCTTGGAATTTCGAAGCGATTGGTCCAGAATTACAGATTCTATAGAGAAGAATCTCAGAATAGGCAAAATCCTGAATTCAAAGCGAAGAGTGAGACTTGAACAAAAAAAATTAAATTTTTTGATCCCAATTATTTTGAGTTTGGCATGCAATCATATAGTTTCATCCATGTAGATTACGAATCTTGTAAACAAAATTGGATCTGGAGGATATTTTCCAAGATATCGAAAATTTAAAAATCCAGCCCGGAAACGGAGCCGGAAGCGGGGAGTCGAAAACTCATATAAATAATGGAGATAAAAAATTGCTGATAGCATCGATCGATCAGGCATACTACATACTACAAATGCTTGAAATTTCGAAGCGATTGGTCCAGAAATACAGATTCTATAGAGAAGAATCTCAGAATAGGCAAAATCCTGAATTCAAAGCGAAGAGTGAGACTTGAACAAAAAAAATTAAATTTTTTGATCCCAATTATTTTGAGTTTGGCATGAAAATATATAGCTTCATACATGTAGATCACAAATCTTGTAAAGAAAATTGGATCTGGAGGATATTTTCCAAGATATCGAAAATTTAAAAATCCAGCCCGGGAGCGGAGCCGGAAGCGGGGAGTCAAAAACTCATATAAATAATGGAGATAAAAAATTGCTGATAGCATCGATCGATCAGGCATACTACATACTACAAATGCTTGAAATTTCGAAGCGATTGGTCCAGAATTACAGATTCTATAGAGAAGAATCTCAGAATAGGCAAAAT
Organism: Dromius quadrimaculatus; assembly: GCA_963989225.1. Taxonomy (NCBI): domain Eukaryota; kingdom Metazoa; phylum Arthropoda; class Insecta; order Coleoptera; family Carabidae; genus Dromius; species Dromius quadrimaculatus. The sequence goes on from OZ022329.1 coordinate 3,656,472, forward strand.
CCTGAATTCAAAGCGAAGAGTGAGACTTGAACAAAAAAAATTAAATTTTTTGATCCCAATTATTTTGAGTTTGGCATGAAATTATATAGCTTCATACATGTAGATCACAAATCTTGTAAAGAAAATTGGATCTGGAGGATATTTTCCAAGATATCGAAAATTTAAAAATCCAGCCCGGGAGCGGAGCCGGAAGCGGGGAGTCAAAAACTCATATAAATAATGGAGATAAAAAATTGCTGATAGCATCGATCGATCAGGCATACTACATACTACAAATGCTTGAAATTTCGAAGCGATTGGTCCAGAATTACAGATTCTATAGAGAAGAATCTCAGAATAGGCAAAATCCTGAATTCAAAGCGAAGAGTGAGACTTGACCAAAAAAAATTAAATTTTTTGATCCCAATTATTTTGAGTTTGGCATGCAATTATATAGTTTCATCCATGTAGATTACGAATCTTGTAAACAAAATTGGATCTGGAGGATATTTTCCAAGATATCGAAAATTTAAAAATCCAGCCCGGAAACGGAGCCGGAAGCGGGGAGTCGAAAACTCATATGAATAATGGAGATAAAAAATTGCTGATAGCATCGATCGATCAGGCATACTACATACTACAAATGCTTGAAATTTCGAAGCGATTGGTCCAGAAATACAGATTCTATAGAGAAGAATCTCAGAATAGGCAAAATCCTGAATTCAAAGCGAAGAGTGAGACTTGAACAAAAAAAATTAAATTTTTTGATCCCAATTATTTTGAGTTTGGCATGAAATTATATAGCTTCATACATGTAGATTACAAATCTTGTGAAGAAAATTGGATCTGGAGGATATTTTCCAAGATATCGAAAATTTAAAAATCCAGCCCGGAAACGGAGCCGGAAGCGGGGAGTCGAAAACTCATATAAATAATGGAGATAAAAATTGCTGATAGCATCGATCGATCAGGCATACTACATACTACAAATGCTTGAAATTTCGAAGCGATTGGTCCAGAATTACAGATTCTATAGAGAAGAATCTCAGAATAGGCAAAATCCTGAATTCAAAGCGAAGAGTGAGACTTGAACAAAAAAAATTAAATTTTTTGATCCCAATTATTTTGAGTTTGGCATGAAATTATATAGCTTCATACATGTAGATTACAAATCTTGTAAAGAAAATTGGATCTGGAGGATATTTTCCAAGATATCGAAAATTTAAAAATCCAGCCCGGAAACGGAGCCGGAAGCGGGGAGTCGAAAACTCATATAAATAATGGAGATAAAAAATTGCTGATAGCATCGATCGATCAGGCATACTACATACTACAAATGCTTGAAATTTCGAAGCGATTGGTCCAGAATTACAGATTCTATAGAGAAGAATCTCAGAATAGGCAAAATCCTGAATTCAAAGCGAAGAGTGAGACTTGAACAAAAAAAATTAAATTTTTTGATCCCAATTATTTTGAGTTTGGCATGAAATTATATAGCTTCATACATGTAGATTACAAATCTTGTAAAGAAAATTGGATCTGGAGGATATTTTCCAAGATATCGAAAATTTAAAAATCCAGCCCGGGAGCGGAGCCGGAAGCGGGGAGTCAAAAACTCATATAAATAATGGAGATAAAAAATTGCTAATAGCATCGATCGATCAGGCAAACTACATACTACAAATGCTTGGAATTTCGAAGCGATTGGTCCAGAATTACGGATTCTATAGAGAAGAATCTCAGAATAGGCAAAATCCTGAATTCAAAGCGAAGAGTGAGACTTGAACAAAAAAAATTAAATTTTTTGATCCCAATTATTTTGAGTTTGGCATGCAATTATATAGTTTCATCCATGTAGATTACGAATCTTGTAAACAAAATTGGATCTGGAGGATATTTTCCAAGATATCGAAAATTTAAAAATCCAGCCCGGAAACGGAGCCGGAAGCGGGGAGTCGAAAACTCATATAAATAATGGAGATAAAAAATTGCTGATAGCATCGATCGATCAGGCATACTACATACTACAAATGCTTGAAATTTCGAAGCGATTGGTCCAGAAATACAGATTCTATAGAGAAGAATCTCAGAATAGGCAAAATCCTGAATTCAAAGCGAAGAGTGAGACTTGAACAAAAAAAATTAAATTTTTTTATCCCAATTATTTTGAGTTTGGCATGAAATTATATAGCTTCATACATGTAGATTACAAATCTTGTAAAGAAAATTGGATCTGGAGGATATTTTCCAAGATATCGAAAATTTAAAAATCCAGCCCGGGAGCGGAGCCGGAAGCGGGGAGTCAAAAACTCATATAAATAATGGAGATAAAAAATTGCTGATAGCATCGATCGATCAGGCATACTACATACTACAAATGCTTGAAATTTCGAAGCGATTGGTCCAGAATTACAGATTCTATAGAGAAGAATCTCAGAATAGGCAAAATCCTGAATTCAAAGCGAAGAGTGAGACTTGATCAAAAAAAATTAAATTTTTTGATCCCAATTATTTTGAGTTTGGCATGCAATTATATAGTTTCATCCATGTAGATTACGAATCTTGTAAACAAAATTGGATCTGGAGGATATTTTCCAAGATATCGAAAATTTAAAAATCCAGCCCGGAAACGGAGCCGGAAGCGGGGAGTCGAAAACTCATATAAATAATGGAGATAAAAAATTGCTGATAGCATCGATCGATCAGGCATACTACATACTACAAATGCTTGAAATTTCGAAGCGATTGGTCCAGAAATACAGATTCTATAGAGAAGAATCTCAGAATAGGCAAAATCCTGAGTTCAAAGCGAAGAGTGAGACTTGAACAAAAAAAATTAAATTTTTTGATCCCAATTATTTTGAGTTTGGCATGAAATTATATAGCTTCATACATGTAGATTACAAATCTTGTAAAGAAAATTGGATCTGGAGGATATTTTCCAAGATATCGAAAATTTAAAAATCCAGCCCGGGAGCGGAGCCGGAAGCGGGGAGTCAAAAACTCATATAAATAATGGAGATAAAAAATTGCTGATAGCATCGATCGATCAGGCATACTACATACTACAAATGCTTCAAATTTCGAAGCGATTGGTTCAGAATTACAGATTCTATAGAGAAGAATCTCAGAATAGGCAAAATCCTGAATTCAAAGCGAAGAGTGAGACTTGAACAAAAAAAATTAAATTTTTTGATCCCAATTATTTTGAGTTTGGCATGAAATTATATAGCTTCATACATGTAGATTACAAATCTTGTAAAGAAAATTGGATCTGGAGGATATTTTCCAAGATATCGAAAATTTAAAAATCCAGCCCGGAAACGGAGCCGGAAGCGGGGAGTCGAAAACTCATATAAATAATGGAGATAAAAAATTGCTGATAGCATCGATCGATCAGGCATACTACATACTACAAATGCTTGAAATTTCGAAGCGATTGGTCCAGAAAAACAGATTCTATAGAGAAGAATCTCAGAATAGGCAAAATCCTGAATTCAAAGCGAAGAGTGAGACTTGAACAAAAAAAATTAAATTTTTTGATCCCAATTATTTTGAGTTTGGCATGAAATTATATAGCTTCATACATGTAGATCACAAATCTTGTATAGAAAATTGGATCTGGAGGATATTTTCCAAGATATCGAAAATTTAAAAATCCAGCCCGGGAGCGGAGCCGGAAGCGGGGAGTCAAAAACTCATATAAATAATGGAGATAAAAAATTGCTGATAGCATCGATCGATCAGGCATACTACATACTACAAATGCTTGAAATTTCGAAGCGATTGGTCCAGAATTACAGATTCTATAGAGAAGAATCTCAGAATAGGCAAAATCCTGAATTCAAAGCGAAGAGTAAGACTTGAACAAAAAAAATTAAATTTTTTGATCCCAATTATTTTGAGTTTGGCATGCAATTATATAGTTTCATCCATGTAGATTACGAATCTTGTAAACAAAATTGAATCTGGAGGATATTTTCCAAGATATCGAAAATTTAAAAATCCAGCCCGGAAACGGAGCCGGAAGCGGGGAGTCGAAAACTCATATAAATAATGGAGATAAAAAATTGCTGATAGCATCGATCGATCAGGCATACTACATACTACAAATGCTTGAAATTTCGAAGCGATTGGTCCAGAAATACAGATTCTATAGAGAAGAATCTCAGAATAGGCAAAATCCTGAATTCAAAGCGAAGAGTGAGACTTGAACAAAAAAAATTAAATTTTTTGATCCCAATTATTTTGAGTTTGGCATGAAATTATATAGCTTTATACATGTAGATTACAAATCTTGTAAAGAAAATTGGATCTGGAGGATATTTTCCAAGATATCGAAAATTTAAAAATCCAGCCCGGGAGCGGAGCCGGAAGCGGGGAGTCGAAAACTCATATAAATAATGGAGATAAAAAATTGCTGATAGCATCGATCGATCAGGCATACTACATACTACAAATGCTTGAAATTTCGAAGCGATTGGTCCAGAATTACAGATTCTATAGAGAAGAATCTCAGAATAGGCAAAATCCTGAATTCAAAGCGAAGAGTGAGACTTGAACAAAAAAAATTAAATTTTTTGATCCCAATTATTTTGAGTTTGGCATGAAATTATATAGCTTCATACATGTAGATTACAAATCTTGTAAAGAAAATTGGATCTGGAGGATATTTTCCAAGATATCGAAAATTTAAAAATCCAGCCCGGGAGCGGAGCCGGAAGCGGGGAGTCAAAAACTCATATAAATAATGGAGATAAAAAATTGCTAATAGCATCGATCGATCAGGCATACTACATACTACAAATGCTTGAAATTTCGAAGCGATTGGTCCAGAATTACAGATTCTATAGAGAAGAATCTCAGAATAGGCAAAATCCTGAATTCAAAGCGAAGAGTGAGACTTGAACAAAAAAAATTAAATTTTTTGATCCCAATTATTTTGAGTTTGGCATGCAATTATATAGTTTTATCCATGTAGATTACGAATCTTGTAAACAAAATTGGATCTGGAGGATATTTTCCAAGATATCGAAAATTTAAAAATCCAGCCCGGAAACGGAGCCGGAAGCGGGGAGTCGAAAACTCATATAAATAATGGAGATAAAAAATTGCTGATAGCATCGATCGATCAGGCATACTACATACTACAAATGCTTGAAATTTCGAAGCGATTGGTCCAGAAATACAGATTCTATAGAGAAGAATCTCAGAATAGGCAAAATCCTGAATTCAAAGCGAAGAGTGAGACTTGAACAAAAAAAATTAAATTTTTTGATCCCAATTATTTTGAGTTTGGCATGAAATTATATAGCTTTATACATGTAGATTACAAATCTTGTAAAGAAAATTGGATCTGGAGGATATTTTTCAAGATATCGAAAATTTAAAAATCCAGCCCGGGAGCGGAGCCGGAAGCGGGGAGTCAAAAACTCATATAAATAATGGAGATAAAAAATTGCTGATAGCATCGATCGATCAGGCATACTACATACTACAAATGCTTGAAATTTCGAAGCGATTGGTCCAGAATTACAGATTCTATAGAGAAGAATCTCAGAATAGGCAAAATCCTGAATTCAAAGCGAAGAGTGAGACTTGATCAAAAAAAATTAAATTTTTTGATCCCAATTATTTTGAGTTTGGCATGCAATTATATAGTTTCATCCATGTAGATTACGAATCTTGTAAACAAAATTGGATCTGGAGGATATTTTCCAAGATATCGAAAATTTAAAAATCCAGCCCGGAAACGGAGCCGGAAGCGGGGAGTCGAAAACTCATATAAATAATGGAGATAAAAAATTGCTGATAGCATCGATCGATCAGGCATACTACATACTACAATTCTTGAAATTTCGAAGCGATTGGTCCAGAAATACAGATTCTATAGAGAAGAATCTCAGAATAGGCAAAATCCTGAATTCAAAGCAAAGAGTGAGACTTGAACAAAAAAAATTAAATTTTTTGATCCCAATTATTTTGAGTTTGGCATGAAATTATATAGCTTCATACATGTAGATTACAAATCTTGTAAAGAAAATTGGATCTGGAGGATATTTTCCAAGATATCGAAAATTTAAAAATCCAGCCCGGGAGCGGAGCCGGAAGCGGGGAGTCAAAAACTTATATAAATAATGGAGATAAAAAATTGCTGATAGCATCGATCGATCAGGCATACTACATACTACAAATGCTTGAAATTTCGAAGCGATTGGTCCAGAATTACAGATTCTATAGAGAAGAATCTCAGAATAGGCAAAATCCTGAATTCAAAGCGAAGAGTGAGACTTGATCAAAAAAAATTAAATTTTTTGATCCCAATTATTTTGAGTTTGGCATGCAATTATATAGTTTCATCCATGTAGATTACGAATCTTGTAAACAAAATTGGATCTGGAGGATATTTTCCAAGATATCGAAAATTTAAAAATCCAGCCCGGAAACGGAGCCGGAAGCGGGGAGTCGAAAACTCATATAAATAATGGAGATAAAAAATTGCTGATAGCATCGATCGATCAGGCATACTACATACTACAATTCTTGAAATTTCGAAGCGATTGGTCCAGAAATACAGATTCTATAGAGAAGAATCTCAGAATAGGCAAAATCCTGAATTCAAAGCAAAGAGTGAGACTTGAACAAAAAAAATTAAATTTTTTGATCCCAATTATTTTGAGTTTGGCATGAAATTATATAGCTTCATACATGTAGATTACAAATCTTGTAAAGAAAATTGGATCTGGAGGATATTTTCCAAGATATCGAAAATTTAAAAATCCAGCCCGGAAGCGGAGCCGGAAGCGGGGAGTTGAAAACTCATATAAATAATGGAGATAAAAAATTGCTGATAGCATCGATCGATCAGGCATACTACATACTACAAATGCTTGAAATTTCGAAGCGATTGGTCCAGAATTACAGATTCTATAGAGAAGAATCTCAGAATAGGCAAAATCCTGAATTCAAAGCGAAAAGTGAGACTTGAACAAAAAAAATTAAATTTTTTGATCCCAATTATTTTGAGTTTGGCATGCAATTATATAGTTTCATCCATGTAGATTACGAATCTTGTAAACAAAATTGGATCTGGAGGATATTTTCTAAGATATCGAAAATTTAAAAATCCAGCCCGGAAACGGAGCCGGAAGCGGGGAGTCGAAAACTCATATAAATAATGGAGATAAAAAATTGCTGATAGCATCGATCGATCAGGCATACTACATACTACAAATGCTTGAAATTTCGAAGCGATTGGTCCAGAAATACAGATTCTATAGAGAAGAATCTCAGAATAGGCAAAATCCTGAATTCAAAGCGAAGAGTGAGACTTGAACAAAAAAAATTAAATTTTTTGATCCCAATTATTTTGAGTTTGGCATGAAATTATATAGCTTCATACATGTAGATTACAAATCTTGTAAAGAAAATTGGATCTGGAGGATATTTTCCAAGATATCGAAAATTTAAAAATCCAGCCCGGGAGCGGAGCCGGAAGCGGGGAGTCAAAAACTCATATAAATAATGGAGATAACAAATTGCTGATAGCATCGATCGATCAGGCATACTACATACTACAAATGCTTGAAATTTCGAAGCGATTGGTCGAGAATTACAGATTCTATAGAGAAGAATCTCAGAATAGGCAAAATCCTGAATTCAAAGCGAAGAGTGAGACTTGATCAAAAAAAATTAAATTTTTTGATCCCAATTATTTTGAGTTTGGCATGCAATTATATAGTTTCATCCATGTAGACTACGAATCTTGTAAACAAAATTGGATCTGGAGGATATTTTCCAAGATATCGAAAATTTAAAAATCCAGCCCGGAAACGGAGCCGGAAGCGGGGAGTCGAAAACTCATATAAATAATGGAGATAAAAAATTGCTGATAGCATCGATCGATCAGGCATACTACATACTACAAATGCTTGAAATTTCGAAGCGATTGGTCCAGAAATACAGATTCTATAGAGAAGAATCTCAGAATAGGCAAAATCCTGAATTCAAAGCGAAGAGTGAGACTTGAACAAAAAAAATTAAATTTTTTGATCCCAATTATTTTGAGTTTGGCATGAAATTATATAGCTTCATACATGTAGATTACAAATCTTGTAAAGAAAATTGGATCTGGAGGATATTTTCCAAGATATCGAAAATTTAAAAATCCAGCCCGGGAGCGGAGCCGGAAGCGGGGAGTCAAAAACTCATATAAATAATGGAGATAAAAAATTGCTGATAGCATCGATCGATCAGGCATACTACATACTACAAATGCTTGAAACTTCGAAGCGATTGGTCCAGAATTACAGATTCTATAGAGAAGAATCTCAGAATAGGCAAAATCCTGAATTCAAAGCGAAGAGTGAGACTTGACCAAAAAAAATTAAATTTTTTGATCCCAATTATTTTGAGTTTGGCTTGAAATTATATAGCTTCATACATGTAGATTACAAATCTTGTAAACAAAATTGGATCTGGAGGATATTTTCCAAGATATCGAAAATTTAAAAATCCAGCCCGGAAGCGGAGCCGGAAGCGGGGAGTCGAAAACTCATATAAATAATGAAGATAAAAAATTGCTGATAGCATCGATCGATCAGGCATACTACATACTACAAATGCTTGAAATTTCGAAGCGATTGGTCCAGAATTACAGATTCTATTGAGAAGAATCTCAGAATAGGCAAAATCCTGAATTCAAAGCGAAGAGTGAGACTTGACCAAAAAAAATTAAATTTTTTGATCCCAATTATTTTGAGTTTGGCATGAAATTATAATGCTTCATACATGTAGATTACAAATCTTGTAAACAAAATTGGATCTGGAGGATATTTTCCAAGATATCGAAAATTTAAAAATCCAGCCCGGAAGCGGAGCCGGAAGCGGGGAGTTGAAAACTCATATAAATAATGGAGATAAAAAATTGCTGATAGCATCGATCGATCAGGCATACTACATACTACAAATGCTTGAAATTTCGAAGCGATTGGTCCAGAATTACAGATTCTATAGAGAAGAATCTCAGAATAGGCAAAATCCTGAATTCAAAGCGAAGAATGAGACTTGACCAAAAAAAATTAAATTTTTTGATCCCAATTATTTTGAGTTTGGCATGCAATTATATAGTTTCTTACATGTAGATTACGAATCTTATAAACAAAACTGGATCTGGAGGATATTTTCCAAGATATCGAAAATTTAAAAATCCAGCCCGGAAGCGGAGCCGGAAGCGGGGAGTCGAAAACTCATATAAATAATGGAGATAAAAAATTGCTGATAGCATCGATCGATCAGGCATACTACATACTACAAATGCTTGAAATTTCGAAGCGATTGGTCCAGAATTACAGATTCTATAGAGAAGAATCTCAGAATAGGCAAAATCCTGAATTCAAAGCGAAGAGTGAGACTTGACCAAAAAAAATTAAATTTTTTGATCCCAATTATTTTGAGTTTGGCATGAAATTATATAGCTTTATACATGTAGATTACAAATCTTGTAAACAAAATTGAATCTGGAGGATATTTTCCAAGATATCGAAAATTTAAAAATCCAGCCCGGAAGCGGAGCCGGAAGCGGGGAGTCAAAAACTCATATAAATAATGGAGATAAAAAATTGCTGATAGCATCGATCGATCAGGCATGAATGTTCCAAGTTTTGTATAGTGTCATTTTTGTATTCTTGGATACTTGCTTATTTCCTAGTACCGCTTTGTTGAGTGCATAGTGGTTTCTGCTAGCTGCTTGTATTCTTTTATTGATTTCTGGTTCCATATTTCCTTTATTATTTATTGTTGCTCCTAGATATGTACAGTCATCTACTTGTTCTATTTCGCATCTGTTCAGCTGTATATTAGTGATTATGTCCTCTTTCGATATCACCATTACTTTTGTTTTTTTGACATTTATTTTCATGTTGTTCAATTCCTCGTTCTATACATTTAAATTATATTTCATATCTTCCTCATTCTGCTAGATCGTCTGCAAATGCACACTCTGCTATTTTAGTTACGGCCAACTGGTAACGTCCAATGTCTACTTTCTTCGTTTCATCTTTTATTTGCCTCATTATATTATCTAAGAAAACAATAAATAATAATTGACTTAATGCTGCTCCTTGTCTTAAACCCTGCGTGGTATTGAATTCTCCTGATATTTCGTTACTGTTCTTATGTAATTTGTTGTTTTTCTGTACACGCTTCTTATGGCGATTAGTAGTTCTTTGTTTATTTGTCTTTCTCCCAATATTTTCCGTGGTACTCGGTCAAAAGCTTTTTCTAGATCGACAAACGTAATATAGAGCTTGCTTTCTTGTATCAGAGTTTTTTTTATAAGCCTTCTAATAGTTGTGCAATGTCCTTTCCTGAATCCGCTTTGTGACCTTTCCATTTTTGATTCCACTTCTTGTCTTAGTTTCTTTTCTAGTATGGCCTTATATACTTTGGCTGTCGTGCATATTAGTGATATCCCTCTCCTTTTGTCTCCTTTTTTATGAATGGGGAAAATCACTGCCTTTTCCCAATCTTTAGGAATTTTTTCTATTGTCCAGATTCTATTCAGCATCACTAATAGTATTTGTTCTCCTGCTGGCCTCATGTATTTAAGTTGTTTTGGTTTTATTCCATCGTGTCCCGGAGCTTTTCCGTTTCTTAGCCTATTTAATGCCAGTTTCATCTTTTCTTCTGTTATATTCTCTGTTCTTCTGTGCTTGTCGATGTTCCCGCATTACTGGATCTCCTCTTCTTTATTGTCGTTGTTAGAATGTTTTTCTTCCAGCAATTCCTCGAAGTGTTCTTTCCATCTTCGTATTATTTCCTCGTTTTTGTTCAAAATATTCCCTTGTTTGTCATATAGTTTGGTTTCCCTTTTTGCTGTTTTTCAATGTGTTATAGAATAATTTTTTATTTTGTCTAAAATTATCTTCCAACTTATTTCCAAACTGTTCCCAAGATTTTGCCTTAGAAATTTTGATAATTTCTTTCGTTTTTTTCTTTTGTTTCTCGTATTCTTCCTTACCTTCCAGTTTTTTTGTATTGAGGAGTATTTTCCATTTCTGATCTTCTTTTTCAGTTCTTCTCTAACTTCTTCATTCCACCAGTGTGTTTGCTTGCTGTAGCCTGTTTTCCTGATCACTTCGTACGCTTTTTTTGCTGCCTCTTCTAATATATATTTAAATGTACTCCACATTTCTTCTACATTATTCAAATTTGGTCTCGATGTGCTGTTTATAAGTTCTCTTATGTCTTTTTCGTACTTCTCTCTTGTAACTTATCTACTCTTATTTTCATTGTATTTTTCTCCTTTATACTTGTCTTCTGTTTTTGTGTTGCCTTATTCATTACTCTTATTTTTGCTATCGTTAGATAATGGTCGCTTCCAATTTCATTCCCTCTTTTCACTCTTACGTCATTAACATTCTTTCTTTGTGTGCTGTTGGTTAGAAAATAGTCAATTTTAGCGATCTTTCGTTCCTGCTACGCACTTCTCCGGTATATTTGTGGATTTCCTTGTGCTCGAATATCGTGTTCAATATTATCAATCCATTTATGATGCAGAAATCTATCAATCTGTTGCCGTTATTGTTTCTTCCAAATCTTTATTCTTGTTACCCGCTCTTGCATTAAAGTCCCCCATTACGTATATAGGTTCTACTAGTTTTTCAAGTTCTAACTGTAGCGTGTCCCAAAATCATCTTTAGTTGTTTTGTCCTCGTCTTCATTTGGTCCATATATTATTATTATACTTGCTTTGAATCCCTCAATATCTTCTAGTCTTATAGTAAGTATTCTATCATTCACTCTAACCCATTCCTTAATTGAGTGTTCTATTTTTTTATGAATTATGTAACCCATCCCAGTTTTTGCTCTTTCATTTTCATCGACTCCGCTATATATTAGTGTATGATTATTTCTTAGGCTTGTTATTCCTTTTCCTTTTCTTTTTGTCTCCGTTATTGCTAAAATTTCTAACTCTGCTTCTTCGAATTCACCTATTAATTCTTCTTCTTTGTCCTTTGAACTTATAATGTTTCATGTTCCTATTTGCATTATCCTTTGTTCCTACCAGTTCGTCTTTATTTAATCCTTCCTTGTTGTTTCATTTGCTATTCATTTTTTGAACTTTCTTGTTCACTTCTCCTTTTTCTTGATGAATTGAAGTTTTTATTATTTCTTTTCCAGTGTACTTATTCAGAGTTATGACTTGTTTGATGTCTGCCTTGACTTGTAGCTTTTCTTCTAACCAAACTTTAATTTCTTCCTTTGTTCCCTGTTATAACTTTAAGCCCTTTATTACTATGTTGTTCTTCCTTTTTAGTCTTTCTTCCTTTTCTACATTTCTCTCCAGATTCTCTATTCTTTCTAATAAGTTTTGTTTTTCTCTCTTCCATGCTTCATCTTTCTTTTTCATTTCTGATTTTATTTCCATTATCTCTTGTTTTAATACTTTCGTCCTTCAATTCCTCCATTACTCTTTCTCCTATTTTGTCTTCTCCTGATTCATTGGTATTTTTTCTGTTGTCTCTCTCTTCTGTTTGTCTTTCTTGTTCTTTTTTTCTTGGTTCTGGTGAGCGAAGTACTTTTTTACTTTTGTTAAATATCCTTTGATATTCTTTTTCTACTTCTCTTGTTCTTTTACTCATTTCCAAACTTCCCTTTAACAGGAACACTATTTAATCTTTCACTTCACGATTTAGTTTAAAGATTTTAGTTTTGTCTACCGCTAACTACTCCAACTACTCCACTGGCTTGTCCCGCACAATTCGAGATTATGATAATTATAAAGAATACAAAATTAAAGACGCCAGGTTAATAAATACTCAGTACAGTCCTAGAGTTGTGAGGAAAATTTCCTCCCTGCTAGATTTGGCAAATTTACGTCCAGGGAAATTCAGGACTTGATTTATTGCACAACAAAACAGAGTCGAATTGAAATGATTTTCAGTATAAGAAATCAGATACGTTGACCTTCTCGCTCCGCGAGATTGTTCGGTTACACTAGATATACAAAGGGGCTAAGAAACTTTTCTCATTACCTCAGAAGACAGAGTTCCTCGATGAAACAAATAGTGCTGTTTTAGAGTATTGTCAAGTAGGTACACTCCAAATTAAAACAAAATCGTTGGATCTGTACAACCCCTTAGTTCAAATTTAACATTTTGAGCACGTAAAATCTCATTAATCAAACATGAATGGATGTTCCTCTTCAGTATGTTTTCAAGATGTATTTTTCCTGAAATAAAACAAAAAATTTCGGGCGGATTCTCGTTGCTAATAAAGTAAGTGTATTTTCCATCTCGCAAACAAAAAATCAGTCTATATTCAATATCCACCCTTCTTGCTTTGATCAGAAACAAAATCAAATAATATCTTTACGCTACATCAACTCAGAAATCTACCTGAAGTAAAGAAATAAGAAGATCAAACGGCAGTGAAAAATATGAGGGGAAAAACAACGTTCAAAGAAATGCAAACAAACCCGTTCGAATCAAATACTTTTTCGTGACAAAACGCAACGAATTGTTCAAGTTCACAATCTCAGACGTGAAAATTCGAAGATTCGTTGCAATTTATAAATTCAGCACAAGGTTGAAGGCACGTTTCCAATAGCTATCATCGATTCACTACTTTACAGATACTGAAATCAGGGTGGCATTGCATACAATTTTTGAGGGATGAAAAACATTTTTTTGATCAATTATCAATTATTAAATAGTTATTCATCCAATTTGACGAGAAGGTTGCAATTTTGAAGCTGCTGCTAGCAGTTGGAGATAAAGTAGTATATTTGCACTGATTCGAAGCCAGTACATTCCACAAAACAATTTTGGTATTCTAAAATCGTTCTGTTCAATTGAGACATGTACAATTTCCTCGGGTCATAATCACAATCTAATTTTGCTTGCTCATAAGGGTAAGTAGATGTTAAGGCAGTCCACTCCGAACTTTCCCTGTGATATTCAAATTACATTCCTGAAAGGCGTGTTGGGTGTACTGGGGCTCCCAAATTAAGATTCCACTTCTGATGTGGAAGACCAGAGTCAAGCTAAATGTGTACACATCATTGAAATTTTGTGCGTTTTTCCACAGTTTTACAACCATGAGGGTTACTTTTGTGGAAACCAACAGCAGGGTCATAAAAATCATGAAGTAAAAGGTTTTGAGACTCAAGGATAGAAGCAGTTATTGGTACCTGAATTTTTTCTCAACTTCATGTAGATGTTATATTCAAAAGGATGAAATAAAACACTGAATTTAAAACGTAATAAAGAATTTTATCGTGGAAAAACTTCAGTTATGCGTGATCTATCTTTATGACTGTCTTAAGATTTCTATTCTATCTTTACAAGTGTAGTTTATGCTATAGAGTTTTACGACCTTTAGTATCATTTGGAACTACGTTCTTTGCAGTTTGCAAAGCCTTGCAATTAATTCAAAAGACGTGAACACGCAACAAAGGTTGAAAAATAATCATTAAGGTATCAAATAGCGTTCATAAGTTAGATGCTCCATATCTAAAAAAAATTGAAGAATCATCTAGATGATGAAAGCGCATTTTTGACAGCTCATGAATGCTTGTTACTTCAGAGATTTCTCAAATTACCATCTCCCACAATTACTCAGCTTGAAATCAAGCAGTTTGGGCAAACTTATGAAGCAGCAGCTTCCATTTAGTACTAGTTTCAAGTTGACAGTTTGATAGGTACATAATTTATGCATGTACAAACTCAAAAATACCATTTAATCTTCATTGTTTAGTTATTGACTGACGGGAGGTCGATTGCTGTACCTTAAAATGATAATTTGATCTTTATCAAAGCTTTACAAAAAAATACACCAAAAGTAAACAAATTTTCATCAAATAATAATAATTCATTCTAATAAGCTTCAAATTCGCGTCAAACAAGTCATTGAATGAGTCCCGGACAGATTTGACAACTGTACATAATAATAGTGACTCCCGCGGCGAAAGTTGTAACTAAATTTTTATCTACTTTAATACATTTTAGTTGCCATATCCCTAATGTCATATATATCTATGGGTATTGTTTCACTTGAAACAAGTAATTGAATAATTTAATCTTCCACAATCACTGAGCTTGAATTAAAGCAATTTGTGCAAGCCTACGAAATAGTAGCTTTTATTTAGTACCAGTTTCAAGTCTGTAAATAGTATAGTTGCTGAGAACTCAGCGTCACGCCAGCCAGCCAGCCAGACAGCCAAAGTGAATATAATAGCGCTTTTTTCCAAAAAATGCGCTAAAAAAACATATATTTGGAAAGGCATCTTGATGAATCGCGTCCTCTACATTTTATATGATGTAAAAGGTGAGATGAAATTCAAAATGAAAGATGCATTCGGTGATTATAAATATAAAATTGAAAGATTCAGCAGTTGGCACTTGGTGAAACATTGTAACAAAAATAATAATTGAAAACACTTGATGTGAGTTTCACAAAATAATTTATGAAATCTTTATCGATTTCGGCTTATTAGACCATCGTCAGAAGAAACAGAATAAATACACGAATACAAGAAATTTCCTTAAATAATAAACATCAAGACTTATTCAATACAGTTGCTCTACAAATCCTGATTAAGGGTTTTTCCAACCCACCTGTGTAAATTGTAGGCGTGGTTTTGTGAACTTGATGTTTAGTATTTAACGAAATTTCTTTTATTCATATATTTATTCTGTTTCTTCTGACGATGGCCTAATAAGCCGAAATCGATTGAGATTTAATAGATTATTTTGTAAAACTCACATCAAGTGTTTTTAATTATTATTTTTGAACTCCAATATCTTTCTCAATGTCCTGGGCTCCCTCACAATCGCATATCTTTGTTGCAAGGCTAACTTCTTTTGAAAATCCAGTTTACTTAGAACGTACATAAACCGAAGCAAGATAATACTTATTTAAAGTTGAATTCGAACTGCTGATAAGATGGCATCTATTGAACTCGATAGGAGCGGTAATTATAATAAGATAGACGAGCTAATTGTTGGGCAAGAATACAAAATTGAAGACACAAAGTTAATAAGTACTCAGTATGGTAGGGACTATTTCCTCCCTGCTAGATTTGGCAAATTGACGTCCAGGGAAATTTAGTACCTGATTCAGTATTGCATAATCAATCGCACAACAGAACAGGATTAATTTTTCAAAGTCGAATTCATCAGAAAGTCTTCATGTTCCAAGATGATGATGCTGACGTACAATACTCTTTTATTATACCATAAGTAGTTAAAGTATTATCGATTATTTTTGTGGTGCTATCACGAATGTTTATTGTGCTTGTGAATACCACTCGTGCTGCACACTCGTGGTATTCAAACGCAAGTACAATAAACATTCGTGATAGCACCACAAAAATAGTCTATAATACTTCAACTACAAATGGTATATAGAGGACTATTCCAAGAGTCAAACCATTTTTTCAAATTAGTTTTCTATGAATCTAGTAACAAGTCACGCAATTTTCATAGGAACGAGTAAACAAACTTCTGTCAAACTGAAAAATTAGAATTTCTTGCATTTTCTTTGACGAATAATAGAGAAATAAATTGCGTTTTGATATGGAATCTAGTTCAGAAAGGTTTGGTGATAGATCAGAAGATAAAATTGATGAAGATATTCAGAAAAATATTGCATTAAATACGAAGAAAGCACAAATTGGAGGTATCCACATCTTTGAGTGTAATACTCACTTTGACCACTAGTGTAATACCCGATGGTATTTCTACACGTCCAAATACCCACTGATATACACTGTTTCTATGGCGATTCAGCATTGTTAACCTTGTTATAAATACTACGAATGGAATAGTCAATAGAATTCAATACAAAATTTTTGCAACTCCTAGGGAAATAACTATACGTGAAATTTATATTTGCTTTGAGTTTCTGAAACATTTTCAAGACAGATCAAATATTGATAATACATTTTGCCAGTAATTTTTCGTCTCATATTACATCAAAAACATTTCAAGAAGAATACAGCTTGAGATCAGTGTTTATTTGATCAAAAAGACACGGATGTCTCTTGCTTATTGTCGTATGGATGTACTAAGCGTCGTCGTCAGAGCTGTCGAAGGTTGCTCGGGCGCCAATCGGTTCTTGCGACATAGTTCCTGTAATCTGACGGCTGAAAAGCTAAGTGGGAAGGGTGGGACTGGTGACAGAAAAGTCGGATAACTCTCAGACCCAGCAAATCTCCTTCATGTTTATGCTCAAATCTACCTAGAATTTGAGTATGATTTTCTTAACAACTGAATAAATTGTTGAAGGTGTGAAAATAGAAAATATCTAATTCCAAGCAGTGTATTTCTGTTTTGTTTTATCAAAGGATAATCAACTACAGTTGCCATACATGAAAACAGATATACTGTGATTTCAAAAAAGCGTTTGATTCAACCAAAAGACAGCTTTCAAAGAGCTAGAAATATCAGACAAACTGAGGAGACTAATAGCAGCGACAATGTAAAAAAACCAAAAATTAGTATTTTAACAGATAATTCAATTCAGCATTAGAATATGTGCTACGAAATATAGAAAAAGGAACATTAGGAACAAAAGCAGGACAAATAAGAACATACGCTGACGATATAGCAATCATAACAAAAAATTAAAGAATCATCTAGATGATGAAAGCGCATTTTTGACAGCTCATGAATCTTTGTTACTTCAGAGATTTCGCAAATAACCATCTCCCACAATTACTGAGCTTGAAATCAAGCAGTTTGGGCAAACTTACGAAACAGCAGCTTCCATTTAGTACTAGTTTCAAGTTGACTATTTGATAGGTACATAATTTATGCATGTACAAACTCAAAAATACCTTTTAATCTTCATTGTTTAGTTATTGACTGACGGGAGGTCAAGTGCTGTACATTAAAATCATAATTTGATCTTTATCGAAGCTATATAAAAAAAATACACCAAAAGTAGACAAATTTTCATCCAATAATAATAATTCATTTTAATAAGCTTCAAATTCGCGTCAAACAAGTCATTGAATGAATCCCGGACAGACTTGACAATTGTACATGATAGTAGTGACACCCGCGGCGAAAGTTGTAACTAAATTTTTATCCTCTTGAATAAACTTCAGTTGCGATATCCCCAATGTCATATTATCTATGGGCATTGTTTCACTTGGAACAAGTAATTGAATAATTTAATCTTCCACAATCACTGAGCTTGAATGAAAGCAATTTGTGCAAACCTACGAAACAGCAGCTTTTATTTAGTACCAGTTTCAAGTCTGTAAATAGTATAGTGGCTGAGAACTCAGCGTTACGCCAGCCAGCCAGCCAAAGTGAATATAATAGCACTTTTTTACAAAAAATGCGCTAAAAATAGACAAATAATGACAGAAATGTTGGAAAAATAATAGTGGAAAGTAACAACGTAGGATTGGAAATGAATATCAATAGAACAAGAATCAATAAAACTAGATAGGAGCTGGTAATTATAAGCTAATTATTGGGCAATAATACAAAATTGAAGACGCCAGGTTGATAAATACTCAGTACGATTCTAGAATTGTGAGGACTATTTCCTCCCTGCTAGATTTAGCAAATTGACGTCCAGGGAAATTCAGGACCTGACCTGGTATTGCATAATCAATCGCACAACTGAACAGGATAAATTTGCCAAAGTCGAATTTATCAGTTCTTACTACAATTCACCTATGAATTCAATGTGTGGAGGTACAATGATGCTACCAACAGATTAGATTTCGCTGATAGTTTTTCTGCATTTGAAAACTAAATGAATTGCTTTTCAAAATAAATAGACTTTTTTGGTTTTAATTCTGTATATTTATTTTTATTTTGACGTTTCGACTCTCTAACCGATAGTCTTCTCCAGAAAAAATTATACATGAATAAACAAGGCAAGAGGATATCTAGATAATTGAAAATTAAAAATTGAAAATAAACAGATTACTAGATGTGAAAACGTGGGTTCCACATTTAGTGCAAAAAGAACAAAATTCAAATCAACGATATAAGTCTTGATAATTATTATAGAGAAAAAGATTTAATCAATATAACACATAGATGTAGATGTAGATTATTGAAATTAAGTTTTTTTGACATGTTTGGACCTTGGAACTGTGTGCATTGCAGAAACGGGACATCGTCCTCATGTGTTATATTAATTAAATCTTTTTCTCTATAATAATTGTCAAGACTCATATCGTTGATTCCTCTGTGGAGGTTTTTACGTGGCTTTTCCTCAGAATTTGGGTGAATGCCAGAGGAATTTTGTTCTTTTTGCACTAAATGTGGAACCCACGTTTTCACATCTAGTAATCTGTTTATTTTCAATTTTTAATTTTCAATTATCTAGATACCTTCTTGCCTTGTTTATTTTTGTATAATTTTTTTCAGAAGAAGACTTTCGATTAGAGACTCGAAACGTCAAAATAAAAATAAATATACAGAATTAAAACCAAAAAAGTCTATTCATTATAATATAATTCTGAAAGCATGTATAGATCATTGAATTGCTTCTTATTCTTAGATTGATAATGTTGGCACACCTTGATAAGTGAGTTATATTTTTGTATCAGATTGGTGTTTTTAACGCATTATTTTAGCGCATTTTTAGCGCATTTTTCCGAAAAAAGCGCTATTATATTCACTTTGGCTGGCTGGCTGGCTGGCTGGCTGGCTGGCTGGCGTGACGCTGAGATCTCAGCAACTATACTATTTACAGACTTGAAACTGGTACTAAATAAAAGCTGCTGTTTCGTAGGCTTGCACAAATTGCTTTAATTCAAGCTCAGTGATTGTGGAAAATTGAATTATTCAATTACTTGTTTCAAGTGAAACAATGTCCATAGATATCTATGACATTAGGGATATGGCAACTAAAATTTATTAAAGTAGATAAAAATTTAGTTACAACTTTCGCCGCCGGTGTCACTATTATTATGTACAGTTGTCAAATCTGTCCGGGATTCATTCAATAACTTGTTTGACGCGAATTTGAAGCTTATTAGAATGAATTATTATTATTGGATGAAAATTTGTTCACTATTGGTGTATTTTTTTATATAGCTTTGATAAAGATCAAATTATCATTTTAAGCTACAGCACTTGACCTCCTGTCAGTCAATAACTAAACAATGAAGATTAAAAGGTATTTTTGAGTTTGTACATGCATAAATTATGTACCTATCAAATAGTCTACTTGAAACTAGTACTAAATGAAAGCTGCTGTTTCGTTAGTTTACCCAAACTGCTTGATTTCAAGCTCAGTTATTGTGGGAGATGGAAATTTGCGGAATCTCTAAAGTAACAAGCATTCATGAGCTGTCAAAAATGCGCTTTCATCATTTAGATGATTCTTCCATTTTTTGGGAAAAAGCGCTGTTATATTCACTTTGGCTGTCTGGCTGGCTGGCTGGCGTGACGCTGAGTTCTCAGCAACTATACTATTTACAGACTTGAAACTGGTACTAAATAAAAGCTACTATTTCGTAGGTTTGCACAAATTGCTTTAATTCAAGCTCAGTGATTGTGGAAGAATAAATTATTCAATTACTTGTTTCAAGTGAAACAATGCCCATAGATATATATGAGATTAGGGATATGGCAACTAAAGTTTATTCAAGTAGATAAAAATTTAGTTACAACGTTAGCCGTGGGTGTCACTATTATTATGTACAGTTGTCAAATCTGTCCGGGATTCATTCAATGACTTGTTTGACGCGAATTTGAAGCTTATTAGAATGAATTATTATTATTGGATGAAAATTTGTTTACTTTTGGTGTATTTTTTTTTATATAGCTTTGATAAAGATCAAATTATCATTTTAAGGTACAGCACCTGACCTCCCGTCAGTCAATAACTAAACAATGAAGATTAAAGGGTATTTTTGAGTTTGTACATGCATAAATTATGTACTTATCAAATAGTCAACTTGAAACTAGTACTAAATGGAAGCTGCTGTTTCGTAAGTTTGCCCTAACTGCTTGATTTCAAGCTCAGTAATTGTGAGAGATGGTAATTTGCGAAATCTCTGAAGTAACAAACATTCATGAGCTGTCAAAAATGCGCTTTCATCATCTAGATGATTCTTCCATTTTTTTATTTGAAATGGATGTTTATACACTTTTTAGTTCTAGTATTGGCTTTCTGTAGAATATCTAATAATAAATAAAAGGTAGTTGAACTCAGATATCTAGGTGTCACAGTAACAAATAGAGGGCAAAGAGAAGCAGAAATGAAAGAGAGGACAGCAACAATTAATAGAGCTTCCTACGCACATAAAAAACTATTAAAATGTAAGTTTCTGTTGAAAATAACAAAAATGTGTGAAACAATAATAAAACACATGCTGCCGGAACAATGACAATGTCGAAAAAAGACCAAAAAAATTCAAGAATAATGGAGAGAAAAGTCATGAGAACAATACCAGGGTCAGAAAAAGTATCAAAAAACGAATATAGATCAAGAATAAATCACGAAATAAAAAAGGGATTAGAAGAATAAGATATAAATTTTGAAGTTAGATCCTATCCTTACGGCATTATTATTGGAAATTGGTTGGTTTAAAAGATTGGAATAAATCATAGTCATTGTAGACACAGTTTATTTGGACGTTTCGGTTGTCACAGCAACCATCTTCAGCGAACTATTTAATAAATTACATGATTTTATGTTATTTGATACATTAGTAGTGGTACTTACATGGATAATATTTTTTTAAATAAATTCCTAAGGAAAACATTGAAATCGTTTCCTTTTAATACATTTTGAATAGTGAAATGCACAGTTTTCAATCCAAAATGATAAAACGAAAATTTGTAGTCACATGGTCATGGGAAAAGTTAAACAGTAAAACGAATTATCACTTCGGGCGATTGATCAGGAATGATGTTTTCCTTAGGAATCTATTCATCAAAAAAAATTATCCATGTAAGTACCACTACTAATGTATCAAATAACATAAAATCATGTAATTTATTAAATAGTTCGCTGAGGATGGTTGCTGTGACAACCGAAACGTCCAAATAAACTGTGTCTACAATGACTATGAATTATTCCGATCCTTTAAACCAACCAATTTCCAATAATAATGCTAGAAGAAAAAGACATAATGAAGAAAATAAAGCGACAAAGAATAAAATGGCTCGGACACCTATGAAGAACTAGAGAGCAAGATAAAATAATGTCAATTTTAGAATACAGTAGGAAGAAGAAAACAGGAAAGACCAAGCGAATAACACTTGAAACAAGAAATGGAGAGTGATCCCCTCCAAAAAAAAATCTAGAGAGCTACGTTCATGAGCGGCAAAGCTTCAGGAGTACTGTCATTTTATATACAGGGTGTTGAAAAGGAAGATAATTTTTCTATGACATTATATATATACAAAATTGAAGACGCCAGGTTAATAAATACTCAGTACGGTCCAAGAATTGTGAGGATTATTTCCTCCCTGCTAGATCTAGCAAATTGACGCCCAGGGAAGAAATACGACAAGATATCATGAAGTCTTCAACATTGGTTTCGCTTTTACTTAAATTTAGAATAAAAGTAGATAAGATGGCATCTATTGAATTCGATATGAGCACTGATCTCTAATAAACACTGGATTGGGTTTAGGTCGCTGGAATGCGGCCCCATTTGAACGTCGCCATCTTGGCAAAAGTGAGGTTCTGTGTTCAATTGGTGACATATGTTGGTGACAGTTCAGTATGGTGTTGGGACGCAATTTTTAAATCATGGTGTTCAAATGCATGTTCTGCGGAAATAAAGCTGATTCATTAAGAAATTTGACGCTGCACAAGTAAGTTATGATAACAAATTTGAGTAATATATCAAATTTAATATAAAATATCTTGCTCACAAAATTAATCGCTGGACTGCAAATTTGTGCTTACTTACGAACAATAAAATCTTGATTATTAAATGTATTATTATTCTCCTATCATGTGTAGTAGATATTTAAAATTATTAGTTTTGAATAGGCAATATTATCGCAGAAATGCACTTCATTTATTCATATAGGTAAATTCATAGTTTTAAATTTTAGGTAACAAAAATTTATAAAACTATTGAACGGATTAAATAATACCAAACTACAATGTTTAAAAAATAGTAAAAACACTGACACTAAAAAGTTCACAAATATTTTTAACTATTAATAAATATTTCAAGTATTATAACAATTTTTAACTTTTGTTGATTATTAATGTATGTATTTGAATATATATTGAGAATAATTTCTTCATCTTACTTGCATTATACTTTGAATTTCATCGAGTGTCTTCTATAAGTGTTTTGAATTTGCCGCCGAATAGGAACACAAAGCCTCAGTTTTACTGTCAAGGTCGCCGTTCAACCGGGGCCGCTTTCAGATGCCAGAATACGGTCTAAACCCAATCCAGTGTTATATAGAGATCAGTGGATAGGAGCTTTTCATTATAAGGAGCCGAGATAATTGTTGGGCAAGAATACAAAATTAAAGACGTGAAGTTGATAAATACTCAGTTAGATCCTAAAATTGTGAGGATTGTTTCCTCCCTGCTAGATCTGGCAAACTGACGTTCAGGGAAGAAACATGTTAGGAAATTCGGAAAATTATGGGGGTGCTTCAAGAAGAGTACATTTCTAATGCCACTGGTCGACACGAAATTCTTAATGGAGCCAATAAATGAGTATTTTAATGACGTAATTAGTTGAATATTGAATTAATTGATTTTATTTTGACGTTTTTATAAACCAATGAGTACAGGTAATAAAAATTTTGCTGTGCAACAAACATTCTCACAGGAGCATCGTGTGTCAGTGAAATATTTACAACAACAGGTTTGTTCATTACGGTAATCTACTGGCAAAATGTTCCAAATTTATACGTGAAACATAATCTTCAACTGGCAGAAGGTAGACCCTCTAAAGGAGGCTTAACATAAGATGAATTTACTTGGACAAGGGCTTGTGACGTCGCTTCAACAGGTATTTTACTTTAGTTTGATTGAAAGCGGAGTCACTTTGTATATGACTGTTTTGTTTGTGATTTTGGGGAAGATTCCTCCCTCTGTCAAAACTAAGATAGGACTTTATCCTTATTACCTCAAATAGAAACAAATAGTGGCCGTATTAGCTAAATTTGGCCTGTTTCGTCGAACTCTGCGGGGAAGTTAGCAAACTATAATCCAGTAGTGTTGTGAAGTGACTCTTGTATTTTGTGTTTGTGTGGAGAGAATGGCCAATGTTCTAAAACACCCCATATATCTTAATCGCCTTACACTTTCATCCAGAAACGACGACAATTTTTTCTTATTACGTGTACGGGGCTAGAAGATTACACGTTCTTACGGAGTCTGTTGGTGACATGTGCGAACACAGGATCGGCTTGAGAATTTCGTGAAATTGAAGTGACTTTGAAGGAACTTTAATGGCGATGGTAAAACGGAAGTTACGAGTATAGGCCATTATAGTTATTTTTAATGGAGGGATGAAAGTGTATTTTTATGGGGGACTTATGTGTCTTCCGCATGTTTGTCATAAAATTCAGACATATTTGTGTATAAAATTACTTACATTTTCGATGATCAATGAAGAGGACAGGACTTACCTAGAACAAAAATAAGAAATACGTTAATTGCCAATAATTTATACAACAATACAAAAATTGTGGATTTCTCCGCCGATGTTAAGATTAGAAAAGTAGTGAAAAACTCCTGCAGTAGACAAAAAGAAAAACCCAAACAAAAGGACTACTATCTTATTGTTCTTTCAAAGAAACAAACAAGAGATAGCGTACATAATAGAGGACGTACCAGCGTTACAAAGAAAGTACCATCCTTGTGCTTTTAAGAAACATTTCATGTCCCAAACACGTCTTGATCGCGATTGCAATACAAAGCGATTAGATAATTTGAATCCGTGCTTCGTTGACATCATGTTCTCTGAGAATTATCTACCCTTAATTACGTTAAATGCACATGATCCTCTATTTCTATGCGCTCCTAGTTTAAAGTTCTAGAGAACTTGAATGTTGAACAAAGTTTGGGTTAGTGTGGAATAAGTAATGAATATGAAGAAGAATTAATGCTAATCAGCATGATACTAATTGTATGGCTTACAAACAATTATTTAGCATCACAAATATTGTTAAAAATCTTATGGAATTCTATAATTTCCAACATATGCCGCCATAATCTCAATAAAAGAGCAACATTTTCCCTGTTATATCCGCTTACAGTTGGCGAGCAAAATTTTCATTTTACTACAATATACTGTTTATTAAAATGCTTTTTAATTCAGAGGATTGTCACAATAAGCTCGGGAAAGTTGAGCAGATATCGCGCATGCTCACATTCACCATTATTAATTCAGAAGTTTAATGAAACCGCTTCCAGAATGATTACAAATTATTAAATATCCTACCATGGCGAAACTTCGTGCACAAACTTTCCTAATAACTCTACCTAACATGATGTATCGAAAAGAAAACTTTAGATTCAATTAATAAACCACAATAATGTCTAGAGCTGTTTTCTATAATATAAAGTTAATTTTGCGAAGTTTTAGAACTTAAGTCGACTTATTAACACGGAGTTAATACCTAGTTAATTATTCGTTAGCAAGGAGTAAACTTTGCAGAAATCTTTGCTGTGTTAACACCCTGAAGAGAAAGCTTTACAGAAGTTGGAAATTGGTATTAGATGTTTCTCAAATAAAATATTCAATTCGAACCAATTTTGGTAGCGAGAAAGTTATTTTCTTGCGCTCCACAGTACAACAGACAAACAAAGATTCTATAGAAGAAATAGAGATTAATTACCAAATTATTTCCGAAGCTCCCTAATAAAGACACCCTGAGAGACCCTCAGGCCCAATTCGATCTTTCATACACAACATCAGTAGAACCCTGGATCAGCAAGTACAAAAGCACTAATTAAAAATCATAACAAGATATTCATGATTCCTATTATATAAACAAAACAAAAAAAAATTGAAGAATCTTGCCAGAGCGCCCCAATATAAACACCCTTAGAAACCTTCAAACCCAATTAGATTCTTGAAACAAGAAATCAATACGGCCTTAGATCAGCAAGTATAGGTACAACTCAAAAACCGTAATGTCATCTGTAATTTATTGTCCTGTAAACGAAACAAAAATAAAATTGGAAAATCTTCCCGAAGCTCCCCAATATAGACACCCTTAGAAACCCTTAAACCCAATTAACTCCTTAGAGCAAGTAATAAGTGCGGCCCTGGATCAACAAGTATGGATAGAGCTCAAAACCAGTAATAACGTCAGTAATTTATTGTTCTGTAAACGAAACAAAAATAAATTTGGAAAATCTGGCCAAAGCTCTCCAATCAAGATACCCTAAGGAACCCTCGAAGTATAAGTGCAACTCGAAAGCCATAACAACATCTGTAATTTATTGTTCTCTAAACAAGATGAAAATAGATTTTAAAAATATTCCCGAAGCTCCTTAATACAGACATCTTTAGAAACCTTCAAACATAATAAGATCCTTGGAACAAGTGATCAATACAACCCAGGATCAACAAATGTAGGTACAACTCAATAACCGTGACAATATAAGTAATTTATTCGTCTGTGAACGTTACAAAAATAAATTTAAGAATCGTCCCGTAGCTCCCCAAAAAGGACACTCTCTAGAACTCTTAAACTCAATTAGATCCTTGAAATATGTGATCAGTACAGCTCTAGGTCAACAAGTATAGGTACGGCTCAAAAATTGTACGGACAATAGTTATTTATTGCTTTGTAAACAAAACAGACATAAATTTAGAAAATCTTTCCCAAGCTTCCCAATAAGGACATCCTCAGGAATATATTTCAGAAATATTCCCAAAGCTCGCCAATGAAAACATCCTGGGTAAGCCTCAAACTAAATTAGATCCTTGAAGCAAGTTATCAGTACGGCCCTGAATCAACAAATATAGGTACAACTCAAAAGCCACAATGACATCAGAGATTTATTGTTCTGAAAACGCAGCAAAAATGAATTTGGGAAATCTTCCCGGAGCTCCCGATAAAGACACCCTAAGGAACTCTCAAATATAATAAGATCCTTGAAAAAAGTAATCAGTACAGTTCTGAATCAACAAGTATAGGTACAGCTCAAAAATTGTACGGACAATAGTTATTTATTGTTTTGTAAACAAAACAGACATAAATTTGTAAAATCTTTCCCAAGCTCCCCAATAAAGATATCCTTAGAAACCCTGAAACTCTATAAGATCCTTAAAACAAGTGATCAATACGGCCTTGGATCAACAAGTTTAGGTACAACTCAAGAACCAGAATGTCATTTGTAATTTACTGTTCTGTAAACAAAACTAAAATTAATTTGATAAGTCTTCCCGAACCTCCCCAATTAAGTCATCTTTAGAAACCTTTGAACCCAATCAGATCCTTAGAGCAAGTAATCAGTACGGTCCTGGATCAACAAGTATGGGTAACACTCAAAAACCGTGATGACATCAGTAATACATTGTTCTGTAAACGAAAAAAAAATATATTTTGAAAATATTTCCGAAGCTCGCCAATAAAGATATCCTTGGGAACCCTCAAACTCAATAATATCCTTGAAGCAAGTTATCAGTACGGCCCTGGATCAGCAAATATAGGTACAACTCAAAAACCGCAATGACATCAGTAATTTATTGTTCTAAAAACGAAACAAAAATGAATTTAGGAAATCTTTCCAGAGTTCCCCAATAAAGACACCCTTAGGAACCCCAAAAACAATAAGATCCTTGAAAAAATCAATCAGTACAGCTCTGGATCAATAAGTATAGGTACAGCTCGAAAATTGTACGGTTATTGTTTTGTAAACAAAACAGACAAAAAAATGGATAATCTTTCTCTAGCTCCCCAATAAAGACATCCTCAGGAACCCTGAAACTCTATAAGATCCTCGAAACAAGTGATCAATACAGCCTTGGGTCAACAAGTATAGGTACAACTCGAAAACCAGAATGTCATTTGTAATTTACTGTTCTGTAAACAAAACAAAAATGATTTTGTCTCCCCGAACCTCCCCCAATATAATCATCCTTAGGCACCTTTGAACCCAATCAGATCCTTAGAGCAAGTAATCAGTACGGCTCTGAATCAACAAGTATGAGAAACACTCATAAACCGAGATGACATCAGTAATTTATTGCTGTGTAAACGGAACAAAAATAAATTTTGAAAATATTTCCGGAGCTTGCCAATAAAGATACCTTTGGGAACCCTTGAACTCAATCAGATTTTTGTTGCAAGTTATCTGTACGACCTTGGATCAACAAATATAGGTACAACAAGCCGTAATGACTTCAGTAATTTATTGGTCTGAAAACGCAACAAAAATAAATTTGGGTAATTTTCCCGGAGCTCCTTAATAAAGACACCCTTAGGAATCCTCAAACACAAAAAGATCCTTGAAACAAGTAAACAGTACAGCACTGGATCAAAAAGTATAGGTACAGCTCAAAAACCGTGCGGACAACAATTATTTATTGTTCTGTAAACAAAACCCAAATGAATTTGGGAAATCTTCCCGAAGCTCATCAATAAAAATATCCTCAGGAGCCTACGAACACAACTAGATCCTTGGAACAAGTAATCAATACGGCCCTGGATCAACAAGTATAAATACAATTCAAAAACCGTGATGACATCGTTCTGTAAACGGGACGAAAATAAATTTGGCAAATCTTCCCGAAACTCCCTAATATAGAGACCTTAAGGATTCCTAAAAATCAATGGGATCCTAGAAACTGGTAATCAATACGGCCCTAGATCAACAAGTATAGATAGCACTCAAGACCCGTAATGATATCAGTACCTTATTATTTTGTAAACTAAATAAAGAAGACAAATTTGGAGAACCTTCCCAAAGCTTTTTAATATAGACACCCTCAGGAACCCTCGAAACTAATCAGATCCTTGAAGCAAGTAATCAGTACAGCCCTGGATCAACAAGTATAAGTAACACTCATAAACCGTAATGACTTCAGTAATTTATTGTTCTGTGAACGGAACAAAAATAAATTTGGAAAATCTTCCCGAAGCTTGTCAATAGAGACATCCTTAAGAAATCTCAAATCCAATTGAAAGAAGTAATCAGTACGGCCCTGGATTAACAAGTATAGATACAACTCGAGAACCATAATGACACTGTAATTAATTGTTCTGTATACGGAATAAAAACAAATATGGAAAATCTTCCCGAAGCTTCCTAATATAGACACCCTCAGAAATCCTCGAACCCAAATAGATCCTTGAAACGAGTAATAAGTACGGCCCTGGATCAACAAGTATAGTTATTGCTCTGTGAACGAAACAAAAATAGTTTTTCCCGAAGCTTTTTAAAATGTAGATCCCTTGAACAACCCCCAAATTCAATTAAATCCACCAAACTGAATCAACAAAAATAACAGCCCAACTTTTTAAAAAAATTCAAGCTTAAGTACTCTTTGCATCTTTCGCAATGGATGAAAAGAGATATTATCAGAGGGTGAGTTGTCACAGTTGATACTGTGATTTGAACTAATTAAAAGCGCTAGCGAGAGCTGGAAAGCGGACCATGCCACAAATATTCAAATCCATGTATCATCTGCCGCTAATGATCCGGAATTATGGGAGGGGCGACTGTTTTGAAGGGGGTTAATATGCACGTGATTTTAGTTTGACATTTTTGACATTGCGAGCTTCATGTTCAACGAGGATCCAAAATTATTATTGATATTTGGTAGAGAATACAAAAATTATAATTAAGCTTAAAAATATTCTGTTTCATTTTGTGTGGGTGGAATAAAAAGGACGTCAGAATAGTCCTCGAAAAATGCAAATAAATTTCGTTAATGACACAAGCAACCAGCACCCTGCGTTGTTTACCAACATTCAAGTAAGAAGAGTAAGGGGTGCAGAAGGTGTAGGGTTAATGTGTGCAGGACATCCGGCGCCATTTTTGTACCAGCGCTTTAAAACTCCAGGACAGTAATGACCGGATTCCAACGGAGTATCGTGAATTCCGGCGCTCGGCTTATCTTCTGGGATAAAAAACCGTCAACGGACTTCACGTTCCGGGTAATGTCTCCTCATTTGCACTCTGACCCATAACCTCTGAGGGACTATCTTATATATTCGTACCGGGAAGTTTTGTCACGTGCGGCTTATAATACATTTCTTTTCTTAATGCATAATAAAATCAATATGAACACCAAAGAAAACTCATCACAAATGAAGTTATTGATTAATATTCTTCTGCAAAGGATGATGAACTTTTTCATTTATGCAAATTTGGAGCAAAATCCCGGGGTCAAAATCCGCTTCAACGTGGCTGGTATGATTAAGTAGAGACTTAGGGGTTCATTCGTTTTACTTTTAAAATCTTGTCAGGATTATAACAACCAGATTCATTAGAGCAGGGATGAATGCAATGTCATGGATGTTAAATGAACGGAATTTTAATGCTTTTTATAATGAAGATAATTAGCCTTGGCATTTGGTGTTATACTTTTCCTAACAATGGATATGATGACAAAATTTTGATAAGTTTTTGTCGTACTTTTGTCTCTGCCGACAGATTAGTTTCAACTGACGACCTTTAACAAGAATATTTCTTTCTCTAATTATCCGCAAAATTTTTGTTCGTGAGAAACGTTTGCATAAAGCCTTTCTTTATATACACAATTAAAAATTTGATTGTAAGTCGTGAAGACGATTATCAATATTAAATTTTGTCGCAATTCTATGGAACGACTGAGATCAATCAGAAAAAAGTGCTTATCGTTTTGAATCGTCCTTGATTGGTGCAAATCTTTTCAGGATGGACGTAAACGTGAGCGCGATCCAAATTGCCGTACGCTGCACACATTCAGTGCTTTCAGGTAGTATAACAAAATTTTATTTGGAGTAATCGTCAGAATATCTGTGAAAGTAAGAAATTGAACTCTATTTTCTGACTGCAATGAGTACACCATACAGTGGATCTTCATTGAGTCCCTCTGGGCTATTTAAGTAAGGGTTGGCAATTTGAATTTACTTGTATTCTTTCTTGAGTTACATGTTTTTCATTAAACATTTAGATTGGAATTATAGGCGACAGGTTTCTAGGTCCAGTAGCTTTACCAAACTGGAGTCCTACAGTTCAATTTTTTTTGACATGTTGACTCACTGTCGTACTAATGATCAATTTGGTGAATCTAATTATGCTTGAGGATTGCTCAAGGTGCATATATCTAGATGCTTCGGGAAGATATTTCAAATTTATTTTTGTTTTGTTCATAGAACAATAAATTACTGATGTCATTACGGATATTGAGATGTGCCTGTAGGCTATATGCAAGAGGGCGGAGTTTGAACAAATATCGACGCGAGCGCTCATGGTGAGCACCATTGTAAACATCGAACTCCATTTCTCAGAATACGTCATTGGGCTGTCATTGATCATTGTAGTTTAAAAGTGAAAATATTTGCATATAAAACATAGGAAAACGCTTGTTCTGTTTCAGGCTGTTGTGTTAAGGATGATTGAAGTGAAATATAGTTTCATAGATTTCATGTACCCAGTTATAACATGAAAAAACGAGTGAAGTTGATCATAGCGGTAAACAGAATATTATCTGTCTTTCATTATTAATCTATAAAACAAAGATGTTTGTAATTCAATTGTGAAATTAGAAAAATTGTCAGCAACATATTCTTCAACATGTTTAATATGGTGAAACAAATTTCACGATTTTCTTCAATGCTTCCTCGGAAAAAGGGATACAGTGTTTGATACATACAAATCCGATCCGCAAGATCATCGGCGTCATAATTTGAGGCTATCCTGTCAATTTGGACGAATTAAGACGTTTTCTCCAATAGGTACGTTATAATTGAAGAAAAAAATACTCAAAGTAATTAATTTCAACATACCTTTTATGCTATACAAGTTATATTATACGCACACAGCTGAATTAAATAATATTAGTACATTTAAAAATTTATAGGTATGAAACACTGATAAAATGGGAGTTCAATCGTTCTCCATTGCCCGCTAGAGGCGCTATTAGAC
This sequence comes from Dromius quadrimaculatus, assembly GCA_963989225.1. Classification (NCBI taxonomy): domain Eukaryota; kingdom Metazoa; phylum Arthropoda; class Insecta; order Coleoptera; family Carabidae; genus Dromius; species Dromius quadrimaculatus. The sequence continues at coordinate 3,688,512 of OZ022329.1, forward strand.
TTCATGCACGTAGCCTATATTTGTTGCTCTAGGCCGTACCGATTACTTATTTTAAGAACCTTATTCGGTTTTAGAGTTCCTAAGGCCCAACGCACACGGAGCAATTGCTTTGTGACTAAAGTTGCAAACCAGTTGAGGGTGCAACTGTTTTGTGATAATGGCAGCGTAAAGCTGTAGGAATCCGCACACGAGGCGATCGGAATGGAACTAGTTTAAAATCAGTTTGGAATCGATTGCACGCGACCGTTTTCCACGGTCACAGTTGCGTTGCAATTCAGTTGCACCGGACCACGATATTAAAAAAAAATGCTCTTATCGAAATGAGTGACCAGGAATTCAACTTGAAAATAGTTGGGAAGGTGTAAAAACATCCAGAACTTTATAATTATGAATTTCCTGGATAATCGGGAGAAGAAGTGACGGAGAAAGCCTATGGCAAGGGGTGACCAACCAAGTGAATGTCTCAGGTATCTGCCTGAGATCGTTCATTTGCTGCTACAAACAGCCTAGAAAATTTCGCCTTATGTACGGATGTCCCAATGCTTTGTGTGTACCCTGACTAGCCTATTGATAATATTCAATGATGTCTTTCTCGTCTGGGCTGCTATTCTGTAAATTAGAAAGTGACAGTCGAATAAAGCTAGATATGGAATAGGAGCCATCTTGAATTATATTCGATATCATGTTTTATGAGCAATTAAGTAAAAACATTACATTGAAATATTAAAATGAAAAATATAGTGAGTACATTCTATTTTTTTTTATGATGTGAGTCGTTTTCATCCTCTCAATTATAGTAGAACTGTTTTTTGGAGAGTATTTTATCAAGAATATTGATTAACTTTGACATCATATCAATAAATGAGAAGTAATAAGCAATAATTTTTTTCTGCATTCTATGTTATATTTCTCATCCTCATTTTGTTTTCAAAGTTTTTGTCTAAATTGTATTTATATTTACTTGATATTCAAAGTAACTATCACTAGTACTAATGGCTTATCAGCCAGCAGTCGAATATCTTATTCCATTGAGAATGAGCAATCATGGTAGCAAAAAGTGGTAGGGAAAACGTATTCCAAAAGAATTATATTCGACTATCGCTTTCTACCTTATAAAATAGTAGCCTTAAACCAGAATTCGACATAGCGGAAATCAAATGAATGAATGTCATTTACTGATCTGCAATCAGTCGTTTCCGTGTGCGAACAGAAGTTTTGTTCTAGTTGCAAACTGGTTGTAGATGAAAAAAACAGTTGCGCCGTGTGCGCTGTCTGCATTAGGGAGCTTCGAGAGGATTTTCCAAATTTATTTTTGTACCGTTCACAGAGCAATTAATTTTTAATGTCATTGCAGTTTTTGAGTGATACGTATATTTGTTGATCTAGGGCTGTACTGATTACTTGTTTCCAGGATCTATTTGGGTTTTAGGGCTCTTAAGGATGTCTGTATTGGAGAGCTTCGGGAAGATTTTCCAAATTTATTTTTGTTCCATTTAAAGAAATATAAATTACTGATGTCATTACGGTTTTTGAGTTGTACCTATAATTATTGACCCAGGGTCGTACTGATTATTTATTTTAAGGATCTTATTTAATTTGAGGGTTCCTACGGGTGTCTATATGAGGGAGGTTTGAAAAGATTCTTCAAATCTATTCTTGTTTCGTTTACAGAACAATAAATTATTGATGTCATTACGGTTTTTGGTACTCCTTTCAAGGATTCATTGGAATTTGAGCGTTTCTAAGGATGTCTGTATTAAGGAGCTCCGGCAAGATTTCACAAATTCATTTTTGTTTCATTTACAGAACAATAAATTACAGATTTCATTATAAGTTTTGAGTTGTATCTATACTTGTTGATCCATGGCCGTACTGACGACCTATTCCAAGGATCTTATTTGATTCGAGGGTTCCTAGGAGTGTCTGGATTAGAGAGCTTCGGGAAGACTCTTCAAATTTATTTTTATTCCGTTTACAGAAAAATAAATTTCTGATATCATCGCGGTTCTTGGATTGTACCTATATAGACCGTCAAATAATCGTAGATTTGAGTGCCCCATTTTGTTTTCTCTGCCTTCAAGAGTTTTGATAAATATGTATATTTAGAGTATAATAATGCCAAAATTAAAGCTGGACCGTGTGGCCAACATAATAATAATTAATTTAAAATTTTTATGAAAAATCCTGTTTTGATCCAATTTTCTCGTCTCTGCCATGCTTACGAAATGAAATTTAGGGAAAAAAGAGTCAGCGAAAAACGATAGGCAGAAGTGATCCACTTGGCCAAGGGTTTGGAATGAGGGCTCGATTATGCAAAAAAATATATCAATTTTTCACGTTCTTCTCGTTTCTGCCGTTTGGCCATATGAAAGTTGGTATCATAAGTATCTCATAAAAACGAATGGCATAAGTTTTTCGAATGGCCAAGTCAAGATATGTACGAAAACATCTTGCGAAAGTCTGAATGTTTTCGTGCATATCTTGACTTAGCCATTCGAAAAACTTATGCCATTCGTTTTTACGAGATACTCATGATATCAACTTTCATATGGCCAAACGGCAGAAACGAGAAGAACGTGAAAAATTGATATATTCTTTTGCATAATCGAGCCCTCATTCCAAACCCTTGGCCAAGTGGATCACTTCTGCCTATCGTTTTTCGCTGACTCTCTTTTCCCTAAATTTCATTTCGTAAGCATGGCAGAGACGAGAAAATTGGATCAAAACAGGATTTTTCATAAAAATTTTAAATTAATTATTATTATGTTGGCCACACGGTCCAGCTTTAATTTTGGCATTATTATACTCTAAATATACATACTTATCAAAACTCTTGAAGGCAGAGAAAACAAAATGGGGCACTCAAATCTACGATTATCTGACGGTCTAATACTTGTTGATCCAGGGTCGTATTGATGACTTGTTTTAAGGATCTGATTTGGTTTAAGAGTTTCTAAGGGTGTCTACATTGGGAAGCTTTAGGAAGATTTTTCAAATGTATTTTCGTTGCGTTTACAGAAACATAAATTACAGATGTCATTACGGTTATTGAATTTTTCCTATACTTGTTGATCCAGGGTTGTACTGATTACTTGTTTTGAAAATCTAGTTGTGTTCGGGGGTTCCTGAGGGTCTCTATATTGAAGAGTTTTGGGAAGATTCTCAAAATTAATTTTGGTTGCGTTTACAGAAAAAATAAATAACAGATGACATTACGGATTTTGAGTTGTACCTATACTTGTTGATTCAAGACTGTACTGATTGTTATTGGTTTTGAGGGTTCCTAAGGGTGTCTGTATCAAGAAGCATGGGAAAGATCTTCCAAATTAATTTTTGTTCTGTTTACAGAATAATAAATTACAGATCTCATCATGGTTCTTTAATTGTACCTATACTTGTTGATCCAGGGCCGTACAGAATTATTGATCTAAGGATCTGATTTGGTTTTAGGGTTCCTAAGGGTCTCTATATCGGGGAGCTTCGGGAAGATTTTCAAAATTCATTCTTGTTTCGTTCACATAACATCAAATTATAGATGTTATTACTGGTTTCAAATTGTATCTATACTTGTTGATCTAGGGCCGTACTAAATACTTGTTTCAAGGATCTGATTGAATTTGAGAGATCTTGAGAGTGTATGTATTAGGAAACTTCTAGAATTTCTTCCAAATTCATTTTATTCAGTTTACAGAAGAATAAATTACGGATATCATTACAGTTTCTAAGTTATACCTATACTTGTTCACCCAGAGCTGTACTGATTGCTTCCATCAACAATCTGATCAGATTTGAGAGTTTCTGAGGATGTCTGTAGTAGAAAGCTTTGGGAAGATTTTCCAAATTAATTCTTGTTTTGTTTACAGAACAATAAATTACAGATGTCATAACGGTTTTTGAATGGTACCTATACTTGTTGATTCAGGGCCGTACTGATTATTGATTTCATGGATCTGATAGGATTTGAGGATTTCTAAGGGTGTCTGTATTAGGGAGTTTTAGGAAGATTTTCCAAAGTTATTTTTGTTCCGACCACAGAATAATAAATAACAGACGTCAATAAAGTTTTTGAGCTGTACCTATATTTGTTGACCCAGGGCCGTACTGATTACTTACTTCAAGAACTGAATTATGTTTGAGGGTCCCTAAGGGTGTCTATATTTAGGAGCTTCGGAAAGATTCTCCAAATTAATTTCTGTTTGGTTTATAGAACAATAACATACTGATGTCATTACGGTTTTTGAGTTGTTCCTATTCTTGTTGATCCAGGGCCGAACTGATTACTTGTTCCAAGGATCTGATTTGGTTTAAGGGTTTCTAAGGGTGTCTTTATTGAGAAGCTTCGGGAAGATTTTCTAAATTTATCTTGATTTTGTTTACAGAAGTCATTTTGGTTCTTGAACTGTGCCTATACTTGTTAATCCAGGGCCGTACTGATCACTTGTTTTAAGGGTCCAATTAGATTTTAGGGCTCCTGATGGTGTCTTTACTGGAGAGCTTTGGCAAAACTCCTCATTTTTTTTTTGCTTTGTTTCTATAGCATGTCTTATAAATATGATACTTAAGTTGTCCTGTTGTACTTGCTGATCCAGGGCTCTACTGAATTTTTATATGAAAGATCTTTTTGAGCCTAAGGGTATGAATTTTTGTTTCAATTATTCAATGTAAGACATGGGATTATATAGTTTTAAAGCCATAAATTAGGGAGCTCAATCAAAAATGGCTGAATCTTCACCTCATTCAAGAAAATCATGAAAATTCATAAGTTGTATTTGAAATACAGTTCGAATTTAAACCAACTTATATTCTCACGAGAATCTTTCATGGAAACTGTAGCAAACAATAAATGAATTTCAAATATATGTACTCTGATTTCTATGCTCCACGGATGCAATTTCGCTTGCAATTCAATATCGATCCTTTGAAAGGTTAAATGCATTTTTCTTTTATTTCTCCTTGTGAAATTTATAAGCAAATTTTAGAAATTTCCTCACGTATTTCAAAACGAAAGTAACACAAAAAGCAATAAATGCAGGCGATATTTCTGACGTGATGTCTCCACTGCATGCTACTTCAAATATCCTGCTGACTGACATTGATAGATTTATTATGTTTAACTTATCATTTGAATTTATTTGCTTGATGGTGAGATTATCAATATTCAATTTTTGATATCGCATAATTAGCAAACTTTTAAAGCTTTTCAGGAATAGTTTACACCACACCAATCTTTTGCAGATTCTTAAGGATTAGACTCTGATCCGTTTCTAAATGAAGAAGGATTAATTTGAATTGTTTCGCGAGTGAATGAGATAACAATCATTATTCTTTTGAATTAACTTCTCAATCGTAAGCCAAACTGAGGGGAAAATGCAATTTCCTGAAGATGTAAGACCAAATATTTTTCTTTGCAACTGCTTTGCGATTTAGTCAACTTTAATCAACTTAAAGGAAATTGATTACTTAAAGTTTCAAGCTTTCATCTTATTATACTTGTCTTTGATGCATCACAAAAGTATCTAATTGTTGACGGTTTTGCATCAAATACAGGCACAATCAAATACAGGCAGTACAGCAGACTGGTGATGGAGGAAAAAGAAGAAGAATAATAGGGGTCACCATTCCGTGTCGACTTCATACCACACCGTGCTGAATGCCCTGACAAGCACAGCCGGCTCCAAACAACCAACAAAAATATATCACTAGAGTTACCCCGCAAACAACCAGACCAGGAAACCTCAAAATATGATTATATTCGTTTTAGAACCCAAAGTTGTTCTATTTTAGTTTTAACAAGTGATAGAACTCGTCAAGTATAACTTTTTCCTGTAAGCCCTCTGGATATCGAGGGCTTCCTCAGGCATTGCCTCGATTGTGTTACATTGCACTTAACAACTTCAAATCGCAGTACGTTATTCTATGAAGATTGTGAATCAAACAATGTGTAGATAAACATCAAACACAACTACCTTAAAGATGAAGGCTGGTTCTGTAAACTTACTTCTAGTAACTCGAAACTCAAAACAAACCAAGATTATGTTACAGGAAATTTTCAACCTGAAATATAATCCGCAAAGTTGGCAGAGTATCAAAAGTTTGAGAGCTCCTCTTCTTGAAAGAAATAGCAGTGGAAAGCGCAATTCTCTGTGACCACCACCTTGAAAAAACGAAACAATGTTTCTTCGGATCTTTAATATCGGGACCGCCAAGAATATGGGTACAAATCGAATTCCCTCGACTCCTATTTCGAGTATTTATTGGCAAGAAGAATTACAAACTGAGAAGGATGAATTATACGACGGTGATGTTATTCCCGTCTTAAGGCTGTTTGTTTTATTCCCTCCATCTAAATATTTGTTTCCCATTCCGAGAGGATAATCTGTTATGCTATCAATTTTGAGGCACGTGGCAGAACAGAATCGAACAAATATTCTAAAACTCAAATCTTATACAATTTGCTTTATGAATCAATATTTTAAATCATGGAGCTTACAATACAAGTCAAAAAATCTACTAAATTTCATATTTTACTTAGTAGACGCGCTTCGGTCATTAGATTTTCCACGTAATTAGTTCAGGGGGTTGAAGGACGAAGCAGGCCGCGTCGAAGGATGCAAGGGAGCAAAAATCGTTTCTTCGTGTGTATAATTGAAGTCTAAATGAGATTTCAAAGGGCTTCAATCAACGTTTTTCATTGTCGCTCGTTTTTCTAAATCTATTTTTATTTTCTATGAATATTAATGAAGAAGGCATGATTCAGTTTTCCCTTGGGTTTCAAGAAAACTTCAGAAATAAATACGTGGTTTTAATAATTTTATAACACACTGTGCATAATATTCATAAAAATCATTGACTTCATGAAACACCTTCGAAATATTCGTTTTTCAGTAGCAGCATGCATCTGTCAAAAAAAATTAAAAAACGCGATTATCTCAGAAACTGTTCGGAATAAAGTCATAAGTGCTCCAATAAAGTCCCATTCAAAAACAGAGGAGAATCTAAAAATGTAATAAAATATAGGGTGCTCTATTTAAAATAAGAATGTTGATGTCGACTTCTGGTATAACCGGAAGTGTTAACATTTTGAAAATATTCTAGATAAGCTTGGCTGCATCATTAAGACTTATGCGCAAAGTTTCAGGTTTCCAATTATATCACTTCTCAAGATATCGGTAGACGAGCATCTCTGTTCAATACTTTTCTGTTGACACTATCAAATGCTTTTTAGCGCATTTTTTCGAAAAAAGCGCTATTATATTCACTTTAGCTGTCTGGCTGGCTGGCTGGCTGGCGTTTCTGGGTTCTCAGCAACTATACTATTTACAGACTTGAAACTGGTACTAAATAAAAGCTACTGTTCCGTAGGTTTGCACAAATTGCTTTAATTCAAGCTCAGTGATTGTGGAAGATTAAATTATTCAATTACTTGTTTCAAGTGAAACAATGCCCATAGATATATATGACATTAGGGATATGGCAACTAAAATTTATTAAAGTAGATAAAAATTTAGCTACAACTTTAGCCGTGAGTGTCACTATTATTATGTACAGTTGTCAAATCTGTCCGGGATTCATTCAATGACTTGTTTGACGCGAATTTGAAGCTTATTAGAATGAATTATTATTATTGAATGAAAATTTGTTTACTTTTGGTGTATTTTTTTTATATAGCTTTGATAAAGATCAAATTATAATTTTAAGGTACAGCACTTGACCTCCCGTCAGTCAATAACTAAACAATGAAGATTAAAAGGTGTTTTTGAGTTTGTACATGCATAAATTATGTACCTATCAAATAGTCAACTTGAAACTAGTACTAAATGGAAGCTGCTGTTTCGTAAGTTTCCCCAAACTGCTTGATTTCAAGCAGTAATTGTGGGAGATGGTGATTTGCGAAATCTCTGAAGTAACAAGCATTCATGAGCTGTCATCTAGATGATTCTTCAATTTTTTGTGTTATTTGGGGCTTCTTGTTTATAACTCTATTTTTTACTTTTATTTATGTTATTTAGAAGTTATTGATAATAATCTGACCATCTCTTCGAAGTTGCATCTGTATGCTTTTGGAATTAATCCTTTTGTCAGATTATTTATATTTTTATACATTTTTCTTATTTCATGTTGGTTGTTATTCTCTTCTAAAGTCTTTTTTCGAAACATTTCTTTTTTATTTTGTCTGCATACTTTATTTGCTTCTTTTCTTAGTTCTTTATTTGAGTAAGTAAAAAGTCTTGGGAATTCAGTCAATATACTTCTTCAATATATTGACTGAATTCCCAAGACTTTTTACTTACTCAAATTCACTCATCCAGTCAGCTTCATCTATTTTATTTAGTTCTTTATAGTTGTCGCTATTCCTTCTTGTTTTCCTTTGTAGTATTTTCTTTCTAGTTTTCTTACTTTCTACTTTTACAGCTTTATATTTTTTGTCAAACTGTTCTTTATTTTTCCTTCACATTTTTGCACTCTTTCTATATTTTCTGAAATATCATTGATTTATTTTCCTGTTTCACCCATGTTTTGCTTTAGACTATTCTCATATTTCAAGTTTTTCAATGTCCCAAATTTTTCTTTCTTTCTCTTAATTTGCTTCTTTTATATTCTTCAATATTTCTCTTCATCGCACAAAGTTTGGTCCCCTAATTCTTATATCTGTGATGGAAGGTGCATGTCTGATATTTATTTGGACAATGTTTTTTATAACAATATTATGTAGTTTTTAGTTTCTACGGAACTCTAATCAAAAATGGCGTCTAAAGTAGGGCTGCCAACATTTCTTTGGCAAAATATAGTATTTTTCGGAATGAGCTATAGAAAATATAACACACCTCAACAAAATATAGTATTTTATGCAAAAAGCAAAAACTAGACAAATATATATATATATATTTGTTACTCATTAATTTTCAGAAGAAATATATGTAAATGATGTAAAAATCACTAAATAACTTTTTTTCAGTCCTAATGAACAATGTATACTTGAGTCCCTCCCTCTAATATTCTTATGAGAGCACATCATACATCAAAGTATGAGGTACACACTAATTTGATTGGCTGCCGTACGTTGAACATAGCAACTTATCTGAACTCTATGCTCTAAGCCTGTCTAACGTAATTTTCATGAATTTCCGACTTTATTTTAATGAAATATGGGCCAAAGTGATTGAAGAAATACATTCCAATGCATTTATTATGTAAAGGACTTGGAATAAGAGATGAATCAATTTGATAATATAAATTTATATGCAATATTTATGAAATACACCCAATAGTGAAATCAGCTGTATGATTATACTTTTTCTTTCTGGTACAAATTATTGTCAATTTCTGAAAGAGATTTTTAGATGATCACGATGATTTAATATTGATATATTCTTATCATCAATCTATTCGACGAACTTCGAAAGGTCCTGAAGCTCACTAAAAAGAAAAATCCTTGAATAGACGTTTCTCTTATTGAAAGACATCTTTCCATTAGAAAACTTTGATAATATTTGTAGTAGATTATCATTGTTTATCTTCTTAGATTTCTAAACGTATTTATGTAAATAATGCAAAAATCAACTAAGAATTTTTTCCCAGTCTCAATGAACAATGTATACTTGAGTCTCCCTCTAATATTTTTATAAGAACACATCATATATCGAACTATAAAGTATACCCTGATTTGATTGGTTGCCGCACGTGAAACATGGCAACTTATCTGAACTCTAGGCTCCAAGATTGTCCAACGTAATTTTCATGAATTTGCGACTTTATTTTAATGAAATATGAACTGAAGTGATTGAAAAAATAAATTTAAATACATTAATAATGTAAATTGATAATGAAAACACCAATTCCAAATCAAGAAAATATAGAAGAAATGTGGAAAACGTTTAAACAAATAATACAAGAGGCAACAACAGAAACATGCGGAACTAATAAAAACACAAGAAATATTACACAGACACACTTGTGGAATAAAGAAGTTAAAAAAGTAATTGAAATGAAAAAAACAAAAATGGAAGAAATATTTAAGTACAAAAAAGGAAGAAGACTACAAAGAGTATAAAATACAAAGAACAAAAGTAAAACAATCCAAGTTAAAAGCATAGGAAGAATTCGGAGAAACAATGGAGATAAACTACAAGGAAAATCAGAAACTATTTCACAAAACATTGAAAAAATGCAAAAAACAAAAACAAGTTATACTAAAACAAATACAATATAAACAGGGAAACATATTGAAAGAATATAAGTTAATAATGGAAAGATGGAAAGAACACTTCCAAGAGCTATTAGAGGAAGATCAAGTCATGGACGCAAGAGATCATCAAGAATCAAACAACGAAATCAATAACGAAACAGAAATTTTAAAACAATATTACAGAAACTTAGGAACGGTAAAGCTCCAGGTCACGACATGATAAAGGCAGAACAGCTGAAGTATATAGGGGAACAAATTTTATCAATCATGCTTAACCATATATGGAAAACAGGAAAAATTCCAACAGACTGGGAAAAGGCGGTGATATTTCCGTTACATAGAAAAGGCGATAGCAAGAAATGTAACAATCATAGAGGAATATCACTCCTATGCACAGCGGCTAAAATTTATGAATCCATATTGGAAAACAAATTAAGAAGAAAAATAGAATTAAACATTGAACCCGCGCAAAGTTGCTTCAGGATGGGACACTCAACCCAAGAACATATCTTCACTATCAGAACACTGACAGAAATAGTAATGAAACAAAATAAAAGACTATACGTAACATTTGTCGACCTAGAATAGATAGAGTCCATAGAAAAAAAAAGTGCGAAATATTAAGGAAGAGAGGAATAAGTGAGGGGCTTATAAATGCAATAGAGAGTATATATAGTAATACCTCAAATTAACAGGAAATGAGACCTCAACAGAATTTATTACAACACAAGAACTTAGGCAAGGAGGAGCCTTGAGGTCTATACTATTTATAATTTTCCTGGACAATATAATAAAGAACATAAAGAGCAAAATAAAGAGAGTAAATCTTGGCTATCATAAACTAGCCACGATATCAATAGCAGAATGCGCTTTTGCGGATGATCTGGCATTTCTGGCAAAAAACGGAAACGACATGTAACACAACCTGAACGTGTGGAACGAAGAACTCACAAAGCCCAATATGAAAGTGAACATAGAAAAAACAAAACTGATTGTAATAACAAAAGAAGACATAGAAGCAAACATAACAATGAACGGGAAAGAGATAGAACAAGTGGAAACATTCACATACCTTGGAGCTGTTATAATAAACAAAACAATATTGAGCAATAAACAGATATCTAAGGGAACTAAGATGATATTTTACAAAACAATGTATAGACCAACATTAATATATGTAAGTGAGTCATGGAAGATGAATAATAGACTTAAGAGTAGAATATAAGCGAGTGAAATGAGATTCCTAAGAAGAGTAGAAGGGGTTACAAGGATGGACAAAATCAAAAATGAACATGTAAGAGCTAGTCTACAAATTGAAAATATACAAACCATCATTGAAAAGAAACAAGCTGCATTGTACGGTCACCTAATAAGTATGCCGGAGATTCGACAAACCAAACAAATATGGAACTCCAAAATAGTGAAGGAAAAAAGAAGAGAAAGACCAGCCAAAACATGGTAGGATATAATGGGAGAAATACTGAGAAGGAACAACATCAGTAAGAGGCAAAGAGAATGGCAAAAAATCTAAAAGAGTAGAAAGACTTCTTCGTGAATAATATGAACTAAAATAAATAGTCAATACTGACACCCGTAAGGGTATTGAAGGATTTAAAATGATAATAAAAATGTAAAAGACTTGAAATAAGAGATAAACCAAGTCAATAATATGAATTCAAATCAAATATTCATGGAATACATCCAATAGTGAAGTCAGTCGTATGGTTATACTTATTTTTTCTTATAAAAATCATTGTCTATTCTTGAAAGAGCATTTTCGATAATTCAAATGATTCTATATTCATTATTATGGATTCATTTGACGGATTTCGGAAGGTCCCATAGCTCACTAAATCCATTTTTGTGCTACATAATCAAGTAAAATCCATGCATAGACGTTTCTCTCATTGTTACCCATCTTTTTACTTGAAACTTCAATGATATTTGTAGTAGATTATCATTATTTATCTCCTTAGATTTCTAAGCATATTCATGTAAATAATGCAAAAATTAACTAAGAGTTTTTTCTCAGTCCTAATGAACAATGTATACTTAAGTCCCTTCCACCAATATTCCTATGAGAGCACATCATACGTCGAAATATGAGGTACACACTGATTTGATTGGTTGCCGCACGTTAAACACAGCAAATCTGAACTCTATGCTCTAAATCGGTCTAACGTAACTTTTATGAATTTACGACTTTATTTTAATGAAATATTAACTGAAATGAATTTAAATGCGTATCTCAGAGAATATAAGAGCTACATAATTGCCAATTACATTAATCGATTAGGCGTAAAATGCAATATGAATGAACGGAATTTAAAAACAATTGAAGAACAAATACTGATTTTATGAGGGAATATCTGAAGAAAGCTAAATCCTGAAATTATTGGTAATCTATAGTCCAATAACAAGAAATAGAAGAACAAAGATAGGACAAAAAGTCCATGTACGAAACATGGATAGGGTAGAAAAGTCGGATATACTTTGAGGCATCCTAATATTTGTTTGCGTAGCGCTCAAATATGGATCTATGTGAATATTTTCTGTTTCAGTTAGTGTTGAATACGTTTTCTCTGCTGGAAGCTTCTTTGCTGCCGGAAGTTTTTACCGAAAAGCTTCTTCCTACAGTTTCAGGAATTTAATTTACCCTTTGAGTACGGGTTCTATCTAAATACAGATAATCCGATTTATCTCTTCCAGCGGAAATATCTTGCAGCGTTGCATTGAATTAAACTGTTATCGGGAAAATATAAGCATTTGTTTTTCATTTAGAGCATTTTTTCAGATTGGAAGATAAATTCATCAAATTAGAAACGAAGTGGAATAAAAAGGACACAAACATCTATTCAGTGCTTTTTCATATAGAATTTTTGTGGGGTTTTATGATATTTAATTAATAATCGATAATTTCATAATAACGTCATGAATAAAGGGTGTTTTTGATGTAATTAGATGCACTATCTGGCAAGAACCAGCTGCGCCAACAAAGAAAAGACATTTTAGGTTGTTATTGCCGCAAAGATGAAGACAAATCAAAGAAAATAATAGGATTATAACAAATAAGGGTACTCTAGAGATAAAGTGAATAACGCAGCATTAGCTCCACCACCGAACTCCCTTTTATGGATAAAGTATAGAATTCTCATCATTAAAGTCCCTTTTGGACCTCAAAGCATATCTTGTGCCCCATTTCATCTTGATTCACTTGAATACAATTCTACTAAATAACAATTTATTTATAAAATAAATGACAAACGTATCGCCTTTTAACCCTCAGCGGACATCTAATATTCCTTCGGAAGTAACGCTTCTCGGGTTTCTCGATTATGGCCGTGTTTATATAAGACGCGACCCGGAAGACGAAGCATCATTAAGGACAGCAGAGACATTGTTCCAACTCCTTGGGATACTCAGGGCTGTATTTGCCCGGAAATATTAAATCGAGCCCTAAAGATGCTCCAATTTTAATGCCCAAAGAGGACGAATGTATGATTGAAGATTCAAATAAATTCTTAGTAGTTGTGCTTCGACGGTTCTGGGCCAGCATTTGCTTCAGAATCAGTTAAAAGTCAATTATCCAATTCAAAGTAATTAAATATGAAACGAAGCGTCAAAAAATAACCATTGGAAAAAAATTATTATTGATTCTCATTCGAAATGCGGCAAAAGGGGATAAATGGACTAAATCAGAGTAATTGAAGGACGAATGAATGATCGGAATATCATCAATAACAATATTGTTCCGACTGCACGAATTAGTCATCTTTAGGGCAATAATTGGATTTTATGACACTGTATCGCATAATTCAATTATTATCTTGAGTAATACTGATTTACACACCGTAAATTTCCTGGTATGTTTATTGTAATATCAAGTTCAAAGCTCCAGACATCTTTGTTACAAAATATGTCTTCAACTTTAAAACAATCCCAACTAAAACAAACTAAATTCAACCAATCAGAGTTGACGATATCAAAGGCAGCTTCTCGTCATGTAAACCGAGCCTCAAGGGCTCAACAAGTTTTGAAACCTAGCAACGTCTCCGACAATAGACCTACAAAACATTTAAAACAGAAACACATGGAACTAGGATATTGCTGAGCAGCTCCTAATACACCATAGAATATTTTTCAGTAATGAATGCAATGAACAATGTATGCTTAAGCCCCTCCCTCTAATATTCTTATAAGAGCACATCATACGTCGAACCATGAGGTACACACTGATTTGATTGGTTGCCGGACGATAAACATAGCAACTTATCTGAACTCAGCTCTAAATCTGTCGTAATTTTCATGAATTTGCGACTTTATTTTAATGAAATATGAACTGAAGTTGAAGCATTACATTTCAATGTGGTTATTATGTTTTGAGTTTTTGAGTTAAACAGCTCAAAAATAGATTTTTGGAGGGTGTAAAAAGGAACATATTGATTCGCAATACTCCACCAGGAACAAAAACGAGAGTATAGAGAGGAAATTATAAGATCATCAATCATTGCTCCAACTTTCAATCAATTTACAGCTGCATGGAGTCTTTCCTTCGAAAGCTGTCGTTTTTCGTTCAATTCATGTTCTTGACAAGAAATTCCCGAGGATAATATCAGCAAACATATTATTGAACATTCTTCTTGAATTATGAACTATTTTCTTTATCAGTTTTTGCTACATTCCTATTTATCTGTTTTCAATTAAAAATGATACGAAAGTAGTTTGAAAAGTAGTCGACCTTTCACGCAATTTTGGGGGAAAAATTGGAGAAGAGTACCAAATCTCTGGGAGCTAAATTTGGTGAATGCGGGGCATTTGAAAGCACTTAGAATCTAAGTTCCTCGAATTTGTGCACAGGAGTATAATCACAGTTAAAAAGTAACCAATTTCTTGCCAAATGGGGACGTTTATCTTTGATTACATCATTCAATTTGTCCAGTAATGAAGAGTAGTTGGTTGCCGGACGTTAAACTCATCAAATTATCTGAGCTCTATGATTTAAATCTGTCTAACGCGATTTTCATGATTTTGCGACTTTATTTTGATGGAATATGAACTAAAGTGATTGAATTTCAATGCATTTATTATGTCAAAGGCTTGAAATATGGGATGAATCAAGTTGATAATATAAATTTGAAGGAAATATTTATGGAATACATCCAATAGTTTTTTGAATCACTCCCTCTAATATTCTTACGAGAGCATATCATACATCGAATTATGAGGTATACACTGATTTGATTGCTTGTAGGACGTTAAACACAGCAACTTATCTGAACTCTATGCTCTAAGACTGTCTAGCGTAATTTTCATGAATTTGCGACTTTATTTTAATGAAATATGAACTGAAGTGATTGAAGAAGTATATTTGAATGAATTTTTCATATGGAAGGCCTGGAATAAGGGATATAAGTTGATAATATTAATGTAATACATCTAATAGTGAGTTCAGTCTTAATGAACAATGTATACTTAAGCCCCTTCCTCTAGTATTCTTATGAGAGCACATCATACATCAAACTAGAAGGTTCTCACTAATTTGATTGTCTGCTGGACGTTAAGAACAACAACTTTTTTAAACTCAATGCTCTAAATCTATCTAACGTAATTTTCATGAATATGCGACTTTATTTTAATGAAATATGAGCTGAAATGAATTAAGAAATACATTTCAATGCATTTATTATGTGAATGACTTGAAATAAGAGATGATTCAAGTTGATAATATTTATGGAATACATCCAATAGTGAAGTCAGCATTCCCTAGCCTTTTTTTCAAGTTAGAGGAAAGTAAAAAATAAGTTGGAGCCAAATTTGGTGGATATGGGATATTATACATCGAATTATGAGGTACATACTGATTTGATTGGTTGTCGAACGTTTAGCACAGCAACTTATCTGAACTCTATGCTCTAAATCTGTCTAATGTAATTTTCAAGAATTTGCGACTTTATTTTAATGAAATATGAAATGAAGTGATTGAAGAAGTATATCTGAATGCATTTATTATGTAGAAGGCTTGGAATAAGAGATGAATCGGGTTGAATATATGAATTTAAAGGAAATATTCATGGAATACATCCAATAGTGAAGTTAGTTGTATGATTATACTTATTTTTTCTTCTAAAAACTATTGGTGATTCTTGAAAGAGCTTTTTGGATAATTTAGATGATTTTATTTTGATATATTCTCATAATAAATCAATTTGACGGACTTCGGAAGGTCCTGATGCTCATTTAATCAATTATAGGCTATGTGCAAGGGGGCGGAGCTTGAACAAATATCGATGCGAGCGCTCATGGTGAGCACCATTGTAAGCATTGAACTCCATTTCTCAGAATACGTCATTGAGCTGTCATTGAGCATTGTAGTTTAAAAGTAAAAATAATTGCATACAAAACATAGGAAAACGCCTGTTCTGTTTCAGGCTGCTGTGTTAAGGATTATTCAAGTGGAATATAGTTTCATAGATTTCCTGTACGCAGTTATAACATAAAAAAAGCAGTAAATAGAGTATTATCTGTCTTTCATTATTAATTTATATAACAAAGATGATTCATGAAATTATCTCTATCTCTAATTTGTAATGTGTTCCAGTGATAGAAGTTTGTCGGATACACTTCGCAATAATTTTGTTGTTAATATTGTCAGCAGCATATACTTCAATGTGTTTAATATGGCAAAACTAATTTCACGCTTTTCTTCAATGCTTCCTCGGTAAAAGGGATACAGTATTTGATACATACAAACCCGATCCGCAAGATTATCGGCGTCATAATTTGAGGTTATTCTGTCAATTTGGACGAATTAAGACAGTACGTTATAATTGAAAATAAATATTCAAAATAAATGATTTAAACGTATCTTTTATGCTATGCAAGTTATATTATACGCGCACAGCTGAATTAAATAATATTAGTACATTTAAAAAGTTATAGATATGAAACAATGATAAAATGGGAGTTCAATCGTTCTCCATTGCCCGCTAGAGGCGCTAGTGGACTTAATGCACATAGCCCATAGGGCTATATAATTAAGTAAAATCTATACATCAACCTTTCTCTTATTGAAACACATTTTTTCACCACGAGCCTCCAATAATATTTGTAGAAGATTATTATTATTTATGTTCTTAGATTCTTAAGCGTATGATTGTAAATAATGCAAAAATCAAATAAGAACTTTTTCCCAGTCCTATTGAACAATGTATACTAAAGTTGCTCCCTCTAATATTCTTATGAAAGCACATCATACATCGAACTATGAGGTACACTGATTTGATTGGTTGCCGGACGTTTAGCACAGTTATTTATCTGAACTCTATGTTCTAAATATATCTAACGCAGTATTCATGAATTTGCGACTTTATTTTAATGAAATATGAACTGAAGTGATTGAAGAAATACATTTCAATGCATTTGTTATGTAAAAGGCTTGAAGTAAGAGATGGATTTGGTCAAAATAATGAATTTAAATGCAATATTTATGGAATACATCCAATAGTGAAGTCACGGCGGTTTTCGGGCGTCCCTAGATTGACGTACGGCCACATCATTTTCTTTCTATAGCTCATCTAGAAATGGCGTGAGTTATTGACAATATTTGGAATTTTGTTCAATGTTATTCCCGGGGGAAATATTTAAAATGGAAACTTCTCATGTTTCGTTTCTTCAACAAATTCGTCCACCTGAATATTAAAGTAGTTTCATGTCATTATTCACTACGTTCAGCACAAACTAATATAGTGTCCTGTTCTCTGGAGATGACGTCGTACTGCGTGTCAGTATCCTGGAGTCCAGATCCTCGGCCGTTGGGAGCAATTACGTATTACGAACACTGGCGAAACATCAAATCCAATTGTGCGCAATGAACACTCATGCGCAATGGGACACTTGCATTTTATACCGCTGTCCATCAACCTAGGATGCCACTTTTGGTAATTGGAGAAGCTTTCCATTTTATGAATTCATTTGTGTGGAGTGCAACGAGAATGAAATGGAATGGAAGGAATAGAGTCAAAATCGAACGCAGATCTGTAGTTTCTGGAGTAGTGTTTCAATGACCGTTTTTTTTTCAAGTAATCTAGTCGACTGTAAAGTATCTTGAGGCAATATCACAGCTCTGCACAGAATTTACTTTGGCAGCTTTTTACATGGAGAGCTTAACGACCAGGAACAAAAGCTGAGATTCCTCTCAGAAATAACAAGAAGAGAGTTTGCTTTTTTAGAGCCGCGGAGAAACAACTAAAGATGAAAGTCGGACATTCTGGTTTGTACAAAGACGATCTCACTTTGTCAAACTAATTATAAAATGGTATCAGGATCAATATCTATTTGAATAACTATGATCAATTGAATCATGTCTTAAATATGTCAGTTGGATGAATGATAAGTTAATTGACAATCCTGCTAATAGTACAAGATTTGAACAGTCGAGATTTTCAATGCTT
This sequence comes from Dromius quadrimaculatus, assembly GCA_963989225.1. Classification (NCBI taxonomy): domain Eukaryota; kingdom Metazoa; phylum Arthropoda; class Insecta; order Coleoptera; family Carabidae; genus Dromius; species Dromius quadrimaculatus. Next base: position 3,707,148 of record OZ022329.1, read on the forward strand.
TGTTCGAATTTTAATCTAGATTTGAAATTAGTTTGATAGCAAAATGCAATTTTAAATATTTACCAGCTCTCTTGAGAGAATTCTGTAATAATACCATTACTATAATGTCGTCAACAACGCTGCAGTCTTTTGTTTGACAAACAGATGAAACTTGAAACAAAGCAATATTACAATCCATTCAAACTATTCTGTTTGTTGGAAGAATCATATTTATGATTGAGGATCCTGAGAAATCAAATCCTGAAGCTGAAATATTAGCACAACAACTCAACAACATCCCAGGCACCCTAGAATCCAACTCTTGTGCGATTGCAAACGGACACCCACGAAGCTCGCGTTTTTGTGCTGTAAGACTTATTGCATCTACGTTTTTAATTAACTGGGCGCCGTACGTGGGCTTCCTGTGTTATTTCTTGTTGGAGTTGCATTGGCGTAGATTTGCAAAGATTTTCGGAGGATTGAGGCTTCAATCTATGCTAGATAATTGATTTTTTGAAAAAATCAAGTAAACTGCACTAATTGCCCAATAAAAGTAACTTCAACAAAATATTCTTAAAATGAAGACTGCCAACTATTCCAATAAAGATATCCAAAGTTGACGCCCATGAAACTGCAGAGGGAGGTAAGAAGGATAACAAAGCAAAGGATGCTACCGAGGGATTAGATTATGGAAAGTTATAATGATATTCCACGGAGTGTAATATTTTCTCATGGAGATTTGTTTTGATGAGAAACAGTGAAATACACTGAAAATAAAGTGTGAGGATTTAGTAGTGAATGCAATTTTGTCTAGCAGAATATGAACCTGAAGTTTTTGTAGATGTTGCAAACACTTTCCGTTCAAGTGATTTCACTTTACTTTTGTTGCGCTTGAAAAATATGACAAATACTGAAATCTTCGTGGAATGTTATTCTATTCTGTCCTTCACAAGCTTTCCAATACGAAGTACTCAATCACAGCACGAACTTTAATTTCATTCATTTTATAGGACAAACAAAAATCGTGTACTTATCGTCACTGCTACAACAAATTTACTGAACATACAAGTCTGCTTCAGGCCAAGAATTTTTCGAACTGCCCTCTTATCAGTTATCATATATTTTTTTTGGATACTTGGGCTTAAATGAGCTACCTCTTCAATTCTCCCTTTCCAAATTTGTTTAGTCAACAAATTAAAAAATGTGTCAAGTCTTGCTACTGCAAATTACAATAAGTGCGATAGCTCGTTAAACTCGTTAGGATGTCTGAAAAAATGTTCCAAGATTTCAAATCCGTACATAGACAATTGCAAAAGTTATAAATAGTTTAAGATTCCAAATACAAGAGGTTTACTTTTTTGGAAATTACTCGAAAAATATTGTTGCTAGCGAAATTTTACAAACAGATTCCTAAAGAGGATGAAATTTGCAAGAAAACATGTTGACTTCCAGAACTTGACCTTCATTGTTAATACTTTTTATTTACTGTTGAAAATAGGGTTCCGCGCGGTGAGCCTATTTTCAACATCAAATAAAAAGAATTAACAGTGGGGGCTACGTTCCAAGAGTCAACATTTTTTCTTTAAAATTTCCTCTTCTTCAAGAATCTGTTTGTAAAATTTCTCTAGCACCAATAGTTTTCGAGTAATTTCCAAAAAAGTAAACCCCTTTCCTTTGAAATCTTCAATTATTTATAGCTTTTGCAATTGTTTATGTGCGGGTTTGAAATTTTCGCACATTTCTTTGGACAGCATAACGAGTTCAATGAGCTATCGCACGTATTTGAATTCGCAGTAGTAGGAATTAACACGTTTTTCAACTTGTTGACTAGACTGAGTCTCCATTTGAGCTATAAGAGAAGATTATCGGATAAAGGTATCAAGGTGAGCTATGACAATCTAATAACTTTTTTTTGTATAGTATTTTAATTTTATTTGGTACTTTATCAGGTTAATAATAATTGATAATAAGGATTAAGTGAAAATTCAGGTATTGTAATTTTATTAAAATTGACTAACAAATTTCGAACGTTTCGGATGCGCACCCATCCATCTTCAGCTTTCTTATAAATGCGTTACAATCGTATTACATTGTTGTATAAAGTATAGTTGTAAAGATTAACTTCTAATATTTATTGAAATACAATTCACTCAAAAACCACAAAAAATGTGTGAATGTAACTTTGAGACGACCACCAATCTTAGTTGGAGAGCTGAAGATGGATGGGTACGCATCCGAAACGTTCGAACTTCATTAGTCAATTTTTATAAAACTAAGTGGACTACAATACCTAAATTTTTATTCAATCCATATTTGGATCCTTCAATCTGCATCAAAAAATCGATAATAAGGTGAAGAACCTGACAATGTCCTTTAAATCAGCCCTGAATCAGGCCCTGTCTGGATAGGACCTATCGTCTCATTGTATCGCCCCGCACGGTCGAAAATTTCAGTAACGTGCTCTAGAATGAGCTAGAATATTTCAAGAAACGGACATCTGTATATATATGAGCAAACGACCTGACTGAGGAACAGTGAACAGTAAAATCGTGAAATATTGAATATCCAGTGAATGATCAGTGTAATAAATAAAAAAGTTGTTGGAAATCAATGTCTGTGGCTTTGTTGTTAAAAATTATTAGTAGTTAGTGAATAATAAATTGTATAGTGTTTGTTCAGTAATACTTCGAAGAATAGAACATTAATTTTCTTTCCATTTATTTAATAGTGATTTTTATTCAATTATAAACAATTCCTTTTGAAGCAATAAACATTACATTATTATTTATAGATTTATTGATATTTTTAAGCCATGAGATGCAGTTACCATGATTTCCGGAGTACAAAGACAATAAGTTTGCACTGTAATATGAAAGATCGTACTGCCTAGCAGTTTAATTTTATGACAAACTTCAAGTACGAATTCTTTGGATGAAAATAAGAAAAGAATTGAAGAATCATCTAAATGATGAAAGCGCATTTTTGACAGCTCATGAATGCTTGTTACTTCAGAGATTTCGCAAATTACCATCTCCCACAATTACTGAGCTTGAAATCGAGCAGTTTGGGCAAACTTACGAAACAGCAGCTTCCATTTAGTACTAGTTTCAAGTTGACTATTTGATAGATACATGATTTATGCATGTACAAACTCAGAAATTCCTTTTAATCTTCATTGTTTAGTTATTGACTGACAGGAGGTCAAGTGCTGTACCATAAAATAATAATTTGATCTTTATCAAAGCTATATAAAAAAAATACACCAAAATAAGCCAATTTTCATCCAGTAATAATAATTCATTCTAATAAGCTTCAAATTCGCGTCAAACAAGTCATTGAATGAATCCCGGACAGATTTGACAACTGTACATAATAATAGTGACACCGGCGGCTAAAGTTGTAACTAAATTTTTATCTACTTGAATAAATTTTAGTTGTCATATCCCTAATGTCATATATATCTATGGGCATTGTTCCACTTGAAACATGAAATTGAATAATTTAATCTTCCACAATCACTGAGCTTGAATTAAAGCAATTTGTGCAAACATACGAAACAGCAGCTTTTATTTAGTACCAGTTTCAAGTCTGTGAATAGTATAGTTGCTGAGAACTCAGCGTTACGCCAGCCAGACAGCCATAGTGAATATAATAGCGCTTTTTGTCAAAAAAATGCGCTAAAAAGTTTCTATGAGCATGCATTCTGTCCTGCGCATTGATTGGTAAAGTTTCGAATTGTTTTACAGGACCTGATAATCAAATTTTACACGTCCTCAAAGCGAAATAAGCAAAAGGGCCTCATTTAGATCAGAATAATGACAGTTGGATCAAAAAACTTTGTAATGTTTGTTGATGGAAGAATGTTTATATAGAAATGAACACCTTGTTTCTTCGGAACGCAGCGTTTCTGAACCCATGGTCGTAGAATATGTTTAGAGCATTTTTTGGAAAAAAGCGCTATTATATTCACTTTGGCTGTCTGGCTGGCTGGCTGACTGGCGTGGCGCTGAGTTCTCAGCAACTATACTATTTACAGACTTGAAACTGGTACTAAATAAAAGCTGCTGTTTTGTAGGCTTGAACAAATTGCTTTAATTCAAGCTCAGTGATTGTGGAAGATTAAATTATTCAATTACTTGTTTCAAGTGAAACAATGCCCATAGATATATATGACATTAGTGATATGGCAACTAAAGTTTATTCAACTAGATAAAAATTTAGTTACAACTTCAGCCGTAGGTGTCACTATTATTATGTACAGTTGTCTAATCTGTCCGGCATTGATTCAATGACTTGTTTGACGCGAATTTGAAGCTTATTAGAATGAATTATTATTATTGGATGAAAATTTGTTTACCTTGGGTGTATTTTTTTATATAGCTTTGATAAAGATCAAATTATCATTTTAAGGTACAGCACTTGACCTCCCGTCAGTCAATAACTAAACAATGAAGATTAAAAGATATTTTTGAGTTTGTACATGCATGAATTATGTACCTATCAAATAGTCAACTTGAAACTAGTACTAAATGGGAACTGCTGTTTCGTAAGTTTGACCAAACTGCTTGATTTCAAGCTCAGTGATTGTGGGAGATGGTAATTTGCGAAATCTCTGAAGTAACAAGCATTCATGAGCTGTCAAAAATGCGCTTTCATCATCGAGATAATTCTTCATTTTTTTTTAAATTTTCATCCAAGGAACTTGTCCTTAAAGTTTGTCTCAGTTTTAATCAATAATCCTGCATGTTTTTTCGAAAATTTGGGCCTCAAATAAGCTTTCATTCCTGATGTTCCGTTCAAAGTTTCAAAGAGAAATATCTCATGAAATTGTACACCTTGAATAGAGGTTGATATTGTAACGTGCGAGAGTTATGGAGGCTTATAAAAGTAGCGTAGGTTTGAACTTGACCGCGCGGGGGCGGGGCCTTTCGTCCTCCCTGCATCGCGTCGCACCGCATCACATCACCCCTCCCAATGAAAGCCTCTAGCAATATTCCAGAGTGTGGTAGAACTTTCGAGAAATGGATATTTCTATATATAAGGGCAAGCAAAATAAGTGTGTTTCAGTAGTGTAATGAGGAATCTAGAACAGTGAATACTAAAAGTGAAGTGAACAGTGTAAATAAATAGTTTAACATAAATATCTGCGACTTTGTTCAAGTTAGTATAGTGTTGTTAGTGATATTCAGAAGAATAGAACTTTTATTTCATTTCAAATAATTAAATAGTGACTTTTATTTCAATTATAAGCAATTTTGAAGCAATAAATATTACAATATAAATTATGGAATCATGGTGAGGGATGGCACCCTGAATTTTCTATTCTTGAAGAATTTCAACTTTGAATTGGTGCCTATCTGGAGTCTTGAGGCGATGAGGGTGGTGGTTACATCATTATTAATAAGAAAAAGGAGTTGAATTACCATTGGGTTTGATAAAAATTGATTAAGGCAACTTTATATATTCAAATAATCCTTTTTGGAAGCTTTACAGCCCATACAGCCCAGTTCCCTCTTTCCAATTATAATTCGGCCAATTTCTCCGGGTTTAACTTTCTTGATAGAACAATCGAAAGTAAAGGTTCCGTACGTCAAGATTAATACTGTCCGAGACAGAAAAAAAAGCAACAATCGTTTTGTCGAGGGTTAAACTTAAGGGTGGTTACTGCTCTCCCGGACAGGTCTGAGGACAGCACCCAGGTTTTTCCCAAATTATTCAATTTTCGCTATCGCTTGGTACTAGTTTCAATCGTAAGTTCTATCAGGGAAGCTGAGCTCCAGAAAAATGACCAGAAAAGCCTTTTTTGACACTTAAGACAGGATCCAAGATTTATAAAGTCTGGCACCCTATTGGCCACTATTTGGCCGTAAGTCCGATGAGGAAAGATAAAGTACGATCGGCTTCCTGACTATCAGAAACAACGTTTTTCTGAAAGCATTCATTGAGATAGACTCCTCGATTTTTATTGACTCGATTTAGGGTAGTACCAGTGCAAACATCAATTCTTACAGCACCATTTCAAACCATAAAATGAAGAAGCTAGATTTGGAAAAAGATTACTCCCAGATTACAAACAGAAATATCGATTGTATCTTCCAAAAAGATGATGCTACTTGTCATATAGCTGAAATAAAGATAGAAAAGAGGTTGGAAATAATATTTTTATGGTAAAATGCCAATTGAAACCTTGTAGCATATCATGACCAGGATCCGCAAGGAAAAAATTAGAAGCAAATACTCCAGACGAAATTTAGGGCTCTATGATTTGCAGCCCTATCAAATTTCCACGACCAACTTTGGCCCGACATCTCTACCAGATCAGTTAATATCATTTCTACCGTTCTATAAATCCAGTGGTTGTGTTATAGTAGTACATTTAAGTCGGGTCAAATACAGCCATTTTGGCTGTTTCTGACGTCACAGCTGTACTGAGATGATTCAAAATTCTTGCCAGTTGGATCCGCAAAACTAGAATTAATTCTACTCCAGACAAAATTGAGGGCTCCATGATTTGTAACCCTGGCTACTTTCTACGACAAACATTAGTCCAACATCTCCACCAAGTCATTTAATAATATCTCTACCATTTTGGAGATCTAGTAGTTCGGCCAAGTGGATGGCTGTAGTAGTATATTTGAGTCGGTTCAAACACAGTCCTTTTGGTTGTTTTTGACGTCACAGCTGTACTGCGCACGCATTCCTTATGGGAACAAAGGTGCAATGAATGATCGTAAATGCTATTTATTCAATATAATCAAACGCAAAGAGCTTCTTGAGAACCTTTTTAGTTAAGGCACTCTATTTATTTTTTGGGCCTCAAATAAGTTGAAGTTCCAAATGTTTCTTTTGAAGGAATACCTTAGGAGATTGTATACCTCTAAAGGAAATTATCAGGTATGGGGAATAAAATTCAATTTGCTGCTAATTTGAAGTCTCAACACTATAAAGGCATTATTTGGGAAATGAGAGTTGATTTGTACGTAATTTTTGAAATATTCATTTGACATGAGTTTTTTTCAATAAACTGAGCCTGACATCATGAGCTTTTCGCAGTGAAAAATTTATTATGTACGTTACAGTAATGTATAAAGGATAAATATGAGAAAGCTCGCGAGACGAATCCCTTGGTGACGCTGTTCCACTTTCCGGTGTGAAGGAAGGAAGTGTGTGTCTGCCTCCGGATCGTTTTTATCTTTATGATGGCGAACAACGTATATGTATCGTGGAACTGACTATATAATGATTTTAACGAGGATGATAGCTCCATCTGTAGACAATGGCAGGAATTTGTGTGGATTTCCTCTTTATTCCAGCTGAAGACAATACCGGGTTTGTATTTTTAGAGTACTACTTGTTTTATTTGATGCAGTAAACTTCCATCTAGTACAATTCAACTTGGAAATTATTGTTGGATTCGTTTCGAGAGGTATAAAGGTTTAAATTAAGATATTATTTTTTGAGTACCCTTCTGGAACAGTCAGTTAGGGGATGAAAAAGCAGAACAGAAATGTGAAATGTAATTTGATAAACAGAACATCTCACATTCGCTTTATACCTGGCAAGTAATAAGTCATTAAACTTAACGCAAACACCTCCTGGCGAGAAAGATTACTCCCTCGCTTTCATCTAAATATTACATGCTTACATCACGCCCCTTTATGCCAAGATGTCGACAGTAGAGATTTTGTTTCATACAACAAGCAGGTCTACCGGGAAATTTCGAGCCTTTTTTTTTGTTGGAGAACCGCAAAAACTTGTAGGGGAATATGATATTAATATGGTAATTTTTTAAAGTGCTCAAGTTATTATCTCGCATGTGAAGTTTCGCTAAATATTCTTGGGAGTTCACACTTTGGTAGTTTCGAAAGAACACCGCAGATGAAAAAGGAAGGTAGACATAATGGCGAACAAAGTTTTGAATATAAGGAGGCATTATTTGTGAAATATGAATTTTGAAGAAAATAAAAATTTACGTGAAATATTGCTTATCACACTCTTATTCCACCAAATGAGGCTAATTAAAAGCAAATTATCTTTATCACATACAAATTTCACGTTTTACAACACTCGTAAAACATCTCATGATTTAAGATTTGGATATGAATTAATATTATGAGGGAAGACAAGCAGGTACTCCTCTTTGTTTGTGGTATTAAAGCCCATCTCTCCAAAATATCTGGAAGCTGTTTTACGCTCCCAGAGTAACTTCATGAATTTTAAAATATGTACCCAAATTCTTAAGTATCTTATCGTGATCTTAAGTGAACCATTTGGCGAGATTACTACTTTGTAGGAAACCCTTCCTGCTTTGGCGCCTTTCGTTGCCACCTTGCTTTGCTTTCACCCCAACGTCATGAATTTCACTGTCTCATTAATGTATTGTACTAATTCCACACGTAATCTGAAAAGATTTGGATTCAACTGAGACTTATTGCTTCATAAAGTTAAATTTTTCGAGGGTTTATAAAACAAATTTTGTATTATATATGAGAGTAGTCCAAATATTCTTCGGTCACAATCATAGATGTCTCTAGTTATGTCACTTTCAATCCAGCTGAAATAGAAATCCACTTTATCGCTGAATATCGATATTGAATTAATTTTCGTTTGCGTATAATATTCTATGTTATATCCATGTTATTTGAGAATGATAGCTAGTTGATTTCAATTCCATCCAATTCAGTAGGATCAAATGGATCATTCGTATATGTTCAATTCAATTAGATTTGATATCAATTATAATATTATATAGGTATATATTCTGACAAAGCACATATCAATTACCATAATATGATGTACAAACGTGTATTAGTATCTCGAGAATATCAAAAGATAGTTAATTAATCAATTTAATGGAGTTCGTGCGCATATATTACTTCATATTTATTTCAGGATTTTGGGAGAACAGCAATAATAATTCTCCATTCACAATGAGTTTATTATCACAGAGACAATAGTAAAACCTGTATGCTTTGAGATTATTGAACTATTGCCATCTAGAGTGAATAAATGAAAATTCAAGTATTAGTCTGGTCAAAAAAGACTCTTAAAAGGAGCTGAAAATTGACATGGACCTTTGAGATATCATTATAATTAAATTGTGAGAAGTTCTCAACGATCCTGTGAGTGCAAAACATTTTATGCGAGGTCAAAGTATGCAAAGATGGGTTTTTTCATTAAAATAGTTCAGACAAAAAGAATAGATCTTTCAATTCTCCAGAAAAATGGTCCCAACACATTTTCTCCTCAGAATCACCATTTCTGAGAAAAAGCCATTCTAAAGTTATGTTCTCCACAATATGCACATGTTTCCACATCTATGAGATGCAGTACTTGACGCGTATTTTTTATAGTGACTTCTCGGTTTCCTCCACCTTCTTCTTCTTCTTTATTTACATCTTCCTGAGTTGACGTTAATTGTTCAAACAATTTACATCAATTTAGGAAGATGAAAATGGAGAGAAGGAAGAAGGTAGAGGAAGAGAAGAAAAATAAGGAGTTGAACAAGAAGACCTAGAATAATATTAAACTTCCCTAAAGGAAACCAAGGAATAGGCCTACCGGTAGAAGCACGTCAAAAAATTGAAGAATCATCTAGATGATGAAAGCGCATTTTTGACAGCTCATGAATGCTTGTTACTTCAGAGATTTCGCAAATTACCATCTCTCACAATTACTGAGCTTGAAATCAAGCAGTTTGGGCTAACTTACGAAACAGCAGCTTCCATTTAGTACTAGTTTCAAGTTGACTATTTGATAGGTACATAATTTATGCATGTACAAACTCAAAAATACTCTTTAATCTTCATTGTTTAGTTATTGACTGACGGGAGGCCAAGTGCTGTACCTTAAAATAATAATTTGATCTTTATCAAAGCTATATAGAAAAAATACACCAAAAGTAAACAAATTTTCATCCAATAATAATAATTTATTCTAATAAGCTTCAAATTCGCGTCAAACAAGTCAATGAATGAATCTCGGACAGATTTGACAACTGTACATAATAATAGTGACACCGGCGGCGAAAGTTGTAACTAAATTTTTATCTACTTTAATAAATTTTAGTTGCCATATCTCTAATGTCATATATATCTATGGGCATTGTTTCACTTGAAACAAGTAATTGAATAATTTAATCTTCCACAATCACTGAGCTTGAATTGAAGCAATTTGTGCAAACCTACGAAACAGCAGCTTTCATTTAGTACCAGTTTCAAGTCTGTAAATAGTATAATTGCTGAGAAATTAGCGTCACGCCAGCCAGCCAGCCAGCCAGCCAGCCAGCCAGCCAGCTAGTCAGACAGCCAAAGTGAATATAATAGCGCTTTTTTCCAAAAAATGCGCTAAAAATGATAAAGACTATCTTTATAGAGAATTGAATGATCTTTAATTTCTGTTCGAGCTATTTCTATTTACACCCAACCGTTTCGATAAGAAATTCGAAAAGCTCATTTTCTGCGAATTTTGAGCTCGTATAGAATTCTTTGCACACACAGGATCAATGGGGACTTTTCACTATTTTATTATAATGGTATCCTTGAAGTTCAGCTTCTTGGGAATTCATGCAAGGGTACCCCTATTTTCAGAACTAACTTGATCGTATTATATATTGTCACAAATTTCTATTGTGATTAATTATTTATTATAATAATTCTATAAACTCGGATGATCACAATATCGCTTTCAGTCACTCGTACTGATTGACTCCCCTCTCCTGGCTCACGTTCTTTATATACCTAATCCAACAATGAGCCAAAATGTCTAACGGTTGACGCCTGGCAACCAGCGAACATCTAGTAGCCTTAGGCTGTCAATCACGTCCGATAATTGAACACCGACTGGGTCAATACTAACTAGGATTATAATTACAATAAATTATTGGCTAAAAAGCGAGTTTAAATAAATAATAATGTGAACTGTACTTAAAATACTTCACATTTGTGACAATACTAATAATTTGTACATTAGGATGCATAGAAAATATATGCAACAATATACAGAGTGTAACAGTAATGAATACATTATGTAAGTTAAATTAGTAATAGAACTCGTCGATAGTAACAATATATTTTAATTACTCAATTTTTTTCAGCATTTCCTACCCGTCATAATTTTATGAGCCGTTCAGATGCTCTCATAATCATTTGATCTAGTTGCAGAAACAACTGAATAATTGATTTTGACGTATGTAAGTTGCTAACTCGATTAATTATTACAGAAGTTTGGACCTGTGGAAATATTTGTCTTTGCTTATAGCAATTTTGTAGCACAGCGAATTTATTTGTAACGCTTTCCGAATTGTCTATGAATAAAATTATTGTAATGTTTATTGCTTTTGAAGGATTCGTTCATATTTAAATAAAAATCACTATTTAATAATTAAAAATAAACTGGAAGTTTTATTATTCCGGAAATTACTAACACACATTATATAATTTATTTACCAATTACTACTATCAAACAAAGCCGCAGATATTAATTTTTTACTATTTATTAATTCATTACACTGATCACTTACTATTTCACTGTTCATGGTTTAACTATTCCTCGTCAGATCGTTTGCTTTCCCTTATATACAGAAACCTGTCTTTCGAAATACTCTAGATTTAGTCTAGCACGTTACTAGATGTTTCCACGGGGGGGCGGGGCGGTGTGGTGCGGTGCGGTGTGATATAAGGAGGACGATAGGCTCCTCCCAGACAACAGAGATGGATTCAGGGCTTATATTATTTTTGCATGTAACATTATTGTGGTTAGGTTAACGTATTTCAAATCAAAGTCTTGTTTACTCGTACGAAATGATAAAATATTATGAGGTATCCAGAGCTTATTGAGTTTTTAAAATTATTCCAACCATCATATTTGAGTCGTTTCAATTATTAGTCTAGTCAACAAATTAAAAAACGTGTTGATTCTTGCTACAGCGAATTAGAATACGTGCGATAGCTCATTGAGCTCGTTATGACGTCCAGAATAATGTGCAAGAATTTCAAACCCGCACATAAACAATTGCAAAAGTTATAAACAATTGAAGATTGTAAAGAAAACGAGTTTACTTTTTTGAAAATTACTTGAGAACTATTGGTGCTAGAGAAATTTTGCAAACAGATTCTTAAAGAAGAGCAAATTTACAAGAAAAAATGTTGACTCCTAGAACTTGACTTCTATTGTTAATACTTTTTATTTGATGTTGAAAATAGGCTCACCTCGCGGAGCCCTATTTTCAAAATCAAATAAAAAGTATCAAAAATGGACGTCAGCTCCAGGAGCCAACATTTTTTCTTGGAAATTTCCTCTTCTTCAAGAATCTGTTTGTAAAATTTCTCTAGCACCAATAGTTTTTGAGTAATTTTCAAAAAAGTAAAGCTCTTGTATTTGGAATCTTCAATTGCTTATAACTTTTGCAATTGTTTATGTCCGGGTTTGGAATTTCTGCACGTTTTTCTAAACGTCATAACGAGCTCGACGAGCTATCGCACGTATTCTAATTCGCAGTAGCGTATATTTTATTTTTTTTACTAATGAAGGGAAAAAACTTTTCAGAAATCATTTTTTAATAAATATGTTTCATTTGGATAAGTTCTGTACATAAAAATGATAAGAAACACAACGTTCCAACAACAAAGTGCAGCCTTTTTTAAGTGTAAAGAAATATGAAAATAAATAAACAAAATTGTCAGGACAACACAAATAAAAGTACAAATAGTAACTAGATTAGTTTAAAATATATTTACTCCTGGGATCGTAGAGCTCTGCCTGTGGTTGATGATTCAATATCCACAGGTCCTCAGGAGATAATAATGAAGGTCTAAATAGGGAAATTGTCAACTCCTTGTGGTTCTAGGTCAATCTGGCTCTACTCTTTTTGGTTTGTCGCATAACTGAACCATCCACAGATCTTCAGGAGGTGGTGATGAAGTAACTCTTGCAAGTAGATCCGTAGATAAAAATAACTTAAAGTTTTGAACAAATTATTGGTAGCCATGATCGATTAAGTTCATAACCGGTATTCAAATTCAAATTATTCTGTGATTTTTTTATTTCAATTGCTTCTCTTATGAGCCTCTTGAACCAATTGTTCTCTTTAGCCAGAAGCTTCCTATTCTTGAAGTCAATGCCATGTAATTCTTGAATAGCATGCTCAGCCACAGCGTTGTGTTTCTTATCATTTTTATGTACAAGCTTATCCAAATAAAACTTATTTTGTTTTACTGTTTTATAGGAGTACAAGTTTTGAGAATTGTGGCAATATTTTTAAGTAAATTCACCAAATTTAACATTACAGAAATGAGTTTCATTCAATAACCCCATATTTCCTTCAAATAGATCGTTGAATGATTTTCCCTTAATGTTTGAGGATGACAGATTATTCATTAATCACACTTAAAAATAGCAATAATTTTTTCAAGAAAGAGTAAGTATAATCATTCTAGTTTATATTCCATTAAAATAAAGTCGCAAATTCATGAAAATTACGTTAGACAGATTCAGAGCGTAGAGTTCAGATAAGCTGCTGTGTCTAACGTCTGGAACCCAATTAAATCAGTGTGTACCTCATAATTCAATGTATGATTCTCATTAGTTGTAATGAAAATGAATAAGTAACAAATATATCTTGCAATCGTCCTAATCAACCAACGTTACTTACAACCACACTATGATATTCTCCTCTCAGGAAACAAACCAGACATTGCGTTATTCCTGGTTAAAGTGAGGGGAATTCGAAAACCCGAGGGATTTCAACTCCTTTCCCACTGATCTACTTATCTTTCCAGTACAGAATAATTCTCGGCCACATGAGTTCTGCTACGATGCTTCGGGTCTTAAAGCCTCCAGACAAGGGTTTGTGGTTTGAGATGAAGGATGTTGGATGTTTCTTTGAGGCAACACCAAAGACAGTCAAACGGTGTTATTTATAATGCAGTTTGGAAGATTAAATATGATTCAAATTGCTTATTTTTAAGAAAATGTTTCGCTAAACGACTTGAAGTACAAAAAATGATACTTGCATCATAAATTATAGATTTCTCTGGAAGATACATTGTGAATTACAAGCGAACGTTTTTTTTTCCGTAATTGTCGGAAGATCATTATCATTGTTATTCATTAAAGTGTTAATGTCCTTAAATTCCTCCAAATTGCTCCATAAATTTGAGGATTATAAAAATTACAACTCCTGAAAGAAACTAAGTATTCTTGTAAGACTTCTTGGCAAGAAGGACAAAAAAGCAATTGATCGAACGATGTGAGAGAAAATTGGTGGTATGAAACGTACGAGTAATTAGGTGTGAAGAATGTTTTCAGAGAAGTATATTAAGTGAGGAACGTAGAAGTGCATTCGTTTGAGAGTTTATTTCAACTTTGGTGATTCAACTAGCAGTTTGTGCAAAGCTTATGGATCCAGGTGTTGGAGCAGTCAAACAGAACGTAGCTAGAATGCAGAGTAGTAAAGTTTTAAACTTATGCGAGAGATACTAACGAAGAGGTATGTGCCGAATTTATGAAACATGATAGGAATAATATTTGAACTATATTATGGTTAGACACGTCAATAAAATTCGAATTTTTATCATTACGAGAGGAAACTTTTTTTAGCAAACAAGCATCCGCCAACAAAGATTTTCAGATATGTAACAGTGTTACACCTCGTTACAAAAACAACAACTTCAAGAAAAAATGTTATCTCGCGACCGGAACGAGACAAAAGAAGCACGAACTCCTTGGCAACCATTCCTTACATTCCCTTCGCTTCCCTACCCAAACATAGTACCATCTTTGTCGCGTCTGTTATCCTGCTAAGAGAGCAGGAACGGGATTTGCACATTTTATATGTCCATTGTGCGAACGTGCCGAGCTTGGACACTGCTATTGTCCACACCATCTTTGCGTTCTAGGATCGCCCACCCACCTACACAGCAGAGAATGCAGCTTGTGACGAAACGCAACAGATTTATAAAACCCTTGGAAGCGGGTTGAATAACTCCGCTCAGAAGAAAGGATTTTTGTTGACCATATTTGGTGTTAAAATAGTGCTTGCTGAGAGTGTATTGTGTGGACTGAATGCACAGCATTGTGGAGGATAGATGTGTTTTAGGCATTCAAATTTTAATGGAAAGGTCGAAAGCTAAAAGCTTTCTATTCCAAATACTTGCATCTCAAAAATATAGTTAAAAAAATGCAGTGATTCGTACGGGAAATATATATTAAATAACTAGTGTAAAAATTACATGTCTTTGTCACTTGACGCGTGCGCTGTTTCGTTCACTTTAGTTCTCATCTCAGTATCAAGGCGCTGACGCGATAGCAGCTAGGTTCTTAATAAAAAAAAATTGTCATAAGAATCAGCTATCTAGTTATATAAGGATCCACATTTTTCTGTTTGGCCGCTTATCTAACGTTGGAGGGATACTTTGTGATCGTACTACAGTAAGCCAGATCGTAGATCTACTGATGACAGAAAACAATAACACTCAAATACAGAGTGTAACAGAAATTAATACAGTAATCTCAATTAGTGATAGGACTCGCCTAGTAAAACTTTTTCGTGTAAGCCCTCTGGATATCTAATTAAAATATATTGAAATTCTGTCAAAGATTTTTTGGAGCACATTGAGTGTTTGAATTTGCTTGAATCAAAATGAGTTTTTTGTGACTTTGAACAATCGTAGTATGTTTGTATTTTGACAATAAATTGAAATCCCAGCTAATCTCTGTAATTCTTGCATACTTTGTAATATAGGTTAAATCTGTCTCTGCGATCAATCATTTTGTCGATTATTCATATTTATAACTCAGTGTCAAGTAAATTGATTTTCGTTCAGGGATTTCACGTATTTTTTCATGTAGCTAACTAGTGTTTCACAAGAATCAAGAAATACTCTTGATCTTGTCTTAGTCTTGTCTTGAAATCAAGACAAGACCAAGACAAGAAGTATTTTTTATTTCCCAAGACAAGACAAAAGAGTACCATCAAGAATCAAGATTTCTTGTCAAGAAATCTTGATATCTTGACAATAATTTCTTAAATCTGCAAAGTGACAGCGTCATTGTCAAAGTGACAGCGTCATTTTCAAAGTGACAGCTGTCATTATCGAAGTGACAGCTGTCATTGTCAAAATGACAGCTATCATTGTTATGTTAACAGATGGCGTCTATATTTTAGTCCTCACAATATGAACATTTTTGAAATGGGGAGTCTCTTTCTAGATTTTCTGGTTGAAAAAGCTTCTTTATAAATTTCAACCTAGCCTCTTGATAAAAAACTCAAATATTAGGTTTCAGTCGAAAATTCGTACGGGTTCTCTAATTATTATACTTTCAGACAGACAGACCGACCGATTACATTAAAACTTATGTTTCTTGGGTTCAATAGGGTCTAATATGTGAAAATTCATCAGTCTCGAACTATCAAAATAATCACAATTTCAATACTTTCCCTATTATGAGTCGGGAAAGTAAGAAGTATCTGTGACTATGATTTTTGAAACAAATATTTGATACATATCGAAAGCATAGGTCGTCAGTTTCCAGTGATTAAATCGTTCATGTATGTAGAGGGGAAATGTTCAGGTAGATTTCTGATACTCTAAATTGTTAACTCTTAGAAAAAATGCTATATCATATAACAAATAATAATTGCAAATACTGATTAAAACATGAAGTCTTTATTTATTTGTTTTTTTCTTTGGTGGCAATCTTGGAAAACGTTGCTAAAATCGATTCATTATATAACTGACAGAAAGGATAAAGGGTAGACACTAACGTCAAATTGAGTATTCGGATTGGATACAGCACTAAAAAAAGGGGACTCCCCCCGAATGTCAAGATCAAGAAATATCAAGAATTCTTGGAACAAGACAAGAAATGCGTCGCCAAGAAATGGGCAAGACAAGAAATTTTTATTTTCTTGTCTTGAAAATCAAGAAAAGACAAGAAATGATCATCAAGACAAGAAATCTTGTCTTGATGAAACACTATAGCTAACATATTTCCTACACAAGTTTACTGCATTTTTACAGATAACAGCTGAGGAAAACAGTCGAAATTCATGCTACCATCTATAGACGATGCATTTATTATGTGAATGGCTTAGAATAAGAGATAAATCAAGTTAATAATATGAATTTAAATGCAATATTGATGGAATACATCCAATTAAGTTGATTTGAACGATTTTATATTGATATATTCGTATTATGAATTCATTTGACGAACTTCGACAATTCCTAAAACTCACTAGATCAAATATTGGGCTATATATAATCAAGTAAAATTTATACATAGATGTTTCTCTTATTGAAACACATCTTTTCGCTTGGAAACTTCAATAATATTTGTAATAGATTATCAATATTTATCTTCTTGTTTCCCAAACTTATTATTGTAAATACTGAACTAAGATTTTTTTCCAGTCCTAATGAACAATGTATACTAAAGTCCCTCCCTCTAATATTCTTATGAGAACACATCATACATCGAACTATGAGGTACACACTGATTTGATTGGTTGCTGGACGTTAAACACAGCAACTCATCTGAACACTATGCTCTAAATCTGTCTAACGCAATTTTCATGAATTTGCGACTTTATCTTAATGAAATATGAAGTGAAGTGATTGAAAAGATATATTCCAATGTATTTATTATGTAAAAGGCTCCAAATAAGAGATGAATCAAATTATTATTATGAATCTAAATGAAATCTCTATGGAATGCATCCAATAATGAAGTCAGCTTCATGATTATACTTATTCTTACTTGTAAAAATTATTGTTGATTTTAAATAAGCTTTTTGGATGATTGAGATGGTTTTATAATCTATTTGACGGACTTCGGAAATTCCTAAAGCTCTCTAAGTAAATTATTGGACTATTATATAATAAAGTAAAATCCATACATAGACCTTTCTCTCATTAAAGCAATTTTTTTTCACTTCGAAACTCCAATAATATTTGTTGTAGATTATAATTATTCATCTTCTTAGATTCCCAAACGTAATATTGTAAATAATTCAAAAATCAAATATTTTCTCCAGTCCTAATGAACAATGTATATTTAAGTCCCTCCCTGTTATATTCTCATGAGAGCACATCATACGTTGAACTATGAGGTACACACTGATTTAATTGCTTGCCGGACATTGAACACTGCAACTTATCTGAACTCTATGCTTTTAGACTGTTTAAAGTGATTTTAATGAATTTGTGATTTATATTAATGAAATATAAACTGAAATAATTGGAGAAATACATTTCAATGCATTAATTATGTGACAGGCTTGAAATAAGAGATAAATCAAGTTAATAATGTTAATTCAAATGCAATATTCATGGAATGCATCAAATAGTGAAGTCAGTTGTACGGTTATGATTATTCTTCTTTGTAAATTTTATTGTTAATTTTAAAAGAGCTGTTTGGATAATTTAGGTGATTTCATATTGCTTATTCGTATTATAAACCTGTTTGGCGAGCTTCGGAAGTTCCTAGAGCTCTTTCAATCAATTATTGGGCTATATAATCAAGTAAAGTCCATACATAGATGTTTATATTATGGAAACACATCTTTTCACCTCGAAACTCCAATAATATTTGTGGTAAATTTATCATCAATAATCTTCTTGCTTCCCAAACGTATTATTGTGAATAATGCAAAAATGAACTAAGAATTTTTTTTCCAGTCGTAATGAATAATGTATACTTAAGTCCCTCCCTCTAATATTTTTATGAGAGAACATCATGCATTGGACTATGAGGTACACACTGATTTGATTTGGTTGCCGGACGTTAAATATAGTAACTCATCTGAATTCTATGCTCTAAATCTGTCTAACACAATTTTCATGAATTTGCGACTTTATTTTAATGAAAATATGAAATTCATTGAAGAAATACATTTTAATGCATTTATTATGTAAAAGGATTGAAATAAGAGATAAACCAAGCTAATTATATGATTCTGAATGCAATATTTATGGAATATATCCAATAGTGAAGTCAGCCCACGTTGTAAAAAATTCAAAGAGCCGCGGAACAAAATTGACCACTTCTAAATTTTCTACAAATTCTACCTTCAAAATGGCCTAGCTCAGTATTTATCAAAAAGAATAATAAAAATAATCCCATGGCCGGACTGGGAAGCTGTGAGGTTAGCTTTCTAAGAAAAATATAAATTTTACCAAAGCAAATATACTGGACGTTACTTAAATGAATCTTAAGAAAAACGAAAAGACTAGGGCGCCACGCAATTGTTAATTCTTCCGTCCTCAGGCACACAACTGCGAAAGAACTTTAAAAAAATGGAAGAATCATCTAGATGATGAAAGCGCATTTTTGACAGTTCATGAATGCTTGTTACTTCAGAGATTTCGCAAATTACCATCTCTCACAGTTACTGAGCTTAGAATCAAGCAGTTTGGGCGAACTTACGAAACAACAGCTTCCATTTAGTACTAGTTTCAAGTTGACTATTTGATAGGTACATAATTTATGCATGTACAAATTCAAAAATACCTTTTAATCTTCATTGCTTAGTTATTGATTGACGGGAGGTCAAGTGCTGTACCTTAAAATGATAATTTGATCTTTATCAAAGCTATATAAAAAAATACACCAAAAATAAACAAATTTTCATGCAATCATAATAATAATTCATTTTAATAAGCTTCAAATTCGCGTCAAACAAGTCATTGAATGAATCCCGGACAGATTTGACAACTGCACATAATAATAGTGACACCTCCGGCTAAAGTTGTAACTAAATTTTTATCTACTTTAATAAATTTTAGTTGCCATATCCCTAATGTCATATATATCTATGGGCATTGTTTCACTTGAAATAAGTAATTGAATAATTTAATCTTCCACAATCACTGAGCAAATTAAAGCAATTTGTGCAAGCCTACGAAACAGCAGCTTTTATTTAGTACCAGTTTCAAGTCTGTTAATAGTATAGTTGCTGAGAACTTAGCGTAACGCCAGCCAGCCAGCCAGACAGCCAAAGTGAATATAATAGCGCTTTTTTCCAAAAAATGCGCTAAAAATTCAAAGAGCCGCGGAACAAAATTGACCACTTCTAAATTTTCCACAAACTCTATCTTTTAAATGGCCTAGCACAGTATTTATCAGGAATAATAATAAAAATAATTCCAGGGCCGGACTGGTGAGGTTAGCTTTCTAAGAAAAATATAAATTTTACCAAAACAAATTTACTGGACGTTATGTAAATGAATCTTAAGAAAATCAAAAAAACTAGGGCGCCACGCAATTGTTAATTCTTTCGTCCTCAGGCACACAACTGCGAAAGTACCTTGAAAAAAAGATGGTAGGATGGACGGGTTGAATATTGGTATGTAGGATAGTTAGATCTGTCGGCGTTGAACATAGAATAAAACAATATCTAACAATAAATGAGACAATAAATAAATTACTTTCTAAAAGTCAAAATGGTTAGTACATGTTAATAAAATAAATTCAGGATTGAATTTACCCAAAATAATAGATATTTAATGAAAGATCCAAGAAAAAATATGAAAATGACAAAAGTAAAATGACGTAATTCAGCCAATTAATATGAAGTTGAACAAAATGGCGGTCCCTTACGCAGTCTTCAGCAAGTCTCAAATAACTCTGAATAGATACGTTCATAAACCTACTCCAGCAATAGTGTAAGAAAATCAAAATCAGGCCCGAGATCGATCGACCTGGTTCACAATTAGACGTAGCGTTTATAATGTGAACAAAAAGCATGGAGAAAAAAGAAAGGCGACAACGAATGCCTTTTGCAGCAAATAAACTATGCAACAAGAATCGTGGTGAAGCCACGGCACCAACAAACAAAAGTACAAGTGGTAAGTAGATGAAAATTGGACCACTTAGCTGGCGACGTCACTGGAGATCCTAATTTTTATGAATTTGCGACTTTATTCTAATGAAATATGAACTGAAGTGATCGAAAAGATACATTTCAATGCATTTATTATGCAAAAGGCTTGAAATAAGAGATAAACCAAGTTAATAATATGAGTTTAAATATATTCATGGAATACATCCAATAGTGAAGTCAGCTTAGGGTTGCCGACATTTCTTCGGCAAAATATATATAAAAAATATGGCATTTCTAATCTGTGAACACTCGATATACATTATCCACCCTTATTGAATGCGCAACTGCACCCGGTGCCTGATAAATTGATTATAAAGTACATTAGGTACTTAAAAATAAAAATTTGATGGAGCTTTGTCGCCAGATCATTGTTCTCCTGAAATGTCAAAGTTAAAACTCAAACAGAATCGGTAAAGATAGCAAGTTCTCTTGTGTCAGTTTACAGTGGCTGCTAATGAAACAGTAATTATAAATCGATGATGAAAACACACTGTTTTGTTGCTGTAACAAAACATGAGACAAGTGAACATCGTGTTGTCAAATATAACTTTATCCGCTGGTGATATTCAATAATTCATATCTACTATTGATGTACCAATTTTTCATTTATTGTAATATTGTGAAAAGTGACATATTGGTCACGAAAGAAGAACAAGTAATTAATCATATTTCACATGAGTTCAATACAACGCTTAATCCAACACCTCTCTTGAAATTTTTTGAATATCGAAGGCAAAAGAGCAAAAACCTAGTTTCGAACAGTTTTTCACGAATATCTCATTTTTTAAGGGTCGTAGAGCATTTGAGGTCATAAGTCAAAATGAAGTACACGTTTTTTTCTACAAAAACGATCATACAACTCATTTGTGTATCTTTGATCGTTAACGAGATATCGTGCGTATTCAGGGACGGTGGAAAAAAGATTGCATGATTGCGCGTCGGTGCACATTGTACGCGCGATATCTCGTTTACGGTTACAGTTAGGCAAATAAGTCATACAATCTTTTTTGTATAGAATAATGTGTTCTTCATTTTTATTCATAACCTTGAATGCTCTAAGACAGCTAGAAAATGAGATATTTGCGATAAACAGGTTTTCGAATAACCATGGTATAGATATTGACTTTTATTTGCTTCAATATTTTTTTAAAGTACCCAAGGGTTTGTAATCCGGCAACCAGTAAATTATAATACTTCCAAGTGATGTTCCTGCAACACGAAATCCGTGAAAGCTCCCATAAAATATTTAATTTCCGCGATCTTTCGAAACTTCTGAACAGCTTTGAGGCAAGAAGAAAACAATTCAACTGAGGTGATATTAATAAAACTCTGTTTTCAGGACCGCAATCTCGGTTAAATTATAAATCTTGTGAATTTGAATACCGCTGCAGAAATTAGAATAAAATATTTGTTTTGAAGGGAGGTTTTGAAGTTCTCTTGACGTTCAATCGAGGTTGAGAACGAAGCGAAAGATTTGAGGAGCTTATTGAAGAACATTTTAGTGAAAAATGCATTGAAAAATGTTCATTTCACTTTTGGATAATAAAGCATCAAGAAAATATCATTTCTTATTAACTGGGGATAAAAAATGGATGCCATAATTGATATTTAATGATGCCGAAACAGATTAAACGGCTACTTGATTATTTTGGGCAGCAATTATCGTTCTTTGTTGTTTTAGGGATAATGATCTGGTGACATCTGCGGCTTACGGACTTTTTCAGCTTCCAGTGGCGGGGATAGCACACAAAGACAGCAGAATCCCACCCCGGATTTCACACGTCTTTGTTCTAAGCCCAACCTTTCGTTTTGTACACTTTTCCGGCTCTGTTGTCTCCATGGATTGGAAATCTTTTGATGAGCGATAAATTGTAGAAATATCGAGGCAAAAATAATCTGGAATAACTACATTTTTTCACAGAAACGACGCATCCATCAAAATTAGAATCCAAAATGTGGATTTGCATAATCTTCTCACAAGAGTTTCGCAGTAACAAGCCAAAAGAAAAATAACAAGAAAGAAATTTAATAATTCCACAATCAAAGTAATTTTGGTGAAGCCTTATTCACAATATGTGAATATCTGATGCAAAAAAAAGATGTTTTGAATGCCAGCTGTCAAAAGACATAATGATTCTCTAAGTGAGTCCAAATACAAAGTAATAAGCTTGTGGCATTTTCTCTGCTTCTGAAGTTGGAAAGCAGAGGACCTAATAATTTACAAAAGTCTTGTTTTTAATCGCTGACATAATAACCTAAGTACGAAACAATGGGAACAAGTGTTGCAGAAGGACTAAACACTGTTGAATGTTATTCACTGAGATAAATTATTGCCATTTTCTTTGCTCCTTACATTTCAGCAGATTCATAACGTCAATTATTTGATATTTTAATACGAATATCTACACTCTTCTTTCATACCTCTTAAACTGTAATTCCTTTTGAGACATTTTTCAATTTCGGGCAATAAAAGAAGTGTCGAAGAACTCAGATCAGCTGAATAAAGGCACTGAAAAACAACAGCAATACCTTTTGAGGTCAAAAATTCTGATTCTTCGGTCAAAATTTAATATACGGTGAAAATGTTTAAGTCACTCATCATCTTTATTGTTAAACAACAGCCCACAAGAATCCTCACACGTTCGACGTTTTTGTCAGTTTTTGAAGTTAGAGGTCTTCTTTGGCAAGGTTTATCTTCAACGTTTTCTAGGCCGTCCAAAAATAGTTTATGCCAGCAAAATAATTGTGCTCTTGATAATGAATATTCCTAAAAGGCCTTTTTTAACTTTTTTAAGTTTAACACAAAGTTTGATGGCATGATTTTGCTTTAAATTCCGCTGTTCCATTTTTGTAACACCCAAAAAACACAGCTAGACTCATGACGCTCTCAAAAATCACCTGAAGGCTGTACGGAGCTGAAACTTGGACTGAGCATCATGAAGAGATTAACACACCTATCTAAACAAGTATCAAACAGAATCTGCCAAATCGTTCGCAGTCTCAACACTTTTCCCACATACCTCGAATTTTGTGTCAAAGTGTTTTGGTATGAATGAAGTCTTATGAATCTCTGAACACCGATTAAAAAGTTGAAACATTCAAGTTTTGTTATCGTCGTCTTAAAAAAAAAGAACCAGAATTTGTATCAAATAGCGACTATAGATGAAGACTCATCATTAGGATCTGAAATCGAATTAACAGTCGAAACAGTGGTAGAATGGTAGTCCACCCCGGTCTAAGAAGCAGAAAAAATATTTTCACTACCATTCCTTGTGACAAAGATGGAATATCTTTGATTTACCAACAACAGAAAACATCGGAGGAAACTGTCTTAGAAGTTTGTTCTTTATGCAAGGCGATCTTTGACCCTGCAATCTATGAATTTGGCGTTGAATTGAATGATCATCCCTTATATATCTCTAGGGTTTTATTTTAAATCACATAGAGAGCTTTTTAACCTTTTTCTAGAGACTATTGACATGTATACCACCTAAAAGACAATTCCAGAAATGATTTAACGTCATCATCGTTGGAGACAGTCTTCTACAATTTTAATTAAAGGTTTTATCAATAAAAATGATGTTTTTTAATGTGAGAAAAGATAAACAAGAATTAAGTTGATCCATTTTTTTTTTATTCTCAAGTCTATCGACAGCTTTTAGGTTTTGAACAACACATCATTCAAATATCCCTCGGACTGCAAATGTACGAGTGAATTCGATGAATCCAATTTTAAGTCATTCATTTCACGAATACAGCGATGCATGTTAGTTTTCAAGTCTTCTACTGTCTGCGGTTTGTTCGAGAAGACCAATGACTTGATGTAGCCCCATAAAAATATTCTAATGGTGTTAGATCGCTGCTTCTTGGAGGCTAGTATTAAGTCGAAATTAAATTCTGCATCAATTGCTCGCATGACGAGAGATCAACATTTTAGGAAACTTTCCTTCTAATAAATCGATGGTTTCATCATAATGCTATTCAAACCAATTTTTTTCCAACTTGCCACAAGAAATTCCTCACCTTTCACTGAAACCGCATTTCCTTCTTTATTTTGGAGCAAATAAGGTCTGTTAGTGCCACAATGCCACAGACATCTCCGAATGTAAAATTTTTACACCAAAAACGACAGATTTATTTGTTTTTATAATCTTTCAGCCAAAAATGAGCTTCGTCAGAAATAATAAACGATTTTCCAACACATTGCACATTGCACCTTGACTCTTACAGCAGCAATGTTGTCTTGATTTCTTACATTTCGTCGTCACTGTGGTGCTTTAAGTTTCTCTTAAAGTCAATTGTATAAAAGAAAACTTCAGTTTTTGAATCTACACAATCTTGTGAGGGTGCTAACCCAAATTTTTCCTCAAAATTCGCCAAGTTGTCAATCTTGAAAGTCCAACTTCTAGAGAACAACGATCTACCGACACATTGCATTTTCTGTAACACTGGCTCTCACAGCAGCAATGTTGTTTCGATTTCTTCGACGCTGTTTTTGATGAATTGCAAGCATCGTAGTGTAACGCTACCTCGCTGCTGGCGGGGTTGTTAACTCTGGTATCGCTGTCGAAACTGCCGACGGTATACTCGGGCGCCAATGCGGTCGGTAACGCAGTTTCTAGAAACGGACGGTTGAGTAGTTTAGAGGAAAGGATCAGGGTATTCAAGAGGATAATATTCAAGAGATAGGTGTTACTACGATATTTATTTATACACAAAAATGGAGCTCTTGAACATAGAAGGATTTGCACGGAGATAGCTTGGCTGAAGGCTGACGACGACGATGCGACAACTGCCCAAGACAATCAACATTCGCGGAATCGCGAAGCGATTTCCCGAACGGTGGACCAACTTTACAACTCGTTCTATGCTTGTGAAACCAAACTTGTTCCCAAGCATTTACTCTATGTTAAATTGTTTCAATACTGTGAAGCCATCAATTGACCTCTCCAGCAGTGATTCTACGTTAAATGTTTCTGAGACTGCGAAGCCAGTAATGACGCCCCCAGCGATGATTTTATGTAAAATTATTCAAACACTGTGTAATCAACAGAGACTTCTCCAGCGGTGACTCTACGTTAAACTCGTTCAACACTGTAAAGCCAGCAAGGACGGTAAAACAATCTAACACTGTTAAATCAATAAAGACTTCTCCAGCGGTAACTCTATGTATGGCTAATCCAACAATAAAACGGAATGACTCTTAGTTAAACTTTACAAAAATATTCCAAGTTCAAAAACAGCGAAAACAATGGAAGAATAAATTAGGTTCCTCTTACGGACTTATCAAAAACAAAAAAAACAATCAGAGTTACGATTTTGTCTTGAACAATTGCACCAAACGGACTTAGCACGAAAACTTCGAACGGTAAACACTGTAGTACTTTGGAAGATGGCTCGAAGAACTAACTTCCGAAAGAAGTGACTTAAATTGGCCGCAAGGCTTTATTTATACTTAAAGTTTAATGAAACCTTATTTAGCTTGTCTTTCAAATTAATTTCAATCTAGAGCTGTTAGAGTAATGTGAAGAAGTGATGTTGAAAAGAAGAAGTCATTTCACAAATACTAATTTCTTTACAACAAATTTCCCAACTTCTTTTCCTGCTTAGATACATTTTTCTAACGGTTACATTCCATACACAAAATATTGTAAATATTTAAATAATATTACACTAAATTCTTTGTTTACGTCGGTAGTTTAGGTATATAGCGGCAGGGTCAAAACTGTCAAACATCAGATCTTCATTTGTTATGTCAAGGGTCACGATAAACAAAATCAGAAACAAAATATTTTACAGAACAACGGTTGATTACATTCAGGAAACATTCACGGTGAGTACATGATATAAACACAGATCATACAGTACAGAGTTGTATTTCAGATTTCCAGAACATAACCTATTTCAACCACATGTTGTGAAGTATTAAAACGTATTTATTCCAGCTGATGGTTGGTGATGTTATGGTAAGTGGTGGTGTAGTGTTTAAGCAGAACTACGGTTATTTAATATTTAAGCAAGATGTGAAAACTAGATGTGATGAACTTTTAAATGTAGTACGGTAGTCGAAGGCTCGAGGATGTGCAACTGTGATGGAGCTTTGAAAGAAGAATTCGTCACAGTAGGAAGATTATTTCTTCCAAAATCTTTGCATAACGAGTGAGGAACTCAGATAAATGATCGATTATTTTGATAAAAGTTTCTCCAGAATCTCATTTTCACACCAAAAATGACAATTCTGCTTGTTTACATAACCTTGAAGCCAAAAATGGGTTTTGTCAGAGAGAATGATTAAAAAAAAAATCTGGATCATTATTAAATTTCTCTTGAATCTAACTGCAGAACAAACGACTCCAGTTTTTGAGTCAGCACAATCTTGCTAGGGTGTAAACCTCAATCCTCTCCTAGAATCTCTCAAGTTTTTGAGAACAACGATTTACCGACACATTCGCATTCTCTGCAACACTGGCTCTCGGAGCAGCAATGTTGTCTTGATTTCTTGCATTTCGTCGTCGCTGTGGGTTAAATTCAACGAATTGCAATCACTGTAGGAAGATTCTTACAAAAATTTCACGTAACGAGTGAGGAATTTGGACAAATGACTTATTATTTTTATAGAAGCTCTCGAAATGAACTATTTTACGATAATGTTATTCATGTGGCTAATCAGTACAGAAAATCATAACTTGTCAATATTCGGATGAAAAATTGAACTGAACCACATATTCACAATGTTGTTTCAAGATTGAAATCATAATTTATTCATTCAAAAATTCAATGTTTATCTTCATGGATTAAAAAATTCAATCAGCATTCTGCAATTCATCAAAACTATTTACAATTCATTATTCTCCTTCCATGCTAAACCAATATTTATCAAACCTTTATTGGAGTAAATTCAAACATCGGCTGAGATTTCGGCCAATAAATTACGTACTAATAATTTTAATGCGTTTCATATACAACTGTCGGCCGGCTATTAGCCCGTTGTGTCTGATTGTCCGTCCAAACAGAGCGAATAAATCAAGTGAGCGAGGCCAATATTCATGTAAATTCTGAAGTCATCACATACCACCAGAACGGTGGTCATGAATGGGGATTTGTCGACGCGGAAGGTATGGTACTGGAGTTTCGAGAGGTGGTCTTTTGGTGGATGAATAAACATACAATTTTATTGTTCGTCTAATATTGAATTATGTTCATGTTGTGTTCTTGAAATTGAGTATACAGAAAGCGCAGAACGTTTTACAAATCAAATTATTTTTCTACAATAGCTGCCCTGACAAGTACAAGCAAGGGGCGCAGTTTTATACCCCAAAAGAGAGGGCAAACAAAGAGAAAGACATGTTTTTAAATATCTACTGGATAATAGAATTACGGTAAGGATAATAGCAGTGTTTTGTTTGGTTGTCAAGAAAATATGTTTTCTTTGTGCAGTTTTCTTATAAATCTAAAAATTAATAAATAATCATAAGTTATACTACAAGAGCTCCGAAAATATTCTATCAAATGAGAAAAAAATAATTATTCTTGTCACTCCGCAACGTAAATAATACAAATGAAAATCATTGTACAAGCCCAGCATTTTCCCTTTGGAATAAAAGCAAAACGACTGAAAATTGATTCTCACCGAATGAAATTTAATTCTGTTTATAATTAAAAATTCATTTTCGTTTAATTGCGTACGGGTTTAATTATGCCCGAACCCGAGCCACGAATGTGGACAAACCAACGAACGCACCGACGTTCATATTTTATTTTGTTTCGTTTCTGTTGACGACATATGAAGAGAGGTTATGTCCAATATTAGCGCAACATGTTGTACGTATTTGTGGCAACTCGGACATTCACAACCTACGCTTCAACTGACGGTTGTTTGCACCCATAATTCTCCCAGGCAATAATAATTTTAACCAAGAGAATAAAAAATAAAATACGCATCCAATTGCTGCATTCTAAATTCTAAAAATATGTCAAGTAAAGTGCGCTTTCGGCGCAGTCGACTGCTTTGAAAGATTGTGCACTTCCGGTTCAGTCAATTGTTATGAGAATAGTAGGCAATCATTCAAATGCTACAGCAGATTGAAATACTGAATTTCAATACTCTACAGCCGATCGTTTCGAATTTATGCGAAAAATTCCAAAAGACTGTCAAGTGAAGTGCACTTCCAACTCAGTCAATCTTAATGAAAATAGAATTCATATGGATTATTGATAATTGTTCGTAATAAAATATTCAATTTGATTATCAGTTTATTTTCAATGTTTTTCAATGTTAACGGCAAAAGTTTTCTAATTTAAAATGCATGTTCTTTTATTTAGGTTCTTGAAATCAATTATATGCGGCAGAAAAAGGAATAAAATGATCGAATAATACTTTTCCAACTTTTTACAGCTCAAAATTATTCAGTTCGCTGACTGCATAAGAAGAGTTCTTCCATTCTACGTTTCCACCTACTTGTTTTACTTTTACATTATTTTCTCAAAGGAAACAACCGACCGAAATTAATTGTAGAAGTTGAAAGCAAAATACGCGAAAAAAGTATCGGAATGACTGCAAAGTTAAACAGAAAATTCAAAAGTACTTACCTCCCAAAATGTATAATCCGCAAGCGATGAGGGTCTTGTGGTCGCCATTGCAATGTCCGAAAAGGGCGAAGATTGTCGCCAATAACAAAAGAATCACACTGACTCCCTCAAACACTGTTGACACTCTAGAACAAGAAAAAATATATTAAATTAACAATATAAAATCAAGTCCCTCCCTCTAATATTATTATTAGAGCACATCATACATCGAACTATGAGGTACACACCAATTTGATTGGTTGCCGGACGTTAAACACAGCAACTTTTCTGAACTCTACGCTCTAAGTGTCAATTCATAATATGCATAAACGTAAGGAGTACGTAACCGTAAAACATAAGCGTAAAGTTGAACTACTGTATTTCAATGTCCGTGTTGAAAATACTCTTACGTATTTCTTACGTCTACGTATTGACATAAGAGCTACGTAATGAAAACGTAAAGTTGAGATAAGTTCAACTTTATGTTATGTTTACGTACGAAACAACTAATAGCGCATGCGTCAACTTTAAACACATGTTTTCATTTGACAGTTGACAATACCCTGGATCGAAACGTGCTTTAAATATGATTGACATAGAATTATTAATAAAAAAAACAACAATTTCTTCCTCGTCTTCATATTTCTCTCGTTGGCAACTTTTATAACGCAGTTTCAATAATAATAAAACAATCGCAAGATCTTTTTCAGACATCATACAATAAGACGAAACAAACTAAACTCCAAACTGTTAAAAGTGAAACCAAAGAAAAACAGTAAACACGCAGAATCAAAATCAACAGAGTATTTGAAAATGACAGTCAGAGCAATCAAAACAATACATCAATAACCCCAATTTGTACCAGCATAAAATGAAAAAAACACTTTATTTTGATATTTTACGCTACGACCATTGTGAAAGTACATAATTTCTTACGTCTAACGTAATTTTCATAGATTTGCGACTTTATTTTAATGAAATATGTACTGAAATGATTGAAGAAATACATTTCAATGCATTCATCATGTAAAAGATTTGGAATAAGAGATAAATCAAGTTAATAATATGAATTTAAATGCAATATTTATGGAATACATCAATAATGAAGTTAGCTTTATGATAATACTTATTCTTGGTAATTCTCAAAAGAGCTTTGAGGCTAATTTAGATGATTTTATATTGATATATTCTTACCATGAATCTATTTGGAGCATTTCAGAAGGTCCTGAAGCTCACTAAATCAATCATTGGGCTATATAATTAAGTAAAATCCATACATAGACTTTCTTTTTATTGAAACACATCTTTTTACTTCAAAATTTCAATAATATTTGTAGTAAATTATCATTATTTATCTCCTCAGATTCCTAAACGTATTAATGAGAAAAATGCAAATTTAACTGAGAATTTTTACTCAGTCCTAATGAAAAATGTATACCAAAGTCCCTCCCTCTAATATTCCAATGAGAGCACATCATACATCGAACTATGAGGTACACACTGATTTCATTAAGTTTGTTCCTATAGCAGCACAAAACTGTCCGAGACTGTCCGGAGTCTGCGCAGTTTGATTTTAGGTGTTCCAACAGCAGTTGTGACGAATCTCTGACTAGAAAGTTTTCTGTCCCAATAGTCCATGAACCAGTTTGCTGATAGTCAGAAAAGTTCCCTGACTATCCACAAATTTCAAATCCCCGCATGCGCATTGTGAGGTTGTTGACTGTTATCGACTTTGGAAAGAAAAGTTTTGAAATTTCCACAAACCTATTAAATATGAGTGATAGTGAGTTTAGTAATGTTCACAAAATTACTTCGTCTTTATTAAGTGAATCTGACGATGATAATTTTGGAGAAATTTTACACGAAAGAATAGGACCTAAAAAGCAGAATTACTTGAATTTAATTGAAAATTATAATGATGTGGAGTTCATTGAGCACTTTAGAATAAGTAAAAATGTAATTGGATCTGTTGTGATTCTTCTGACTGTTAAACATGTGTTCCAACAAATAATCACTGACTAGTTGAAATCAGTCATAGCTCGCGCATGCGTGCAAAAAATTAGTACGAGACTGTCAGTACCTAGTCAGGGATTGTCTGTAGGAACAAACCTATTGGTTGCCGAATGTTGGACACAGCAACTTATCTGAACTTCATACTCTTAATCTGTCTAACACGTGATTATAAAAAATTTGCGACTTTATTTCAATGAAATATGAACTGAAGTGATAAAAGAAGTACATTTCAATGCATTCATTATGTGAAAATCTATTATTGGGCTATACTATCAAGCAAAGTTCATACATAGATGTTTCTCTTATTGAAACACATCTTTTTACTTCGAAACTTCGATAATATTTGTGGTAGATCATTATTATTATCTTCTCAGATTCCTGAACGTATTGTTGTAAATAATGCAAAAATTAGGTAAGAATTCTTTTCAGTCCCAATAAACAATGTATACTCAACTTCCTCTCGCTAATATTCTTATGGGAGCACATCATACACCGAACTATGAGGTACACACTGATTTTATTGATTGCCGGACGTTACACACAGCAACCTATCTGAACTTTATGCTCTAAGTCTATCTAACGTAGTTTTCATGAATTTGCGACTCCATTTTAATGAAATATGAACTGGAGTGATTGAAGAAATATATTTCAATGCATTTATCATGTAACAGGCTTGAAATAAGAGATAAATTAAGTTGATAGTATAAATTTGAATGCAATATTTATGAAATACATCCAATAGTGAAGTCAGCTTAGGGTTGCCAACTTTTTTTTATAGTATTTTCCAAAATGAGCCATGAAAAATAAAGTTTTTCATGGAAAAAGCAGCAACTAGACAAATAAATATTTGTTGCTTACTCATTTTCATAAAAACTCTATTTTTTTCTGCATTTCTGGGAAAAATTGATGTGAATCAAAACCTCATTTTTTTATTAATTAGTTACCAGGGTCGGATTTACCCTTCTTGCTGCCCTTGGGCAGTAGAGAAACTGCCGCTCCCCACCCGTCATCCTTATTTGAGTCCAAATTTTTTTTGACAAGAACTAAACACTTTTTTCTATAATTTTTTTTATACTTTTGGACTTCGCGCTCTGTATATATTCGGAGTAATTCGGCACTTCATATTAAAATTGCAGAAACAATACCCAACAAGTAAAAAAATACATTGATTGAAGGTCAAACTGCCGATGAACCACTTTACTTCCGATTTCGATGAAACTTGGTGAAAAGATTGAATTCAGCATTACAAATATGGATGAATTAATAACTTCTGGCGGTCAGGCTCGATTGACCTTGAAAATTGTATTTAATAATTTACATTAATATGACATGTATACATTGTGCATGTGTGTGTGTGATACTAGCGACTCCATGGCGACTGGCGATGTCTTGCACATAACTAAAGGACAGGCTTCGCCCGCTCTTAACTAGTTTGAAAAGAAATCTTGAAACGAGACAATGACAAAGGATGCACCAAACACCATGTTGGATTTGATCTGCAATCATTGTCTCGGATTGAAGATTCCACGACGAGATTAGTCAGAGCGGGCAGAGTCCACCTGTTAGTTAGGTGCAGAGCACAGCCAGCTGAAAACCGCAATGTATATATTTTCTAATGATTTAAATTGAAAAATAGGGGTTTGAAGATCAACCGATCTGACCGCCAATAGTTATTATTTCTCATAATTGTAATGTCAAAACAAATATTTTCAGCAAGTCTCATTGAAATAGGATGTGAAGTAGTACATCAATAGTTTGACCAGATTGAAAATTTTCATATACAGCGTCGCTCAATATTTTCCGATCATAGTTCATTCTAATACGTCACATATTCTTCTGTTTCAATTAATACACACTGTTCTTCCTGAAATTATACGACGAGACGATTGTATGTAACGAGAAAGACTATTCAGTTCACTTTAAACTTGAAAAAATAATTTTTGGCGTGGCGTTGGACCTCGAACTCAAAGTAATATTTAGACAGCCTCCATAACTTGAAACATCAATCAGTGACTAGTAATTCACGCAAGAAAAATGTGCAAACAAAAGATCCTACGTAAAAATTAGATGCAAGTCTAACTTTTCATCCCTAAAATTTTTGAAAAGCTCTACCTAAGACAATTACTTGATTCATCTTTTGCTGTTCTAAAATTAGAATGATATAGCAACAGAATTTCAAATTATCAAGCAATTTCAAACATTTTCCTCAAAATTTGCCACCCTGAGCAGTTGCACATAAATGCTCCTGCTTAAATCCGGCCCTGTTCGGTGTTGAAAATATGGTATTTTTGTGTACTATATATTTATTCAACAGTATAGAGGACGCAAACTCAAAATATTGTACAGTACTATATATTATTGTACAGTTGCGTCACTAGGTCTCGAATCAAACTGAAATCAGTTTGGAGGTGTCTTCTGTAAGCCAGAATGCTCCTAATTTACAACAAACGTTGCTTTTGGAGACTCCTCAACCTACTCAGGTAAATAACTTGACTGCCTGTGATCAAAATAACTTTGAAAATCACAAATGCCATATTAAAATAACGATTTTGTTGCACTAAGTGCTTTAAAAGATTCTAGAGAGGTTACGATAATTTCATACTATAATTTTGGCAATAATATTACGGCGGCTTATATAACGGTACAATTAAGGCTCACCTGGTGCTCGCTGGTGACGATGTCCAAAAATCTCGATGATTCACTCATCACTTGAAAAACTCACATGTAAACTGTTCGACTAACTAATATTCACTGAATTTTCAGTAGTGTTGATGTAAGATTTTGTTAATTAAACGGAATGTGTTTGTTCAACTTTGGTTAAACTTTGTTTACTATAAATAAAATACAGGGAGTTTCGTTTATATCAAAGAAATAATAAACCTGGTTGTAAATATTGCTTGAATTTAATTTAAAATTTGGAAGGATGAAAATTTAGATTGCCACTTCTCTATTATGGATTCCAATCGTGTAAATTGTTTTCAGTCATGCCAATAACATTTCCCGGCTATTTTCGTAATATATGTCGATGTTTTCCACATAATTGTCACAATTATTTCAATTTGTAGAACAATTACGTCATTACACAGCGTCCTTTTGTTATATATGTGTGTAACATTGGAAATAACACGTCTGTGTTTGTGACATTTTTATAACGATTTATTTGTGACGTGGATTTAGTCGAACATTACTGCAGAGCTATAAATACTTTTGTTTGATGTTTGATATGACACTAATGATATTAATTAGCACATCTGTAGGTATAATTAAAATCAAACAGAGCAACTTTATCGGATTCATTTTGGTTTGGTATATAAGTACGTCTTTTTTATCAGATGAAAAACGTACGCAAACCGAATTGATTGAGTATTTAACATCTGTTTCTGATCGTCACTTACGTCAAGCGAGCTTTAAGGTAAATAAAATAAATTTACAGCGTAAAGCAGTAGGTCGTGCTTATCATTCATCTGTTAACTCAATCGCTATTCCAGTGAGCTTACATTGAACGAATGTCCTACATTTAGTGATGGATTACAAATGGAAAACTCTTTTTTATTTGCATAAAAGAAAAGCTGAGTCTGGAAGAAACGTTCGTTAGAGGAAATGCATTCGAAAATTCAATTATTTCCTATAAATCAAGTCTAATTTTTAGATTTGTAATGTAGGAACAATTGACGTCATTTTGGAGACTTCAAGTCCCTATAAATGTAGCTGTCTCTTTAATATCACAATGAGGAAAACTTTTTTCAGGGTTTCTTTCCCTTCTGTATGTAGAATGGTTTGCTGGTAATAAATTCTTGTGAATTCTATTTCTCGCTTTGGAATTTAAATTCAAATGGAAAATTACCTCAACGATAAATGCTGTAAATTTGTCTGCAACACGTGCTGTAATGTGTAAGCGAAGCGAGTTCACGAACAAATGAAATTTGCACAGTATTCCTTGTAAATGAGCCCGCTTATTCTAAGATGGAAAGTTGAAGAGTAAAATTCACAAATTCTACAATATTGTATGATGAATTATGATTCTGGAACTCCTTTATTTGGCTCCCAACCTTCCAACCACTCAATTTTCTTGAATGTGTAGTCAACAAGTTGAAAAATGTGTCAATTCTTGCTACTGCGAATTAAAATATGTGCGATAGTTCGTTGAACTCTTCATGACGTCTAGAAGAATTTCGAGCCCGCACTTAAACAATTCCAAGAGTTATGAACAATTGAAGATCCAAAAAAAAAGGGTCTACTTTTTTGAAAATTACTCGAAAACTATTGGTGCTAGAGGAATTTTACGAACAGATTCTTGAAGAAAAGGAAATTTTCAAGGAAAAATTTTGACTCCTGAAACTTTACCTTCATTGCCAATATTTTTTATTGGATGTTGAAAATAGGGTTCCTCGTGGTGAGCAGAAATAGAATTACAGAGGTGAGGCTTACAGAAAAAATTGAAGAATCATATAGATGATGTAAGCGCATTTTTGACAGCTCATGAATGCTTGTTACTTCAGAGATTTCGCAAATTACCATCTCTTACAATTACTGAGCTTGCAATCAAGCAGTTTGGGCAAACTTACGAAACAGCAGCTTCCATTTAGTACTAGTTTCAAGTTGACTATTTGATAGGTACATAATTTATGCATGTACAAACTCAAAAATACCTTTTTATCTTCATTATTTAGTTATTGACTGACAGGAGGTCAAATGCTGTACCTTAAAATAATAATTTGATCTTTATCAAAGCTATATAAAAAAAATATACCAAAAGTAAACAAATTTTCATGCAATAATAATAATTCATTCCAATAAGCTTTAAATTCGCGTCAAACAAGTCATTGAATGAATCCCGGACAGATTTGACAACTGTACATAATAATAGTGACACCCACGGCTAAAGTTGTAACTAAATTTTCATCTACTTGAATAAACTTCAGTTGCCATATCCTTAATGTCATATATATCAATGGGCATTGTTTCACTTGGAACAAGTAATTGAATAATTG
Organism: Dromius quadrimaculatus; assembly: GCA_963989225.1. Taxonomy (NCBI): domain Eukaryota; kingdom Metazoa; phylum Arthropoda; class Insecta; order Coleoptera; family Carabidae; genus Dromius; species Dromius quadrimaculatus. The sequence goes on from OZ022329.1 coordinate 3,743,583, forward strand.
AATCTTCCACAATCACTGAGCTTGAATAAAAGCAATTTGTGCAAACCTACGAAACAGTAGCTTTTATTTGGTACCAGTTTTAAGCCTGTAAATAGTATAGTTGCTGAGAACTCAGCGTCACGCCAGCCAGCCAGCCAGCCAGACAGCCAAAGTGAATATAATAGCGCTTTTTTCCAAAAAATCTATCTGTACTTGACGAGTTCTTCAGGATTCGTTTCACACAGTGCCAAAAGTGATCTTGCTCAGTTAATTCTTTGCTGCCGCTGAATTTGCGGAAGAAGCTTAGGAAGTGTGACGGATTCTTTCCTTGAAAGCTTCGCCACAATTACACATTCCAGAGCCTTCCGCTATTGTCTCACATTTTAAAATTTTAAAGAACTGTAATTCTGTTTAAACACTACACAACCAATCACCGTAACGTTACCAGCCATCAACTTTATTAAATATTTTTTAATATTTTCATCTGGTTGAATGATTTGTGAGTCTCCTAAAATACAACTCTGTAACTGTATGATCTGTGTTTATGTCATGTTCTCACCGTAAATGTATCCGATCGTTGTTTTGTAAAATACTTTGTTTATTTTGTTTACCATGACTTTGACTTTGACTTAACAAATAAAGATCAGACGTTTGACAGTTTTGACGCAACCGACATACGACTAAACTAAGAACGTGAACAAATGATTTAGTGTGATATTATTTGAATGTTTTAAATGATTTTTAAAAGAAATGTAACCGCTGTTTCATTAAACTTTAAGTATGAATAGGGCCTTGCGGCCGATTTGAGTCACTTTTTTTTTCAATTAGACCTCCGAGACATCTTCCAAAGTACTCCAGTGTTACCGTTTGATGTCTGTTTGAAGTTTTTGTGCTAAGTTCGTGTGATTCTGCCATTGTTTTGCTATGTTTTGAACTTTATTCTTGCTGTTTTTGAACTCAACTTAGATTAAATTAACGTAGAGTCACCGCTGGAGGAGTCTTTGTTGATTTCACAGTGTAATGCCTGTATTACACGATACAATTTATTGGTCAGTAATTTTCAAAAGTTGACCTTCAATTTATTATTGTGTGTAATATGTCCAAAATTTCCACAATTTTTTCTTGACCAATAATTGATCAAGTTACTTTCGAAATAGAACTGGCTCTATTTTTCACCAATATTCTGAGGTAATTTAGGGAGATTTTGTCGTTGCCAACATTACTCGTATTAGTTATTTCGCGTCAAATGAAACACGCGTTTCATACTTGATTTAACCTAAAGAAAGACAAAGTATTAATATAATTTTATATACAGTTGCCTTTAGTATATTAATTTTTTGTCACCTCTACTATCACACTTTTTTTCTAAGCACACTTTTTGAAGTTACGTTAAAAATTATAAGTTGGTAGCTCTGATTTTTCTTGGCGAAAACTTGTATCGTGTAATATGGTACAAAATATTTTTGAGCTCGACAATAAATTGTTGAAAATTTGACAGAAAACTTGGTCAATTTATTGGTATTGTATCGTGTAATACAGGCATTAGATTGTTTTATCGTAGAATCACCGCTGGAGAAGTCCTTGTTGGCTTCATAGTGTTGGACAAGCTTAAGGTAGAGTCACCGCTGGAGAAATCTTTGTTGATTTTACAGTTATTGATTCATTCAACATAGAATCACCGCTGAAGAAGTCTTTGTTGGCTTCACAGTGTCAGAAATATTTAACGTAGAGTCACTGCTTAGAAACAAGTATAGAACGAGTCTTAAGGCTGATCCATCGTTTGGGAAATCGCTTTACGATTCCGCAAATGTCGTTTGTCTTGGGTAAATTCCTGCAATATATGTTGTATGCTCACCAGCTCCATTTTTGTGTGTAAATTAATCTCGTTGTGACATTTACTTCCTGAATATTATTTTCTTAAACACCCCGACCCTTTCCTCTAAACTACTCAGCCGTCCGTCTCTAGAAACTGCGTCACCGACTGCATTGGCGCCCGAGTATACCGTCTGCAGTTTCGACAGCGACGCCAGAAAAATTAAACATCAAAACAGCAATGATTTTCGAAGTGATCGAATCGAAAGGACGTTGTTCGTCTTTTAGGGAGTCGTACCCCATCACTCTTTCCACTTGAGTAAGCAGACGTAGCATTTCCGTACACACCGTTCAATATTTTGTTGATTTTCCGTACAGTTCTTTCACATTAAAAAAAAATCGAACAGTTATGTGCTGATCAACTGCGTCTGTACTTGGAGGCTTTTTCGTGCGTAATAAATAAGACTTCTTGTCCGTTGGGAGCAGAAAGCTGCAAACTATGTAATGACGAATTCGGACGAACGTCCATCGTCCATTGTTGCAGTATTTGCCCGGTATTCGCACATCGCACAAATGATATGGCGCTGGCTCTCGGTAAAAACTGACGTGATGATACTAATGAAGAGTTTATAGCTTAGAGATATCCATCCTCGGATACTTCAACGTATATCATTTCAGACTGTCTTGCTCTTGATGGCAACCAACTACCTGAACTTGAAGTACAACTCAACAAACATAGGAAGTATACAAAAGCTACAGGAGAGAAACACAAGACGCGAGTGCCCATACTACAGTTCCTGACGACCATCTCCAGGATTTTCAGCCCTGACGCTTTTCCACGACAATTTTTTGGCTTGACGTCATCTTCATAGTTCCAAAGGCCCAGGGATTCAGTACAATTGTACTTTATGTGTTTTATGGGCCTATTTTTGATGTTCCAAGTCTAAAGCCCGGTTGCACAGTCTTTGGTTCATCCTCAATCACCTTCATAGCAATTATTTCAAAAATCGTTACCCAGGTAATTAAACTACACTAAGGATGAACTAAAAACTGTGCAACCGCTTGTCCTACTGTCTTCTATCAAAAGAAAATCGATATACCAATAAAATTGTTCCGGATTTAATGTTATTCCCCAAAAAAACAAATTGAAAAAGCATGTTAGTTAGGTAAAGAAGGACGTTTAAACCGGTGATTAGGCCATGGTGGTGTGTGTTTAGCGTCAGATAATTCCATTTTCTTTTGGCAACCAGACCGGCAAATGGAAACCGAGTTGCGGTATTAAGTACAGGTTGGTAATCCTGCAAACCGACGCAGGGAACGGACGACGCGGTCAGTTGTCGCCCGAATTCGATTCCATGGGTTATTTTCATTCGATTCGCTGTAATTTGAAGACTATTGGAAGCTTTAATTGAAAGCTGGCAGGGAGCTTAGTTTGAACATTTGCTACTTTCAGGAGCATTAGTTTCTGTTGAGAAATCCTCTTACTACTTTTGGAATATTTAATGAAATCTTGGGGAATGAATGATTCTATTTTAGGATAAACTTCATTATTTCAAGGGTGCATATATTTTTTTTTTCAGGGAGCCGTCGATGTAAGGCTTGAGTTTGAAACTTGATCATTTGTTCACTTTCTGTTCAGTTCCGGAAGTATTTTCTGGTTGTATTTGATAAAATTATTAATCCTGAGCTACATAAATGTAACATGAGGTTGAAATTGATATTCCTACAGCTTGTGTCCCAACTACATCACAATTGAATTAAAAGCAAGTGAAATATTCCAATTATTGTCAGTGGTAAGAGGCCCTTGGCTCAATTTCATTGTTCTAAAGGGTTGTATGAACTCTCAGGGAAGTTTGCACGTGCATGATCAAGGTACTCACCTGACACGTGATCATATCGCCGAGCTTACGGATGACATCCTTGCTGATTGTAATTCCGAACACGTGAACTAATTTTCGTTCACTTCACGACAGGGGCTTGTATTTTTGAAGGATTGATGGTTCAGGACAGCCCTGAAGACATACTCAACTAAATAAATATAAAATAGGGTGTGAAATAACTCTTTTACTATCAAGCAGCGAATAATTCGTCCTCAGTATTCCACAGGAATTTAAATATGAGATATCAATCCTCTGAAGTGGATCCCTCCATCCAAATTAGTTTTAAATCCCACTTCGTATTCTAAAACAGTAAGTGGAACAAGTGTGGATAAATATATTCAAAAGGATTTTATTCAAATGAGTTGAATCCACCCGAAATCATTTCGCATGTCGGTGGTTGCCACAAAATTCCTTAACATTGTGACACCCCAAGGAGAGAGAGATTCATTGGTATCTCCCTCGGAGAGGGATTGCTTGATTGTGCTCTGGGGAATACGCCTGTGATTGCCTGCTCAAGGCCATTTTAAACTCACACAGGGGAGGAAAAACGATGATTCTTCATTGCTATTACAATTCGAAAAAAGTAAAATGAAAGCACAATAATTTCCTTCACGAATTACATATTTCGGATTCCTCCATTTGGTATAATTTGACATGAGCGAAATTAAATTTGAAGTTCCCATTTATAAGACATTCTTCTTCTGAAAAATACCTGAAAGTTTATGGAGTGGAAGCTCGACAAATTATTCATAACTTCCGTTTGCAAATTAGATGCCTATAAGGTTTCATTTAACTCAGAACTTTAAATGGGAATTAATTTATAGAGATTCCGCAAATTATTTCCGCGAAGACTAATAGCTTAATTGAAAAATAATATGTGCCTTGATTAGTTGTTAATTTATTTCCCTCGAGGAGTTCAGCAGTTCAGCAGTTTGTCAGGCCAATTAATTTAGACAAAATTAAAATAATCTGGGAAGGTTCTAGTTCAATCAAAATTAAATTTTGATCGATATCATCTAATTATAATATCTGTTTCAACATTGTTTATCTTTCACAATGAGTTTAATTTATATGTAAATTTTGTGGAAGAACAGTCTAATTATACAATATTTTCTGGATGATGAATTTTAATCAACTTGTCTATAAAAATTTGCATCCAATTTCACTTCATTTGTAATTTCCGATCACAACTTTCACATTAGAATGCATATTTATTCATCTATTAAATAATATTGCAGTCTTCACAGAATGAGGACTGTCTCAAGTGATATTTGCATTCATTGCAATTCATTCTGAAAATATAAATGAGATTAACCCACATTGAAGCACCAGTTATAAGCAAAAGCATGATAGAAGCTTCTTTAACTATACGAGGGTAGTTCGCAAAGCTGGAAGCGCACAGTTACTCGCACTGAATCACTGACTGAATGAATCCCAATCCAGTCCTCTTCTAGCTTACGCTCTTATATACCCAAGTCGACAATGGGTCAACATTCAATTGTCTAACAGTTGCTGCCTGGCAACCACCGAACATGTAGTGACCATTGCCTGTCAATCATGTCTGAAAATTGAACATCAACCTTGTCAATTACACTTACAACAAATTCAAATAAATAATTATGTGAACTAATTACTACAAATATTTCATATTTGTGACAATATTAATTAAGTAGAAAGTCTCCGAAGGTGCTGTATGAAGTTTCAGACTTGTGTGTTCAGTAGGTTTGTTGTAGCAGTGACAATAAACTGTTTTGGAAGGCTTAAGACCGATAGAGATTAAAAATTAGTTAGATTCTACATCTGAAGAATCTGTTTCTTCTTTTTCGAGGGTTAGTAAGTGGATGGCCGAATTTAAACGTGGCTGTACGTCAATTCAGAAAAAACTGTCATAACCAATGAAATTGTTGCATCCACAATTCCATATTAGATTATCGACTGCTAAGGTTGTATGTCTCCATCATATTTTACGTAATGCTTTGGTATGCAGAAGCTGCCTGCTCGTTGCGTGCTGCGTCTATTGAAAGTCGATCAAAAATGCATCCGTTTGAATATTTCTCAAGTGTTTTAGACTAACTTAAACGCAATCCTACTGAGTTTCTTCGATGCTTCGTCATTGTAACTACACGCCAGAGACATATTCGCAGTCCAAACAATGCGTCTAAAGAAACCAGGTCTTCTGAGATTCTAATGGAGTAGTGCTCATAAATTGAATGATGCAATTAAAGTTAAATGTCCCCAACAGGCAAAAAATGTGCTATCTCACCATAATAATGCCCCTGCGCACAAGTTGTGGCTCCCACATTCTCAATACTCGCCAAATTTGGTTTCCAGCAATTTTCGTCTTCTCCCCAACTTGAAAAAATGACTAGGGGGCAAAAATTTACTTCAAATGAAAAGGGCGAATCTTATTATTCCGATGATATGGTAACGTGCGGAAGTGTCATAATTCGTAAAAATAAAATAGGCCCTGAATCCGTCCCTGCTGGCTGGACGCCAAGCGACATTCGAGAATAACGTGAAAATTTCTGGATGTTTGAACAGTGAATGGTGAAATGGAGTGATAAATGAATAAGTTGTTGTAAATAAATATTGGTGGATTTATAGTTGAGGTTTGATAATAGTGAGTAAGAAATAAATTGTATAGTGTTTGTTTAATAATATCTCAAAGAATAAGACTTTCATTCTTTCTATTTATTAAACAGTGACTTTTTATTCTAACGATAAACAAATTCTTTAAAGCAATAAAG